>CAKJTW010000007.1:61220179-62432859 GCA_917880005.1 Nanger dama | reverse complement strand
AAACTCATTTCAGTATACTACCATCTACTTGTATAGAACTATATTCACTTAGTGATTAGATTGGTAAGGCCACAGCTTCTAATGGCATGCCTCTCAGGTGGCACTAGTGGTTAAGAATCTGCCTGCCAATGCAGGAGACTTAAGAGATGCAGGTTTGATCCCTGGGTCAGAAAGATCCCCTGGAGGAGGGTATAGCCACCCACTCCAGTATTCTTGCCTGGAGAATCCCATGGACAGAGGAGCCTGGCAGGCTACAGTCCATGGGGTCACAAAGAGTTGGACATGACTGAAGCAATGCATCTACACATAATTTACCAGTTAAATTTACAGTTGGCAATTATCAATGGCAATACAGCTTGACAGATGTTGTGAGTTGACTTTATCTATTGTACTATTCAAGAAGAAACGGTTCCTCAGATGTTTAGCACTTAGCTTTCTGTTTAAGAACATCTGCTTGAGGAAGTGTGTCAGTCAAATCCTCTATTCTTATTATATTGAAAACAATCAAAGTGATAAGAATAAAGAGAATCCAGAGTGAAAATAAAATGAAAAGGAAGAGGAACCAGAGATCAAATTGCCAACATCCACTGGATCATCGAAAAAGTAAGAGAATCCAGAAAAACATCTACTTCTGCTTTATTGACTAAGCCAAAGCCTTTGACTGTGTGGATCACAACAAACTGTGGAAAATTCTTCAAAGGTTGGGAATACCAGACCGCCTGACCTGCCTCCTGAGAAATCTGTATGCAGGTCAAGAAGTAACAGAACTGGACAGGGAACAACACTGGTTCCAAATCAGGAAAGGAGTACATCAAGGCTGTATATTGTCACCCTGCTTATTTAACTTCTATGCAGAGTACATCATGAGAAAAGCTGGGCTGGAAGAAGCACAAGCTGGAATCAAGACTGCTGGGAGAAATATCAATACCCTCAGACATGCAGATGACACCACCCTTATGGCAGAAAGTGAAGAACTAAAAGCCTTTTGATGAAAGTGAAAGAGGAGAGGAAAAAGTTGGCTTAAAGCTCAACATTCAGAAAACTAAGATCATGGCATCTGATCCCATCACTTCATGGTAGATGGGGAAACAGTGAAAACAGTGACAGACTTTATTTTTCTGGGCTCCAGAATGACTGCATTTGGTGACTGCAGCCATGAAATTAAAAGACGCTTACTCCTGGGAAGAAAAGTTATGACCAACCTAGACAGCATATTAAAAAGCAGAGACATTACTTTGCCACCAAAGGTCTGTCTAGTCAAAGCTATGGTTTTTCCAGTAGCTCTCACATGAGAGTTGGACTATAAAGAAAGCTGAGCGCCAAAGAATTGATGCTTTTAAACTGTGGTGTTGGAGAAAACTCTTGAGAGTCCCTTGAACTGCAAGGAGATCCAACCAGTCCATTCTAAAGGAAATCAATCCTGAATATTCATTGGAAGGACTGATGCTGAAGCTGAAACTCCAATATTTTGGCCACCTGATTTGAAGAGCTGACTCATTGGAAAAGACCCTGATGCTGGGAAAGACTGAAGGCAGGAAGAGAAGGGGACGACAGAGGATGAGATAGCTATGTCATCACTGACTCAATGGACATGAGTTTGAGTAAACTCCAGGAACTGGTGATGGACAGGGAAGCCTGGCATGCTGCAGTCCACGGGGTCGCAGAGTTGGACATGACTGAGTGACTGAACTGAACCGAGAATGAAAAGACATGAAATACAGAATCATAACTAAAAAAAGTGAAAGTAAATAAAAGAAAGTCTTAAGAGTGGAGGGACTTTATATGAATAAAGTAAAAATTATCCACATGCATTTTCACAGGCTGTGAGAATCACCAAAGGACACATACACATAAGTCATATGACAAAGTGAGGGTCTCTTAGAAATAAGACAAGATTTTTTTAAAGGATAAAAATAGATGAATTTTAAAGATCTGATACCCAGGAAGCAGCCAATATTAAAGACACAATGGCACTGTTGCAATAAATGTTTAAGATCAAAGGATAACATACAACGGCCTAATTTCCATAAGATTTTTTTTTTTTTGTTTGTTTAAAAGCTATTAATACCTCAGTCCTTGTTTAAATATTGCTGCCTGAAAGGTTTTGGTTATTAATTTTCTCTGAGGTTGAGGAGACAACGACCGAGAAAAATTACTTGGATTTGAGGATCTGGAAGATCTATAATGATTCCTAATGTGCACTAATTAGTTGTACCTCGACATTGGACCGACTTAAAGAAAGGCCATGGGGACTTCCCTGGTGGTCCCGTGGTTGAGAATCCGCCTGCCAAGGCAGGGGACACGGGTTCCATGCCTGGTCCAGGAAGATCCCACATGCCCAGGGCAACTAAGCCCCCGTCCTAGAGCCCGTTCTCCGCAAGAAGAGAAGCCAGGGCAATGAGAAACCTCCATCTCCTGGCAAGTATAGAAAGCCAGCACACAGCAATGAAGACCCAGCACAGTCAAAAATAAATGTTTTTTTAAAAGAAAGCCCATAACATCAGAGAACGAGGTCTTCTGGTAAATCTCACACTGTGGTTTGGGATATACAGATGTTTACCGATTTTCCAGAATCAGAAAATAATAAGATACCTGAAAGTGAAGTAGTGAAGTGAAGTCGCTCAGTCGTGTCCAATCCTTTGCCACCCCATGGACTGTAGCCTATCAGGCTCCTCCGTCCGTGGGACTTTCCAGGCAAGAGTGCTGGAGTGGATTGCCATTTCCTTCGCCAAGGGATCTTCCTGACCGAGGACTCGAACCCGGGCAGACAGTTTACCATCTGAGCCACCAGGGAAGCTACACATACTGTTAACTAATTTGCAGTCCTATCCCTAAGCTTCCTTTCCTCTTTCTATCCGGTAGTTAGCTCCTCATCCTAGCGCTCGATTTACCCGAGCAAACACTCTTTACGCCAAGGGCCTGGCAACGCTACTGCCTCCCCTCAGTTCCAACCGGGTCCCCCAACTCCAGAAGCCCCAGGCTGCAGAGCCCTGCACACGAGCGTGGGAACTGGAGCCGCTTGCTCCTCCTCCTTGGCGGGGCGGAGCCGGGCGCTTCCGGGCCAGTGCTCACGGCCGCGCAAGGCTCTGGGTCGCCGCAGGCGCTGCCGAGGGGGCAGAGGGTGGCCAGAGGCGCGCTCGCACGGCTCTGGGGCTGGCAGAGTTGGCACAGGTCGGCGCGCGAAGCCGCGTCGGAGCGCACAGGACCGACCCACTCGGGCGCTTCGCCCCGCCCCGACGTCCGCGCCAGTGGCCTAACCTGCCCGACTCGCCGAACTCGCCTCAGCGCCCAGCAGCAGCAGGCGGCCCCGGACTCCCCACCGTCGCCGCATCCGAGGTGGGCCGCGCGCCCCGGAGCCCTCGCGAGCGGGATGGAGGCGGATGGGGACCTGGAGGAGCTGGCCCGGCTACGCTCCGTCTTCGCCGCCTGCGACGCGAACCGCTCTGGGCGCCTGGAGCGTGAGGAGTTCCGCGCGTGGTGCGTGGAGTTGCGCGTGCGGCCGGCCGACGCCGAGGCCCTGTTCCAGCGGCTTGAAGCCGACTGCGAGGGCGCCATCACCTTCCAGGAGTTCGCGCGCGGCTTTCGCGGGGCCCGCCGCGGGGTCCGCGCCGGGGCTGGGGGCTGCGAGAGCCCGCGCCCGCCGCGGCCCAGGTGGGGTCCGGCGAGGAGGACGAGGGCGACGAGGACGCGGCAGCGGCTCTGGCCGCTCCCTGGGACCCAGCGAGCTCCGGCCAGGCTTGGCAGGACTTCCAGGCGCGACTCAGGGAGGAGGTCAAGTTCATCCCCAGGTACGAGTGTGGTTTGGAGGACCGGAGGTGGTGGTGTTGTTTCCTGTCTTTCCCAGGACCTTGCCATCTCTCCCCCTTACCCTCGGAGTGTGCAGACCCCGTGGATCCATCCTGTCTCTCCCTTGTCTCCATTTATTGATTCACTTTAACTTTTCCCAGTGAGACCCTTTAAGGAATGAGAATCCGCTCAGCTGCAAAGGGCACTTTGTTAGTTACACAGGCCAGAGTGAAACCCGCAGCGTCTGGAGAGTCTTCTGAGACACTGGTTTAGGAGTGCTCCCCAAACCTCGGCAGCTCCTGCTCCTGGCCTGCAGGCTGCATGCGCAGCGGCAGCTGCGAGCGGTGACCTGGCCACTAGCCAATTTGGCATTCTCTATAGTCGTTTTTGGTATTTTCTCCTACGTAGAAAACAAAACCTTGGTGTCCATTTATTTTGCTGCACACAAATATTCATCGCTGCTACGTGCTGAACATTTTACAAGTTCTTTCGTTTAATATTCAGAATAACTTTGGGAGTGGACTTTCTTATCTTTGATCGACGGAGCAATTTTGATCTAAAGACGTTTGGTCCAGCTGCTGAAAGAGCAGTATTTGATCCCAGATGTTGTGAACTGAAAAACTCCCACTTTTTATACCACAGAATAAAATTATTAAATCACACAATAAATGACTCTTGTGGCTCTAACAGAAGTAGCATAGGATCAAGTTACTTTTCAGGCAAAAGGGGGATGCCTGCAGGTTCAGGACTTGGTGGGTAAGATACTCAGGTTTTACTGAGATTAATTTGCATCTGTCTCTGCTGCCAGTCATTGTATGTCTTGAGCCATTCTCACATCTTCCTTGGGTGCTACAAACATCTTAATACTATAAAATGTTTTTCTGCTCTCTGGATTTTCATTGAAATTGTATGGGTCTCTGGCTGTCATTGTTGGGAAGATCTGAAAGGCATCATTTTGGTTGGCAGTTCACATATCTAAGACAGAAGACTAAGGAAAGGAAATAGCTCTGGAAGGCAGCAGTGACCTGGTTCACCCATTCACAGCTTACACCTACAGGGCTAGGAGTTCTCACTTCCTCCACCGCCCAGCTTCTTCTCCCTCCAGTTTGAAAAGTTCAGGGAATACTGGACATGAAAAGTGACTCACTGCAGTATAAGAGGAATTGTGTAGAGAAAGTGGGTGTGATACCCATCTTTCCTATTATGTATAAATGAGTGAAAATGCAGTGTCTCCATCAGGGAAGTTAAAAAAAACCACTTTGAATATTAAAAAAAATATATGTGTATATTTTGAATCAGCTTCCATCTGTAACTTGGTTTGGGTCCAGCTAGGTGAAAAAAGGTAATAATATTAAGAATAAGAAAAGGTACACCCATATCATATTTTATATATACACACACACACACACACAAAACTACTTTTCAGAGTTGTCAAGCCTCAGCAGCAGATATTTGACTCAGCCTCTAAATGATCAAAATTATCTTGTTAAGGTCAGCATACAACCAGGACTTAATATTAATGGTGGCATTATTCTTATCACAGTGCCTTTCCAATTCTTGAGAACCTATTAAATTTAATGGCACCAGTGTCACCTGGTAGATTTGTGTCCTAAGCCCCACCCCCTGCCTTCTGTGAGATTAACAAATACAATATTTGCCTTCCTGTACTTGAAGAACTAAACTGAGTCGCTTCCTCCGATTGTTTCTATGGCAGCCATTAACTGTTTGGGTATACTGGGTTCCTTCTATTCCACTTCCTCATATAGCTGTTCACCTTCTCTTTCTCCCATTCAAACCTGATAAAACCTGATAAAATAATGCCATTGTCATTATTTTAGCCAAATTAATTCTGCAGACATTGTTGAGTGCTTCTTTTGTGCCAACCACTGTCTTAGGTACTGTCCTAGGTCCCTGGAGACCACGAGCAGGAGACCGTGGTTCATGCCCTCAAGAAGTTCATAGTGTGAGTAAGATATTTCTCAAAAATTTCCTTAGAGAGCATGTAAAAGCAGAAAAATTATTTGCAGGAAACTCCATGTATTGTGGGCTTTCCTGGTGGCTCAGTGGTTAAGAATCCGTCTGCAGTGTAGGAGTTGCACAAGACTGAGGTTGGATCCCTGAGTTGGGCATATCCCCTGGAGGAGGGCATGGCAACCACTGAAGTATTATTACCTAGAGAATCCCATGGGCAGAGGAGCCTGGCGGGCTATAGTCCAAAGCATCGCAAAGAGTCAGACATGACTGAAGCGACTTAGCACACCAACGAATTGTGGGCTTGCATTGGGTGGCTGCTGCCTGGGCTCACAGCATTGACATGCTGGGCAATGCAGCTTCTAGTTCTGCATCATTCACCTACTAATGTAGGGGAAAGCTGATTGATGCTGTAGGAACATGCACTGTGTCTGAGCAGTCCTAGTCATGAGTACAAATTCATGGGAGACTAAAGCAAGGCACCAAGCCAGAAACGAGGGTTAGATTGATTCTGTGTGTATGAGTCCAAAGGTTTTACATTGGTCTAAAAGGATAATGCATTGCCTGTCTGCCAAAAGATTACAGTGAACAAGCTGTCTTCAGGCAAATAGATATCAGTCCACAAAAGTCCACAGATCTATTAGATACGCTGTTACAATCCTGATGAGAATTATTATAATATTATGTTGTAGGTGAACATTTGGACCATTAAAAAGTGACCTATTCTGTTGAGTAATATTTAAAATTAAGGTTCTTATTCAACAACTGAATGATAATTCAGGTCTTATTGAATTCAATTTTGATTCAACTGCTTTAAGCAGTGCTAGCATATATTCACTGTGAAGCTGGTGCATTTGTTTATGTGATTAACCCCAGTGAAAGTACAGTGATATAAGCCACTGTGTTAGTAGGCGTCACCAAAGGAATAAAGCCAATAAGATGTAGTGGCTAGGGAACAATACGGGGAGTGTGTGGGGGAGCAAGGGGGCAGGCTTGGATTTATTTTGAGGAATTGGCTCACACCATTGTGGAAGCTGGCAGATCTATAATCTGCAGGGTAGACCAGCAGACTGGAGACCTAGAGACGAGGTGAATCAACAGTTTGAGCCCCAAGGCAGTGGGCTGGCAGAATTACCTCTTCCTTGGGAATACACGGAAGAACTGTGCAAAAAGATCTTCACGACCCAGATAATCATGATGATGTGATCACTAATCTAGAGCCAGACATCTTGGAATGTGAAGTCAAGTGGGCCTTAGAAAGCATCACTACGAACAAAGCTAGTGGAGGTGATGGCATTCCAGTGGAGCTATTTCAAATCCTGAAAGATGATGCTGTGAAAGTGCTGCACTCAATATGACAGCAAATTTGGAAAACTCAGCAGTGGCCACAGGACTGGAAAAGGTCAGTTTTCATTCCAATTCCAAAGAAAGGCAATGCCAAAGAATGCTCAAACTGCCGCACTGTTGCACTCATCTCACATGCTAGTAAAATAATGCTCAAATTTCTCCAAGCCAGGCTTCAGCAATACGTGAACCGTGAACTCCCTGATGTTCAAGCTGGTTTTAGAAAAGGCAGAGGAACCAGAGATCAAATTGCCAACATCTGCTGGATCATCAAAAAAGCAAGAGTTCCAGAAAAACATCTATTGCTGCTTTATTGACTATGCCAAAGCCTTTGACTGTGTGGATCACAATAAACTGTGAAAAATTCTGAAAGAGATGGGAATACCAGACCACCTAACCTGCCTCTTGAGAAATCTGTATGTAGGTCAGGAAGCAACAGTTAGAACTGGACATGGAACAACAGACTGGTTCCAAATAGGAAAAGGAGTACATCAAGGCTGTATACTGTCACCCTGTTTATTTAACTTCTATGCAGAGTACATCATGAGAAATGCTGGACTGGAAGAAACACAAGCTGGAATCAAGATTGCTGGGAGAAATATCAATAACCTCAGATATGCAGATGATACCACCCTTATGGCAGAAAGTGAAGAACTAAAGAGCCTCTTGATGAAAGTGAAAGAGGTAAGCGAAAAAGTTGGTTTAAAGCTCAACATTCAGTAAACAAAGATCATGGCAGCTGGTCCCATCACTTCATGGGAAATAGATGGGGCAACAGTGGAAACAGTGTCAGACTTTATTTGAGGGGGCTCCAAAATCACTGCAGATGGTGACTGCAGCCATGAAATTAAAAGACACTTACTCCTTGGGGAAAAAGTTATGACCAACCTAGATAGTATATTCAAAAGCAGAGACATTAGTTTGCCAACTAAGTCCGTCTAGTCAAGGCTATGGTTTTTCCTGTGGTCATGTATGGATGTGAGAGTTGGACTGTGAAGAAGGCTGAGCGCCAAAGAATTGATGCTTTTGAACAGTGGTATTGGAGAAGACTCTTGAGAGTCCCTTGGACTGCAAGGAGATCCAACCAGTCCATTCTGAAGGAGATCAGCCCTGGGATTCTTTGGAAGGAATGATGGTAAAGCTGAAACTCCAGTACTTTGGCCACCTCATGCGAAGAGTTGACTCATTGGAAAAGACTCTGATGCTGGGAGGGATTGGGGGCAGGAGGAGAAGGGGACAACAGAGGATGAGATGGCTGGATGCCCGTGAGTCTGGGTGAACTCCCGGAGATGGTGATGCACAGGGAGGCCTGGCGTGCTGTAATCCATGGGGTCGTGAAGAGTCGGACACGACTGAGCGACTGGACTTAACTGAACTGGTGGTACTCAGTCTTCATTTAAAGGTATTCAACTCATTAAATGAAGCCTGCCCACATTCTGGAGGGTAATCTGCTATCCTCAAAGTCTTAACGGATTGAAATGTTAATCTCATGTACAAAACACCTTCACGAAGTAATTATCCTTCAATTAAAAATAAATTTAATTTAAAAAGGACCTTCATAGCAACATCCAGACATGTATAACCAAGTATTTAAGCACTGCAGCCTAGCCAAGTTGCCACATAAAATTAACCATCGTAGCTACTAAAAAAGTTCTCCAGATACTCTGTTTTTGGGATTCCCTGTTTTGTGGGAATCACCTCTGGAGAGATCAGAGAGCATTTTTTATTGCTTCCAACTTATAAAATGTGCACTAGAAAATTTTCAAATATTTGTTTAAATATGAAAAAAAAAAAACCCCACATACATTATATTCCCCTTGTACTATTTCCAAATGCCTAAACACTTCCAATTTTCTGGGGCAGCTTTAAAATTTATTAACATTTTGCTATCTGCCAAGGAAAGGCTTTGCCTCCTTGTGTTCATGGCTCCAAGATGACCCTCTGGGAGGAGAGGGCTTATTCACCCTGGTGTCCACCCTTCCATGCTCACCCTCCAATCTCATTAAAATGTCCATAACCACACTGAGCCCCTCATGGAAGACACATGTTGAACTTAAGCAGCCTCAGTCGTCTGGCAAGTCACACCAGCACTTACCATTGCCACACTTCCCCAGGCAAATGAACTGCCTGCTCCCCTCCTCCCTCCCTTCTGCATAAGCTGTGGGAAAAGCACTGTGCTCAGAAGTCCAAAGAGGATATTTGAATGAGAAACAGTACAAAACTCCGTAGGGTAGGAACAGTTCTTACTTTACTGTCCCCAGCTACCAGTTCTTGTCCCTGAGTTGGTAGCTTAATAACAGGGGAGCAAGCTGAGAGGCATAGGGAAGCCCAGAATGTTCCGCCAGATCTAGGTCCTAAAATCCAGCCATAAGAAAGCGATGAGCTCCATGCTCAGATTCCCAGGACCAGGCATTATTCCTCTCCCAGGAGCTCGGCAGACACTGGTTTTTCAATCGCTTCTTTTCTCTGCAGCTTGAGGCCTCAGACCAGGGGCACTGGCCACCCCTGGCAGCTTCTCTAGCAATGCAGACAGACACTAGGCCCCACCACAGACTTACTGAAGCATCTGTGCTTTAACAAGGTACCTGGGTGATTTGTATGTCTTAAACTCTGATAAAGAAGTGAGAAGTGAGAGTGTGGGATGTGGTCAAGAATTCCTGTTAAAAGGTAAAGGGGCTTCCCTGGTGGTCCAGTGGCTAAGAATCCACTTTCAATACAGGAGACACCAGTTTGATCCCTTGTCTGGGAGGCTCCCAGATGCCATGGAGCAACTAAGCCCATGTGCCACAGCTACTGAGCCTGTGCTTTAGTGTCCATTAGATGCAACTACTGAAACCTGTGCGCCCTGGAGCCTGTGCTCCAGAACAGAAGCCACTACAGTGAGAAACCCGTGCATCACAGTTAGAGAGCAGCACCCAGCCTCTGCAGCCTGAGAAAGCCTGCACGCAGCCTGGAAGACCCAGCACAACCCCGGAAAAGTAACAATAATTAAAGAAACAAACATAGAAAAGCCCCAGAAAGAGAATGTGGAACCAAGGTAGAAAAGATAAGCATCACCTGCTTCAAAATTTTTGTCTTGGGTTGCCTCTGAACTTGAAATCTGAATTGTGACATGTTAGTGATTGAATTCCCCATGAAGGTAAGAAATTTATACTTCATCATGTCTGTTGTGTATTATTTTGGCAATGTGTTCTTCAGAGACAAATAAACCTACAGAAAAGTGCGCAGAGCTTGGTGTACAGCTTGCTGACTCCACATAGACAGCATCCAGATCAAGAAACAGCATGTTGTAACAACAGCGTGAATCAGTTTTCTGTATCCACACATCCCCTCCCTCTAAAAAATAACACACCATTGTAGTGCAATTATACTCCAATTAAAAAGAAATAATAATGTTTAAAAAGAACTTTAAAAAGAAACAGCATGTTACCTAGAAGCCTCTGTGCTCCCTTCCAATCACTACAGTCCCTCCCTGACCTCCAGGCCTGATGTCCTCTGTGTTTTTTCCTTATTACATGGTTTGGCTTCTCGCACTCAACATTATGCTTGTAGCTCTGTCATTCCCACTGCTGTAGAGTATTCATTGTGTGAAGATACAACTTATTTATCCACTTCACAGTTCATGGCCATTTGAGTCATTTCTACTTTGTGGCTATTCCATATCGTGCTGCGGTGGGCCATCTGTCACACAGCTTTTGGTCAGCATATGGGCTCACACAATGCCTTGCTTTCTTTTTTCCCTTTTTAAAAAAGATGTGTTTATTTTTTTGTTTTTGGCTGTGGTGAGTCTTCGCTGTGGCATGCGGGCCTTGAGTTGCAGAGAGTGGGCTCTACTCTCTAGTGGTGGGGCGGTGGCTTCTCTTGTGGAGCGCGCGCTCTAGGGTGGGCTCTGTCGTTGCAGCTCATGGGCTCTAGAGCAACAGGCTGAGTAGCTGTGGTTCATCAGCTGAGTTGCTCCATGGCATGTGGGATCTTCCCAGACCAGGGATCAAGCCAGTGTCCCCTGCAGAGTCTTCACCACTGGATCGATCACCAGGAAAACCCCACCCAATGCCTTGCTTTTAATAACTGTTCACCAAATAACTTCAGCTTTCCTTGCGAACTCAGGGTCATCATTATGGAGTCGAGTTTGATTCTGGACTATGGTGTAGTGTGTGTCCCCAGCGTTTGTGGGGATGGCAGTCCAGCTTGGCTTTTTGAGTTCCTGTGTGCATTTTCTGTTCTTGCTGTCAGACTGCTGGGTTAGTTTACCATTGCCTCCTTCCTTCTGTCCTTCCTGGGCACCTTAGTATGCTGAAGATGCAGAAATGCAAAATGATCGGATATACTAGAACTGTGTTTTAAAACCTCCTTTTGCATGCAGGTTATTCCTGGGCCAAGGCGAGGTGGCTCACAGGCTGCTGTTCACGGTTTCTTGATTTTCAGTCCTCTTTTGAATTCTTTATGGTGCCAGGTACCTGAGTTTCAGATAGCTGGAATGCTGCCCTTGTTTTAAAATTATTATTTGTAGTATTCCTTTTCCATTTTTATTTATATTTTAACTCCCTTCCCCCTTTTGTTCATTCTGAAAGTACCCCAAGGTAGACATTGCAATTCTAAATTGTCTTTGTAGAAGTTATACCATCTAGAAAAGTAAGCACAAAACGTGCATTTATATTATTATGAATACATGTGAGAGCTGAGATGAATCCACAGGAGTCTGACAAGATGTGAGCTTGCACCTGGATCTTGGGCCCCTAACGTGAAGGTTGGTTATTCAAATTATTTTTAATGTTTGTTGTTGTTGTTGTTGTTGTTTTTTGTTTGTTGTTTTTTTGAGTGTTGGGGAAATGCTACAAAAACTGTATATGGGGATAAACAGATACTACTGCTGTGTGGGTTCCTCTTGGCCACTCGTGTATTATCATAACCGTTTACAGCTCCTTCTTTAGTATCACTTGTATTTAAAGCAGTCATTCAGCATTTATTTCCATTTTGTTTTGTAGCTATTAGGCCATTTGTACTGCTCAGAAGGGATGTTGCCCACGTAGGTGAGAGAGGGTAGCTCATACCTCAGGAACAAGGCCTGGAAAACAGGGAAGGATAAAAGTTTGGGGTGAAAAATGTAAACTGAAAGAAATGTAAATGCACAGCTGACTGAAATTGCTTTTTCATGATCTAATGAACCAGTGAATTAAGATGATGACTCAGTTAAGACTGGTTTTTCTTTGCATGGCTCTCCTGAGTGGTTGAGGTCAGACTCCATCAGTAGATAGGATTTGTAGATCTGCAGGTCATTTGCTCTTTTCATGGGCTATGGCTCTAGGAGCACAAAAGTGGACTCTTTTCAGCACAGCCGATCCTGATATAATGTGAGAAAGTTACACTTCAACAGGATTTTTGGCTACCATTTTTAAAATCACATTTCAGGAAATCACCGTATAGTTCTTCAGAAAACCAAATGAAAAGTAATTAAACTTTCCTGCAGTTTGCTAGGGAAAGAATGAAGGGCAAAGTTGATGAGCAGCGGACCCTTATCTCAGGAAACTTCCACCTTGTGGAGAATACATCCCAGGCATTGTTGAATGAGACCAAGAACCTCTCAAAGGGTTTTAACTGTTGGAATGTTGAAACTGAAGATGTCAGCATTTTATGTTAAGGTTGTTTGATGTGGACAATTTTTAGAGTCTATTGAATTTGTTGCATTACTTCTGTTTTATGTTTTGGTTTTTGGCTGCGTGACATGTGAGATCTTAGCTCCCCAGCCAGGGGTTGAACCTATACCCCCTGCACTGAAAGAGGGAGTCTTAACCACTGGACCACCAGAGAAGTCCCAACAACATTTTGTTTTAAAGGAGAAGTGTGTTCAAGAAGCTTTGTAAGAAACTCTCTACAACTGATTTTGTTTTAGTTTACTATTTCTTGGTCCATCTCTGCACAGAGAGACTGAAAGACCATTATTGGTTTATCTTTGTGTTTGATGGTTAGGTAGCAAGGTAGGTAGGTAAAGGCAATGATTCTAAAAGTTGACTAAAAATTCTTCTGTGATATTTTTATACAATAACTAAAAAATACTAAATGTTTACAAATAGTTTTAAGATAGCTCAAAGATGCCATGTGAATAGAAAAGAAATTCCCATTTAATTACATGATTTTCAGAGCAAATTCTTATAACCTGTGAGAGAAACTTTAAAGAAGGCCAGTGTGGGTCACGTGTAATCTCCAACAGATCTTCTTGCCAGTATGATGTATACTCAAGCTTAAGGTCGAGATTTAACTGTTGAAGAAAATGTGACTATAGCTTATGCACTTAACAATTCTATAATATCAATAATAATTTAGAGTGAAATGCTAGTCATTCAGTAGTTAGTAGTAGGTATTCAATGTATGTTAAAGTACGAATTCAAGAAATAAATTTACTGCTGAGGTAACAGATAGAATACATTTATATCCCAGAATGTGCTAATTTTAGGAGAGAAAATGAGTTCTTTCTTGGAACTCAAGATTCTGGAGTATGTTAAGAAGTTTGAGAGATTTTAGAAAGACAAGCAAATCCTTATCTTCTATAGAAACTGGTGATGAGTTACCTATGTAATACAATGTTTTAAGTCCATGTTGATCTTCATTAAATCATGTGATTTATTCATGTTTTTGAAATTCACATATATATGTAATAGTATTTATAAACAAGTATAAATATTACTTTGTTTAAGATGCATACTTAGTTTAATTTCTTGAAATATATTTGGAATTCACAGCATTGTTGTAGCCCACTCAGCTTAGAGTTCTGATTTTAGCATCTTCAACCCACAAAAACACAAGTCCAAGTTGGAGGAAAACCAAGGGGCCTCTGTATATCAGAAATATTAGAAATCCTCCCAGGACAGTTTCTCCAGTTGACCATTTCTGACTCTTTTTCAGCTTTCTTAGTAAATGTTACATAACAAATATTGGACACTTCCCCTGCTGGAAACAATGTGAAAAGAAAAAGGTGAAGAAGAAACCAGAATTGAAAGAGACACGTGTACCCCAATGTTCACTGAAGCACTGTTTATAATAGCCAGGACATGGAAGTAACCTAGACGTCCATCAGCAGATGAATGGATAAGAAAGCTGTGGTACCTATACACAATGGAGTATTACTCAGCCATTAAAAAGAATACATTTGAATCAGTTCTATCATTAGAACTGGATGAAACTGGAGCCGATTATACAGAGTGAAGTAAGCCAGAAAGAAAAACATCAGTACAGTATAAACACATATATATGAAATTTAGAAAGATGGTAATGATAACCCTGTATGCGAGACAGCAAAAGAGACACAGATGTATAGAACAACAGTCTCTTGGACCCTGTGGGAGAGGGAGAGGGTGGGATGATTTGGGAGAATGGTATTGAAACATGTATAATATCATGTAAGAACGAATTGCCAGTCTAGGTTTGATACAGGATATAGGATGCTTGGGGCTGGTGCACAGGGATGACCCAGAGAGATTGTATGGGGAGGGAGGTGGGAAGGGGGTTCAGGATTGAGAACTCATGTACACCCGTGGCGGATTCATGCTGATGTATGGCAAAACCAATACAGTATTGTAAAGTAAAATTAAAAAAATATATCCTACCTGTTTAAAAAAAAAAAGAAAAAGGTGAAAAGTCAAGGCAAAAGGCAGCCAGCAGGTTGAAGAGGAGTGTAGATTTTGAAATCTCTTGCCTGTAGATTTCAGATGCAGTCTGGTGTGTTTTCTCGAATCTCCCCTTTCTCACTGTGTTCAGAAGGGGATTGGCCTGCTTCAGCTTGGCAGTCAGATTCACCACAGCGTGTCTCCTTCCTGATCCTGTGCCCTGAAGCCCCCTCTGATCCCTCCTCACCACTGTCTTCTTTGCCCTCCATAAAACAGAGTCCTTCGCCTGTCTCAGATCCAAACAAAGCTCCACCTTCTTCACTTCACCTCCCACTGTGTCCTCCTTCCCCAGGCTCCAGCCTCATTCACTCATTAATGCAGGATCTGTTGCTGGTCAGATCTCTGAATGCTTCAAGAGATATGGAAAGACATAAGACATCCAGAAAAAACTCAGTACATAGAGTTTCAGATAAAATGTGGCAGGGGAAGAATCTTCTTGTGGTTGAATCAGTCAGGGCATGCTTCATGGAAGAGGTGACTTTTGGAAGAGCCTTGACTGATAAGCAGGGTTTGGTTTCTAGGTAGGAAATGCAAAAAGTTTGGGTTTTAGTCAGAGAGTAATATTAAAAGATAAAGCTGTTTCCCAACTCTTTTCAGTCTCAAAAATTGAAAAAAAAAAAGTTAAGGGATGGGATGATGTGAAATCAACGAAGATAATACATTTGTCTCCTTAGTTGAAAATTTATGTATTGTGTGTTAGGCATGGTGCAAAATATACTTGGGACTGTGAGCACCTAAGAGTGTTTAGAAAATGGGAAAGTTGAAGGAGATGAGATAGGCAAGTAGAGTGGCCATAGAATGAGTTTCTCAACTCTTGAGAGTTGAGAGTCCCTTGGACTGCAAGGACATCAAACCAGTCAATCCAAAAGGAAATCAACCCTGAATATTCATTGGAAGGACTGATGCTGAAGCTGAAGCTCCAATACTTTAGCCAACCTGTGTGAAGAGCTGACTCATTGGAAAAGACCCTGATGCTGGGAAAGATTGAGGGCAGGAGGAAAAGGGGGCATCAGAGGATGAGATGGTTGGATGGCATCACGGAGTCAATGGACATGAGTTTGAGTAAGCTCTGGGAGGTGGTGAAGGACAGGGAAGCCTGGTGTGTTGCAGTCCATGGGGTCTCAAAGAGTTGGACGTGACTTAGTGACTGAACAACAAAATGTGGTCTTCAGCCTCCATCTCACTCCTCCCCCAGGCTTAGTGCCTATGGCATGAGCCTCTCCTACAGTGAGGTGTCAGGGACCATTGTCTAGTTCTGAAGCTATTCATATCTCTATTCATAATTCCACCATTACAGATTCATTTCTTTGGCTATACAGTCTTTATGTCTCTTGAGTCATAAGTGCTGAGGCTTTTATACACCCCACCTGGCTTCCTTTGGGCTTCTCTTGGTTTTGTGGAGGCGTACTTGTTATTAACTGGAGAAGGAAATGGCAGAGTTATCAAGTGAATTCTGGACATGTTTTAAGAGTCTTGTCTTTAAAGTTCCCCAAGGACGGCTCTTCGCTAGTCCCAGGTAGTCGGGCTGAAATCTGTGCCCCTCTGGTTGCAGTTTTGATGTCCTCCCATGTCTCCAGGCCGGTTGTGTGCCAGAGTCAGCTCTTTCTGGCTCATCGGGAATTCTGCCAGCCAGGTGTTAACCCTTTGGTACATGAAACAGGCCACGGGGGAGTATTTATACCACGGAAACTGGCCAGTGATGCAGCTACAGATCAGGGTTTCTTCCTAGAGAGCAGGGGTTGGGCAGGGGGCTGCATACATTATCAGCATGCCCCTGCTGTGTGGCCCCATGTCTCCTTTTCCTGAAGAGGTCAAGTGTCTTCAAACGTGTCTGTTGTATTTTTGCTTCTCGTTAGGACACTTTGTTATTTCTGCTCGTTCTGTTTGGTTCTTTTCCGAGTTGGCTGTGTCATTTTCTTTCATGGTTTCCTGTCCTTTGCAGGACCCTTCTTTCTTGAGGTTTATTTCTCTAAATGAGATGATCTTAACTGATTTATTAGATTTATTATCCATCAAATCCTCTCAGAACCCCAAAGCTGAGGGGGTCACTTCTGCTGGTTCTCCTCCAGCTGTCTATCATCCTGCTGTGCCTGGTGCTCTTCCACAATGGCCACCACCCTTCCATTACCCGTGGGGCAGTTCCCAAGCCTGGGAAGAAGGTGTCCTTATCCAGAAAGGTTGGCACTTGCACTCTCCACTCATCTGAGGGTGTTCTGGATAGGATCACCTTGAACCAAGGTCACGGGCTGACATGCCTGGACCCACTGGGGTCCTCACCTGCTCCTTCTCCTGCTTGGCACCAGAAACACCTTCCTTGTCACTCCCGAGGCTGGAGGAGGGAGGTCCTTTCTGGGTCACCTGAAAGTGTCCTCTCCTGGGAGTCCAGCTCCATGGGGAAAGAGGGGTCTTCTGTTGGACTCCTCCTCTTGGGCAGTTGCTCCTCTGGGTCTTCTCACGTCTTCAGCAACTTTAAGGCATGACACTTTTTTGTTTTATTTTATTTTATTTTTCCATGAGAGAGTGGATCTGAGTAAACTACCCACCAATCATCAAAGCAGAACTGTGAATGAATGCTGCTGCTACTGCTGCTAAGTCGCTTCAGTCGTGTCCGACTCTGTGTGACTCCATAGACGACAGCCCACCAGGCTCTGCCATCCCTGGGATTCTCCAGGCAAGAACACTGGATTGGGTTGCCATTTCCTTCTCCAATGCATGAAAGTGAAAAGTGAAAGTGAAGTTGCTCAGCCGTGTCCAACCCTCAGCGACCCCATGGACTGCAGCCTTCCAGGCTTCTCTGTCCATGGGATTTTCCAGGCAGGAGTACTGGAGTGGGGGGCCATTGCCTTCTCCATCCATGTCTTTTATTCCTTCAACAAGCCAGGCCTTAGGAGCCAGACCCTATGCCAAAGCTGAGGGGTAAATCTGCCCCAACCAGTCCTGCGGCCCCAGCCAACCTTCCAACAACCTAGGAGGCTGCCCTTCAGCGGAGATGGGTGACTGTGACGTACAACATGCCAGCTTAGGCAGCAGTGGGGACGAAGAGGGGCCCTTGGCATCCTCGACCACCAGGAATCCCCCACGGGGACGTTTTTGATTGTTCTGTGATTCCCTTCTTCCTTCTAAAAGGAAAGTGCCGGGAACAGCTGTGGTGAGGGCGCTGTTCCTGTGAGTTGAGCCGGGAGTGGAGGTTTAAACCCTTCCAGTCTGTGCTGGGCGAGCCTCCCCTTCTGCTCCCCCACCTCGGACGGCACAGTCCTGGTCCCTCTTCTGGGCCTTCTTGGGTCTTTGGGAACTGTAAGGGATGACATGTGTCACTTCTTGTCTTTGTCCAGCATCTGGGGGTCCATTGCAAGGGCCCTGACCCTGCCCTCTCCCGAGCCTCTTGACCCTTCCCACGCCCAGGCCAAGGCTCGAGGCCCCTGCGGTTCTGTGGCTGCAGACTCCCCACCCAAGGGCTAATCCGGACAGAAGCCACCGCTCTGGGGCATCCTGCTGGGGGAGGGAACCGGCATCTTATGGTTTCTTCCTGCCAGGAGCAGGTCAGGTCAGGTCAGGCCCATCCCATACGTCCGCTGAGTCCCAAGGCCCTTTCCCAATCCTGCCAGATTTTTTTTTTTTTTGAAGGGACCCTGTCACTCACGTAAACAGCAGAGCGTGTTTTCCCACGGATGTGGCCCCAGGCACTGCTTCTCGACCAGCAGTGAGAGAAATCTCCACGGACTCGGAGGAATATATTTTGGGTCTTTGCAGGTGGCTGAACAGAGCACACAGAAATAAACAGGAGCTGTAACAGGAAAGATGGGGTTGGCCATATGGGGCCATCCATGGTCATTCCCAGTGCCCCATGTGGTCATCCTCGTGCCCAGGAGCCCCCAGGCTGGAGGCGTTGCTGCCTCTTGGGTCTTGGTACTTCAGGACTTCCTGTGGTAGGGGAAGCAGCTTCCAGCTTCTTTGCAAAGAGAGTCTGTGCAGGGGTGGTCTTAGCGGCCTCAAGGTCATGGAGAGGTGGCATAACCCAGCCACGGGGTTGGGCGGGGGTGCTGAGAGCACCAATATCTCCCCACAACTGTAAAGCAAGTCACGTATGGCAAAGATTTGCTAGTAGCAATAGATGGTCTCAGAGAGGCTGAGTCACTGGCCAGAGACAACACAGCAGCAGACCAGGACTGTGACCCCGGTTGTTTAAACCACAGCGCCCTCCTGTGCCCATCTGGCCTGCCCCTTGAGGGCACAGGAAGATCTGGGCTCCCCTGGCCTGAGCGCCCATGCCTGCCTCCCCTCGTGCGTGCTGGGATGTGTCCATTCCCAAACCCATGTGCTATTTCCCCCAGCCCTGGGCCGTCATGTCAGCTCCAGGCTCCCTGCAGGTGAGCCCCACGCCCACCAGCACACCTTGGAGCCCTGCTCATCTGTTCCCTGTGCCCGAGTGTCCTGATCTTAACTGTCTTCTTGAGGCAGCCTTAGGACTGCAGTCCTGGAGCCCTGCTTCTTCGAAGCTGCCTGCACCAAGCCCAGTGAGGCTCTGCCCGGTGGCTTCATGACCATTATGGTGGGTTGAGTGGTGGCCCCAAAAGCCATCCATCCTTCTGCAGCCTGCAAAGATGACCTTATGCTGATGAAAGGTCTCGGCAGATGGAAATAAGTTACTGACCTCTGCACCAGATCACCCGGGACACAAGTGGACCCTAGGTCCAGTGAAAGGTGTGCTTGGGAGAGAAAAGGGAGTGATCTGAAGCACAGAGCCACCCAGGGGAGAAGGTTTGTGCAGATGGACACGGAGGTCGGGGTCATGTGTCATCTTGTCCTGTGGTGGAAGTTTGATTTAGTTTTTTTTTTTTTTTCTTTAAAGGGTGTGAGGACAATTTACCTTTGGAAGTTGGCTTCCTGGAGTTGGCTGGTTTTGGAATATATTTCCCCCATACCCGCCCCAGGGCATTTCCTGAGGGCAGCTGTCATTAACAGAACCGCTGCTGCTGCTGCTGCTGCTAAGTCGCTTCAGTCGTGTCCGACTCTTAGCGACCCCATGGACTGCAGCCCACCAGGCTCCTCCATCCATGGGATTTTCCAGGCAAGAGTACTGGAGTGGGGTGCCATTGCCTTCTCCGTAACAGAACCACAGCCCTTGTGAATTAAGGTACCTGTGCGCACTGGTGATCAAGTTGTAGTTACAGAAAATGTCCACAGGATGGCAGCACTGTATTCTTGCCCACCTTTGGTTCCTGGGGCAACTAGATCCTTATGGAAAGTTGGCTTTCTGGTCTGTGAATTAGAGTGGAATGTGCCTGAGAAAACACCCAAGGGCTTGAGTCTTTCTTCTTTCTCTCTTAAAGCAGCTCACGAATACCCCGTCCAGACTAATCCCGTCTGGGTCCACAGCACGCTGCTGAGGGTGCCTATGTGCTTGAGCTGGGACCCACCCCCCCCCCAGACCCAGGAAAAGTGGAGGCTCTGTGATTATTGCCCCCAACTCTGAGAGGTCTTGATCCCACTCAGCACTCTGGTCCTCACAGCAGACAGCAGAATTTTAAAAAGGGTTCAAAGGATGGCAATGTGCCAGGCTGTGTCAACCCCACCCCAGTTCAGCAGTGGGAACCAAGCCTGCTCAGCCTCCAGGGCTGGGATAGTATCCCAAGTCAGGAAGGCTGGCGATAATAGAGTAGTCACTGCGCTGCCTTCCTCTGCTTTACCATCTTCCTATGCTGCATTGCAGTACAGTCAGTTCAAATGTTGTGTTTGTTCTAGTGCACAGCTGATGGATTTGGGTATTATGTATCTATGGGATCTCTCTATTGTCTTTTGGGACTTTTCTGCCATGGAAGGTCAAGCAGAGGTCCCCTCATAGGTGGAATTATCTGTCTCATCAGGTCCTTGTGAATTATCTATCTTAGATACAATTTCCTGTATACAAAGAAGGAAGTTAAGAGATAATTTTTGTGGATTATCTCTTACAGATACAGATTTCTGTGTGTATCTGAAAGGAAGGAATGAAGGAAGGAAGAGGATAATCCTTGTGGATTTTCTATTACAGATACAGATTTCTTATCTATGTAGGTACTTACCTCCTAATTCATTTCAGGCCCTTTACTTTTTTTTCTCTGGAACCCTTTATTTGACTTTGAATTCTCAGAGTCCTTCTTGAGTTGTAAATTTGTTTCCTTGTATGTATATTTTTAGTTTTTCCAAGAAGGTATCTCATATGCCACACACTTCCTCTGCCTGACTGATTCCCTTAATGCGCGATCCTTCAAGGTCTACCCTTGTGATTACCAGTGTCATACCTCCCTAATTTCAGTGGTACTTTTTAGGAGTGAGAAATAGTCGATTGGATATATGTACAGCATCTTGCTTAAGCTTTAATCTCGGTGGAGATTTTCCTGTTGTGTGTCTTGGCTATTGGAAGTAGTCCTCCAGTGTTCATTGGGGTTCATGTGCCTTTTGATTGAAGGTTTCCTCAGCATACAGGCCCAGGTGTGAGAATGTGAGATCCCAGGTGTAGCTCATCTTTACAGGTTGTTTATTTATTTATTTTTTGAGGCACTTGGAGGCTGTTCAGATCCTGTAGCCAATGTATATTCCCACCGACAATTTAGGGGGATTCTTTGACTTCCAGGCTCCTTCCCACATTTATTGTGTGTAGACTTGCGAGGATGGCCATTGTGACTGGTGGAATTTGACTTCCCATTGCCATTTTGATTGGCATTCCTGCAGCCATTATGGATGCTGAGCATCTTGTCCTGTGCTGGAGGTTTTGTTTTGTTTGGCATTTGGCTTCCTGAAAGTCGACTCTGTTTGGAATGTATTTCTCCACTATCCACACCATGACATTTCCTGAGGACAGCTATCATTACAGAACCCCAGGCCTTGTGAACTGAGGTGCCTGTGAGAACTGGTGATCAAGTTGTAGTTAAAGAAAAAGTTCAAAGGCAGCAGCGTTTTTGCATGCGCACACTTGGTTCCCAGGGCAGCCAGGAAAGCTGGCTTTCATGGGTGTGAAATAGAGTGGACTGTGCCTGGACAAACACAAAAGGGCTTGAGTTTCAGTACTTTTGCCCCCTGTGGCATCACACAAACCCACCATCCAGACTAATCCCTTCCAGGCCCGCAGCCCCCGGTGCCTTGGAGGCTGCCCTCTCAGGAAGGAGGCTTTTGGGGCTAACCTCAGCACCGGGAGAGGGCGAGGCTAGCTGAATCACGCCTTCAAATGCCTTGGGCCCTTGATGCCATGGAGGACTCTGGTCCCAGCCAGAGAGCAGTAGATTGTAGACCTTTAAAAGGGTTCAGTGAAGGGCACCGTGCCAGGCTGTATCCACCTCTCCCCAGTCCAGCAGTGGGACCCAAGCTTGCTCAGCCTCCAGGGATGGGATAGCATCCCAAGTCAGGGAGGTCATTTGTAACAGAGGAGGCCCTGCTTTCCTTTCTTTTCCTTTCGCGTCTGCCATACTACATGGCAGCATAGTCGAGTTACGGTATTGTGATTGCTGTCAGCATACAGCTTGATTCAGGTATTTTCTATCTATGGTGTTTCTCTATTGTGTATTTGGACTTTGTGCAATAACAAGTCGAGCAGGTCCTTGTGAATACCCCCTGTTTCCTGCAGCAAAACATGGGTGCAGGTTCTCCTGCGTGAAATATGAAATTTTCCACATTGCCTTTTCCCTGTACCTTTATCAGCAGTTTTTGTTTGTGAGTTTCTGACAATGGCCCTTCTGCCTTCTGTGTGGTGATACCTTCCTGGGGTTTTGATTTGCATTCCTAATATTTAGCAATGATGACCTCTTGCCATGTGATTTCTTTTCAAGGGTGAGTTCAACTCACTTCTCCAGATTGGCTCCCTTGAACTCAGGCCTGTTGTAGATTTTTTCTGATGACCACTACTAGAACGTTTGTGGAGATCAGCTGTTTTTTACTTCTAGACCCTCTGACCTTAAGAATACTCAATGCCCAACACCACATCTTTTCAAGTTGTTACAAGGCGGCAGCTTTATTCAGCCCCACACAACTTTTCCCCCTGTAATTTCCATGTTATTTTACTTTGAATGGAGATGATTTCTGAGTTTATATGTATTTCAGGTATACAGGAACTTGATTCATTAATGTATAATGGTTCTTATATTCTCTTTCAAGTTCTTGTTCCCATCTAGGTGATTACCGTTTTTCAGTAAACTTCCATCTGCTATTCAGTAACTCATTTTTGACCATCTATTTGATCCATGTAAGTGTGTCTATGTTAATTCACATCTCTTAATTTACTTTGCCTGTATCTAGAGACTGAGAGCTCCTGCAGAGGGCAAGAGGCACTCCAGGAACATCATGGGGGCTCGCTGCCTGCCACATCTTTCCAGGTCCCTGAGCCCCACCACAAGCCAACCTTGGGACCCAAGCCTGCCCAGTCTCCAGAGATGCGATACCAACCAAGGTAGCCATGGGATGAGGGGAATAGAGTCAGCATACGTTTCTATAGTTTTTGAGTTGATAAAGTCAGTTGAACTCGAGTATATAGGTGAATTACAATGCGTTGGGTTTTTTTTTTTTTAATTCATAGCAACTTGATTCACTCATTGTTGTTGCATATAAGTTAAATACGCAGAATGACAATATACAACCTTGATGAAATCCTTTCCCAATTTTGAACAAGTCCATTGTTCCATGTCTGGTTCCTACTGGTACTTCCTGACTATCCAAGTTTCTCAGGAGGCAGGTAATGTGGTCTGGTATTCCCATCTCTTTAAGAATTTTCCACATTTTATTGTGATCCACACAGTCAAAAGCTTTAGTGTAGTCTATGAAGCAGAAGTAGATGTTTCTCTGGAATTCTCTTGCTTTTGCTATGATCCGCAGATGTTTCAATTTGATGTCTGGTTCCTCTGCCTTTTCTAAATACCACTTGAACATCTGGAAGTTCTTCATTCATGTACTGTTGAAATGTGTCTTGGGAACTTACTTTTGCTAGTGTATGAAATGAGTGCAATTGTGCAGTAGTTTGAACATTCTTTGGCATTGCCCTTCTTTGGGACTGGAATGATAACTGACCTTTTCCAGTCCCGTGGCCTGAGTTTTCCAAATCTGGTTTTTCCAAGTTTGCTGTCATATTGAGTGCAGCACTTTAACACCATCATCTTTTAGGATTTGAAATAGCTCAGCTGTATCCCACCAGGCTCCTCTGTCCTTGGGATTTCCCAGTCAAGAATACTGGAGTGGATTGCCATTTGCTTCTCCTTAAGACCTTCCCAACCCAGGATCCAAACCCTGGTCTCCTATATTGCAGGCAGATTCTTTACTGACTAAGCTACCAGGGACTGTTAGAGATTCACTCATATATAGATGTGTATATGTTGTATTTTGGGTTCTATTCCTGTATGAAGTGAAGTGAAAGTTGCTCAGTCATGTCCAACTCTTTGCAACCCCATGGCCTATACACTCCATGGAATTCTCCAGGTCGGAATACTGGAGTGGATAGCCTTTCCCTTTACGAGGGGATCTTCCCAACCCAGGGATCAAACCCAGGTCTCCTGCATTGCAGGCAGATTCTTTACTGATTGAGCCCCCAGAGACTGTTAGTGATTCACTCATATGTAGATGTGTATATGTTGTGTTTTGGGTTCTATGCCTGTAGAGGTTATTACAGAGAGTGGAATACCATTCCTATTGTTACCCAGTGGGTCCTTGTGATTTATTTTCTAAATGGTAGTGTGCATTCAGTTCAGTCACTCAGTCGTGTCCAACTCTTTGTGACCCCATGAATCACAGCACACCGGGCCTCCCTGTCCACCACCAACTCCCAGAGTTCACTCAAACTCTGTCCATCGAGTCAGTGATGCCATCCAGCCATCTCATCCTCTGTCGTCCCCTTCTCCTCCTGCCCCCAATCCCTCCCAGCATCAGGGTCTTTTCCAATGATTCAACTTTTCCCATGAGGTGGCCAAAGTATTGGAGTCTCAGCTTCAGCATCAGTACTTCCAATGAACACCCAGGACTGATCTCCTTGAGGATGGACAGGTTGGATCTCCTTGCAGTCCAAGGGACTCTCAAGAGTCTTCTCCAATACAACAGTTCAAAAGCATCAATTCTTTGGTGCTCAGCTTTCTTTATAGTCCAACTCTCACATCCATACATGACCACTGGAAAAACCATAGCCTTGACTAGACTACTTTGTTGGCAAAGTAATATCTCTGCTTTTCAATATGCTATCTAGGTTGGTCGTAACTTTCCTTCCAAGGAGTAAGCATGAAGTGATGGGACCAGATGCCATGATCTTTGTTTTCTGAATGTTGAGCTTTAAGCCAACTTTTTCACTCTCCTCTTTCACTGTCATCAAAAGGCTTTTTAGTTCCTCTTCACTTTCTGCCGTAAGGGTAGTTTCATCTGCATATGCAAAGTTATTGATATCTCTCCCAGCAATCTTGATTCCAGGTTGTGCTTCCTCCAGCCCAGCGTTTCTCATGATGTACTCTGCATAGAAGTTAAATAAGCAGGGTGACAATATACAGCCTTGATGTACTCCTTTTCCTATTTGGAACCAGTCTGTTGTTCCATGTCCAGTTCTAACTGTTGCTTCCTGACCTGTATACAGGTTTCTCAAGAAGCAGGTCAGGTGGTCTGCGATTCCCATCTCTTTCATAATTTTCCACAGTTCCTTGTGATCCACACAGTCAAAGGCTTTGGCATAGTCAATAAAGCAGCAATAGATGTTTTTCTGGAACTCTCTTGCTTTTTTGATGATCCAGCAGATGTTGGCAATTTGATCTCTGGTTCCTCTGCCTTTTCTAAAACCAGCTTGAACATCTGGAAGTTCACGGTTCACATACTGCCGAAGCCTGGCTCAGAGAATTTTGAGCATTATGTTATTTCAAATAGCTGATAATGGCACCCCACTCCAGGACTCTTGCCTGGAAAATCCCATGGATGGAGGAGCCTGGTAGGCTACAGTCCATGGGGTCGCTAAGAGTCAGAAACGACTGAGCGACTTCACTTTCTCTTTTCACCTTCATGCATTGGAGAAGGAAATGGCAACCCACTCCAGTGTTCTTGCCTGGAGAATCCCAGGGACGGGAGAGCCTGGTGGGCTGCCATCTATGGGGTCTCACAGAGTCAGACACGACTGAAGCGACTTAGCAGCGGCAGCAATACCTTTCTTCTCTGCTAACAATAAGTTCCTTTTTCTAAGTGTGTGAACTGTGTATCTTTGCTCAGGGAACTCATATGTATCCATTGTTAGATCCACCTAGAAGTAATATTATATTATGTTTTCTGCTCACTGTCTCTGTTTGATTGCCATGATCATCTCTACCTTCTTCCCTGTGCCTGAAGATGCCATTGTTTCATTGCTCTTTATGGCTGAGTAATATAGCATTGTGTGTGTATACCCCGTATACTTTATTCATTTCTGTGAATAACACTTAGGTTGCATCACTGTCTTTGCTATGAAAACCAGTCCAGCAGGGGTGGTATGGGTACCCCTGTCTTTGAAAATGCTGCTTCTCCCTGATTATGTGCCCAGTCATGTGATTGCTGTTCCCTAAGGCACTTCTGTGTTTCATTATTTCAAGATCCTCCATATTGGTCTTTCTAGTGGACGAACCAGTGGACATTTTTAGTAATCTCATCCAAATTAATTTCTTGATGGGAATTTCTCTTCCTAAAATTTTCCCATTTTTATTTTGCTAACCTTCAGTCTTGATTACTTTTTGTGTTTGTAGTTATCAGTCCACTATTTATTTTCCCTCTGAAGTACAGGATACAACATAGTGATTCAGTATTTTAACGGAATATACTCCATTTAAAGATATTACAAAACCATTGCTATATTGCTCTCTGCTGCATACGATATCCTATTATTTTTTCTTACATTACACATGTGGCTTCCCTCGTGGCTCAGATGGTAAAGCGTCACATTACATATAGTGATTTTTATCTATTAATATCTACTCCAGTCTGGTAATGCCTACCACCAAATTCCCCAGGCATCCACCAGTTTCTGGATTTGTGAGTCTCTGTTTCATAGGTAGGTTCATTTGTGTCTTTTTTTAGATTCTACACAAATGTGATTTCTTATGCCCCCTTTCTGTGTGTTTCTGACAACCTTGCCTTAGTATGAAAAAATGTAGATTCATTTTCCTGAAAATATTTATAACTCCAATCAGAATTGTCCATGTTTCATACAGGAAATTATGGGCACAGATTTTCCTGCATGAGGTATGATATTTTCTAAATTTTGTACAGGAAAATGTGGCTGTAGATATTCCCATATTAAATATGAAATTTACCATATTCCATGCAGGATAATATTAGCACATATAGACTACGGAAAATACATCTTCAGAGTGAACTCCTTTTGATTCATTCTTTAAAGAAAATCAAAATTTTTCTGGATTTTTTAATGGTACTAATTATCACTGTGATGAAATGTGTCTTCACCTGCTTTCTAGGACATGTTTATCTTGTTGGTAGATTAATTAGCCTCATTTAACTAATTATTTTTGAAATATAGCTGAAAGCGGTAAATCTAGTCTGTTTTTTTAAATAATCTCATGCAAAGGAAGTTTCTCAGTTGGCTCTTCCGTCGCAAGAAATATCCTATTTTCATTTTGCTAGTTTTTTCTTCTCAATTTTCTATTGTGTTTGTAGCTGTACATCAAGTAAATGTTTTTCAAATTGAAGTACAGTTGTTTGACGTAACTACATGGTTTTCTCAGGACATAGGCCCAGTGTTGTGATGTCAAATCCTAGGCCTAGTCCCTCTTGATAGTTTTTTTTTCACTCATTCAAAGACTACATGATACTGGCTGATGCTGTTGTATATTCCCACCAACAGCTTAGGGTGATTGTTTTTCCTCCAGGCCCTCTCCCGCATTTATTTTTTGTAGACTTGTGATGATCAGTCTTAGCCATTGTGAGTGGTAAAATCTGATTTTCCATTGTCATTTTGATTAACATTCCCCCCACATTTAGGGAATCGTAGCATCCTGTCCAATGGTGGAGATTTGGGTTTATTTTGTCTTTTCTATCCTTGAAGGGTGTGGTCACAATTTACCTTTGGCAATTGGTTTCCTGAAAGTCGGCTGGGTTTCAAATTTTTTTGAATATTCGTCCCTGATCTTCAGGGCAGTTGTCACCAACAGTATCCCAGGCCTAGTGAAATGAGATTCCTTTAGAACCTGTGATCAAACTTTATTTACAGAAAATATCCACAAGGTGGAAGCACTTTTTAAAGCCCACCTTGGGTTCCTGGGGGTTAACCAGAGCAAGCTGGCTACTTAGGCTGTGAAATAGAGGGGAATGTGCCTGAACAAACAGGAAAGGGCTTGAGTCTCACTACTTTTCCCCCTTAAGCATCACACAAACACCCTGTCCTGACATCCTGTTCAGTTTCACAGTACATTGCTGAGGTTGCATATGGGTTTAGGAAGCTGACTCTCAGGAATGAGCTCTGAATTGGGAACACGCGCATCAGGAGTGTATGCTCCCTGATACTTGCCTTCAGATTCCTTGAGGCCTTGATGCCACTTGAGACTCTGGTCCCAGCCAGAGTGTAGGGGACAGCAGACATTTAAAAATGGTTTGAAAAATGGCACTGTGTCAGTCCAGGAGTTGGACCGAAGCCTGCTCAGCTTCCAGGGAAGGGATAGCATCTCAAGTTAGGGAGGTTGGGGATCATAGAGGAGGAACTGCTATTCTTTCCTTTTCTTTAACATTTCCAGATGCTAACTTGCAGTATAGTTAATTTGCAGTGTTGTGATTTTTGTCAGTATACAGCTCCCTGATCAGGTATTTACTAATCATGTGGTATCTCTATTCTTTATTTTTGCCATAGAATGTCAAGCAGAGTGCCGAGCGTCAGGCCTCGTGGATTATGTATCCCAGATACACTTTTTGTGTATACAAAGAAGGAAGGTAGTTAATTTCTGAGGTTTATCTCTTATAGAGATTTCTGTATAGAGATAAAGATTTCTGTGTACATGTAGAATGAAGGAAGGAAGGGAATAATCCTCATTGATTGTCTATTACAGACACACATTTCTTGTTTATGTAGGTATGGAACTCAATTCATTCAAGGCCCTTACTCCACCCCCCCCCCCCAGCACTTTGTTTGACTTTGGATTCTCAGAGTCCCTTTTTGGATTGTAAATATGTTGCCTTGTATGTTTATATTTGTTCTGCTTGGAACTTGCCTCATATGCCACAGTCTTCCTCTGCCTGACTGACTTCCCTTTGTGTATGGTCCTTGAAGGTCTATCCCTGTGGCTCATAGTGTCCTAATTCCCTAATTTCAGTGTTTGTTTTGATGACTGAAAAATAGTCTACCGGATGTATGTGCCACATCATGTTTAAGCTTCAGCCTCTCGTTGGAGACTTGATGGTTGTGTGTCTTGGCTACTGGAGGCAGCGCTGCGGTGTTCCTCGGGGTGGATGTGCCTTACGATCAGTTGTCTTCTCGGGATACAGGCCCAGGAGTGGGAATGTCAGGTCCTATGCTTAACCTCTTTGGAGAGTTCTTTCCAGGCGTTCGAGACTGTCCATTTTACAGGCTGCTGCCATAGTATTTATCCACCAACACCTTAGGGTCTTCCTTTTCCTCCAGGCTCTCTCGCAACTTTAATGCTTATAGATTTGTGATGATTGTGATTGAAACAGTTGGCATTTGATTTACCATTGTCGTTTTGATTGACATTCCTTCAGCAATTAGGGTGGAGTGGAATGTGCCTGAGCAAACAGGAAAGGGCTTGAGTCTCACTACTTTTTTCCCCCTAAAGCATCACACAAAATGCTTAGCACCTTGTCCTGTTGGCGAGGTTGTTGTTTGTTTGTTTGTTTGTTTGTTTTCCCTTAACGGGTGTCAGGACAGTTTACCTCTGACATCTGGGTTCCTGAAAGTTGGGTGTGTTTGGAAATTATTTTTCCAATACTGCCCCAGGACATTTTCTCAGGGCATCTGTCATTATAGAAGCCCAGTCCTTGTGAACTGAGATGCCAGTGAACTCTGGAGATAAAATAGTGGTGACTGAAATCGTCTGCAAGAAGACAGCACTATTCAGGCCTCCCTTTGGTTCCTGGGGTGACCAGAGCCTTAGGGAAGTTTGCTTCCTGGGCAGTGAAATAGACTGGAATGTGCCTGAGGAAATGCGAAAGACCTTGAATGTCAGGTCTTTTTTTCCTCTAAAGCATCACACAGACACCCAGCCCAGGCTCATCCCTTCAGGGTCCACAGCACACTGCTGAAATTAAAAGACGCTTACTCATTGTGAGAGGAAGGGTGGATAAAAATAAAGGTTAAAGTTTCACTAGAGCCTTAAGAAAACAGGCTCCTTGTTAATCTTAAGACAGACCTTTATCTCAAGAATGTGTAAGGGGCTCATATCTCAGGAATACAGCCTCCGGAAGGCTTTCTGGGGGATGTTTACCCCCAAAGAAATAAAGAGAAAAAGAAAACCATCCCAGGAAATTAGTTTCCAGAAGATCAAGTTAGCAGTAAAATTGCAGCTCAGACAGATGTGTCGACCTGATAACAAATGAACCTATCCCTAAAAAATGCCGAGACCTGAGCACCAATCAGATCATTCCACCCTAGCTGTACCTGTTTGTGGTTTTTGTGCTTAAAAACTGCTTTGTAAAGAATGTTCGGGGTTCGTTCTTCCCTGGTGGTGATCGAACCCCGGCGCGCCAGCCTAATAAATCCTCTTGCTGTTTGCATCGAGTCCGAGCCTTGGAGATTCTTTGGGCGACGGACTTATGACCAACCTAGATAGCATATTGAAAAGCAGACACATTACTTTGCCAACAAAGGTCCGTCTTATCAAGCCTATGGTTTTTCCAGCAGTCATGTATGGATGTGAGAATTGGACTGTGAAGAAAGCTGAGCACTGAAGAATTGATGCTTTTGAACTGTGGTCTTTGTAGAAGACTCTTGAGAGTCCGTTGGACTGCAAGGAGATCCAGCCAGTCCCTCCTAAATGAGGTCAGTCCTGGGTGTTCGTTGTAGGGACTGATGCTGAAGCTGAAACTCCAATACTTTGGCCAACTCATGCAAAGCGTTGACTCATTGGAAAAGACCCTGATGCTGGGAGGGATTGGGGGCAGGTGGAGAAGAGAATGACAGAGGATGAGATGGCTGGATGGCATCAGCGACTCAATGGACAGGATTTTAAGTCAAGTCCAGGAGTTGGTGATGGACAGGGAGGCCTGGCGTGCTACAATGCATGGGGTCGCAAAGAGTCAGACACGACTGAGTGACTGAACTGAATGTGCTGTGAGCGCTATATCTAGATGATAGAAAAACAGAGGTATCTATATATATGTGTCATTTTAACCTTCTGCAGGATATGTCTAACAAAATATATAATAAATATTATTTTAAAATATACAATGTTTGACCCTGTTTATGAGAGGCCTTTTAATATGATAAAATGTACTTTAATTATTTCTTCCAACAAACCAAATGCTTGTAAGCAAGCATTACCTTCAAGAATGCTAATTTTTTTTTAGACATGAACTGATCTTTTCTTTTTTTCACTTATTTGTTTCTTTCTGGCTGCACTGGATCTTACTGCTATGCGCAGGCTTTCTCTAGATACAATGCATAGGCTTCTCACTGATGTGGATTCTCTTGTTGTGGAGCATGGGCTACAGAGCGTGTGGGCTTCAGGAGTGATGGCACACTGGCTCAGTTGCCCCATGGCCTGTGGGATATCCCTGGACCAAGGATGGAACCTGTCTCCCCTGCACCGGCAGGCGGATGCTTAACCACAGGCCCAACATCGAAGTCCTAAAAAAATTTTTTTTTTTTTGAAAGGGGAATTCTAGCCAGTTTCTACATTTATAGTAATCACAGTGATTCAACAGTAACAGAGTGAATTTATTCAGTGGTCCCACACACTGAGCACCCAATGTGCATGACTTTAATCCTCATCTGTTGCTGTTGTTCTATCACTCAGCTGTGTCCGACTCTGTTGCCCCATGCACAGCAGCATGCCAGGCTTCCCTGCCCTTCACTATCTCCCAGAGTCTGCTCAAAATCATGTCCACTGAGTCGGTGATGCCATCCAAGCATCTCATCATCTGTCACTCCCTTCTCCTCCTGCCCTCAATCTTTCCCAGCATCAGGGGCTTTTCCAATGAGTCAGTTCTTTCCATCAGTTGGCCAAAATCCTTGTTCTCCAAAGGACTCTCATGAGTCTTCTCCAGCACCTCAGATGATCTAGAAAAAAAAATTAGTATGTAATGATTGCCATTTTAACCATCTCCTGAACGTGCCTTTCATTATTTTAGAAAACTCATTTCCAGATTTCCTGCTTTTCCTTAGAAGAAGGTAAGAGTTACATAAGTATCCCCCTTGAGCAGGCTGACCAAGAAATGCATCCTGGTCTGGGTCTCTAGGCAGGAACTGGGCTTTGTGCCATGGGGTGAGAAGGTGGAGCTCTGCACAGCCTTTGTGTAATTGTGTCTTTATAGGGTAGTCACGGGTCTAGAACAAGCTTGACTTTCGGCCAAAGCACCTCATGTTATTTTCAACTGTTATAAAAGGAAATGAAAGGGAATAAGATGTAGTGTTCTGGTGCTATACTCTGTTTTTTAAAAGCAGGATGGTTATGCAGAGTCTTTGAGCACAGCAAAAGGTTTTTTTCTTTATTTATTTTCTTCCTCCTATTTATACACAGATGAAATTCTTGAGAAATCTAGGTAAGGGGCCGAAGTTGAGGTTAATTGGTGTTGAATCCAGGAGAATTGGAGGAAGCCAGGAAGATGGAAGAAGTGGATGGGGCTGCACTCCATAAAATCAGCACCCTTCTCCTGCATCACACCCTCTGCAGTGTCACTCATGGCACTTTGTCTTCAGTCAGTCCCTCCCGCTAGCCCCATGAGGACAGGAGAGCGACTCAGCTTTGCCCACTGAGCACAGGGGTGGTTGGCCCAGTTCATCTGCCCTGTGTTAAGAAATTGGGCCTGCAGCCCAGCACACAGGGCACCAGACCCATCTATTCTGTGTGTTTAGGCAAAAGTGACTGAGGATCACAGTCCAACAAATACCAAAGCTGCTTCTGATTCTAGACTCACTCCCGAGTGCATTTTCTTTTAAAGTATAATCAGGCTCCCTCCTGATTGCACTTTGTCTCAGATTACATAATAAACATGCTTTTGTTTAAAAAAATTGTTATGCATTGTCACTTCTGAACTATGTTGATGATATCCTAACTGACATAGAGACAGTTTGGTTTTTTGTTTTTATTTTCACTCAAGCAGGGTTCTGTCTTCAAGAAGACAGAAGAATGACCCAAGAAGTGGTACTCTTTTGGAGGCCAATGTTGAGGTGAATGATATCGCAATATCCAGGGAGAGGATAATTCCAAAAGATGAACTTCAATAGGTACTTTTCAGCATATTTTCCATGGGATTTTAGTAGATAACAAAGATCCAAATATGGAGAATGAATGGCAACCCACTCCAGTATTCTTGCCTGGGAAATCTCATGGACAGAGGAGCTTGGAGGCCTACAGTCCCTGGCATCACAAAGAGACAGACACAACTTAGCAACTGAACAACAATACACAATCAGGCAGATTGTGAGTTGGGGAAACACTGCTTGATGGAAATGTAGACTAAAATGGAGAGTGAATTGTCCTAGCAATATGGAACTTAGAGTTTTGGAAGAAATTAAAAGTGTATAGGATAAGAGTTGCAAATATTCAAACAGTAGAGTCTGTGGCTAAAGGAAACAAAGAAAAAGATCCAAATAAAGAAAAATAAGTATTTGTAAAAACAGATAAAGATCAAGCTTCTGAAATTCAGGTGACAATGATGCTCACTGAGAGTTGTAAGCTATGAGGTCTTCACCACAGAAATCTTCTTCCTATCACCAGGGTGTGTATAGAAGGAGAAAAGCACCTGGGGATATTGGCTTACATGAACTGAGGGAATCTTAGATTGTTTTTATGGCAGCGCCAATTAGTAGAGGCCCATAATCCACGGGCGGTTTCTCAACAAGACTTGGTTCACATGACTGTTCAGGTTACCTCAGGATTGAGCTATCTGTCCAGCAGGGAAGCATCCACCAATATGTGGCTGTTAGGAACTGTATCGCTGAGGACACACTTCAAGTTAAGATCGCAGACGACGCTGTCTGCAGAGGCTTGTTCCCCGTGGACTATGTCATTGCCTGGGGGACAATGAAAACAGGCGGGTTTGGTGGACGGCCCTTGAGAGTCTGGGTAATATTGTGTTCTCCAGTGCCAGTGGCCTGTGGGCCTTCAGAGGGATGCTGTGGGAGCTAGCTTTTGACTCTGGGCCAAAGGCCCTATGTGGACATGGACCCCTTTGGCATGGCTGCGTGCCCTAAAAGACAGTTACCACACTGTCCTGAGGAACTGTTTGCTGTGATGGCTTGTTGCTGGCCCTTTGACCTGGAAGACAGATCCCAGTTTTAGAAGCGTGTCATGTATAGCCATCTCTGCCAAGTCCTAATGATTACAGATGAGTCACTAATTGCACCCCATGTTCAGCTATATATCCTGAAAGAAAAAGATCAAAGAATTTGTGCACCTGCCTTAAAACCACCACAGGTAAATACTATTAATAATCTTGTTTTTTTCCTCTTAACTTTTTTAAACACCTTTTTAAAAACATTTTTTCTTTTATCTAATTATTTTGCTACAATGTTACTTTTGATAACTCCCTAACATACTGTCTGGGTCTAACACAGTAACTTAACCAGAATCTCATTGGGAACATTTTAATTATTTTGAAGTTTTTGACATTTGAATAACACTACAAAAACATTTTGTCACATAAATGTCTATATGTGTGTTAGTCACTCAGTTGTGTCCAACTCTTTGCAACCCACGAAATGTAGCTTGCCAGGCTCTTCTGTCCAGGGGATTCTCCAGTCAAGAACATTGGAATGGGTTGTCATTCCCTTCTCCAGGGGATCTTCCCAACCCAGGGATTGAACCCAGGTCTCCTTCACTGCAGGCAGATTCCTCACCATCTTAGCCACCGGGGAAGCCCAAATATCTCTAAAATCCATGATTATTTAACAAGGCTAATAGGTAGACTAAAATGGTCATTAGTGTGGAAATGGTTTCAGCAACTCAGGGAATGGAGCAAAAGCCAAGTGCTTAATAAGACATTGTCTGGACACTCTCCAGGGAGGGAGGGGTAGAAATCCTGGGAAGGGGTTTGCATCAGGAAGATTCCAGACTCCTGTGGGATCGTAGCATAATGGAGGACAGAGACAGCTGTCAAAGCCAGAGACTTTTGGTGTGACTCAGCAGGGAGAGCATGAGGTGCGCCCAAGAGGACGGAAAAGACAAAGAAACCAGAGGAAGAGCAGTCAAGTGCTGAGACATGGTAAAACCCGAGTCTGAGGAGTCAGGAAAAAACAGGCCAAGATGACTCAGGACCCAGGAAAGGGATGAGTGAAAAGTCACTCCGCATTTTTGTGGAAATCTATTCCAAAAACTGAGTTTTCAATTTGTCCAACTCAAACTATTGGGGGATGTCGAAAAATCTTTAAAAGTTTTTACATGTTTAATGAAATTCTATAGAATGAATGTTTAACATCCAGGCAGAGAGACTGTGTGCACCCTGCTTATCTTTACTACTGGGGACAAATTTCTGGCCTTTAATCCTATTAGTTTCAATTTATAAAGTGGACATGACGTTTTTCAGATTTGCTTAAAGTTTAAGTTTTTGAGCAAAGACTGTGGGCAACTTTGCTTAGAGGCTGTGTGAAGGGTTAACAGGACTTTTCAGGTGGTGCTAGTGGTAAACAACCCTCCCTGTCAATGCAGGAGACCTAAGAGATGCTGGTTCCATCTCTGGGCCAAGAAGAGCCTCTGTAAGAGAGCATGGCAACCCACTCCAGCGTTCTTGCCTGGCGAATCCCATGAACAAGAAGCCTGGTGGGCTAAGGTCCATAGGTTGCAAAGAGTTAGACATGACTGAAGCGACTTAGCATGCAACAAGCACACATGGTTGACACGCCTCAGAAGGGAGAGGTTGGCTACTGCCCTGTAGGGACTCGAGGTTGTCCCCTGCTGATCAGGGCCATGTACTCTCATTCTAGGCTTCTTTCCTCCGAAAGAGACTTTGTTTCTATTCCCGAAGAAAATTCAGGATCTTTCTTACTGAGGAGGAGAGCAGGAGTAGTTGTGTCAGCTGTCTATTTAAGCTCTGAGTTTCATAACCTGGAATTTATGCATAAACCCCACTGCACACACAGGTACACATGCCTCCGCCCTCTCCCCCTATGGGGAACCAGGGCTAAGTTTACTTGGCAATGAAACAGTCTGATCCTTGATCTAGAGATCTCACGACACAATGGTGTGTGTACAGTTGGCTAGCATGTATGTTTCTATGCATACATATACACTTGTATACTGGTATAAATGCATGCTACCCAGGTATACGTGCACACTCATAAAGACTCACATAAATAACTGTGGTAAGGTAACTCGTTAACTGGCAAGTAGGCTCTCAGACCTGTCAGAATTTCAGACAAAATACCGAGAAATCGATCAAGAGAAGCAGTGGGATGTCTCAAGATCAGGGTAAAAGGATGGTGACTTCCCCCACCTCCAGTCGCTCACTTGTTTTGATGAAACAAGCTGACATGTTTTGTGCAGCTCTATGGAGAGGCCCGAGCTTCCCTGGTGGCACTGGGGGTAAAGAACCTGCTTGCCATTGCTAGAGACCTATGAAATGCCAGTTTAACCCCTGAATCGGAAAGATCCCCTGGAGGAAGGCATGGCAATCCACTCCAGTATTCTTGCCTGGAGAATCCCATGGACAGAGGGAGCCTGGTATAGGGTCACAAAGGGTCGGATACAGCTGAAGCGACTTAGCATGTACATACACACATATGGAGAGGACTGGGCTTCCCTGGTGGCTCAGGAGTGAAGAATCCGCCCACTAATGCACGAGACTTGGATTTGATCCCAGGGTTGGGAAGATCTCCTGGAGAAGGAAATAGCAACCCACTCCAGTATTCTTGCCTAGAGAACTCCACGGATATAGGGGCCTGGTAGGCTACAGTCCATGGGGTTACAAAGAGTCTAACATGACTGAGTGACTAATAAACAATAAATGGAGAGGCCCACATCACAGTAAACAATAAATGGAGAGGCCCACATCACAAGGACAAAGGACAGCCTCCTGCCAACTGCCCCCAAGAACTGAATCCAGCCCCCACCTCATGTGTATGCTTGGAAGCACATCCTTTCCATTCAGGCCTTGAGGGGACCACAACCCCAATCTGGTGAGATTCAGTATCAGGGAACCAAACTACACTGAACCATTAGAAATGGTGATGTAATAAAGGCTGTGACAAACCTAGATGCCATATTAGAAAATAGAGACATCACTCTGCTGACAAAGATCCGTCTGGTCAATGCTATAGTATTTCCAATAGTCATGTACAGATGTGAAAGTAGGACCGTAAAGAAGGCTGAGCACAGAGGAACTGATGCTTTGTTTAACCGTGGTGCTGGAGAAGACTCATGAGAGTCCCTTGGATAGCAAGGAGATCAAACCAGTCAATCTGGAAGGAAATCAACCCTGAATATTCATTGGAAGGACTGATGCTGAAGCTGAAGCTCAAATACTTCAGCCACCTGATGGGAAGAGCCGACTCACTTGAAAAGACTCTGATGTTGGGAAAGATTGAAGGCATGAAGAGAAGTGGTCGACAGGATGAGATGGTTGGATGGCATCACCGTCTCAGTGGATATGAGTTAGAGTAAACTCTGAGAGATGATGAAGGACAGGGAAGTCTGGCATGCTGCAGTCCATGGGGTCACAAAGAGTCAGACATGACTGAGTGACTGAACAACAAGAATAAGGCTGTATTTTTAAAACACTAAGTTTTAGGGTAATTTCCACTAATACATGCTCTTACCTATCCTGTAAAACTGCTCAGATGCATCCAATATGTGAAATGTTAGTCACTCAGTCCTGTCCGACTCATTGTGACCCCATGGACTGGGACTTGCCAGGCTCTTCTGTCCATGGGATTCTCCAGGCAAGAATACTGGAGGGGGTTGCCATTTACTTCTTCAGGAGATCTTCCAGACCCTGGGACTGGACCCGTGGTTCCTGCATTGCAGGCAGACTCTTTATCCTGTGAGCCACCAAGGAAGCTCAGGCCTATTGATTATGTAATATTGCCCCTAACACCCTCACCACCCCCCACCCCTCAGCTTCTCATAAAGTGTTAACAGACACAAAAACAAATGGAGGCCCAGTCAGTCTTCTCCATTCAAGGACAACTTAGATGATTTGATATAGGGGTCTCAGGGAACACTCTTTTCAAGAATTTCTTTTAAAGTTCATAAATTCACCTCTTCCTTCTGATTTGTGATCTAAAATATTTTTATTCCCACTCTTGATGTAATATATAATTGTTTACAGGCAGGAGTGGGGGCAGTCAAGGGGTGTGCAGCTCTGCACAAGCACCTTTGCTCTGGGGAAGGGGACGGGCTGGGACCTCGGGGCTCCCCCAGGAAATCTAGATGGGTGGGGGATCCTACGCTAAGGCCCTGAGGTCCAGGGCAAGGGAGTTGGGTCTCCCATGAGGTTGCAGGGCTGAGCCACCAGACCCACTGTGATGAGGATCCAGAAAGGACAACAGGAACAGAAGGGGAAGGCGGCATAGAGTGGCAGGAGGCTCACAAGTGAGGGACCACAGAAGAACCCCAGCAAGCAGGGCCCCACCAGCCCTTCCCAACAGCTCTGTCAGAGCCAGTCTGTACCTCCAGGGAGCCCAGGAGGCCCAGATAGGACTCAGAGACACCACTAGGTGGAGGATGTGCAGGAGCCCGGCCAGGCTGGGGCCCCTCTCCCAGGGGAAGAGTGGGGAGGAGGTGGATGGAGAAGGGGCTGAATTCCAGTCCCCTAAAAATCTGGAATTTGAAAATCTTGAATCAGAGCAGCAGACACACCCATGCAGGATGAGCCTGAGGCTAAAGGGGAGAAGGAAGGACTGGGTCACACAGAAAGAACAAACCCCTGTACCCTTCACTCAGAACTGCTCCAGAAAACCAGAGGATGGGGGAAAAACACACACATATGCCTCTTTTTGTATAAAATTACATATTTGGTCACAAATTCATAAAATTATAGAAAAGTATATAATTTCATAACATTTTGATAGTTTTTATAATATTCCATATTTGTCAAAATGTATAAACTAGATATAAAATTATATTTGTATAGAACATCACATATTTAATTTGGTCACAAAGTCATAAAATTGCATGTTTACATAAACTTGCAATATTCTTATGTAACTGCCATGTAATTTGGTCACAAATTCATCCAATTGCTTATTTATATAAAATTATAAAATTTTTATATAACATCGCATATTTAATTTGGCCTCAAATTCTTTAAATTGTGTGTTTGTAGAAAACTGCAAAATTTGTATATAACACTGAATATTCAATTTGGTTCAAAATCATAAAATTGCACATTTATATAAAATTATAAAATTTGTATATGACATTGCATATTTAATTTGGTCACAAATTCATTACTGAGGAGAAACTTGAACAGGCATCCAGTCTTCAAGTAAAACTTTCAATTGTCACATTTGCATTGGCAATAGGAAATGGCACCCCACTCCAGTATTCTTGCCTGGAGAATCCCATGGACGGAGGAGCATGGTGGGCTACAGTCCATGGGGTCGCAAAGAGTCAGACACGACTGAGCGACTTGACTTAAAGCAGTAATGCTTCCCAGATGGCTGAGCAGGCAAAGAACTCGCCTGCAATGCAGGAGACACAGGACACGTGGGTTCGATCCCTGGATTGGGAAGATCTCTGGAGTAGAAAATGGCAACTCACTCCAGTATTCTTGCCTGGAGAATCCCATGGACAGATGAGTCTGGTAGGCTTAGTTCATGGGGTCACAAAGAGTCAGACACGACTGAGAGACTAAGCACCCACTGGAAAGCAAAAAAGGAGTCAAGTTTCAGGTTTCTTGAAGGTTTTCATTAGTAAAGCACACAATAAACATGTACAAATGAATATACATGACAAATACTGACAAGGCTGATACTTTAGATGGGCACTCAAGGAAGTCTTCTGAGAAAGGGACAAGTGACCTGACACGGGGCTAGTTATTTTTTTAAACTGTTTTACAAATGCACATGCTTTTTAAATATATAGGTGACAGTTTCAAATGTTATTGCACCTTGTTTATTCATTTTAGCTGTGCAGACTCCTCACTGCAGCACACAGGCTCCTCTGGTTGTGATGTGCAGGCTCTCCAGCACATGGGCTCAGTAGTTGCGCAGCACGTGCTTAGCTGTGCGATGTGGGATCTCAGTTTCCCAACCAGAGAGTGAACCCGGGCTCCTTGCATTGGGAGTGCAGAGTCTTAACCACCGAACCACCAGGGAAGTCCCAAGAATTCATTTCTGTCTCCTGGGGATGAAGGCAGAGTGCCCTGCACAGAAGGAACAGCAAGGACAGGAAGCACCTGACTCCAGGAAAGGGAGGGACATCAGGGCCAGAGGGAGGCAGCACCAAGAGCACGGCACACGGGGGTCAGCCCTTCTACAAACACACGTGACCTCAACACATTGTGTCCATTTGTACCTAAATTTTAGGCAATTCCAGTTTTGACCACACTAGTCACATCAACCTTAGGGAAGACAGCATACAAGCCTTGAGATGGACTAGACCAAAAACCTCCCTGAGAATTGCTTCTGCCATTAAATTATCCTGCAGTGATTGGAATACTATGAAGAAGGGTTTAGCAGAAGTAAAAAAAAAAATTTAATTAAAAAAACCCCTAATATAGGAGGCATTTTAGGTCAGTTCTCACAGTATTTAAGAATCAGCATTTCCGTGTCTTTTCTGCAGAAGGTCAAAGCTTACAGAGGGGCTGAGATCCCTAGTTAGCCAATTCAAACACCAAAAGGCAATTCTGGGCTCAGAGCACCAGTATCAAGGGGGGCCCATCTAGTGCGGAGCAAGTCAACACTGAACATAACCCAGGAGCCCGTCCATTCTTCCTCCCAGAAACCATGGCAGATCCCTGTCCTCTCTTCCTTGAGCTCGGATGGAATGAAGGTCACTGATAAGATCTGACATTCATATCTAACCCACGTCCCACCCTAACCTCCCAGATGAGCAGGAGGAAGCCCGGGGAATGACAGCCCAGTTCACGGTCACCAGACACAGCATGGGGGTGCCACTTCTCCTCCCTCTCTGCTCACTTGTTAACATCTCCCTATAAAAAATACAAGTATTCACCAAACTGAAAGTTGATATGTTTAAAGCCTGGACCCTAAAGAAGTCGCCAGGCAATCCCAAAGTGGTCAAAGACCCCCAGCAGTGGGCTTGCTCTCCTTCATTGTTGCTGTTTTATAGGTTTGTTTGTTTTTGCCTCACGGTTTGTGGGATCTTACTTTTTTTATTTTTTTGCCTCATGGCTTGTGGGATCTTCTTTTGGCCTCATGGCTTGTGGGATCTTACTTCCTGACCAGGGATTGAGCTCAAGGCTCTAAGAACAGAGTCCTAACCACTGAACAGCCAGGGAATGCCCTCCTTTTGTATTTCCAATTGCTTTGGATTGCCAGTGCTCAACCAGGTAGCCCACAGAAACCTAGAACTTATATTTCCAAAATGTTTTTCTATACATATAAATATATGTGCATATAAATATATGCACAAACATAAAAGTACAAAGACATACAAGATGTTTGCACTTTTATGATGCATATTACAAGTTATGGGGCCTCCCTTGTGGCTCAGTCGGTAAAGAGTCTGCCTGCAGTGCAGGAGACCCAGGTTCCATCCCTGGGTGGGGAAGATCCCCTGGAGAAGGAAAAGGCAACCCACTCCAGCATTCTTGCCTGGAGAAGCCCCATGGATAGAAGAGCCTGGTGGGCTACAATCCACAGGGTCGCAAAGAGTTGGTCATGACTCAGTGACAAACACTCTCATTATGAGTTATGCCATTAAATGCATACATATTAACATGAATGACAAATTTCAAACAAATACAAATAAAAACTAGAGGCCTATTAGGAGTGTGTCCTGAACCGAAAGACTGAGGTCCTCAAACAGGGCACAGCAGAGCCTGTCTCACTTTCTTCATAAACATGTTAATACTTTCCTGAGTTCAGCAGGCGCTCTTGAATTGTCTCTTTTGTCAATCTTTGTCCCAGCATTTCCAAGGCTGGAAATGTGTGTTGACTCACCTCAGTGTGTTGACTGAGGTCCGCTGTCCCTTCTTGGTGACTGGCAGTATTTCTCACAAGGCATCCAGAGAGAGCCAGGCCTATTCTCTGCCCACAAGGCTCTCATTTCATGTGAGGCCTAACTGCCTCAGGAGCGAATCACAGAAGTCACAAGGAAAAGAGAGCTGCAAAGTCACAGAAAAATAGCTTCAGACCTAGGTTGGGGGAAAGTCACAAAGATAGAGTTGGAACAGACTTTCACAAAGGCAGGGTGAAATCGCTAAGTCGTGTCCAACTCTCTGGGATCCCATGGACTGTAGCCTACCAGGCTTCTCTGTCCATGGGGTTTACCACTCAAGAGCACTGGAGTGGGTTGCCATTTCCTTCTCCAGGGGATCTTCCTGACCCAAGGATCGAACCCAGGTCTCCTGCATTGCAGGCCGACTCTTTACCCTCTGAGCCACCAGGGAAGCCCCTTCACAAAGGCAGAGGACCCTCAGTTCAGGCCTAGACTTCAGGATGGGAACCTGAGGAGCTCCACCTGCTGGTAAGTCTGCTGCTCTGCACCCCTAATCTGCTTCCCAGCAGCAAAGAAACAAGCCACACCGGCACTGGGCATTGGACTCGCCAGCACCCAGAGCAGGTGGGGGCAGTCCAGGTGAGCAGAGTCCTGCCCTAAGCAGAGGTTGAGGGCCCATCTGGAAGACGACACTGCTGTCACAGGGGGAGAAGGCATCCGTGATATGAGACAGAGGGTGGGACAGCGAGGGGCAACAGACCTTAGAGGAGGGCATCTGCCTTTCTTAGGAGGGTGAGGCCCCTGGCTGCCACCTCTGCACTGGGGACAAAGCAGAGGCCTAGAAGGAGGAAGGTCTCCGGCCTCACACCCCGCTCGGCCTCACTGCCTGACCCTGTGGTAGAGCTGGATGGGAACGGACTCTGAGCAAGAATTTAATCATAAAATGGAGCAAACACCACCTGCCTCATGGACCGTGCTGTGTATTCAGTGTTGTGTGTGTGAAATGCTGTGCCCACCACCATCCACAGTACATAAGGAGGGCACCCAACACAAGTTTATATTCTCTAATAGTTACACTTAAAACATGAAAAATAACAATACTAGTTTTCATAAAATATGGTACTAACTCAAAGTATTCTAAAAATTTCATTTCAATATGTAATATAGATAGCTAATGGGAAGTTGCTCAATCCGGTGCTCTGTGATAACCTAAGGGAGGTGGGATGGGGGCTTTGGAAGGAGGCTCAAGAGAGAGGGGATATATGTGTACCTATGGCTGGTTCATGTTGCTGTACAGCAGAAACAAGCACAACATTGTGAAGCAATTGTCCTCCAATTAAAAGTAAGTTAAAATTTTTTTTCACTGCAATACGTAGTGTTAGTTGCTCAGTGGTGTGTCTGACTCTTTGTGACTTTATGGACTGTAGCCTGTCAGGCTCCTCTGTCCACGAGATTCTCCAGGCAAGAATAATGGAGTGGGTTGCCATTCCCTTCTCCAGGGGTCTTCCTGACCCAAGGACTGAACCTTATTCTCTTGCATTACAGGCAAATTCTTTACCATGTGAGCCATCAGGGAAGCCCCTCAACATGTAATCAATATACAAAATAACAAGACACATTACAGTCCTTTATTCTACCCAACTCCTTGAACTACAGTATCGAGTTATATACTACAGCCCATCAGGTTTGGCCACAGTTCAGGTGCTCCATGGGCCTTCCCAGGTGGCGCCAGTGGTAAAGAACTGGCTTGCTAATGCAGGAGATATAAGAAGTGGGTTCGAGCCCTCGGTTGGAATGATCCCTGGAGGAGGGCATGGTAACCCACTCCAGTATTCTTGCTTGGAAAATCCCATGGACTAAGGAGCCTGGCAGGCTATAGTCCATGGGTTTGCAAAGAGTTGGACATGATTAAAGAGACTTAGAATGCATGGACAGGGGCTCCACAGCCTGCCTGGGCCAGTGGGTGCCCTGCTGGACAGCACAACCTCTCGGATGTGTCAGAGCGGGTCAACCGGGCCCTGGGCAATCAGGGAGGAGAGAGGATGGTGGAGGAGGGAAGGACAGGAAGGTGTTGGGGGCCACTGTTAGAGGACAGAGGGGTGCAGGGTGGGAAAAAGAGGAGGGGGCAGGGAGGGAATTAGAGTCCTGATGGTTCAGGGACAAGCCATCCCCTCTCTGAGTTGCCCTAACAGCTATGGAGACAGAAATCAGAACACTGTCCCTCCTCCCCCCACTCCTGATCCACTGCCCAGGAAAGAAACACTCACTCTGAGTGGTGTCTCTTGGAACCAGCAGCCATCCTCTCCTCTGAGGTCCTTCAGGTGCTGCTGGTTCCTGTAAAACACAGTGAAGAGCAGCCTTGGTCTTAACCGGGGGTGCTAGATTACAGAGGGGAGCCTAGTAAACATCGTTCTGAAATTCTGGCAAATGCAGCCATAAGCAAAACAAAACCCATGCAGGATCTTTGAAGGGAGTGGACAAAAGAGTCATTATATTATATATGATTGTATTCTTATAAAACTCTAATGGTTCAACAGTTTAGTTCAGTTCAGTCGCTCAGTCGTGTCCAACTCTTTGCGACCCCATGAATCGCAGCACACCCGGCCTCCCTGTCCATTACCAACTCCCGGAGTTAACTCAGATGGCTCAACAATAATACTTAAATGTGAATGTGTGGAAGGATGAATGTTAAAAATTATGACAATAAATTCTATAATGAATTACGTGTTGGATAAACTCATAAGGTTATAGAACATTGTAATACAAAGATACAGCTTCAACAAGAAATGAGCAATTTACCAAAGAAAAACACACATGGAGTTGAGGTATTATAAAACTCTTAACTTTAAATGCTAACTTTTTTATTTAAAAAATATAGAATAGCTAAAAGATCTCAATTTCTCCTAGATTAATTTATAAATTAAGGTAATACTCAAAAACCTCAAAACTACTGAAACGATATGATCCTAAACAGTAAACATCTGTGTGTGTGTGTGTGTGTGTGTGTGTGTATACATATATAATATATATATGTTTAGTCACCCAGTCATGTCTGACTCTTTGCAACCCCCTGGACTGTAGCCTGCTGGGCTCCTCTGTCCACATGGATTCCAGGTAAGAATACTGGAGCGGGTTGTCATGCCCTCTTCATATATATATATATATATATATATATATATATGTGTGTGTGTGTGTGTGTGTGTGTACACACACACACACATATACATAGTGAAAATACTTCTATATGTTGACAAAAGTTTTACTTCAAGTAGATTCAACTTAATACTTTTGAAATAAATGTGAAATTCCTACTACGATGAAGAATGGTTTAAAAGTATGTAACAGTCACACAGAAAACTATTCTGTAGCTCTGACTCCATCACTGGGTCAGTCATGAGAGGAGCGATCACCCTCCGGTTGCCCTGTTCTAGACGAGGGCTGTGGTGACAAGACAGATGATAAACAGCATCAGAGCTGCCAGTGGACCAGAGCAGGGGATGGGCTCCCCGTCCCTCCATGCCCTGGTCTCCCTCCATCACCACCTCCCCAGAGGAGAGGAGACCTGACCCATTGCCACTCCCTGTCTCTACCACAGTCCCAAGCAAACAGAAGGGCCAGAGCCCCACAGTCACCAACAGATAGCCTGCTTGCTGCATCTCGGGACTGGGCGTCATCCTGGCAGCTTTTCTTCCTGCCAAGGGACCAGAATGGAAAGTGAATCACCATTGGTCAGCCTGTTGTTGTGTGCATGGTCCAGAGCCCCAGACTCTCTTGGGGGACATAAGCGCCAGAAAAGGGCCTCAAAAAGCAAGGCACTGACCCAGGAGTCAGAAACCCACAAAACCCTACAGCTTCTGGGGGACATAGTGGGTTCTGCCTTCCCACCTACTCCTGTGCTGCGCCCCCTAGGTGGGCACAGACTCAGCACATCTGGGCTCTGCTGATGGCACCCAGACTCTGGTGTGATGTTAAGGGGAACTGAGCACCTCTGTCTGACACCTCCCCACACACCCCAGGGCTACAGAGTAAGGGTATCTCAAGCAGTAAGGGCAGGGCCAGCGCTGCAGACAGCCTTAGGCCAGCTCTCAGCAGGCCAGTCTCCCTCCTACATTCAGCCTAGAGCCCCCAGGCCAGTTGAGAGAGTCAGAGACAACAGCATAGGACAAACCAGGGACCACGTCCACCCTGGGCTTTGTTGTGGGGTAGAAGCAATTACTGAGGGTCTGATGCTGCCAGATGCTAGAGAAACCAATCACCTTGTGCCAGCGCTCATCAAAGAGACCTAGAAGAGAAGAGACAACCACTGAGTGGTGGGGAGGGCCCTCTTGCCGCACCTCCCTTCCTAGGGACAGGGTGCAGGGTGGGGGCTCAGACACTGAACAAAGAGCCCTGGGCCTGTGACTGCAAGCGGGACATTCTGAGTCTGGAGAACCCGCAGGGAGGAGAAGAGGAGGAGAAAATGAAGTAAAATGAAACCCATGTAAAATCTCTGTGCAGTGCTACTGAACCACCCTCTTCTCCTGCCTCCTCCCACCAGACTCGGCCAGGGGGAAGAGGGGACCGTCAGCTGAGTTGGGGGCCCGATGTGATCATGGTTTTGTAGGACCAGGTGAGGTGGGAAGGGTTTCCTGGGGAGCAAGATCAGAGACAAGCCAGGAGGAACAAGAGGATTGGGGAGATGGAGGAGGGAGCCAGCACCTCCTCCTTCCCTTCTAGAACCTCACCTTTAAAGAAGCACCATACAACACATCCGATTAGGACAATGGTGATTCCAAGTCCAGTTACAATTCCAGTCTCCAGCCTTGAAGGGCCTGAGGAGGAAGAGGGAGTGATGGGTAGTCTCTGGCTCATGGTTCCTAGCTCTGCAGGAACTGGGGCCTCCCCATGGGCCAGGGTACCTGATTCTTGGTCCACACACTTGATGTCGCTCCAGGAAGTACAGTCTGTGACCATGATTTCCCATCAGGGCACCTGGGTCCAGACACAGGGATGATGTAGGGGACCCATCAGGGACAGCTGGCTGGATGAGGAGAAAGAGGGAGCAGCCTCCCATCCTGGGTCCCCTGACAAGACATTGGAGGGGGGACAGGCTCTTGCTGTGTGCAGGGGAGGGTCCCCTCACTCCCCCTCACTGGGCGGGAGAAGGATCCAGGATTGTGTACTGTAGCCCCCAGGCTCCTACCGAGTGTTCAGAGCTGTCCTTCAGGAGCTCGGCTTCCTCTGCAAGTCCCGCCTGGCCTCCCTGGGCTGGTTGGGAAGCTCTGTGAGGTGGGGACCTCATCCAGGTCAAGGGTCAGAAGGGTGTGGGCACAAGTTTGACTCATCCTCCAGTCAAACTTGAATAGGAGGCTCTCTCATCTACCTGTTGACTCTTCCTACCAATCTCAGACAACACTGGAGCATCAGAGGATAGTGAATTACTATTGGCCCGAGTCCCCAAATAGGAAAGATTCAGGTGCCTCTGGGGAACAAGGGTGTGAGGCCTGTCGAGTTGGCTCTGGTTTTATAGGAACCTTGAAGGAGCACACACGTGCCCTCATCATGACTTCTGTCTGCTGTCAGCACTTCCATCTTTCTAGGCCCCTCCAGAGGAGATGTGGGAAGGGGCCACTGGGAAAGCCATGCAGGACAAACAGTGGTGGTAGGGAGCACTGCTGCAGGCTCAGAAGACCCCACAGGCACAAGGGAGCTCTGAGAGGTGGGAGGGGCTTCACGGAAGCAGGAGAGAAAAATGGGTAAAAGGAAACTGGGGTCTCCTGTGGGTTGGAAGCCCCCAGGCTCCTGTGTCTCAGCCGGTGCTGCATTTTTGACAGAATTCAGGTGCATCTTCTCCACACAAAGGGCCAGGTTTGCACTGACACTCAATGTCCTTGGTGGGGGTGCAGCGATTTTTTTCTTCTTCTTCTAGAGACCAAAGATAAGGTTTTGAGGGTGTGTTTCCCTCATGTGTGTCTCACCCTTCTTCACCACCCAGATCTCCATCCACTCAGTTCAAGAAGTAATTTGGAGGGCTTCCTGGTTGGTCCAGTGGTTAGGAATCTGCCTGTCAAAGCAGGGGACACAGGTTCCATCGCTGGTCTGGGAAGATCCCACAGGTTGCGGGGCAGCTACGCCTGTGTGCCACAACTACTGATCCTGTGCTCTAGGGCCTGTGCACCACGATGAGAAGCAGCAAGGAGTAGTCCCCCTCACTACAACGAGAGAAAGCCGTTGTTCCGCAACAAAGACCCAGAACAGCCAAAAATAATTGAATTAATCTTTTTTAAATAACTTTGGGGTCATTTTCTGTGGCAACACACATAGACCATTCATAGAATAGCCACTGTTCACGTGTCAGCAACAAAGGCATACAAAAGAGACTGTGCATCATTATGAATTGCATCAGGGTTGGGAAGTAAAATGTTTTAGATCACAAATAAGGAGCAAGAGTGGGGTGGGGTGAGGTGTAATCTGAGACGCTGTGGATGGAGAGGAGCCCTTGGGTGAGGTCCCAACGGGTGATGCCCTGCTGGAGAGGCAGAGGGACCTCAGGTCATGAAGGCTGAGAGAGGCTGAGACCCCAGAGCAGAGGGCACGGCGCCCACAGGAGCCTGGCTCAGGATCAGACACATCACACAGCTTAAACCCAGCCTTGCCCCACTCCCCCAGGCCTTCTGCACTATTACCATCCAGCCCCCTCCATCAAGGGACACGTTATTCCCCTCTTTCCAGCTGATGTTCTGAAAGACTTCCCTACCAGTTGGCATGTGTTATGCAGATAACTTCTGTTTTCATTTATCTTACTGACCAAAACAGGATGAAGACCTAGCTGGGCTGGAAATCAGGTTTCTGACTCTTCGTCCCATTTAAATCCCATCTCATCACCCAGCACCCTAACTGCAGGCACAGGGGACCACAGGTTCTGTACCTGATTTGCAAGTCGTGCATGGTAGGCAAGAAGGGAAGGTGTTTGAATGATTGGTGTAGTCTGTCCCATCGGTGCAGGGGCACAACCTCCACTGGCTTCTTCCATATGGAATCCTGGGAAGGAAGGGGAAAAGCTGGTGGGTAAACCCCACAGGATTCCCTGAGGCTGGCAGTGTGGCTGGGGAGGCCTCTTTTGGCCATCTGTGGAATCCACAAGGGGAACTCTCCTCAACCGGACTTTCATCTTTTGATTCTTCATCTACCATATACCCTAGACATACCCTAGACCAGTATTGCCAACAGAAATATATTACAAGCCACACATCCAAGTCACATTCATAGCTGGCACATGAAACAGTAAAAAGAAAGGTCAGGGGCTTCCCTGGTGGCTCAGAGGGAAAGAATCTGCCTGCCTATGCAGAATACATGGTTTCGATCCCTGGTCTGGAAAGAACCCACATGCTGCGGAGCAGCTAAGCCCAGGTGTCACGAATCCTGAGCCTGTGCTCTGCAGCTCGGGAGCCACAACTACTGAGCACACCTGCTGCAATTCCTGAAGCCCATGCACCCGAGAGCCTCTGCTCTGCAACAAGAGAAGCCTCCCCAGTGAGAAGCTCAAGCACCACAACTGGAGAGGAGGCCCCACTCTCCACAACTAGAGAGAGCCCATGCAGCAATAAAGCCTCAGCACAGCCAAAAACAAATGCATAGACAGGAAGACAAGGGTTGGAGACCAGTCTTAGAATCTACCTGGTAGACATAACTTCTGTTGGAGGCTCCCTTCCAGTGGGGCTGATTGCTGGTGAATTTCATCCTTCCTTACTGACATGGCTGAAACAGGTTTGACCTATGGGGACAAAACAGGGACAGGCATGAGTGCCTTCCACACTCTCACCCCTTCTAGGATCCACCCCACATTTCCTTGACCACTACCTGCAAAATGAAACAGAACTGGGACCTTTCTTCTCAGCTCTCATTCTTTTCATGTTTGTCCTTTGGCCTTTTGTGCTAGCAAGTAACTTTCACTTAAGTTTTTTCCTCTGTATTCTTTCCTCTTAAAATATGTGTATTCCAGAAAGTATGTGCTCAGATGCGTCCAACTCTTTGCGACCTCATGGACTGTAGCCCATCAGGCTCCTCTGTCCATGGGATTCTCCCAGGAAGAATTTTGGAGTGAGTTGCCATTTCCTCCTCCAGGGGATCTTCCAGACCCAGGGATCAAACTTCCGTCTCTTGCATCTCTTGTGTTGACAGGCTGGTTCTTTACCGCTAGCACCTCCTGGGAAGCCCAGAAAGTATAGGCAAAGAAAAATTTTTTATAAGAATAGAGAAACCACGGAGATCCCCTTGATTAGAGAAGACATCCAGTATTTTGTGTCTTGACTTCTTCTATTTGACCAAGTGTGAATACTCTCAGGCTCTCTCTTTTTCACATGTGCATGCACACACACACACTTTTTCACAAATGAGGGTTCTGCCATGCACACAATTTTTTCATAATCAGGATATAGACTCACATATTGAGTAATGAACTTGTGGCCTTAATCCAACAAGCTGTTCCCAAAAGGAAGCTGTCAGTGTTCCACAAAATACCAGAATCACATGGACAAAGAAGAAACAGCAATACAGGGTTTTCAGCCAAGTCTCTGTGCTAAAAATGACACAATGGGGCCAGTCTGAAACCACTGGTCTGAGGATTCGACCAGGATTCATGTGTTGATGATAGTGTTCTGATGTTCAGGATTGTGTGGTCATTTGGGGGAGACAATCCTCATTTGTGGGAAAAGATGTACATTCAAGTGTCCAGTCATGGGATCTGTCATGTCGGCAGCTATGTTTCAGATGATACAGGAAACAAAGGGTTTTGTATAGTTTTGTAACTTTAATTTGGGAGTGATTTAAAGTAGAAAGTGACATTAAGAGGAAAAAAAAAAAGAAAGAAAGAAAAACAAAGGTAAAATGGAAACAGCTTATGTTGAGCCCGGTTCAACTGCCTGGATCTAAACAAGATAAATGCAACCTGTTACGTATTTGGAGACAGCTAAGCTCACATGTGTCCCCTAATCATCCCTTCCACAGTCTGGGCCTCCTCCGAGTCACCCCAAATTGGTGGACTCATCTTCCCCTGCCCTCACAATCCTATGCTTTCCTTTCTTCCCCGGTTCTCCTCTCACAGACTCTCTCCCTCAATGTTTTGTTACGAACAGTTTCAAACATCCAACAAAGTTGTAAGATTCATTCATAAACGCGTATATGCTCATCACCTAAGTTCTGTAACTTAGGTGTATCACATACTTCTTTCTTTATCCACCCTGCTCTGTCCATTCTCCTAAGTGTCTTATTTGTATGATGAAATTCATATCTGCAACTCTTAATACATTGGCATTATGTCAGTAACTCGAGCTCAATATTTCTTTACAGTTTATTTCAATGTTAAGATTTCCCAAGAAGGAAGTGCACAATCTTAAGGGGACCATTCAAGGAGCTTTTTTGTTTTCTTTTTAATGCATACAGTTGGGAAATCCAAACCCTCTACCTAGATCATGGAAATTAGCTTGCTCCAAAACATTCCCTCATGCCCCTTCCTCAGTTATCCTAATCTCTGATGTGACTCCAAGAGGGAGTGGCCTTCATCATATGGAGGAAGGGCCCTTCTTCTCTGATAAAATGAGAGTTTGTTCAGACAGTAAAGAATCTGCCTGCAACACAGGAGACCCAGGTTCAATCCCTGTGTCAGGAAGATCCTCTGGAGAAGGAAATGGCAATCCACTCCAGTATTCTTGCCTAGAGAATTCCATGGAGAGAGGAGCCTGGCAGGCTACAGTCCATGGGGTCGCAAACTGTTGGGACACGACAGAGCAACTTTCACCTTTTCATTACAGGGAGTTAAGTGTCAGTTCAAATTATTTTTCTGCATCTGTTAAGCTGTTTAGTTTTTCTTTACAGTTTTTCTCTGTTATACTGGTTTGCGTGTGTGTTTTAAATTTTTAATTAGAGGGTAGTTACTTTATTGTGATGTTTTCTGCCATAGATTTTAAAGATCTGTTTATTGATTTTGGCTGTGCTGGGTCTTTGTTGCTGCATGCAGGCTTTTTCTAGTTGTGGCAAGTGGAGGATACTCTTGATGTCCATGTGTAGGCTTCTCATTGAAGTGGCTTCTCTTGTTGTGGAGCATAGACTCCAGGTGCACAGGCTTCAGGAGTTGCAGCCTGGGGGCTCAGCAGTTGTAGCACATGGGCTCAGTTGCTCCCAGGCAGGTGGGATCCTCCCAGACCAGGGAATGAACGGGTATCTCTCACACCGCAGAAGTTTCTTAACCATTGGACCAGCAGGGAAGCCTCCATACTGTTAATACAGTGAAAAATACTGATTGATTTTCAGATGTTAATCCAATACTTATTCCTGAGATTAACCCCATTTGGCCATGGTATGTTTTCTTCTTTAAATCTTCCTGAATTTAGTTTTCTATCTGCTTTGTAAAGGAATTTTGCTTCTGTTTTTAGGAAGGGTATTTAAAAGCATTTTTTCTTCCTTTCAAATGTTTCCGTTAGGTTTAGGTATTAGGGTTATGTTGACCTTAGAAGAACTAGTGAAGAACTCCTGTTGTTTGAAAGAATTTGTGTAAAGATTTTTGTTAGTTCTTTTATTGTCTGTATTTTTGTGGCCTCCCCTGTGACCTAACCTGGGGTCTCCTGGTTATCCACTCCCAGTCTCAGCAATGTCATGGATGCTTAAACCAATCTACTGGAATGCAAGAATCAAAACCATGGCACTATGGTGCCCCATTTTTACTTCTTAGACTGGCAAAGTGTTACAGTTCAATGTGCAAGGGTACAGGGAAATAGGGCACCCTTGTGGACTCCTGGTGTGAGTTAAAATGGTCCAGTCTTCTTTGAAAGAACAGTTTGTCATTATCTGGACAAAAGTATAAAATCATCTAACCCACTGAGCCAGCAATTCCACTTCTAAGGAGTTATCCAACAGACAATGCACATGGCTACACTGGATACTTGACAGGCACCCAGACACATTCATCAAGTAATGTTCAACATGAGTCCTACCTATTACAAACCGATACTTTAAAAACTAATTCTATACTTCTTGTGAATACAAAATGCTGTTTCTTACCATATTTTTGGTACTAATCTGTTCAATGAAAGATGCATATTTTCACAATTCCTGTAACTTTGTTAGACACTTAATTTTTCTTTGAACTGATAAGCAACTTTGAAAAGAGCCTCAAACAATGCACGAAAGCAGTGCCAAGTGTGCACACTTTTCCCCATTGTGAGTTTCTTAAAAATGCACACTCAGGGATGGGGAAGCCTGGTGGGCTGCCGTCTATGGGCTCACACATAGTTGGACATGACTGAAGCGACTTAGCAGCAGCAGCAGCAGCAGTGGCAAACCGTACCCAGAGCCTTCACCTCCCCTCTGAAACAAAGTGGTGAGAATCTGACCCAAGTTGAGTTGATTGATGGGTTCTATTCATCAAGTGCAAGGAGCTGGAAGCGATTTTGAAGTTGTTCTTCTTTCAGAGAAAAGGAAATGTAAGGGTGCTTAAGGCAGTGGTCCATGGAAGATGGGGCCTACACTTAATGATTTACAAAGGACGTGGATTAGAAGATAAATGCAGTGCAAAATAGAAAAAGAGAGAAAGAGATAAAAGAGTGAGGAGGGTCGGCAGAGGGAAAAGGGAAGGGAGAGGACAGAAATGACCCTCTGATGCTCGCTGGGCCTGGGGCCAATCCAGAGGTCAGGCGCTCCAGGGAGCCAGCTCTTCTGGGCAGTGAGTAGATGCCAGGAATCCGCGCTCCTCTAGAGCCCCCCACCAACACGCCGCGTACTGGACTTGCCCTGGCGAGTCCTGCTGGGATTTGCCCTGCCAGGTGCCCCTGGGCCTTTTCTGGGCCACCAAGAGCACCTTTTGGAGCCAGGACTCGCGGCGGGAACTCACCAACAGCAAGACACCCAAGACAGCGAAGATGAGAGCCCAGGGGCCCTGAAGTCGAGGCCTGGGGCCCTGGGTGTACCCTGCCCAGGAGCTCGAGGCAGCCGCTGTGCTCTGTCCCTGCTGCCCAGTGCCATCGTGAAGTGTACGCTGTCCAGGTTGTTGCGCGGTGACAGCCTCCAGAGCCATCAGAAATGAAAGTGTGTTTGGAGGGGCGCGAGATCGCCCCTGCGAGGTGCGCAGAGCGGAACTCTGCTGTTTAATCTGTCTGCCTCTACCTTTATACCACCCCACCCTGGGATTGCGCCACCCGCGGTAGAATGAGCCAGTGCTTGCTGATGTAATCATTACCACTTCCAGCCAATCGAGGAGCCAGGACTCTACCAAAGGGGAATTTCTGCCAGCGAATACTCTGCGGTTTTTCATTCAGAGCCAGCCAGGTCTGTGCCTTTGGGAGGCGGGGACAGGGCATCTCCCAGGTGCTCTGTTGTCCTCTGGCCGGTGAGACTCAGAATCTGCATTCCAGGCAGGTCCTAACTCTGCCCTTTGCAGGTCAAATGCCCCATGGGTTGAAAAAAATGAATGAACCACCTGTCTTCGAACTACCGCCTTCTGCCCACGCCCAGCTTCTGCTCCTCTCTGCCCCCCTTTGTTGACCAGGGCCCCAAGGAGGCCAGAGAACATGGACAGCCAAGAAGGAGATTCAAGAGGTGCTCTGAACTGGACTGTAGGGGAGAGCTGGGTCAACTAAGAAATCTTGAATTGTTAGAATAATCAGTAGGTTGCCAGACTCACTTGCACTTTCTGAGATTTAAGTACTTAAGAAATGAGACAGAACTGGTGAACCTTTTTGCCCTGGGCCTATGTGATATAAATAGTGTTAATAATCACCTTATTATGGAATTACAAATAAGTGTTTATTTAAAGGCAAAGAACTGTTGTTTAGTTGCTGCTGCTGCTGCTAAGTTGCTTCAGTTGTGTCTGACTCTATGCGATCCCAGAGATGGCAGCCCACCACGCTCCACTGACCCTGGGATTCTCCAGGCAAGAACACTGGAGTGGGTTGTCATTTCCTTCTCCAATGCATGAAAGTGAAAAGTGAAAAGTGAAAGTGAAAGTGACTCAGTCATGTCTGACTCTTAGCGACCCCGTGGACTGCAGCCCACCAGGCTCCTCTGTCCATGGGATTTTCCAGGCAAGATTATTGGAGTGGGGTGCCAATTGCCTTCTCCAAAAATCATCTAGGAGGCTTTATTGAAATTCTCATTTAGTAAGTTAGTTATCTAGTTCTCCCATAATAAGATTGTGACTCAGCTCAGTTCAGTTCGGTTCAGTTCAGTCCCTCAGTCATGTCCAACTCCACAACCCCATGAACTGCAGCACGCCAGGCCTCCCTGTCCATCACCAACTCCCACAGTTCACTCAGAGTCATGTCCATCGAGTTGGTGATGCCATCCAGCCATCTCATCCTCTGTCGTCCCCTTCTCCTCCTGCCCCCAATCCCTCCCAGCATCAGAGTCTTTTCCAGTGAGTTAATTCTTCACATGAGGTGGCCAAAGTACTGGAGTTTAAGCTTTAGCATCATTCCTTCCAAAGTACACCCAGGGCTGATCTCCTTCAGAATGGACTGGTTGGATCTCCTTGCAGTCCAAGGGACTCTCAAGAGTCTTCTCCAACACCACAATTCAAAAGCAGCAATTCTTTGGCGCTCAGCCTTCTTCACATTCCAACTCTCACATCCATACATGACCACTGGAAAAACCACAGCCTCGACTAGACGAAACTTTGTTGGCTAGATAATGACAAATTATGAAGGATTTGATGAATTAGATTATGGAATACATTCCTCATTTAATAAATTATATTGCACTGTGTCTCATCATGAATTAAATTATTTATTCTGTTAGGTTTCCCATTATATCCTCAGTCTATACTTTAAGTATTCAGTATGCATTTGTCAAATAAATACATTTATTTCAATATTTGGCAGAATGAAATGAAAATTTATTTTAATTACATGTCATTATCATTATAATTATTTTGTCATGTATTTAAGAGACATAAAAACACAGAAAGCATATAATAAAATTTACTTCAGAATGATAGACTCAGAAAGATCACCTTAGAATTGCTCTATAATTTTTGCTAGTATTCTATTAGAAAAAAATCATTTGAAGGTCACATAAATCCATCCCTGTAACCTTCCCCTACTTCTCACTCCCTTGGCTTACTGTGGAGAATAGACCTTTAAAAGTAGTCTTATATATTAAAACTCAGTCACTTGCCCTAAAACCGTGGTTATCTCCAACCTGGATGGTCTCCAAAATGTACAGAACTAAGTCTGCTCATGCTGTATTCACCACTGTTTCATTTATTCTGAATATTTATTCAGATCATCTTCATTAACCTCCTATTTTAACAGATAGCCCTGTCTTGGCCAAATTGTAATAGAATAAGTGGTGTTTTTAAATACAGGAGTGAGAAACTCAAGCTACAAATATGGCACATTCAGGCAATTAATAGAAAGAAGAGCAGAGTGATTTAGCATACTTTTAACTTTTTGAGTTTTTCCTTAACAGATTTTCTGTATCCTTTACTGAAATATAAGTCACCAACTTTCTGCTTTACTAGCTTCCCTTTAACATTCCCCAAGTTATGAAAAAATGTTTATCATTGTCATTTTTATTACTTTATGCAACTGACATAGGAAGGGTAAGTTATCACAAATGAGTTGTACAAAAATATGTAACCATGAAATAGATGCTCTGTATTACCAGGTAGATAGAGCAATAGTTTCAAATGCTGACTGTATGAAAATGTGGTTAAAGTTTTCTAACAAACACTAGCCAAGGGGCAAATGATCATTTAATTATATTTAAATAATAAATTCTAAAAGCATATTGATCTAGCAACTGTAATTTATTGTAGATTGATTAAAGAAACATTAATTCATGTCCAACTCACCAGATGCTTAGCTCAAATCTCAGGTACATGTAATATTTCACAGTACCATAATGTAAGTTAAATAGTAAATTCTATGACTATGTAGTAATGCGGCTCATTATACAAATAATTCTGTAGAAATCTGAAAATAGAACTTACCTCTCTAATGTAAGATGTTCAGCTTTTTTCTTGACCAAATTCAAAAAGCTTTTCCCAGTTTTATTTTAATATTTAAGAGAACAAAATGCTGCCATCATTTATGTTGGCAACTGTCCTTTATTTCTCTTTAAATAACACTTTTATTATATTCTGTGATGAACATTAAAACAAAGACAAACCAAGGTTCCTATCTTATTTCTAAGAAACTTTACCAAGGAGATATTTAACTTGCAGATATTTATTACAATATCTCTGTGAGTTTAGAAATTCCTTTTGGGATAATGTGACCAAAGTGAAGCTGAACTTTTCTGAACATTATTCAAAGACATAAAAATAATTATATTGACCAAGTCATATTTTCCATATGTGTATTTGTACTTAGTTAATACTCAGTACTTTGTAAAATTTTATTATGGGGACAATTGTGAGAAAACTCTAATAACCTGAAAAGAAAGCTCATAATACCCAGACCTCAGAAAGAAGAGGCAAAGAAAGAGAAGGAAACTCTGAGTTGCAGGTAAAAGGAAAACATTAATGCTGCCTCAATTCAGTTTGTGGAGGGTGCTGACGATTCCAGCATGCATCTCCTATACTCTATTAATAATAAAACCACGTTGAAAAATTACCACAATCTGTTGTCCATTCTTCCTCAGTGTCTTCCACTGTTGATTTTTCTGTCCACAGTTTACCCAAATAGCTCCCTTGTATACCTCATCCCTGTAATGGAAGGTAATACCAAGTCTTTTTGTGGTTACTTACATTTTTCTTATTTCTCAGTAACATTTTGAGACAGTATTTTCTCTTGTCTAACAGCATTTTATTCAAGCTCCAGAGACCATATTCCTCAAATGTTTACATTTTTAAAAATGGCACTTTAACAACTTTAAGTGCACAATTCAGTGGCATTGCTTATATTTACAATATTGTGTAATCACTATATACTTCCAAACCATTTTCATCACTCCAAACAGAAACTTTGCATCCATTAAGTAATAAATCCTCATCCTCCTTTCCCTCTACCACTGATATCCTTTAATATACTCTGCCTCTGTGAATCTTCTTCTTATATTTCATGTAAGTGAAATAATTCAATGTTTGTTTCTCCTATCTTTTTTTAAATTATTATTACTTAGTTACTTTAGCTGTATCAGGTCTCAGCTGTAGCACAGGAATCTCTCATTTCGCTGCCTGGGCTCTTCACTGCAGTGGGGGATGTCAGCTGCTCCTCCACAGGTGGGATCTTAGTTTCCAACGAGGGATTGAACCCGTGTTCCCTTTGTTGCAAGGTGGATTCTTAACCACTGAACCACCAAGGAAGTCCTCTATCCCTTTTTTTCTACATTGCAATTTAATCTTGATTTCTCACAAAATTCTTCTTCTTCTTTTTTTTTTTTTTACAATCTCTTTCTTGAGTCCAATCAACTCTTTTTGGCATAATCTCTTTTTTCTATTCATGTTTTATTTGATATTTATAACATATTTTTAATATTTCCAAATAATTATTTAAGGATATTTAGTTCAATTCAGAGTGTTACGGTTTTTGTCTGTTCTCTCTGAGTGTGTCTTTGTGTTCATGTGATGCTATTACAGGGACATATTCATTGTTTGGAATGTTTTGACACACTTTATGCTTGTCCCCCCTCCTGCTATAGTAGCATTGTATGGATACAGATTCTTTTTTCCTTTATTTATTTTTTTTTGATAACTTAGTAAATTTTGGGTTTTCTGTGGCTTACAATAATTCTAGTTTAGTGCTGTTTTCTTCTGTAGTGTAGTGAAATGAAGTATACGTGGATACACATACACACACACATATACTCATACATACATACATGGATATGTATGAATGTATCTACTTTGTTGTTCAGTTGCTAAGTCCTGTCTGACTCTTAGATACCCCATGGACTGCAGCATTCCAGGCTTCCCTGTTCTTCACTATCCCTCAGAATTTGCTTAAATTCATGTCTGGTGAGTCAGTGATGCCATCCAACCATCTCATCTTCAGCCACTCTCTTCTTTTGCCTTCAATCTTTCCCAGCATCAGGGTCTTTTCCAACGCATCTGTTCTTCATATGGTATGGCCAGAGTACTAGAGTTTCAGCTTCATCATCAACATATACCTAAATTTACGTCTGTATCCCTCTCTATGTAAAATACATGATTGTTGAGAGATTTTGATTATCAGTTTTTGTGTGTATGTTTCTTTTATCTTGTTTTGGGAAGATACTTAATTTACTAATTTTGCTTCTCTTAATATCTATAATTGTATTGTCATCCTTTTCCTTTCTTCCTTTGCCTTAGAAAAAAATTTCCCTGAAGTTTGCACCTCAGACCTGTACAATCGCTAGCTTTTTTCTTGCAGCCAGTGCTGCTTCTTGTCAGACTTTTGACCTGCTTTCAATTACTGGTTATGTGAATAGAACTTTATTATTTGTTTTACCTGTTTTGTCCCACTAATAAGATCTCCACTTTCCTTTTCTCTTTTCTAAACTGTGCCTTCAGATTATTTCATTCTACACACTTAGAATTATGGTAATTTGAGACCCAAAGGTCTTTGCACCACTTATGAGTATTTATCTACTTATAGGTAAATTTCACGTCATGTGGTTATCTTTCCCACAGTGATGCAAAAAGTATGGTTTATTCATTTGATTCCCCTCGTCTGAAAAGTTTTTAGGAGGATGGGTGGGAAGATTAAATTTTAGGTCTTAACAGTATCTTAAGGCTTTTTAATAGACCTTGCTAGAAGAATGCTTTATCTGTTTTAATTTTGTTGATATCAGTATGCTATACTATGTAATTTATTTTGATTATCACCTAGATTATATCTCATATAGTAACTTTTGCTATGGTAGCCTATATTATTCCTTTGTAATTTTTTAAAGGTGTGATTTTACAGTTTTAAATGGGTTGCCTTATTTACTCTTATATTTGCTAGTAACAAATAAACGATAATTTTATTATAAAATTTTTGTGTTTTACTTATGGACTAAGACATAGTCAGTGTTTAAAATTTCTTAGGAAAGATTGGAAAAAATTATATTCCTTCTTAGATTTCTGTGATATAATGTAGTTGTGTTATTTGGGATTATAACAGAAACACAATCACACACACACACACACACACACACACACACACACACACTACATATATATACATGTATATATACCCTATATTGTTTTTAGCTTGAATTTAGAGTCTGTTTATTTCTTCTCTCATCTCCTATAGTTTATGGCTTATGAATATTTTTGCTTTGTCATTGAATTATATATGTTAATAACATTGCAACTTTGTTATGCATTCTTGTTTTTGTAATATATTAATAGTATTTGCTTCTGTAAGGATTTTAAAATTTATACTAATATCTGCACATATTATTAACTATGTTTTGTGTATTTACTTCTTATAAAATTAATTGAGATAAAGTATTAACACTCTTCATTACCTAAACTATGTGATTATGTAAGTGACCAAGAGTCAACACATCACTCCTAGTTCAAATATGAAAATTGTAAAAACAAAGGTAAAAGTCAAAGGTGAATTGCTACTTGAATGTGATCTAGTAAATTGCCATCTTTGAACACTGGTTTCCTTATTCCTGAAAGAGACATGAAATTACCAACTGACCAAAAAACAAATAAACAAAAAAACACAACCTAAAAACAGGATTATTTTTTATTCTATGGACTTAAACCTAGGAAATAAGGGGCTTCCTGATGTCTCAGATAATAAATAATTCACCTGTAATGTAGGAGACTCAGGTTCAATCCCTAGGTCAGGAAGATCCCCTGGAGGAGGAACTGGCTACCCACTCCAATACTCTTGCCTGGAGAATCCCACGGACAGAGGAGCCTGGTGGGCTACAGTCCCTGGGATGACAAAGAGTCGGACATGTCTGAGCGGCCACGCACACACAGACAATGTCTCAGTTAGTTCAGAAAAACTGCTCTGAAAAGGGAAGGGAGCAGTCAGAATACATAAGCATTTTGCAACAAAAACCAGGTAGTCAGACCATCAAAAGATTATCGGAAATTAAAGAAAACCAGAAAGCTCATGTTAACAAATTTAGGGCTTTTCTGTGCCTGGGAAGAGAAAACAGTCTGGGCTCCTTGAAATAATCCCTTTGAGCTGCACCTTGACTACCTAGGTCCAGTACCCTGTTCTTTTCTATCCTGTGTTCCCTCAGGGCGCAGCTCTGTTTCCATCCAGAGTTCCTCAGGGCTCACCAGCCTGAGCGGGAGGTGGGGGTGCAGGAGCCCTGCTGATGGCTTGCTTGGTGGCCTCAGCATCCTCTGTCGGTCGGCATGTGTTTTCAAAGTTATATTTAAACCACGAACATCTTGCTTTCTATCAGTTTCTGCTGCTGCTGCTAAGTCACTTCAGTCGTGTCCGACTCTGTGCGACCCCATAGACGGCAGCTCACTAGGCTCCCGCGTCCCTGGGATTCTCCAGGCAAGAGCACTAGAGTCTGCTACTTTCTGTAAAGCAATCAATGCACTTTATTTGTGCCTTGATTTAAATTACAGTGTCACTCTGCCATCTAGTGGATATGCAATTTGCATCACTCATTGCTGCTGCTGCTGCTGCTGCTAAGTCGCTTTAGTCGTGTTCCATTCTATGTGACCCCAGAGATGGCAGCCCACTAGGCTCCTCTGTCCCTGGGATTCTCCAGGCAAGAATAGTGGAGTGGGTTGCCATTTCCTTCTCCAATGCATGAAAGTGAAAAGTGAAAGTGAAATCGCTCAGTCGTGCCCAACTCTTAGCGACCCCATGGACTGCAGCCCACCAGGCTTCTCCGGCCATGGGATTTTCCAGGCAAGAGTACTCGTTAGGGAAAGACAAATTCATACTCTTGCTACTAATTTGCAGAGGGATGTTATGCTACTTGTGGCTCAGAAGGTAAAGGATCCGTCTAGAATGTGAGATTCTGGGTTTGATTCCTAGATAGGGAAGATACCCTGGAGAAGGGAATGACAACCCACTCCAGTATTCTTGCCGGGAGAATTCCAGGCACAGAGGAACCTAGCAGGCTACAGTCCACAGGATTGCAGAGTCAACCATGACTGGGCAGTGAGCACTTTATAGTTTTAGATCTTATGAAAAAATTCTACCAATTACTATGTAATTTTGCTGAGAATGAGACCACAAATAGATAATGTAGGGTCAAACTGGGCATGTTTGGGGAAAATAAAACCAACATTTCTTTCCCATTATATCAATCTACTATTTAAACTGTATATAGACTTAAGGGGAAAAAATAATCTCTTGTGTAATAAGAAATAATACTGGACTGAGATGATCAGATTTACTTAATTCTTTAATTTTTTCTGAAATATGTGCCAGACTGGAGGCCCAGACCAGATCAAAGAAAGATAAATAAAACTGCCTGTGAGCACACTGAGTAACCCTAGACACCAGGGTGCCCGTGATGGCCTGCACTTCACACTTGCCGTTCTCAGAAGTATCTACACATAAATACATGTGGGAAAAAAAAGTGCAAGCGTTAGTTGCTCTGTCATGTCTGACTCTTCATGACCCCATGGACTATAGCCTACCAGGCTCCTCCGTTCATGGAATTCTCCAGGCAAGAATACTGGAGTGAGTAGCCATTCCCTTCTCCAGGGTATCTTCCCAACCTAGGGATAGAAGCCAGGTCTCCTGCATTGCAGGTCAAATCTTCATCATCTGAGCCACCAGGGATCTATCTAAAATTATGTATTTACATGTCATACTGAATTTAGGAGGCTCTTTTGAATTGAATTTCTTACATTTTTAAAGTATGCTTTACCTACATACTTACATACTGGAGAAGGAAATGGCAACTAACTCCAGTATTCTTGCCTGGAGAATCCCAAGGACAGAGGAGCCTGGTGGTCTACAGTCCATGGGGTCACAAAGAGTTGGACACGACTGAGAGACTTCACTTTCACCTTTCACTTTCACTTTACCTACATATACTTATAGGAATGATCTCTTCAGTTATGTGCTGTGCTCAGTCATTCAGTCATGTCTGACTCTTTGCAACCCATGGGCTAGAGCCCACCAAGCTCCTCTGTCCATAGGAATTCTCCAGGCAAAAATACTGGAGTGAGTTACCATTCCCTCCTCCAGGGGATCTTCCCAACCCAGGGACTGAACCTGAGTCTTCTGTATTGCAGGATTCTTAACCATGTGAGTCACCAGGGAAGCCCCTCCGCAGTTACAGACAAAGATTAAAATAAAATTTGTATTGAACTCAATCCTTCTGTGTTAAGGTGGTTAGAATGTACTAAATTACAGTAATAGATTTTTTATCAGATGGAGTAGTTGAATCAACCTGTTACATATGTGTAAATTATGGATTCTGAGAATTATACAGATAATTTTAAAACAGTATTTTGAGAACACCAAGCAAAAAGTGATCTTAGTGAAAGCTCTAGGCCAATGTGAGGACCAGTCACAGAATATGGGAAATGTAGAGAGACATTGTGGAGTTTAATATTTTGTCTGCATTCTTCCTGAAGAGTCTCCCCCTTCCTTTTGTTTACATTAAAGTTTGTGTCCCTAGGGCCCCTTCTTATAAACTTTTAGTGAAGCTAGGCAACCCAGAGACTCTGAGTCATTCACACTATTCTGTTTATTGACACTGGAGAGAAAAAAAAAGAAAATTCTTCTATTGTTGTTGTTCTGAAATTAGCTTCTTGTGACTTTTAAAAGTTAATTCATTTAAATTAAATTTCTCTCCTCAGGACACACAAAAAGGTCAGTGTTTCTTTCATATTTTAGCCTTGAAGTATTTGAAGACAGTGGTAAAAGTATTCTTTTGTTTTCCTTCTGTGTTCCAGATGTCTTCAGGCCTTTGATTGGTTTTTCAGATGCTCCAGCTCCCATATTATACCTCATTGTTTATTACTTCACATTGTAGGTGCCTATATAATTACTGCTAGTTTCTGGGAATCATTGACTCTTCTGCAGTGAGATGCTGTCAAGAACATAATGTTTGCTTGTGAATCAACATGAAAATGGGAGTACTTCTTTCTGTTTACATCAACTACTAATGCAACCGCGTTGAATGCCATGATTATAATATTGAAACTGAGTCAGTTTCATTCCCATTGTAGACACCGTTTTGCAACCACAATCTTCATTACTACATACTTGTCTTGTGGGCATGGAACTCTATTTCAACTCTATTCAGCAATTGGTACTAATCCTAATTGCATTCTTTACACAGTTTAGATTCTCTGGTCCTCTGATCATATCTCATACTTTTTGTTGTTCAGTCTCACAGTCTTGTAAGACTCTTTGCAACCTCATGTCATGCAGCATGCCAGGCTTCTCTGTCCCTCACCATCTCCTAAAGTTTGCCCTGCATAAACTCTACTTCTAATTGAAAAAAAATTTGAACATTCAAACTCCTACCTTGGTTCAGACTGTCTTCTCTGCTTAATATGTCTTTTGTCTTTCTTTCCTATCCTTCAATCTATCTTACCACTATAGTTTGACTCAAAGTTCAAAGTACTATTGTGATTTTATTGATCAGGAAATATCTTGATCATTATTCAAGTATCTCAACATGTGAGGAATACTCTTAATATGTTTGACAAAAGCTTAATGAAAAATAATAAGCAAAACAAAATATTATGCACAGTGGCAATGCAGAAAAGTGTAGTATTTTTGAAAGCAAATTATTATTTATCTCACTACATTATAATTATACCATAACAATCCCATTGTTGAACTTCCCAGGTGGTGCTAGTGGTAAACAACCCAACCGCCAATCCAAGAGAGACAGGTTTGATCCCTGGGCTGGGAAGATTCCCGGGAAGAGAGCACTGAAAGAACCACTCCAGAATTCTGCCTGGAGAATCCCATGGACAAAGGAGAGCCTGGCGGGCTTCAATCCATACCCTCCCACAGAGTCAGACACCACTAAAGTGACTTAACACACATGCATCCAGTCATATTATCATAAGCCATAATTGAGAGCTTAAGTCTCTGCATTGCCACTCAGAGGACATCTGCCTACTGATCTGGAAATAATTTTAGACTTTGAACAATCAAGAAATGCATTCTATTGCATAGGTTGACAAAGTGTGATCTGCAAACCAAATCTGTCCTACTGTCTTTTATAAATAAAATTTTATTGGAACAGAGTCATGCCTATTGATTTATGTATTGCCTATGGGTGAATCCAGGCTTCAAGATGCAGAAGTGCATAGCTGAAATTGAGACTATGTGGCCCAAAAAGGCTAAAGTATTTACTGTATTACTTTTTCCAGAAAAAAAAGTGCTGCTCCCTGTTTTATTAAATTAAGTCACTGGAGTTGAGATGTTCATATGTTAAGATACAGCACCTTCTTAAATAATAAATATACTATACTTCCCATAAACCTAGACTATAAATTGAAAAATAAAATATAATTTTTGCAATTTCAATAATAAATGCAAGAATAAAAAAGAATTGTGCTCATATTTGTAATAGTAATGCAAGTTGTATTATCTTCAGAAAACCAATGGTTTTGACAGAAAATGAAACACAACACAATGTTAAAGAAAGGATAAAAACACTATAATGTGATTCATATTGTATAAGTTTTACATCCAAACACATCAATATGTCTCTCAGATACACAGAAAGTGAAAGTCTCTCAGTCATGTCTGACTCTTTGCGACCCCATGGACTATACAGTCCATGGAATTCTTCAGGCCAGAATACTGGAGTGGGTAGCCTTTCCCTTTTCCAGGGGATCTCCCAACCCAGGGATCAAGCCCATGTCTCCTGCATTGCAGGCAGATTCTTTACCAGCTCAGCTACAAGGGAAGACCAAGAATACTGGAGTGGGGAGCCTATCCCTTCTCTAGGGGATTTTCCTGACCCAGGAATCAAACCAGGGTCTCCTGCATTGCAGGCAGATTCTTTACCAACTGAGCTATGAGGGAAGCCCACAGATACAGAGGGACAACCAGAAATTCAACAAAAATTAAGAATCTTTGGATTGTTAAACAATAGCTGATTTTGCTTTTGTATATTTCTGCATTTTGCAAGTATTTAAAGACAAAAATGTAGTGTCTAGTTCAACATTTTTAAAAGATCAGTGGACTAAAGTGCATGATGAAATTGTTCCCCAAACTTTGGAAAAAATGCATATGCAACCAAAGTATCACAAGGGCATTATTTCACCTAATTGCCTCATTTGTGGTCTCAAGGCAGTAGTTAAATAATATTCTCTAAGATTAACCTCCTTACGGTTTTGGTGGCATGTATATGTGACAGTTTGATGTTAGGGTTCAGCTTTTTGGTCTCTTTTTCTCTCTGTCAAGTCTGAATATATTTTTAATACATTATAAGAGAAATTAATTTTTCTGAAACATTCATTGCAATATACTATAGATTCCTGTTACTATTTTCCAGGCTTATTACTATACTAAAAAAAATTAACTTCTCAGCAGAAATTTTCCTAGAATCCATTAAACTTAGAAAAGAAGCTCTATTAAATGAGCCAGTCAAATTCTTCTAGCTCAGGTGAGTACATTTTTATTTCATCTTAAAAGGAAAATAATATGTTCATAATATGCTCCATTAATCTTTGCAGGAGGCAAACAAGCATGTGTATAAATCTAACTGCCAGGTTACCTGTTTAGTTGACTAAAGTTTTTGATTATTTATCTTTCACCACATTTATTATTGTTCACTAGGCTACATCACAAGGACTTTTTGTATGTTTTTTTTTTTCTGGATCACAATATTTTCATTCCTTTTATACATACAAAATTTAATAATAAATAAGAACTATAAGTTGCCATTTGTGCTTATATGGATTATATCCTGGAACAATGCTCTAAGAAACAAATTGAGGCTGAAATTTTATAATTTTATAGTTCCTAAAATGCCTGTTACAACTGAGTACATAGTGGGTCTGCAATGGGAAAATTATTCCAGGGTAATTGCACAGAAAAGAAGATAAATACTATGCACATCACCTGTGCTCACAACTGAGCATGGCTGACACTTCCTGGGCTGCATGGGTGGTTGGGAACATTGGCCCCAAGCCTGTTGACAAATACAGAGTGTGGGAAGTGGAGTGAAAAGCTACAGGTGTGGAGAAAGAATGTGGGGAAGAAGGAACAAGTGTGCATCAGAAATTGTACTCATCTTTGGTGAAGATTTCCCTTTCAACCCTGGACTATTCAAACTTTGTTACCATAGACATAGGGAACACATCCTGACTTTTGAAAAAGTGTTTTTAGTTAGAGAATATGTATTCTACGATTTGTATGTTAAATTGAAACATACTTTCACGGAATCAGGAGTAAATTGCATGTTTAGGAATGTAAAGGAATAACTGAAGAAAAAGAGTGGGGGGGTATGTGAATGACATACATGTACAGGAAATCTTGAAGTGTTATATGTGTTCTTGGAGTATAAAGTTATAAAACCTGAGTGAAAATAACTGAGTGTTTAATTTCAACTCCTAATGAGATATAGAATTTTTAGAGACTTCTATGTGGAATGAACTTCCCTTTATACTGATTGCCATTTCAGGTTTTGGTAAGAATTTAGGAAGTAGCTTTGAAAAGAATGAATTTTAATGTCAGAAAAAGGCAATAGAGGCATTTTGGAGGAAAAGAGGCTAATTAAAAATTAATAATAATTCAATGCATCCTTTTTCCCCATAAGTACTCTCATTCTATGCCTAGGTCAGGAAGATCCCTGGAGGAGGACGTGACAACCTATCCAGTGTTCTTGCCTAGAGAATCTCATGGACAGAGGAACCTGGCAGGCTATAGTCCATGGCGTCCCCAAAACGTCTGAGAATACTGAGGGAATAAAATTACATTTCATTCAAATTTTGCTTCAGATTTCTCTGAATCAACTTTTATATTTTGTTCACAGAAACCAAGAAAACCAGAGTGCTGAAGTCACTTTAATTCTCTTGGGCTTCTCAGAATATCCTGAACTCCAGATACCCCTTGTCCTGTTATTCTTAACCATCTACTCAATCACTGTGCTGGGGAACCTGGGCATGATCCTAATTATCAAGATAAATCCCAAACTCCACACCCCTATGTACTACTTCCTCAGACATTTGTCCTTTGTTGGCCTCTGTTACTCAACAGTAGTTACACCCAAGCTACTAGAAAACTTGATTGTGGAAGACAGAACCATCTCATTCACAGGATGCCTCATGCAATTTTTCTTTGCCTGCATATTTGTGGTGACAGAGACATTCCTGTTGGCAGTGATGGCATATGACTGATTTGTGGCCGTTTGCAACCCTCTTCTCCACACAGCTGTCATGTCTCAGAAGCTTTGTTCCTTATTTATAGGTGCATCATACTCTTGAGGTACAGTCTGTTCCCTGAATCTTACCCACTTTTTATCTGAATTGTCCTTTAGAGGAAATAATATCATAAATAACTTTGTCTGTGAGAACATGGCCATTGTTGCAGTTTCCTGCTCTGACCCCTACATTAGCCAGGAGATCATTTTAGTCTCTGCCATGTTTAATGAAATAAGCAGCCCAATGATTATTCTCATCTCCTATGTTTTCATTTTTATCACTGTCCTGAAGATGCCTTCAACTGAGGGGTGCCACAGAGCTTTCTCTACCTATGCCTCCCACCTGACTGCCATTACCATCTTCCACGGGACCATCCTTTTCCTTTACTGTGTTCCTAACTCCAGAAGTTCATGGCATGGTCAAGGTGGCCTCTGTCTTTTACACAGTGGTCATCCCCATGCTGAACCCAGTGATCTACAGCCTCAGGAACAAAGATGTGAAAGAAACTGATAGGAAGCTGCTGCTGCTACTGCTGCTAAGTCACTTCAGTCGCGTCTGACTCTGTGCGACCCCATAGACTGCAGGCTACCAGGCTTCTCTGGCCATGGGGTTTTCTAGGCAAGAGTACTGGAATGGAGTGGCATTGCCTTCTCCGGTAGGAAGATAGTCAATACCAAAATATTATGTCAATGAATGTAAAATGGCTTAGGTTTGCTTTTTCATTTACAAGAGCACTGTGGAGAACTGTCTAAGTTTTCTAACATTTTTAATAGCATTTCAAATTCCAATTTTTAGAAAGCAAAACAGTGCACACATTTAATGTAATTCCCTTGTTGATACATCATTCAGCAACTTTAGTAAACTGTAGAGAATTAGCAATAAAATAATAAATAACAGCTAATTAAAGCCTAGACTATTTAAGTATCTAGATAAAGTGTTTGTTATGTAAAGATTTCTGAGTAAAGACATACTACCATTGGCTGTTCAGGTGAGTCTTCTTTTTTTCTTTTCTTAAGTCATTATAAGCAATGAAAGAATGGATTTGAGTTGTCATGGAAGTTTACACCTAACCATGAGGGAGTTACATCAGTTGAATCATAGTAACTAAGAGTTGTTCAACACTAGGACACTAAAGTAAAAAGACATGCCTGTACTTAGTTGCTCAGTCATGTCCAACTCTTTACAATTCTATGGGCTTTAGCCTGCCAGGCTCCTGTGTCCATGGCAAGAATACTGAAGTGGGTAGTCATTTTCTTCTCCAGGGGATCTGCATGACCAGTAATCAGACCTATGTCTCCTGCATTGCAGGCAGATTCTTTACCAGCTAAGGTGTCAGGGAAGCCAAAATTTAAAGGATATATTTATTTAACACCACATAGAAAGAATTGTTACATTATAAGTGCAAAGAAGTCATGTCTCTGCCCCCAACAAAATCCTGAATATGATTTGGTAACATTGTACTTGTTAATATAAAATTTATTTGTTCATTGTATGCAAATTATCAAAAATAAAATTAAGAAATGCACATTTCAGAAATAGTTCCAGCTAAATCTAAAATAGTCTGTCATGTCAGTCAAATTACATATAAAATAGCTATTGATGTACAATGATAACATAACAGAGAACTTCATTGGTAAGTAACATTAATGATGGATTGAATGGGGGCCCTGCTAATATTAATTAGAGCATCTTGCTTAACCTGATTTAATTTTGCCCAACTAGCAAACTCATGGACTTCCCTGGTGGCTCAGATGATAAAGAATCCGCTTGCAATGCTGCAGACCTTGGTTCTGTCCATGGGTGGGGAAGATTCCCTGGAGAAAGGGAAGGCAACCCATTCCAGTATCGTTGCCTGGAGAATCCCATGACAGAGGAGCATGGTGGGCTTCAGTCATGGAGTTACAAAGATTCAGATATGACTGAGCAACTAACACACTTCACAGTAAACTCACATCCAGTCTATAGAGTGAATTTTATTTTGACATATGCTGTGGTGCTTCCCAGGTGGCACTAGTGATAAAGAAACTGCGTACCAATGCAGGAGATATAGAAGACATGAATTCAATCCCTGGGTTGGGAGGATCATCTGGAGGAGGCTATGGCAACCCATTCCAGTATTCTTGCTTGAAGAACTCCATAGACAGTGAAGCCTCATGGGCTACAGTCCATAGAGTGGCAAGAAATTAAACACCACTGAAGTGACATAGCATGCACACACCTTGATATCAGGTGTACCCAGCCCCTCCTCCCTAAATAAACTCTACTATCACATAAGGTATATATTATCTGCAAGAAATTGGGGAAAAGGCCTAACACCTCTTTGTGAAAGACTATTTTTCCCCCTGCTAAGCATTTTGTCTAATAGTAGTTCTGTGTTCATCCATGTGAGAGGAACCACCAAACTTACTCTACAGTGTCTGTAGTGATTCCCTGGTGGCTCAAACAGTAAAGCATCTGCCCACATTGTGGGAGACCCAGGTACCACCCTGGATTGAGAAGATGCCCTGGAGAAGGAAATGGCAACCCACTCCAGTACTCTTTACTATTATTTTTAAATTTTTATTTTTACTTTATTTTGCTTTGCAATACTGTATTGGTTTTACTATACATTGACATGAATCTGCCACGGGTGTACATGAGTTCCCAATCCTGAGCCCCCCTCCCACACTCCACCACATATCACCTCTCTGGATCATCCCTGTGCACCAGCCCCAAGCATCCTGTATCGAGCATGGACTGGCGATTCATTTCTTACATGATAGTATACATGTTTCAATACCATTCTCCCAAATCACCCCACCCTCTCCCCTCCCACAGAGTCCAGAAGTTCGTTCTATACATCTGTGTCTCTTTTACTGTCTCACATACAGGGTTATCATTGCCATCTTTCTATATTCCAAATATACGTGTTACTATACAATATGCTTAAATAGAAGAAAGTAGGGAAAACCACTAGACCATTCAGGTATGACCTAAATCAAATCCTTTATGATTATACAGTGGAAGTGAGAAATATATTTAAGGGCCTAGATCTGATAGAGTGCCTGATGAACTATGGAATGAGGTTCATGACATTTTATGGGAGACAGGGATTAAAATCATCCCCATGGAAAAGAAATGCAAAAAAGCAAAATGGCTGTCTGATAAGGGCTTACAAACAGCTGTGAAAAGAAGACAGGTGAAAAGCAAAGGAGAAAAGGAAAGATATAAGCATCTGAATGCAGAATTCCAAAGAATAGCAAGAAGAGATAAGAAAGCCTTCTTTAGGAGCAATGCAAAGAAATAGAGGAAAATAACAGAATGGGAAAGACTAGAGATCTCTTCAAGAAATTAGAGATACCAAGGGAACATTTTATGCAAAGATGGGCTCGAGAAAGGACAGAAACAGTCTGGACCTAACAGAAGCAGAAGATATTAAGAAGAGGTGGCAAGAACACATGAAAGAACTGTACAAAAAAGATCTTCATGACCCAGATACTCACGATGATGTGATCACTAATCTAGAGCCAGACATCTTGGAATGTGAAGTCAAGTGGGCCTTGGAAAGCATCGCTACAAACAAAGCTAGTGGAGGTGATGGAATTCCAGTTGAGCTGTTTCAAATTCTGAAAAATGATGCTGTGAAAGTGCTGCACTCACTCTGCCAGCAAATTTGGAAAACTCAGCAGTGGCCACAGGACAAAGAAAGGCAATGCCAAAGAATGCTCAAACTACCGCACAATTAACTCATCTCACATGCTAGTAAAGTAATGCTCAAAATTCTCCAAGCCAGGCTTCAGCAATACGTGAACCGTGAACTCTCTGATGTTCAAGCTGGTTTTAGAAAAAGCAGAGGAACCAAAGATCAAATTGCCAACATAGTCTGGATCATGGAAAAAGCAAGAGAGTTCCAGAAAAAAACATCTATTTCTGCTTTATTGACTATGCTAAAGCCTTTAACTGTGAGGATCACAATAAACTGTGGAAAATTCTGAAGGAGATGGGAATACCAGATCACCTAACCTGCCTCTTGAGAAATCTGTATGCAGGTCAGGAAGCAACAGTTAGAACTGGACATGGAACAACGAACTGGTTCCCAATAGGAAAAGGAGTACGTCAAGGCTGTATATTTTCACCCTGCTTGTTTAACTTCTATGCGGAGTACATCATGAGAAACGCTGGACTGGAAGAAACACAAGCTGGAATCAAGATTGCCGGGAGAAATATTAGTAACCTCAGATATGCAGATGATACCACTCTTATGGCAGAAAGTGAGAAGGAGCTAAAAAGCCTCTTGATGAAAGTGAAAGAGAAGAGTGAAAAGGTTCGCTTAAAACACCATTCAGAAAACAAAGATCATGGCATCCAGTCCCATCACTTCATGGGAAATAGATGAGGAAACAGTGGAAACAGTGTCAGACTATTTTTTTGGCTCCAAAATCACTGCAGATGGTGACTGCAGCCATGAAATTAGATGACGCTTACTCCTTGGAAGAAAAGTTATGACCAACCTAGATAGTATATTCAAAAGCAGAGACATTACTTTGCTGACTAATGTCCATCTAGTCAAGGCTATGGTTTTTCCTGTGGTCATGTATGGATGTGAGAGGTGGACTGTGAAGAAGGCTGAGCACCAAAGAATTGATGCTTTTGAACTGTGGTGTTGGAGAAGACTCTTGAGAGTCCCTTGGACTGCAAGGAGATCCAACCAGTCCATTCTGAAGGAGATCAACCCTGGGATTTCTTTGGAAGGAATGATGCTAAAACTGAAACTCCAGTACTTTGGCCACCTCATGCAAAGAGTTGCCTCATTGGAAAATACTCTGATGCTGGGAGGGATTGAAGGCAGGAGGAGAAGGGGACTACCAAGGATGAGATGGCTGGATGGCATCATGGACTCGATGGACGTGAGTCTAAGTGAACTTAGAGAGATGGTAATGAACAGGGAGGCCTGGCGTGCTACGATCCATGGGGTCACAAATAGTCGGACACCACTGAGCGACTGAACTGAACTGAACTGATACTGTATTGGTGTTTTTCTTTCTGGTTTACTTCACTCTGTATAATCGGCTTCAGTTTCATCCACCTCATTAGAACTGATTCAAATGTATTGTTTTTAATGGCTGAGTAATACTCCATTGTGTACATGTACCACAGTTTTCTTATCCATTCATCCTCTGATGGACATCTAGGTTGTTTCTATGGCCTTATTATTATAAACATTGCTGCAGTGAACATTGGGGTACACGTGTCTCTTTCAATTCTGGTTTCTTCAGTGTGTATGCCCAGCAGTGGGATTGCTGGGTCATAAGGCAGTTCTATTTGCAATCTTTTAAAGGAATTTCCACACTGTTCTCCATAGTGGCTGTATTAGTTTGCATTCCCACTAACAGTATAAGAGGTTCCCTTTTCTCCAAACCCTCTCCAGCATTTATTTCTTGTAGACTTTTGGATTGTAACCATTCTAAATGGTGTGAAATGGTACCTCATTGTGGTTTTGATTTGCATTTCTCTGATAATGAGTGATGTTGAGCATCTTTTCACAAGTTTGTTAGCCATGTGTATGTCTTCTTTGGAGAAATGACTAGTTCTTTGGCCCATGTTTTGATTGGGTCATTTATTTTTCTGGAGTTGAGCTACTTAATTTGCTTGTATATTTTTGAGATTAGTTGTTTGTCAGTTGCTTCATTTGCAATTACTTTCTCCTATTCAGAAAGCTGTATTTTCACCTTGCTTATAGCTTCCTTTGTTGTGCAGAAGCTTTAAATTTTAATTAGATCCCACTTGTTTATTTTTGCTTTTATTTCCAATATTCTTGGAGGTAGATCATAGAGGATCCTGCTGTGGTTTATTGCCTGGGTCCAGCCCCAGTGAATCCAGGGTAATTTGAAGCAGAGATGGTGTGGCAAGGAAAAACTTATTTATTTAGAAATATAAAGAGAGATTAGGAAGAAATAGTATAGTAGGAAAATTTAGTGGAGAAAAGATACTGAATAACTTGGTTTACATGGAAAACTGCAAAGTTCCAAGACAAGGAACTTGCACCATCTATGTTAGGCCACTGGCGTCCCCTTGAATAGCGAGGGTTGCCCCACCTTGGGCTCCTTCTTGCATGGATCTTAAAAGCCAGGGCAACTAAGTAGACATGGCGAGCCTCCACACCCCGGATGGGCATTCAGCCAGAAAACAGAGTAGGAAAAGACACAGGGGAAAGCAGTCCAGTGACTGGCCCATCCTCTATTGTCTGGAAAGGCCTTATATTCTTTTGATTTTACATAGAAATCAATGGAAAATTCAAAATTATGCAGTGTCAACCGCCCTGACTCCCATGAAGACCAGGCTTTCTCTCTGCATACCTAGTTGTATGCATAAGTCTTAGATTATTTACATCATATCTGGCCATAAGGCCAATTAACATTTTACAGCCCTTTTCTGATAAAGGTAATAGTGTTTTTCTTCCCACAGTCTGGTGCCACTCTCAGAAAGCACTGAATAAAGTTACATTCTTACATAGCAAGTATACAACAATTTATAACAAGAAAGTGGAGTACAGTAATTTATAACAAAGACAAAGTTTATTAACTCAAAAGTCTAGTATTGCTAACATCAAAACTACTATATTCCTATTTCTGCATCCGATTTACATTGATTAATACCTTCCCAGGTGCCTAAAAGATAAAGGATATGGAGGTCTGGTGGTAACCATTAACTCAACAATGGAACCCTTCAACAAACTAAATCTTAATTCTAAAAGGCTCTATATCGAGTGGAGGGAAAAAAGATGGTGGAGGAATAGGATGGGGAGAACACTTTCTCCCTCTCTACCTCATCAAAAGAACATTTCAACGCTGAGCAAATTCCACAAAATAACTTCTGACTGCTGGCAGAGGACATCAGGCATCCAGCAAAGCAGATCATTGACTTCAAAACCTGGTAGGAATTATTTTATTTTATTTTATTTTATTTAAAGAATGAAGATAGAGACAAAGGAGGTAGGGAGGGAATCCCGTCCCAGGAAGAGACTCTTAAAGAGAAAGGTTCCCTAAAATTGGGGAACTTTCTCACAGCTGTGCATGGGGAGAGCCCTGGAAGCACAGAGGGCAACATAACAAGAAGGAAGAATAAATAAATAATTAAAACCAACAGATTACGAATTCAACAGTATAACCCCCAGCGGATAAGCAGCGCAAACGCCTGCGTCCGACAGCAGTGGGGGTTGGGCAGGGAGGAGCGCGCCCGTGACAGTGCTTTCTAAGAATTGGGCCACGGGAGACGTAGGCTGCAGGGCTTTTCTCGAGAACTGGGGCGTAACGGGGCCAGAATAGGGTCCGCGCATGGACAGAATGAATTATCCGGGACTAGCAAACGAGACTGGGGAATAACTAACACGCGAAACGCCTGAACATAAGGCACTGACAGGCCCGCGCACAGAACAAAGGACGGATCGGAAATAGCCAGCTGCAGACCATCCCCCACCGGCGACAGGCAGCCAGAGCCTCAAGCGCTGGAAGAGGGCAGTCGCAGCTCAAGAGAGTCATTACCTACCAAATTGCAAGCGGGCCTCTTTGTTGAGACTTCAGGGGGTATCTGAGTGGTCATCATCTGCCTGAAAAAGAGCCCCGGTGGAGATCCCAGAAAATTGAGCGACCCGCAAAGCCCAGAAGACGCAACAATAGTCTGCGCCAAACTCCCTAGCCACTCGGACTTGGAACCAAACCCGGCACCTGGAGGGGACTTCCTGAGCGCCAATCCTGAGCGGCTTAAACCAGGGGAATTGCATGAAACATAGGCCAGGCCCCACACGGTCATCCCGCGGATTGGGAAGGGGCAAGCCCAGTGCAGAGCTCATCACCACCCTCCCTGTGGCAAGACAGAAATCAGACATGGAAGAGACCAGCAAACAGAGGAAGTCAAACAGAGGGAACTGCCTTGGTAGCGACCCCACACAGTCCTCAACAACAGAGAAAGCGCCAGATATGCCGTTTCTACTTTTATGATCAAAAAAAAATTTTTTTGGGGGGTGATGTGGAAGCATGATTTTTTTTTAAGAATTTTTTTTCTTTCTTTAAAAATTTTTTTTTTTTTTAAATTTGTTTATCCTTTTCTTTTTCGAAGTCTTCTATATTTCTAGTTATTATTTTTATAACCTAATATTACTTTTCAAAAAAAAAAACCCTATCGTTTAAGCAAATGCCGTATATAGTCTTAATGGTGAAGGAAGTTGTCTTTTAATAATTCTGGAGTCTTTTATTATATTTTACTTTTTTTTTTTTTTTCTCTATATATTTTTTAATGTCTCTCTCCTTCTTCTTCTTCTCTTCAATAATCTATCTTTGAAAATCCAATCTATACTCCAGTTTTTTAATCTTGGCATTTTGGTATTTGTTGCCAATTTTGTACTTTTAAAAACCTAATCCTCAGTACCCAGTTTTACATGAGTGCAAGACTACTGGCTTGACCACTCTCTCCACCTCTGGAATCTCTCTTTTCACCACCAGGTGGCTTTTGTCTTCTCCCTCCCCCCTCCCCCTCTCTACCCAACTCTATGAACCTCTGTGCATCCCAGAAGGAGGAGAACTCTAAGGGAACTGGTCACTGACCGGATCTGTATCCCTCCTTCCCATCTCCCTCTTTTATCCTCCTGTCCACCTCTATCTACTTCCTTCCTCTCCTCTTCCAAGTATAACTCTGTGACCACCTCTGAGCAGTCCAGACTTCGGAGCACACACAAGAAAGTGGTTACGGGCTAACTTCCTTTCCCTCTTTTGATTCCACCTCATCCCATTCCACTCACCTCTAACTACTCCCTCCCTCTTCTCTCCTCCAAGTAACTCACCGATCCTCTAGGGACGACCCTCAAGGTGGAGAAACCTATCATCATTAACCTAGATGTTTGAACATTAGTGCTGAATAGATGGAGAAATCATGAGGCTATTCTAAAAATAAATCTGAAAACCAGAATCAGGAGGCGTAATTCCCAACCCTGAGATCATCAAAGAATTCCTGAATACAGGGAACATTATCCAATTAGAGCTCATCAAACGCCTTCATACCTATACTAAAATTGAGCACTGCCCAAGGGCCAACAAGCTCCAGAGCAAGACATACCACGCATATTCTCCAGCAACACAAGAACAAGCCCCTGTGCTTCAATACATAGGCAACTCAAAATATTCCAAAACCATTGACGTCTCATAACCCATTACTTCACACGTCACAACACTCCAGAGAGAGGAAATCCAGATCCACCCACCAGAATTCCAACACAAGCCTCCCTGATCAAGAAACTTTGACAAGCCACTGATATAACCCCAAACACAGAGAGGAAACTCTATAATAAAGAGAACTCCACAAATTCCCAGAATATAGAAAAGCCACCCCAAATGCAGCAATATAACCAGGATGAAGAGACAGAGGAATTCCCAGCAGGTAAAGGAACAGGAGACATGCCCACCAAACCAAACAAAAGAGGAAGAGATAGGGAATTTACCTGAGAAAGAATTCTGAACAGTGATAGTGAAAATGATCCAAAATCTTGAAATAAAAATGGAATCACAGATAAATAGCCTGGGGTCAAGGATTGAGAAGATGCAAGAAAGGTTTAACAAGGACCTAGAAGAAATAAAACAGAGTCAACATATAATGAATAATGCAATAAATGAGATCAGAAACACTCTGGAGACTACAAATAGTAGAATATCGGAGGCAGAAGATAGGATTAGTGAAATAGAAGATAGAATGGTAGAAATAAATGAATCAGCTGAGGGAAAAAGAAAGACGAATTAAAAGAAATGAGGACAACCTCAGAGACCTCCAAGACAATATGAAACGCTCCAACATTCGAATTATAGGAGTCCCAGAAGAAGAAGACAAAAAGAAAGACCATGAGAAAATACTTGAGGAGATAATAGTTGAAAACTTCCCTTAAATGGGGAGGAAATAATCACCCAAGTCCAAGAAACCCAGAGAGTGCCAAACAGGATAAACCCAAGGCGAAACACCCCAAGACATATTTTAATCAAACTAACAAAGACCAAACACAAAGAACAATTACTAAAAGCAGCAAGGGAAAAACAACAAATAACACACAAGGGGATCCCCATAAGAATAACTGCAGATCTTTCAATAGAAACTCTTCAGGCCAGGAGGGAATGGCAAGACATACTTAAAGTGATGAAAGATAATAACCTTCAGCCAAGACTACTGTACCCAGCAAGGATCTCATTCAAATATGAAGGAGAAATCAAAAGCTTTCCAGACAAGCAAAAGCTGAGAGAATTCAGCACTACCAAACCAGCTCTCCAACAAATACTAAAGGATAGACTTTAGAAAGGAAACTCAAAAAGAACGTATAAACCCGAACCCAAAACAATAAAGTAAATGGCAACAGGAGCATACTTATCAATAATTACCTTAAATGTAAATGGGTTGAATGCCCCAACCAAAAGGCAAAGACTGGCTGAATGGATACAAAAACAAGATCCCTATATATGCTGCCTACAAGAGACCCACCTCAAAACAACGGACTCATACAGACTAAAAGGGAAGGGCTGGAAAAAGATATTCCATGCAAATAAAGACCAAAAGAAAGCAGGAGTAGCAATACTCATATCCGATAAAATAGACTTTAAAACAAAGGCTGTGAAAAGGGACAAAGAAGGCCACTACATAATGATTAAAGGATCGATCCAAGAAAAAGATATAACAATTATAAATATATATGCACCCAATATAGGAGCACCGCAATATGTAAGACAATTGCTAACAAGCATGAAAGGGGAAATTAATAATAACACAATAATAGTGGGAGACTTAATACCCCACTCACACCTATGGACCGATCAACTAAGCAGAAAATTAACAAAGAAACGCAAACGTTAAACGATACAATAGAACAGTTAGACCTAATTGATATCTATAGGACATTTCACCCCAAAACAATGAATTTCACCTTTTACTCAAGTGCACACGGAACCTTCTCCAGAATAGATCACATTCTGGGTCTTAAATCTAACCTTGATAAATTCAAAAAAATTGAAATTATTCCAAGCATCTTCTCTGACCATAATGCACTAAGGTTAGATCTCAATTATAGGAGAAAAATACTATTAAAAATTCCAACATTTGGAGGCTGAACAACACCCTACTGAATAATCAACAAATCACAGAAGAAATCAAAAAGAAATCAAAATACGCATCAAAACGAATGAAAATGAAAACACAACTACACAGAACCTTTGGGACACTATAAAAGCAGTCCTAAGAGGAAAGTTCATAGCAATACAGGCATACCTCAAGAAACAAGAAAAAAGTCAAATAAATAACCTAACTCTACACCTAAAGCAACTAGAAAAGGAAGAAATAGAGAACCCCAGAGTTAGTAGAAGGAAAGAAATCCTAAAAATTAGGGCAAAAATAAACGCAAAAGAAACAAAAGACCAAGCAAAAACAACAAAGCAAAAGCTGGTTCTTTGAAAGGATAAATAAAATTGACAAACCATTAGCCAGACTCATCAAGAAACAAAGAGAAAAAAATCAAATCAACAAAATTAGAAATGAAAATGGAGAGATCACGACAGACAACTCAGAAATACAAAGAATCATAAGAGACTACTATCAGCAATGGACAAATTCTTATAAAATGGACAAATTCTGGAAGAAATGGACAAATTCTTAGAAAAGTACAATTTTCCAAAACTGAACCAGGAAGAAATAGAAAATCTTAACAGACCCATCACAAGCACGGAAATTGAAACTGTAATCAGAAATCTTCCAGCAAACAAAAGCCCAGGTCCAGACGGCTTCACAGATGAATTCTACCAAAAATTCCGAGAAGAGCTAACACCTATCTTACTGAAGATATTCCAGAAAATTGCAGAGGAAGGTAAACTTCCAAACTCATTCTATGAGGCCACCATCACCCTAATACCAAAACCTGACAAAGACACCACAAAAAAGAAAACTACAGGCCAATATCACTGATGAACATAGATGCAAAAATCCTCAAAAAATCCTAGCAATCAGAATCCAGCAACACATTAAAAAGATCATACACCATGACCAAATGGGCTTTATCCCAGGGATGCAAGGATTCTTCAATATCCACAAGTCAATCAATGTAATTCATCATATTAACAAACTGAGAAATAAAAATCATATGATTATCTCAATAGATGCAGAAAAAGCCTTTGACAAAATTCAGCATCCATTTATGATAAAAACTCTCCAGAAAGCAGGACTGGAAGGAACATACCTCAACATAATAAAAGCTATATATGACAAACCCACAGCTCACATTATCCTCAATGGCGAAAAATTGAAACCATTTCCCCTAAAGTCAAGACAAGGGTGTCCACTTTCACCACTACTCTTCAACATCGTACTGGAAGTTTTGGCCACAGCAATCAGAGCAGAAAAAGAAATACAAGGAATCCAAATTGGAAAAGAAGAAGTAAAACTCTCACTGTTTGCAGATGACATGATCCTCTACATAGAAAATCCTAAAGACTCGACCAGAAAACTACTAGAGCTAATCAGTGAATATAGTAAGGTTGCAGGATATAAAATCAACACTCAGAAATCCCTTGCATTCCTATACACTAATAATGAGAAAGTAGAAAAAGAAGTTAAGGAAACAATTCCATTCACCATTGCAACGAAAAGAATAAAATACTTAGGAATATACCTACCTAAAGAAACTAAAGACCTATATATCGAAAACCATAAAACACTGATGAAAGAAATCAAAGAGGACACTAATAGATGGAGGAATATACCATGCTCATGGCTTGGAAGAATAAATATAGTGAAAATGAGTATACTACCCAAAGCAATCTACAGATTCAATGCAATTCCCATCAAGCTACCAGCAGTATTTTTCTCAGAACTAGATCAAATAATCTCAAGATTTGTATGGAAATACAAAAAACCTCGAATAGCCAAAGCAATCTTGAGAAAGAAAAATGGAACTGGAGGAATCAACTTGCCTGACTTCAGGCTCTACTACAAAGCCACAGTCATCAAGACAGTATGGTACTGGCACAAAGACAGAAATATAGATCAATGGAACAAAATCGAAAGCCCTGAGATTAACCCACATACCTATGGGCACCTTATCTTCAACAAAGGAGGCAAGAATATACAATGGAGTAAAGACAGTCTCTTTAACAGGTGGTGCTGGGAAAACTGGTCAACCACTTGTAAAAGAATGAAACTAGAACCCTCTCTAACACCATACACAAAAATAAACTCAAAATGGATTAAAGATCTAAATGTAAGACCAGAAACTATAAAACTCCTAGAGGAGAACATAGGCAAAACACTCTCCGACATAAATCACAGCAGGATCCTCTATGATCCACCTCCCAGTATACTGGAAATAAAAGCAAAGATAAACAAATGGGATCTAATTAAAATTAAAAGCTTCTGCACAACAAAGGAAACTATAAGCAAGGTGAAAAAGACAGCCTTCTGAATGGGAGAAAACAATAGCAAATGAAACAACTGAAAAACAACTAATCTCAAAGATATATAAGCAACTTATGCAGCTCAACTCCAGAAAAATAAATGATCCAATAAAAAAATGGGCCAAAGAACTCAATAGGCATCTCTCCAAAGAAGACATACGGATGGCTAACAAACACATGAAAAGATGTTCAACATCACTCATTATCAGAGAAATGCAAATCAAGACCACAATGAGGTACCATTTCACACCAGTCAGAATGGCTGCGATCCAAAAGTCTACAAGCAATAAATGCTGGAGAGGATGTGGAGAAAAGGGAACCCTCTTACACTGCTGGTGGGAATGCAAACTAGTACAGCCATTATGGAAAACAGTGTGGAGATTCCTTAAAAAATTGCAAATAGAACTGCCTTATGACCCAGCAATACCACTGCTGGGCATACACACCGAGGAAACCAGAATTGAAAGAGACACATGTACCCCAATGTTCATTGCAGCGCTGTTTATAATAGCCAGGACATGGAAGCAACCTAGATGTCCATCAGCAGATGAATGGATAAGAAAGCTGTAGTTCATATACATAATGGAATACTACTCAGCCCTTAAAAAGAATAAATTTGACTCAGTTCTAATGAGATGGATGAAACTGGAACCGATTATACAGAGTGAAGTAAGCCAGAAAGAAAAACACCAATACAGTATACTGACACATATATATGGAATTTAGAAGACAGTAATGATGACCCTATATGTGAGACAACAAAGAGACACGGAGGTACAGAGTGGACTTCTCGACTCTGAGGGAGAGGGAAAGGGTGGGATGGTTTGGGAGAATGGCAATGAAACATGTATATTTTCCTGTAAGAAACGAAGTGCCAATCTATGTTCAATGTAGGATGCAGGATGCATGGGGCTGATGCACAGGATGATTCAAGTAGTGTATGTGGGGTGGGAGGTGGGAGGGGGCTTCGGCATTGGCAGATTGTGTTCACCTATGGCTGATTCGTGTCAATGTATAGCAAAACAAATACAGTATTGTAATAAAAAAATAAATAAATTTAATTTAAAAAAAAAAATAAAAGGCTCTATATCTTTAAGATGTTTTGAGCTTTGTGCCTCTCACAGTTGTGGGCTGTAAACAGTCCACAAGTCATAAAGTCCGGGCAGACCGGTCAGATAAGTTAGAAAGCCATCAAAGGGGTTTAAACCGAGACATTCTTTTTATATGCAGGAGACTGTTAACTGGAGCTCTGAGTTAACTCTTTCAAGAGAAAAGGTGGTAATGTCAAAAGAGTATAGTATAGAGGACAGTGAATGGACAAGTTTTGGTTTCAGGGTAGATGCGCAGACAGAGGACCCTTGAGACCTGACTTGCCTTGCCCATCAGGCCTCTCAGCATGACCTTGTCAAGGGTGGGATTTCCCGTGCTGGCTCCTGACAATTTATGTCAGATAGTGTTTTGCCTGTGTTCTCCTTTTAGGAGTTTTATAGTTTTTGGTCTTACATTTAGATCTTTAATCCATTTTGAGTTTATTTTTGTGTATGGTGTTACAAAGTGATCTAGTTTCATTCTTTTACAAGTGATTGACCAGTTTTCCCAGCACCACTTGTTAAAGAGATTGTCTTTAATCCATTGTATATTCTTGCCTCCTATGTTGAAGATAAAGTGTCCATAGGTGTGTGGATTTATCTCTGGGCTTTCTATTTTGTTCCATTTATCTATATTTCTGTCTTTGTGCAAGTGCCATACTGTCTTGATGACTGTGGCTTTGTAGTAGAGCCTGTAGTCAGGCAAGTTGATTCCTCCAGTTCCATTCTTCTTTCTCAAGATTGCTTTGGATATTTGAGGTTTTTGTATTTCCGTACAAGTTGTGAAATTATTTGTTTTAGCTCTGTGAAAAATACCGCTGGTAGCTTGATAGGGATTGCATTGAATCTGTAGACTGCTTTGGGTAGTATCCTCATTTTCACTATATTGATTCTTCTTATCCATGAACATGGTATATTTCTCCATCTATTAGTGTCCTCTTTGATTTCTTTCATCAGTGTTCAATAGCTTTCTATACATAGGTCTTCAGTTTCTTTAGGTAGATATATTCCTAAATATTTTATTTTTTTTCATTGCAATGATGAATGTAATTGTTTCCTTAACTTCTTTTTCTGCTTTCTCATTATTAGTGTACAGGAATGCAAGGGATTTCTGTGTGTTGATTTTATATCCTGAAACTTAACTATATTCATTGATTAGCTCTAGTAATTTCCTGGTGGAGTCTTCAGGGTTTTCTAGGTAGAGGATCATGTCGTCTGTAAATAGGAGAGTTTTACTTCTTTTCCAATTTGGATTCCTTTTATTTCTTTTTCTGTTTTGATTGCTATGGCCAAAACTTCCAGAACTATGTTGAATAGTAGCGTTGAAAGTGGGCGCCCTTGTCTTGTTCCTGACTTTAGGGGAAATGCTATCAATTTTTCACCATTGAGGATAATGTTTGCTGTGGGCTTGTCATATATAGCTTTTATTATGTTGAGGTATGTTCCTTCTATTTCTGTTTTTGGAGAGTTTTTATCATAAATGGATGTTGAATTTTATCAAAGGCTTTCTCTTCATCTATTGAGATAATCATATGGCTTTTATTTATGAATTTTTAATGTGGTGAATTACATTAATTGATTTGCAGATATTGAAGAATCTCTGCATCCCTGGGATAAAGGCCTCTTGGTCATGGTGTATGATGTTTTTAATGTGTTCTTGGATTCTGATTGCTAGAATTTTGTTAAGGATGTTTGCATCTGTGTTCATCAGTGATATTGGCCTGTAGTTTTCTTTTAATGTGGTGTCTTTGTCAGGTTTTGGTATTAGAGTGATGGTGGCCTATAGAATGAGTTTGGAAGTTTACCTTCCTCTGCAATTTTCTGGAAGAGTTTGAGTAGGATAGGTGTTAGCTCTTCATTAAATTTTTGGTAGAGTTCAGCTGTGAAGCCATCTGGACCTGGGCTTTTGTTTGCTGGAAGATTTCTGATTACAGTTTCAGTTTCCATGCTTGTGATGAGTCTGTTAAGATTTTCTATTTCTTCCTGGTTCAGTTTGGAAAGTTGTACTTTTCTAAGAATTTGTCCATTTTTTTTACATTGTCCATTTTATTGGCATATAATTGCTGATAGTAATCTCTTATGATCCTTTGTATTTCTGTGTTGTCTGTTGTGATCGCTTCATTTTCATTTCTAATTTTATTGATTTGATTTTTCTCCCTTTGTTTCTTGATGAGTCTGGCTAATGGTTTTTCAATTTTATTTATCCTTTCAAAGAACCAGCTTTTGGTTTTCTTGATTTTTGCTATAGTCTCTTTTGTTTCTTTTGCATTTATTTCTGCCCTAACTTTTAAGCTTGTTTTCCTTCTACTAACTCTGGTATTCTCCATTTCTTCCTTTTCTAGTTGCTTTAGGTGTAGAGTTAGTTTATTTATTTGATTTTTCTTGTTTTTTGAGGTATGCTATATTGCTATGAACTTTTCTCTTAGTACTGCTTTTATAATGTCTCACAGGTTTTGGGTTGTTGTGTTTTTATTTTCATTCATTTCTGTGCATATTTTGATTTCTTTTTTGATTTCTTCTGTGATTTGTTGGTTATTTAGAAGCATGTTGTTCAGCCTCCATATGTTAGAATTTTTAATAGTTTTTCTCCTGTAATTAAGATCTAATATTAATGTGTTATGGTCAGAAAATTGCTTGAAATTATTTCAATTATTTTGAATTTATCAAGGTTATATTTATGGCCCAGGATGTGATCTATCCTTGAGAAGGTTCCATGAGCACTTGAGAAAAAGGTGAAATTCATTGTTTTGGGGTGAAATGTCCTATAGATATCAATTAGGTCTAACTGATCTATTGTGTTATTTAAAGTTTGCGTTTCTTTGTTAATTTTCTGTTTAGTTGATCTGTCTATAGGTGTGAGTGGGGTATTAAAATCTCCCACTATTATGGTGCTATTGTTAATTTCCCCTTTCATACTTGTTAGCATTTGTCTTACATATTGCGGTGCTCCTGTGTTGGGTGCGTATATGTTTATAATTGTTATATCTTCTTCTTGGATTGATCCTTTGATCATTATGTAGTGGCCTTCTTTGTCTCTTTTCACAGCCTTTGTTTTAAATTCTATTATATCGGATATGAGCATTGCTACTCCTGCTTTCTTTTGGTCTCTATTTGCGTGGAATATCTTTTTCCAGCCCTTCACTTTCAGTCTGTCTGTGCCTCTTGTTTTGAGGTGGGTATGTTGTAGGCAGCATATATAGGGGTCTTATTTTTGTATCCATTCAGCTAGTCTTTGACTATTGGTTGTGGCATTCAGCCCATTTACATTTAAGGTAATTATTGATAAGTATGATCCCATTGTCATTTACTTTATTGTTTTGGGTTCAGGTTTATATGCCCTGTTTGTGTTTCCTGTCTAGAGAATATCCTTTAGCATTTGTTGGAGAGATAGTTTTATGGTACTGAATTCTCTCAGCTTTTGTTTGTCTGTAAAGCTTTTGATTTCTTCTTCATATTTGAATGAGATCCTTGCTGAATACAGTAATCTGGGCTGTAGGTTGTTTTCTTTCATCACTTTAAGTATGTCTTGCCATTCCCTCCTGGTCTGAAGAGTTTCTATTGAAAGATCTACCGTTATCCTTATGGAAATCCCCTTGTGTGTTATTTGTTGATTTTCCCTTGCTGCTTTTAACATTTGTTCTTTGTGTTTGATCTTTATTAATTTGACTAATATGTGTCTTGGGGTGTTTCATCTTGGGTTTTATCCTGTTTGGAACTCTCTGGGATTCACTTTTCTTTTTTCCTCTCCGGTTCATTTATTCTACCATTCTCTCTTCTATTTCACTAATCCTATCTTCTGCCTCTGTTATTCTACTATTTGTTGCCTCCAGAGTGTTTCTGATCTCATTCATTGCATTATTCATTATATATTGACTTTTTTAAAAATTTATTCTAGGTCCTTGTTAAACCTTTCTTGCATCTTCTCAATCCTTGTCTCCAGGCTATTTATCTGTGATTCCATTTTTATTTCAAGATTTTGGATCATTTTCACTATCATTATTTGGAATTCTTTCTCAGGTAGATTCCAAATCTCTTCCTTTTTTGTTTGGTTTGGTGGGCATTTCTCCTGTTCCTTTACCTGCTGGGTATTCCTCTGTCTCTTCATTTTGGTTATATTGCTGCGTTTGTGATGGCCTTTCTGTAATCTGGGAATTTGTGGAATTCTTTATTGTGTAGTTTTCTCACTGTGGGTGAGGTTGCAATAGTGGATTGTCAAGGTTTCTTGGTTAGGGAAGCTTGTGTCAGAGTTCTGGTGGGTGGAGCTGGATTTCTTCCCTCTGGAGTCCAGTGAAGGGTCCAGTAATGAGTTATGAGATGTCATGGTTTTGGAGTAACTTTGAGCTGCCTGTATAATGACGCTCAGGGGTGTGTTCCTGTGTTGCTGGAGAATTTGCATAGTATGTCTTCCTTTGGAAGTTGTTGGCCCTTGGGTGGTGCTTGGTTTCAGTGTAGTTGTGGAGGTATTTGATGAGCTCCTATTGATTAATGTTCCCTGGATTCAGGAGCTCTTTGATGTTCTCAGGATTTGGACTTAAGCCTCCTGCTTTTGGTTTACAGTTTTGTTTTTACAGTAACCTCAAGACTTCTCCATCTATACAGCACCAATGATAAAACACCTATGTTAAAGATGAAGTTTCTCCACATTGAGGAACACCCAGAGAAGTTCACTGAGTTACATGGAGAAGAGAAGAGGGAGGGGGTAGTTAGAGGTGACTGGAATGAGATGAGGTTGGATCAAATGAGGAGAGAGAAAGCTAGCCAGTAATCACTTCCTTATGTGCACTCCACAGTCTGGACCACTCAGGGATGTTCACGGATTTATACAGGGAAGAGGAGAGGGGGGAAGTAGACTGAGGTGGCCAAGAGGATAAAAGGGAAATGAAAAGGAGAGAGACAGATCCAGCCAGTAACCAGATCCCTAAGTGTTCTCCATTGTCTGGAACACAGAGATTCACAGAGTTGGGTAGAGAAGAGAAGGGGGGGGGAGGAGACAGAGACAACCTGTTGGAGAAAAAGGAGAGTCCAAAGGAGGAGAGAGTGGTCAAGCCAGTAATCTCACTTTCAGGTAAAATTGGGCACTAAAGATTGGGTTTATAAATGTACAAAATTGACAACAAATACCAAAAAGCAAAGATTAAATATCTAGAGTAGAGTTTGGATTTTCAAAAATACAATATTAAAGAAAAGAAGAATAAGAAGAGAAAAAAAATAAAAACAAAATTACAAGAATTAATAAAAAGACAACAACCACAAAAATATATATACAGCATTTGCTTTATAAATAGGGTTTTTTTGAAAAGTAATAGTAAGTTATAAAAATAAAAATTAAAGGAGAAATAGAAGACTTAAAAAAATAAAAATTAAAAGAAGAAAAAACAATCAAACAACAACATCAACAAAACAAAACAAACAAACAACAACAACAAAAGAGAATGAATGACAAAATAGTAAAGCTATACCTGGGACTTTCTCTGGTGTTGTGGGCAGTGTAGGTTCACTTCCAAGGTGGTTCCCTCTGTTTAGCTTCTTCTGTTTGCTGGTCTCTTCAGTGTCTGATTTCCACCCTGACACAAGGGGATGGTGGTGGACACTTTTTAAAAAATTTTTAGGCTCACTTGTTCAGTTGCGCTGTGAGGAGGAAGAGATGCTGCAAACAAATAACACTGGCGTGTGCTCGCAGTGTCTCAGCCACACTGGGCCTGCCCCTGCACACAGCACACACCGTTCAGGCTCTAGGTTGCTCTGCTGGGAACCATCTGAAGCCGGCCCTAGGCTACATGCACCTCCCCGGTCTAAGCCACTCAAGCTCAGCTTTCAGGTAGCCCTCAGAGGCACATAGGTTGGGCTTGTGTTTTGTGCCCTTCCCAGGTCCAAGTAGCTCAGGTGTTTGGCAAGCACAGTCACTGCAACTTATTTCCTTTCCCGTCCCTGCTGCTCAGTTTTCTGGGTGTACCACTGGCTCCTCTTCTCAGGCGGATGGTGACTGTCCAGAACCCCAAGAAGTCTTAGCAAAGAAGTATGCTTGCAGTTTGGTAGGTACTGCCTCTCTGGGCCTGTGATTGCCCCCCTCCAGCCCTTAAGGCTCTTGCTGCCTGTCACTGGAGAGGGATAGTCTGCAGCCGGCTATTTCTGTTCCATTCTTTGTTCTGTGCATGGTCCTGGCGGTGTCTTATGTTAGAGCTTTTTGCGTGGTAGTGATCCCACAGTCTGGTATGCTAGCCCAAGTTAGTTCACTCTGGTTACACTCAGGGCCTTCCGGCCTGATTTTTAAGAAGCACTGCAGCCTGCACCTCCCTGCCCAGCCCCCACTTGCTAGTGGCGGATGCAGGCATTTGTGCCGCTTCTCCACTGATGGAGTTACTGTTGGGCTCGTAATCTGTTGGTTTTAATTATTTATTTACTTTTCTTCCCTGTTATGTTGCCCATTGTGCTTCCAGGGCTCTCCACAGACTCGGCAGCGAGAGAGTTTCCTGGTGTTTGGAAACTTCTCTCTTTTCAGACTCCCTTCCTGGGATGGAGTTACCTCCCTACATCCTTTGTCTCATTTTTCATCTTTTATATTTTTTCCTACCTGTTTTTGAAGACAATCATCTGCTTTTCTGGATGCCTGATGTCCTCTGCCAGCATTCAGAAGTTGTTTTGTGGAATTTACTCAGTGTTTAAATGTTCTTTTTATGAATTTGTGGGGGAGAAAGTGGTCTCCCCGTCCTATTCCTCCACTATCTTAGGACTACCCCCTACTCCAGTACTCTTGTCTAGAAAATTCCATGGATGGAGGAGCCTGGTGGGATACAGTCCATGGGGTCACAAAGAGTCGGACATGACTGAGTGACTTCACAACATCTCATATGCTGTGTAACTAAATATGTTGAGAATATTTTAACATGCTTGTTGGACATTTGCAAATTTTGTGTTGTATCTGATTTGACTTTTTGCCTTTATTGTTTCTTTTCTGTACCTTTTCTTTTGACTTTATTGATAATGTTTTTAATATAAAAATACTTTAAATTTTGAGGAAGTTCAATTTAGCAATTTATTTATTTATTGTCACTTATGTTTTTGTTTCCTTTTCTAAGAATCTACTGCCAAATTCAAGGCCATGAAATTTAACACCTGTGTTTTTCTTTTAAGAGTTTTATAGTTTATGCTTTTTCATTCAGGTCCTTGTTCACTTTCTGAGTTAACTGTTGTATATAATATGAGGCAAGTGTCTAATCCCATAATTTTACTTGTGAACACCCAGTTTTCCTGGCATCATTTGTTTGAAGATGAATCTATTCTTTCTCCAATGAATATTAAGAGAATCATAAACTCAGAAGCACCATGATGATGGTGAGGTACAAGTTGGGAGAAATCAGAACCTGTATAGGGCACAGCTGCACAGTCAAAATGTATTTTGAATCTTCCACTAGTGAGAAATAAGCTTGTTGTTATTGTGTTATTGTTGTTCAGTCACTAAGTCATGTCTGAGTCTTTGCCACCCCATGGACTGCAGCACGCCAGGCTTCCCTGCCCTTCACTGTCTCCTGGAGTTTGCTCACACTCATGTCCATTGAGTCAGTGATGCCATCTGATCATCTCTTCTTCTGCTGCCCTCTTCTCCACTAGCCTTCAATCATTCCCAGCATCAGGGTCTTTTCCAGAGAGTCAGCTCTTCATGTCAGGCGGCTAAAGCACTGGACCTTCAGCTTCAGCATCAGTCCTTCCAAAGAATATTCAGGGTTGATTTCCTTCAGGATTGACTGGTTGGATCTTGCTGTCCGAAGGACTCTCAGTAGTCTTCCCCAGCACCTCAATTTGAAAGGACAATTCTTCTGCACTTTGTCTTCTTTATGGTCCAACTCTCACATCCATACCTGGTTACTGGAAAAACCATGGCTTTGACTATGTGGACTTTTGTTGGCAAAGTGATATCTCTGGCTTTGAATATGCTGCCTAGTTTTATCATAACTTACTCCAGTACTTTGGCCACCTCATGCGAAGAGCTGACTCATTGGAAAAGACTCTGATGCTGGGAGGGATTGGGGACAGGAGGAGAAGGGGACGACAGAGGATGAGATGGCTAGATGGCATCACTGACTCGATGGACATGAGTCTGAGTGAACTCCGGGAGTTGGTGATGGACAGGGAGGCCTGGTGTGCTGTGATTCATGTGATCGCAAAGAGTCGGACACGACTGAGTGACTGAACTGAACTGAACTGAACTGATCCCACGGAGCAAGTTCATTTTAATTTCATGGGTGCAGTTACCATAAAGCAATGGTTTTGGAGCTCAAGAAAGTAAAATCTTTCACTGCTTCCACTTCAGCTCCTTCTGCATCAAATTATTATTATTATTAACCTGTGTCCTTAAAGCCAAGATGGGTAGTTACCAAAATTAGTGAAAATATCATCCTTTTCATAAACAGATATTTTTTAGAAAACATATCATCCAAAATTTCTTTTTAGATTCAGTAATAAATATAAACATCTGAGCATATTCTATATTTTAAAACCCAATGGAAGCTGTTTTCTAGCAATAGAATCAATAGTGTAAATATAAAATAAAGTTTATACTACAAATATTGTAAAGTACGGAATAAATAGTATAATTATAATTTAGCAGCCATATATTGCTGTGTTATTTCCCCTTGTGGATTTATGTATTTTATATCCACATAAAACTTTTAAAATCATGTTATTTTTTAAGATTAAGTGAGTAAAGTTGATAACACAAGTGCCCTAAAACTTTAGAGAAATATATACAATCAATATACCACCTGGGACAGAGTTCAGAGTTAAAATGTAATTCATTGAATTGCAGTCATCAAGGCAGTGCTTCAGTTATATTCTCTAGTTTTCATATCCTTAAGGTCATGATGGCAAATATTTGTGATAAAGTTTTGTGCCAGGATTTACTTTTCAGGCTTGATCTTATCTTTGGTATCTCTGAGTTTTCTTAACAGGTTGGAAAATCATAAACTATGAAATAATTAATGAAAATTACTGGGCACTTTTACTACCCTTTTCAGGTGTGTTTCTATTAAGTACTAAGCATAAGCATTGCTGGAGTTCATTAATCTTAGTAAAGAGTTCTTCACTAAATGACTCATTCAAGTTTTTTTCTGTTTAGGTGAGTTGACTCATGTCTCTTTTGTTTTACTTAAAAAGAAAATAGAAAGATCCAGTAATCTTTGTGGGAGACAGACACATGTGTAGAACAAAGTGTCCAAAACAAACAAACAAAGAAACAACAAAAAACCCACAACACTTCTCAGTCAAAGGCTGAGAAGGTTTATGGAGTTATATCAAATTATTTCTTTCAAATAATTTTTATCCTAGTTTTCTCATTGGGTATTCACCATAATGTCTGAAATGGAGAATACTCCTTTTGGCAAAAGGGAGGATTGTAACAAAGTGAGACTTGTCTTCAAGATTTTCCTGAAATTTTCTAGAAATAAAGTGACATTAACAACAATATTTATAAATAATAAGAATATAATCTATAGTAATTGTGAGTGATAAATATGAAAGTTTGTCTGTATACAAAGGGGATGAAACAATAAGTCATGTCTATAAGAGTAGGTGGTAAAATAAAGCAAACATCATAAGAAAAACTAAAATGGGGAAATAAATTATAAAGAAATAGGCATGTACAGTATAGCAGAGGTTGATAAATCCACCTTCACTAAAGAAAGATGTATTAACTGATAATGAGGTTGAATTTATAGATCCAAGCAGTTTTTGGAAAAGTCACACTGAATAATGTTAATGTTATGCATTTGCTATTAACATTTATTTGGAACCTTAAAGTCCCTGTTATATTAAACAATCATGGACAATTATTCTCATAATCTTGCACAGAACATTTTAAATTGAGAGAATGTGGCTGGAATAATATAATTATAATCAATCTTTGCAGTGCTGAGACTTTACAAAGTATCGTAACAGAGGATCTGTTGTGGACATGGTCTTTGGAAGATATCTTTCTTACAAGTTCATCATGTGGGAGGCAGTGAAAGCTATAGTGTTGTGAGAAAATTTAGAGGAAAATAAGGAAACATGCATCTTAAACCAAGTGTTCTAATGAAATTGTACAGTGTTTCTGTTGTGTGGCTTCTAGAAGAGATTTCTGCATTGTCTTCTCCAATGTGTCTACCAGTTGATAGATGTCCATGCTGTGCTGGATTTTCACAAACATATCAGGTGTTTGAAATAATAACAATTATTCATAATTCTAATATATAAAAAGATAAATATCTGTCCCACCATGTCTTACAGTATTGGAATTTATTATTGAAGTATCTAGTTCCAATCTAATGATTTAAAATTTATATTAATATTCTTATCTTACTATAGAGGAAATGCATTGTGATCAGTAATAATCAAGAAATATTCTGGTGTCCCATTTGAAATAGGTGTTTTCCAGCCACTTTTCTTTGGAAGAACTAAAAGTTAATTCAAAATGGCAGAGAATATATTTGATCCATTCTGAAGCCTATATGCTTTCTCCAGTATTTTCACAGTTCTTATTTTTGTCAGCCAAACTCCAAAATCTGCTACTATGGAAAAAAAAAGAGTTTTCTGTTCAATATTGTTTCAACTATATCACAGGAAGCATAGCACATATTTTGTTCTGAAACTTCTGATGAATAATACAACTGGCTATGAAGAATACATTTAAATATTTTCAAAATTAATTCAACATAAGTGAAAAAGTTTAGTATGTCTTATAGATAGCTCCAGAATGGGTTGAGAATTTTGAATAACTAGGAATAAGAAAGGAATTGAAAGGAGATAGCACAACCAAAAGAACATTATATTAACCATTTTCCAGAGATGCTACCATTATACAAATTAGCATATAAGTTAATTGTCTCATAGCTCAGGAGTTGAGGCAGGTAAGAAACTGTGGGACCTAATGACATGTTTTTCTCCAATACATGTAATTGGATTGTCATATCAGGTGTTTTCACAAAGCTCAGATTCACGCAAATACCATGTCTCCTGAAAACAGCTGATAATAATGAATTTTATTGTTTGAAATAAAGCAGGATCTAATTTGTTTTATTTCTTTGTTTCTGAAGATCATACACAATGAAAATTATTGTTGGCTGTATAATTGACATATAAGTGAACATTAGCATTTGAAATAAAGCAGAAGTATAGCATTTACAAAAACACTGTAAACAGAGACACAGTGAGCTTCTCAACACATTTTCTATTCTCCTGCCTATTTAAAAGTTTAGTTTTTACTCTTTTGGGTGAAAATTGATATTTTGTCCACAGGAACAAAACAAACCAGAGTGCTGAGGTCACTTTCATTCTCTTGGGCTTCTCAGAATATCCTCAGCTCTAGCTGCACCTGTTCCTGGTCTTCCTGACCATCTACACAGTCACTGTGCTGGGAAACCTGGGCATGATCCTGATCATCAAGTTCAGTTCCAGGCTCCACATGCCAATGTACTTCTTTCTCACTCCCTTATCCTTCGTTGATTTCTGTTACTCAACAGTAGTTACACTCAAGCTACTAGAAAACTTGGTTGTGGAAGACAGAACCATCTCCTTCACAGGATGCCTCATACAATTCTTTGTCTGCGTATTTGTGGTGACAGAGACATTCCTGTTGGCAGTGATAGCATATGACCGATTTGTGGCCCTTTGTAACCCTCTTCTGTACGCCATTGTGATGTTCCAGAAGCCTTGTTCCTTGTTGATGTCTGCATTATACTCTTGGAGTATAGCCTATTCCTTAATATACACATAATTTTTATCAACATTATCCTTTTGTGGGACTAAGACTTTATTGATTCCATAAGAAACACTTTGACTTTGGAAGATTCCCAGGCAAACAAAGACAAATTTGAAATATATTTAACTTAAATAGTTCATAATATGTATAATTTAAATATAATTGATAATATAACCAGATATAAATTATTTTCTATGTGCTAGTGCAAGAAAATGATACAAATGTTGGAAATATAATGTATACCTATCACTTAAGTTTTTCCAAGTACATCATTGTGGTTGTACATTTTTAAATATATTTATCTATCTCTTGTACTAGAAATTTTACTTATGTAATTTTCAATTCATTTTAAGTTACAGTATCTTTAAACCAGTTCTCCCATGTATAGTATAACAACCAACAAATTGATTGTGATTTAGTGTACAGATTTCAGTAAAACATTAGCTATTTATGATGAAAAAGAAACATTTATGAACTCCAGTAGGTTGCAACAACAGCTATTTTTGAAATAGTGACTTTACTGAGGCAGCTCTACTGATATGAGACAGGTCTCTCGAGCTTCAGGGCTGAGCTAATCTGACCAACTAATCTTCAGTCTACAGACCTGTATGTAAATAATCCTCCTTGGACCATTCTTATGTTGGAAGCAATCAAGTCCCTGTTTGGGTCTCATCTATGTTTGGGTCAAAGTTAAAAAAAAAAAAAAGGCTAAACTCAAAAGGCAAGGTTTGAAAATCTTTGCTTCCTGTAGAGCCGTTATGTTTTAGGTCAGGGGTATAGGGCGACATGAAGAAGTTGGCTCATCATTTGTGCATATGTGATGCATGCCTTCTCAGTCAGGTCTGACACTGTGATGCCATAGACTGTAACCCCTCACTCTCCTCTGTTCATGGAATTTTCCAGGCAAGAATACTGGAGTGGGTCACCATTTCCTCCTCCAGGGGAACTACCCAATGCAGGAATCAAATCCAAGCCTCTCAGAATTGAACCAGAGTCTCTGGCGTCTACTTCATTGGTAAGCAGATTCTTTACCACTAGCACCACCTGGAAAGCCCTGGCTCAATATTCACCAGAGATTAATTAAAACATTTACTCATCAAAGATATTCTTTCTTGATAATTCCGATAATTCTATAGCAAATAGCAGAGAATTCATGACTATGACTTATTTTACCTAAGGTTTTAATAATTGATGGGTCATTGGATTGCTTTAAGCAAATGACTGCTACTAACTCGCTTCAGTTGTGTCCAACTCTGTGTGACCCATAGATGGCAGCCCACCAGGCTCTGCCGTCCCTGAGATTATCCAGACAAGAATACTGGAATGGGTTGCCATTTCCTTCTCCAATGACTGATTGAGATTAAATATAAGAATTAGACTTTCCTATTTGTGTCTTACTAATGGGCTTCCCTGGTGGCTCAGATGGTAAAGTGCCTGACTGCAATGCGGGAGACCCAGGTTAAATCCCTGGGTTGGGAATATCCCCTGGAGGAAGAAATGGCAACCCACTCCAGCACTCCTGCTTGGAGAATTCTATGGATAGAAGGGCCTGGTGGGCTACAGTCCATGGGGTCGCAAAGAGTTGGACACGACTGAGCGATTTCACTTCACTTCACTTATGATTAAGGTTTGTAAGCAGAAAGTAGAGAGGGACCATGTGTTGTTGTTATAATTCAACATATTAAATACCACATTTCCTTCTATGATTTAGTGTTTCCATGAAAATTAAATATTTACCATAATGCTTTATACTAAATCATATGTCTTTCATTGTTTATGAATATACAAAAATTCCCGACCCTCTTTATTCATGGCAATAGAGATAGGAATTTAACTTTTGTTTGTCATCCAAGGGTCATAACCAAATGTTCCTATCCAGTACAGGGAGCACAGTCTGGTGGTCTGTGATGACCCAGAGGAATGGAATGAGGAGAGGAGAGGGAGCCTAGAAAGGGAGGTCATGTATGTATAATCATGGCTGATCAGCATTGTTGTATGGCAGAAACTCGGAGAAGGCAATGGCATCCCACTCCAGTATTCTTGCCTTTAAAATCCCATGAATGGAGGAGCCTGGTAGGCTCCATGGGGTCGCTAAGAGTTGAACACGACTGAGCGACTTCACTTTCACTTTTCACTTGTATGCGTTGGAGAAGAAAATTGCAACCCACTCCAGTGTTCTTGCCTGGAGAATCCCAGGGACAGGGGAACCTGGTGGGCTGCCATCTATGGGGTCGCACAGAGTCGGACACCACTGAAGAGACACAGCAGCAGCAGCAGCAGCAGCAGCATGGCAGAAACCAGCACAGCACTGCAAAAATTAAAAAAAAAAAATCAGAAACAAAAATAGTGTGCTGTGTGTCTGTGTGTAGTTTAATAAAGATCTGTTACTAATACAAAAATAATTTAGAAAATTTGAGAATGCATCATGTAATGTCTGACATATTCAGTAATGTTTTAAGATAATTAAAATATACTGTTTTAAATATCACATTTGAAGTTATGTTACTTGTAATTTGGTTCTCATTAGATTTTTATATTAAGTAGAAAAGTAAACAAAAGAGAAAAGGATCAAATAGTTGCAAAATCTTTTTAGTATAGATTATTTTTGCTTGGTAAATGCTCTTGAATAGGCAGTTTATTTATATAAATGCAATGCAAACTTTTTCTAAAAATTCTTAGGTTGCACTTTCAATCTAAAAATAAACATTTTAACTATGAAGCTCAATGCTTTGATATATTAGATAACATAGGTTAGTTCACTAATGGTTATATTAAGTAACTATGCACTACTGCTTCTATATATGGATTTACATGCTACTTATATTTAAAACTTTTGGATGTAGCAAGTATAAATATAACTTTTCTTCTTTGAAAGACTATGACTAAACGGTTACTGAGGATACATACAATACTGCTAAGAATTGTACAGTTCAATGTTCACTTCTTTATAGAGCAAAAATTACAAAACCTGGATCTGGTGCATGATGTATACATGCCAATATTAATATGTTGACTAAGTAAAGAAGGCTACAGCAAATATACTGATTGATATTGGGCACATATCTTACTATATTATTCTATTACAAGACATTTTCCTTTCATAACTAAAGTTACATAGCTAAAGTTACATAATTAAAGTTTCTTTACATAACTAAAGTGTGTTAGTGGCTCAGTTATGTCCAACTGTTTGTGAGTCCATAGACTGTAGCCTGGGCTTCCTCTGGTGGCCTGGTGGTAAAGAATCTGCCTGCTACACAGAAGACACAGGAGACCTGGGTTCAGTCCCTGGGTGGAGAAGGTCCCCTGGAGGACGACATGACAACCCATTCCAGCCTTATTGCCTGGAAAATCCCATAGACAAAATAGCCTGGCAGGCTACAATCCACAGGTCCACAGAGTCATATACGACTGAAGTGACTGAGCATCCACACATGGACTGTAGCCTGCCAGGATCCTCTGTCCATGGAATTCTCCAGGCAAGTACACTGGAGTGGGTAGCAATTCTCTTCTCCAGGTGATATTTCCCCATTGGTCAAACCCACATCTCCTGCATTGAAGGTAAATTCTTTATCTTCTGAGCCACCAGGGAAGCCCTTACGTAACGGAAATTCAGAATCAAAAATGTAAAAAGTTTAAAAATATAAAATCTACTAGATAGATTTAGTAAGAAATTATTAAAACAGCTTTTGATTTACGTTTATAAAAAGATAGTTTCTTGATCTGTGATACCTATTTGCATTCTTCCATATTCTACTAACATAGCATCCTCCAGTCTCTAAAGATGGTACTCTTTCAGTGTGATCATTACTGTGAAATATCTTGATTCATTTTTTTTCTTTTTTAAAATCAATTATTCAATACTTTAAAAGGAGTATTTTCCTATTATATCCTTCTAGTGAGGTTTATGTTTTCCCAAAGAAATTCAAGCAAGAAGCGGTAATTTGGGGGAAGACTTTCAAAGATGAGTATTTGTACAATATCTTTAGCCTTAAACACAGATCAAGCATCATGTGAATGGAAAATTGGATTCTAATAATCAATGGTCTGTAGTAATATTATGACTTATAAATTATCCTTTGTGGATGACTGTAATAGAGTGTTCACTGAACCAAATATCTTGAAAAATTGGGTGTTTGATGAAGAATACTGTCATGAAAGTTGTGATGATCACAGGAAATGGGAGAAAATGAGCTACAGGTTCTTTTGATTGTCCTGGGGAGCTTGCAGTAGGAAACTACAAAATTCTGGACATCAACACTTTGGCAAAAATTACTTTAAAAGAAGTGGAAATATCTTATGGTAGCCTTAAAAGAATCTTCTTTTTCTTTAAGCCACTAGGAAAGTTCCCTAAATTTCTCAGTGGGAAAACTGTGTTTCAGGGACATAAAATAATTTTCTTTATCACATGATTTGTGGCATTCTGCAATATTGTTGGCATTCCAGTCTATTTGTATATTTTCTCCCAATTGCTTGTTGGTGTCTGTTAGGATACAGTCTGATTTTGTATCAGATAAATGAAATACTTCTCCCTTTGAAAAACTTTTTCAACAATCTGTCTTGGTCCATTAACGATTTATTTTACTATCTGTCTGGCTTAGACTCTTGAACCTTAACATTTCTCTGACAAATATTTTTCTGTAGTTTAACTTGTCTTTCTTCTAATTTTTCTTTTATTTTTCTTTCTCACTGTACTTGTTGTAGTTGTTTTAAAAATAACAAATTCTGTAAATAAAACCATTTAGTCATTTATTCCTTAAATGAGTATTTGGCATTTACCACTTTCACAAATCTTTAAATATGAATTTTAAATAATTCTGTTCTTTTAACAAAAAAGATGCCATATCACAAATAATTAAGACATCCATTTTTAAAAATGTATTTACATAATGCAATCCCCAACCTCTCCATGGGAGCATGCACAATCTGGGCTTCTCTATCTAGAAGAACTGTCAAAGTTTATGAAATTAAGGTCTTCAAGCTTTAACTAAACTGCATATTGGAGGATAAAAACACTGTTTCGATCCCTGGTCTGGGAAGATCCCACATGTCACGTGGCAACCAAGCCTATGCACCATGACTGAGCCTGTGTTCTGGAGCCACGAGCCAAAAATAAATAAATTAAAAAAAAAAAAACCCAGTTAGTATCATATGCACAGTCCTTGCTTTAACTAAAACTAGCATGCAACACTGAACAAAATTTGGAAGAAAGGAATTTAGAACTACAAAGTAATACTCTATAGAATTAATAAACTTGTTGCACTAATTATCTTTGGTCTACATGGACTTCAACTATCTTTATCATTTATATTTGACTTACTAATAAACAGCATACTAAGAAATCTGTAAAATAGCAAAAAGTAAAAAAAAACCCAAAACCTTCTATTTCAAGTGATTCCCTTTTAAAATATTCCTTTGATTGGATTTACAAGCATATTTGTTGATTCCATCCCTGACAAAGCTTTAGTTGAAATATCAGGTCAACTGCATTGATGTGGTGACAATAGATGCTCAAACAAGTAACTAGATATTTTCTTTATTTCTTAGCCATATATTAAAAATAGCTTACACTTGTAAATGGGAACCTCAATTACCTGGTGAGTTATAGGTTGTCCATTTGGCTAAATCTTCCAAAATTAGCTGCACCAGATTTGTCAATCCCTTTGAATAATTTTTAATCTTTGTTTTCCAATGCCCCTACTTATGTGTATATCAAGATTTCCTACACAGGAAACTATGTGTGTGTGTGAATGAATATGTCCATATGTTCAGCTATGTATTACTTTTTGAGACCTCATAGACTGTAGCCCTCCAGGCTCCTCTGTCCACTGAATTGTCCAGGCAAGAATACTGGAGTGGTTGCAATTTCCTCCTCCAAAGAAACTATGTAGTATCATCTTATTGGGTCAATATTTTATATGGCTTTATTTTTTTTCTTTCTTGATACATATGTCACATACTTGTGACATAAAGGAGTACTGCAGGGATCACATGGATGAATTAAAAATATTAGTGCTAAGACCACTGTGACTGTAGTACAGAAATATAGCTGGATCTATCAGCAGTATCATCAATAAGTCAGTTAGTTCAGTCAGTCAGTCATGTCTGCCTCTTTGTGGCACCATGGATTGCAGAATGTTAGGCTTCCCTTTTCATCACCAACTTCTGGAGCTTACTCAGACTCATGTCCGTTGAGTCAGTGATGCCATTCAACCACCTCATTCTCTTTCAGCCCCTTCTTCTCTTGCCTTCGATCTTTCCCAGTTTCAGGGTCTTTTCCAATGAGTCAGTTTTTTGCATCAGGTGGCCAAAATATTGGAGCTTCATCTTCAGCATCAGTCCTTCCAGTGAATATTCAGAACTGATTTCCTTTAGGATGGACTGGGTAGATCTCCTTGGTGTCCAAGCTAGGATCATGACGCCTAATCAATATCCACTCTACCAACCCATAGCTGATGGCACTCATACTCAGGGCATGACAATTAATAAGCCTAACTGGCTAAATGCAAAAATATGTATAGTATAATGTGTGTTTTGTACAGTGTAATGTTAAGTGTGCTTCCATATCAATATATGTAGAGATATATAAGACTAAAAAGCACATTGTATCAGCCATAATTTAGGTTAGGTTCATTGGAAAATATACTAATATGATTTTTTATGATTTTAAGAAGTATAGCCTCTGTATGGTCTTCCTAGGTGGCACTAGTGAGTGGTAAAGAACCCTCCTGCCAATGCAGGGGACATAAAGAGACAGGAGTTCAATTCCTGAGTCAGGAAGATCCCTGGAGGAGAGCATGGCAACCTGCTCCAGTTTTCTTGCCTGGAGAATCTCATGGACAGAGGAACCTGGTGGGCTATAGTCCATGGGGTCACAAAGAGTCCAACATGATTGAAGTGACTTAGCATGCACAAACACAGACTCTGTATGGAGGAGAATTATTTTTAAAAACGTCAGCAATAGGTCAATGACAAAAGAAATCATACTGTAAATTACAGAAGAGGAATTTTCCTTTAGTTATTCTGTCTATAGCTCATGACAATAAACTCTGTAAGAATTCTTCAGGGTTTGAGTCTCTAGGCTTAGGTGGTTAGATATAAAACAAATTAAAACACCATCATGAAGTATAATTTCTAGGTCTGCCTATTACTCAAGGACATGCTCATTCTCCTTCGGCAATTTCTTGACTGTTGCAAAAATAACAGATTATATTTCTTGCTATTATTGTTAACTATATTTTGCAAGAATCATCAACTTTCTGATTAAAGGACTGGAAACATTTAAACAAACATTTCAATTTTGATATAAAATGTATATGTAGCATATTAATGTTAGCAAGGAATCCATCATAGAAATATAACAAGGATACCTGGCATTTGGTGAATCGATTTAACATAGGATCATCCTTAAACTCTGATCTGAGGGATATGGATCCAGAAGATTTTTGGATCTTTCAGTTCATATAAAAGAAAACAGCAATATACAGGCTAAATTCTACTATGAACTTAAAACAGAAATATACAGGCTAAATTCTACTTTTATTAGTCCCAGGACCATCGTACATGTGCAGTTATATGTTAACCCCAGAGAAATTTACTATTATATTTTTCTTTATGTGTTAAAAATGGTTTGCCTTGGAAACGAACAGAGATCATTCTGTCATTTTTGAGATTGCATCCAACTACTGCATTTTGGAGTCTTTTGTTGACCATAATGGCTACTCCACTTCTTCTCGAAGATCATGGCATCAGGTCCCATCACTTCATGGGAAATAGATGGAGAAACAGTGGAAACAGTATCAGACTTTATTTTTGGGGGCACCAAAATCACTGCAGATGGTGACTGCAGCCATGAAATTAGACGACGCTTACTCCTTGGAAGAAAAGTTATGACCAACCTAGATAGTATATTCAAAAGCAGAGACACTACTTTGCTGACTAAGGTCTGTCTAGTCAAGGCTATGGTTTTCCCAGGAGTCATGTATGGATGTGAGAGTTGGACTATGAAGAAGGCTGAGCACCGAAGAATTGATGCTTTTGAACTGTGGTGTTGGAGAAGACTCTTGAGAGTCCCTTGGACTGCAAGGAGATCCAACCAGTCCATTCTGAAGGAGATCAACCCTGGGATTTCTTTGGAAGGAATGATGCTAAAGCTGAAACTCCAGTACTTTGGCCACCTCATGAGAAGAGCTGACCCATTGGAAAAGACTCTGATGCTGTGAGGGATTGGGGGCAGGAGGAGAAGGGGACAACAGAGGATGAGATGGCTGGATGGCATCACAGACTCGATGGACATGAGTCTGAGTGAACTCCAAGAGATGGTAATGAACAGGGAGGCCTGGCTTGCTGTGATTCATGGGGTCGCAAAAAGTCGGATATGACTGAGAGACTGAACTGAACTGAAATGAACTGTGTTAAAAATGTTTAATCTTTCCCAGACCAATTCTGCTGTTATGATATGACTGCCATAACCCAATCAATGATTTATTTAATTTTTTTAAAATTTCTTCTATGTAGCCTGTGTTCTCATATAATTATATTCTATCTTGGGGATATTTAATACTCTAAGCATTATACTAATTCAGAAATCATGTATATATAATACTACTATTGATAAATACTAATTTTTCTTGTTTTCCAGATAAAGAAACTAAAGTTCTAAAGGATAAAGCTAATTTTCCATAATTGTGAAAGAAAAGAAAGTGAATTCGCTCAGTCGTGTCCGACTCTTTGTGACCCCATGGATTGTAGCCTATCAGGCTCCTCCATCCATGGGATTTTCCAGGCAAGAGTGCTGGAGTAGATTGCCATTTCCTTCTCCAGGGGAACTTCCCGACCCAGGAATCGAACCTGGGCCTACCGCATTGCAGGCAGATGCTTTACCATTTGAGCCACCAGGGAAGCCCAGTTTCCCATAATTAAATTTACTCAAGCTGTCAAGCAAAGACTTCAACCTGACACTTCAGAATATTCCTGGGTATACACTGATCACACTGCCTTCACTAGCTTAGGCTCAGCAATCTTGAACTTCTTTCACTCCACCTTCTCATGTTTCACTGCTCAATTTTAATTCTTCTTTATTTTTATCTTTTAAATCAAGATCCATGGCTCTGAGTGAAGGAAATCAGAGCTCTGTGACCATGTTCATCCTCTTGGGCTTCAGAAGCCCAAGCACCTCCTGGCACCCCTTTTCCTGGTGTTCTTGACCATTTACACAGTCACTCTGGTGGGGAACCTTGGCATAATAGTGATCATAAGGACAAGTCTCAAACTCCACACATCCATGTACTTTTTCTTAGCCATTTATCCTTTTTGGATATTTGTTCTTTCAGGGTATTTACACCCAAACTCCTAGATATCTTGGTAGTGGAAGACAGAGTTATCTCTTTCAAAGGATGCAAGGCACAGTTTTTCTTTGGCTGTGCATTTGTGATAATGGTGATATCCATGCTAGCAGCAATGGCCTATGACTGGTTTGTGGCTGTTTGTAACCCTCTCTTTACACAGTAGCTGTGTCTCCTAAGCTCTGCTGCCTCCTGGTCGCTGGGACTTACACGTGGGGGTGGAATGTGTTCCTTGACAATCACATGTTCTCTTTTGGAGCTGTCCTTCTGCAGTTCTATATCATACATCACTTTGGCTGTGAGTATTCTGCCATCATCTCTGCTTCCTGTTCTGACACCCATTTCAGTCAACTGATGTGTTTCATCATTTCTACACTCAGTGAGGTGTGTAGCTTCCTGATTATCCTCAATTCCTATGTTTTCATAGATGTCACAATCATCAAGATGCCTTCAGCTACTGGACTCCAAAAAGCCTTCTCCACCTGTGCCTCCCACCTGACCTCCATCACCATTTTCCATGGGACTGTCCTGCTCCTTTATTGTGTACCCAACTCCAAAAGGTCATGGCTCCTTGTCAAAGTAGCCATTGTGTTTTTTATTGTCATGATTCCTATGCTGAACCCTCTTATCTATAGCCTTAGGAATAAAATGTGAAAGAGACAGTCAGGAGTTTGATAACTAAGAAACTGCTTTCTCCCTCAATATAATTCAGAAGTCCAATAAGATTGAAAAACCAATTAAAGTCAAGCTGTGAATAACTCAAATAAACATGTTTATGCTCACATTATGCCTAATAATTTTCTTATATATTTCTGATGCTAGTTTACCTTTATTTTAAGTAAATATATGATTATGTTTCAAATAAATTGTATGTTGCATTTTACATTTTTTTGATGGTCAGGATGAGCTACAGTTATTTCTGAGTTAATATAGAAATAATACATTATGAAAGTCAGAGTGATGAAAAGATATATATTATTAGAGACTCATTCCTTATGCTACAGTTTATGTTGTGATTTGTAACACTGCTGCAAACACAGATGATAACTCTGTTTAGTGTCAAGGTTAAGGTTAGGGTTAGGGTTAAATTTGCACTCAGTTCTCATAACTAACTCTTTTGATTCAGTTCTATAGAATGCAACTTTTAGCTTTTCTCAAAACTTTATTTTACTCCAGGGAAAATTAGGACTTTTGAGTTTGCATTATAAAAATATTACCTGATTTTAAGCAAGAAAATCCTGAAAATAATAGCTAGTCTCTGTATGCATCACTAACTTTTGAATATCAGTATAATATAGTTCAATAAAAGGTGTTTAAGATGATACTGAATACTGAGAAAAAGTTAAATGTATTTCTAAGGAGATATACTGATTATTCAGTGATAAAGCCCAAGTTAAGAACTGCTCTATCTTCTCTTTTTCTAACATATATACTCGTTCATGTCTCAGGTTTGCACTCATAATCCAAACAAGAAGAAATGCTATTTATCAATAATGAAGTATGAAAAAATTATAATAGATTAACAGAGAGGTTTTTGAATAACTGGACCTAATCATGAATCTACCTTATTCAGCTTAATAAGTCTTTCTTATATTCCTTTGAAGTACCTGCCATTACCACATATTCTTTATGATAACTTTGAAGTAAATCTCACTATCCATTACAGCAACTTCTGACATCTTTTCTTCCCTGTAAGTGGATCCTGTTTATCCTTGACCGTTTCATTTTCATCTAGACTTCAGTATTTATTTTGTTCATTCTTATAAACTCTGAGACTCCTAGGGACTCTAAAATTTATGTCACTTATTTAGCTCTGCATGTTAAAGCATGCTTGACTGTAGCCATGCCCTCTTTCCTTCATTCATCTATACTCCTTCACAATGATAAGATCATATTAGCTGGCTTTTATTTTATCATTGTTTTAATTTTTTTATTTTTATTTTTGGCTGTGCTGCACAGTATGTGAGATCTTAGCTTCCCAACCAGGGATAAAGCTTGTGCTCCCTGCAGTGGAAGCAAAGAATCTTAACCCCTGTACCACCAGGGAAATCCCACCATTGTTTTTTATTGATGTGATTTTGCTCTTTCATTTATTTCTCATTATCATTACTATGACTGATTCAGTTTCTGAGGGAAAAGAGAGACAAAAAGGCATGTTATATATTGAGTTTGAGGTTCGATGCAGAGTGCAGGATGCTTGGGGCTGGTGTACGGGGATGACCCAGAGGGATGGTGTTGGGGGATATTGGGAGGGGGTTCGGGATTGGGAACACATGTACACCCATGGCGGATTCATGTTGATGTGTGGCAAAACCAATACAATATTGTAAAGTAAATAATAATAATAATAAAATTTTAAAAATAATCCAAACCTCACCTCTTTTTTGCTGATTAGGAGAAAAAAAAATGGTCATAGGTAAAATTCTACAGGCATGGTAGATAAGAATATATTGTGAAGAATTGTTATTAAGAAATTACAAATTTTAGTGAAATAAACACCTTCCTTGGAAAAACATAGCATTCAATCTTATACTATAAAAACGGGAAATCTAGGTAAAGTCTTATCTATTAAAGTAATTAATGTGTGTGTGTTCGGTCATGTCTGACTCTGTGACCCCATGGACTTAAGCCTGCTAGGCTTCTCTGTCCATGGGATTATCCTGGCAAGAATACTGGAGTAGATGGCTATGCCCTTCTCCAAGAGATATCCTTGACTCAAGATCGAAACCCCGTCTCCTGTGTCTTCTGTATTGCAGGTGGATTCTTTACCACTGAGTCACTGGGGAAGCCCATAGTAATGGAATTTGTTTTAAAAACTTCCTAACAAAGAAATCTTATTCCCTGTTTATTATGTTGGTGAAATTCTCCAAACATTTAAGAAATACTGTCAATCGTACACAAATCTTTCTAGAGAATAGATTGAGAGGATAATTAATAGTGCATTATATTCACTGAGTTTCTAACAATCAATTCAAACAAATCTTTTATAAGAAATAAATTTGTAGATCAATCTTTCTCATGAGTTTAGATAACCAATATTCAAAACAAAATATCAACACACTGGATTTTATTCTGGAAACTAAAAAGTGGTTTAAGAGTCATGAATTAATAACCACAAATCAACATATTAAAGCAAAAGGGAAGATATATCATTCTTGCAACTTACAGTTCTAGAAAAATAATTTGGTTAAATACAAAACTCATTCCATTCTGAATAGATGATTTTTCTCAACTCACATTTAATAAAACTGTTATTAACTATAAGAAAAGTTAAGTAATCCTCATATTAACTATTAAAATTACTGTGATTAATTTTAAAATAATTTGGCTGTAATACTATGTGTATATCTAAACTAACAACTTCCCAAGAATATATAAATCCACAGGCAGTCCCCTAGAGTTTTAATTGAAAAGTTCATACTTCCTAGATGGCTGTGACAAATATTTCTACTAGCCATGTGTTGAATAGAAATTAACCTCTTCCTGATAGAGGGGCAGCGGCTGAAAGGAGCAACCCCATGTCCAATGAGCGATGGCTGTGAGGGCACAGGAGGGCCAAGAGGAGCTACTCCATGTTCAAGGTCAGGAGGGGCAGCGGTGAGAAGATACCCCTCTTCCAAGGTAAGGAGCAGCAGCTGTGATTTGCTGGAGCACCCGTGAACAGATACTCCATGTCCAAGGTAAGAGAAACCCAAGTAAGATGTTGTAAGAGGACAACAAGTAAGGTGTTGTGAGAGGACATCAGAGGGCAGACACACTGAAACCATAATCACAGAAAACTAGTCAGACTAATCACACGGGCCATAGCCTTGTCTAACTCAGTGTAACTAAGCCATGCCATGTGGGGCCACCCAAGACAGGCGGGTCATGGTGGAGAGATCTGATAGAATGTGGTCCACTGGAGAAGGGAATAGCAAAGCACTTAAGTATCCTTGCCTTGAGGACCCCATGAACAGTATGAAAAGGCAAAATGATAGGATACTAAAAGAGGAAATTCCCAGGTCAGTAGGTGCCCAATATGCTACTGTAGATCAGTGGAGAAATAACTCCAGAAAGAATGAAGGGATGGAACCAAAGCCAAAACAATACCCAGTTGTGCATGTGACTGGTGATAGAAGCAAGGTCTGATGCTGTAAAGATCAATATTGCATAGAAACCTGGAATGTTAGGTCCATGAATCAAGGCAAATTGGAAGTGGTCAAACAGGAGATGGCAAGAGTGAACGTTGACATTCCAGGAATCATGAATTAAATGAACTGGAAAGGGCGAATTTAATTCAGATGACCATTATATCTACTACTGCAGCCAGGAAGCCTTTAGAAGAAATCGAGTAGCCATCATGGTCAACAAAAGAGTCCAAAATGCAGTAGTTGGATGCAGTCTCAAAAATGACAGAATGATCTTTGTTCATTTCCAAGGCAAACCATTCAGTATCACAGTAATCCAAGTCTATACCCCAACCAGTAATGCTGAAGAAGCTGAAGTTGAACGGTTCTATGAAGACCTACAAGATCTTTTAGAACTAACACCCAAAAAAGATGTCCTTTTCATTATAGGAGACTGGAATGCAAAAGTAGGAAGTCAAGAAACACCTGGAGTAACAGTCAAATTTAGCCTTAAAATGTGGAATGAAGCAGGCAAAGGCTAATAGAGTTTTGCCAAGAGAACCCACTGGTCATAGCAAACAGCCTCTTCCAACAACACAAGAGAAGACTCTACACATGAACATCACCAGATGGTCAATACCAAAATCCTACTGATTATAATTTTGCAGCCAATGATGGAAAAGCTCTATACAGTCAGCAAAAACAAGACAGGGAGCTGACTGTGGCTCAGATCATAAATCCTTATTGCCAAATTCAGACTTAAATTGAAGAAAGAAGGTAAAACTACTGAACCATTCAGGTATGAACTAAATCAAATTCCTTATGATTATACAGTGGAAGTGAGAATAGATTTAAGGGACTAGATCTGATAAACAGAGTACTTGATGAACGATAAAATGAGGTTCGTGACACTGTACAGGAGACAGAGATCAAGACCATCTCCATGGAAAAGAAATGCAAAAAAAGCAAAATGGCTGTCTGAGGTGGCCTTACAATAGCTGTGAAAAGAAAAGAAGCTAAAAGCAAATGAGAAAAGGAAAGATATAACTATCTGAATTCAGAGTTCCAAAAATAGCAACGAGAGATAAAAAAGCCTTCCTCAGTGATCAGTGCAAAGAAATAGAGGAAAACAACAGAATGGGAAAGACTAGAGATCTCTTCAAGAAAATTAGAGATACCAAAGGAACATTTCATGCAAAGATGGGCTCGATAAAGGACAGAAATGGTATGGACCTAACAGAAGCAGAAGATATTAAGAAGAGGTGGAAAGAATACACAGAAGAACTATACAAAAAGATTTTCACGACCAAGAGAATCATGATGGTGTGATTACTCACCTGGAGCCAGACAACCTGGAATGTGAAGTCAAGTGGGCCTTAGAAAGCATCACTACGAACAAAGCTAATGGAGGTGATAGAATTAAAGTTGAACTATTTCAAATCCTGAAAAAATGATGTTGTAAAAGTGCTGCACTCAATATGCCAGCAAATTTGGAAAACTCAGCAGTGGCCACAGGACTGGAAAACATCAGTCTTCATTCCAATCCCAAAGAAAGGCAATGCCAAAGAATGCTCAAACTACCACACAGTTGTACTCATCTCACATGCTAGTAAAGTAATGCTCAAAATTCTCCAAGACAGGCTTCAGCAATACATCAACCATGAACTTCCAAAAGTTCAAGCTGGTTTTAGAAAAGGCAGAGGAACCAGAGATCCAATTGCCAACATCTGCTGGGTCATGGAAAATGTAAAAGAGTTCCAGAAAAACATCTATTTCTGCTTTATTGATTATTCTGAAATCTTTGTGTGGATCACAACAAACTGAAAAATTCTGAAAGAGATGTGAATACCAGAGCACCTGACCTGCCTCTTGAGAAACTTATATGCAGGTCATGAAGCAACAGTTAGAACTGGACATGGAACAACAGACTGGTTCCCAATAGGAAAAGGAGTACGTCAAGGCTGTATATTGTCACCCTGCTTATTTAACTTATATGCAGAGTATATCATGAGAAACGCTGGGCTGGAAGAAGCACAAGCTGGAATCAAGATTGCCGGGAGAAATATCAATAACTTCAGAAATGCAGATGACACCACCCTTATGGCAGAAAGTGAAGAGGAACTAAAAAGCCTCTTGATGAAAGTGAAATAGGAGAGCAAAAAAGTTGGCTTAAACCTCAACATTCAGATAACGAAGATCATGGCATCCCGTCCCATCACTTCGTGGGAAATAGATGGGGAAACAGTGGAAACAGTGTCAGACTTTATATTTTGGGTCTCCAAGTTCACTGCAGATTGTGATTGTGGCCATGAAATTAAAAGACGCTTACTCCTTGGGAGAAAAGTTATGACCAAACTAGATAGCATATTGAAAAGCAGAGACATTACTTTGCCAACAAAGGTCCGTCTAGTCAAGGCTGTGGTTTTTCCAGTGGCCATGTATGGATGTGAGAGTTGGACTGTGAAGAAAGCTGAGTGTCGAAGAATTAATGCTTTTGAACTGTGGTGTTGGAGAAGACTCTTGAAAGTCCCTTGGACTGCAAGGAGATCCAATCAGTCTATTCTAAAGGAGATTAGTCCTGGGTGTTCCTTGAAAAGAATGATGCTAAAGCTGTCTTTGGCCACCTCATCCAAAGATTTGACTCATTGGAAAAGATCCTGATGTTGAGAAGGATTGGTGGCAGTTGGAGAAGGGGATGACAGAGGATGAGATGGCTGGATGGCATCACTGACTCAATGGACATGAGTCTGAGTGAACTCCGGGAGTTGTTGATGGACAGGGAGGCCTGGGGTGCTGCAATTCATGGAGTCACAAGGAGCTGAATAGGACTGAGCGACTGGACTGAACTGAACTGACTGATAAGAGTGTGGGCTTCTCTGGTGGCTCAAATGGTAAAGAGTCCACCTGCAATGCCTGCAGTGGGATGTTCCCTGGTGGCTCAGAGGTTAAAGCGTCTGCCTACAATGTGGGAGTCCCGGGTTCGATCCCTGGGTTGGGAAGATCCCCTGGAGAAGGAAATGGTAACCCACTCCAGTATTCTTGCCTGGAGAACCCCATGGATGGAGAAGCCTGGTAGGCTACATTCCATGGAGTCGCAAACAGTCGGACACGACTGAGCGACTTCGCTTCACTTCACTTCACTTCCACCTGCAATGCAGAAGACCTGGTTTCAGTCCCTAGATTGGAAAAACTCTATGGAAAATCGAATGGCCAGTCATTCCAGCAGTCTTGCCTGGGGATTTCCATGGACAGAAGAGCCTGGCAGACTACAGTCCATGTGGTCCCAAAGAGTCAGGCATGACTGAGTGATTAACACTTTCACTTTCTTGTTAGAGTATAGAATGTCAGAAATAGGTTAATACTGTGAAAAATATGGACTGCTGACCATGAATACTAGAAATGGCTTGCCTTTGGTGTAATTAAGGTATTCAGGGATTACAGCTTAGCTATCAACAGTTTATTGATAATCCTTATATTTGCAGGAGACCTGCCTTCGTTCCCTGGGTCGGGAAGATCCCTGGAGAAGAAAATGGCAACTCACTTCAGTATTCTTGAGTGGAGAATTCCATGGAAAGAGGAGCCTGGCTGGCTACAGCCCACTGGGTTGCAAAGAGTTGGACACGACCAAAAAACTAACACATACACATAAATGTATGCATGAATAAGTCTTGCAAATTATACTTTAAAAAGTCATTTCTATTTGCTACCATTAGAATACAGTGATGCAATTGATATTTTTATATATACTAATTTATGCAACACTACTGCATTCTGTTATTATTTTTTCATATTTTGGTTGCAAATTCTTAGAACTTTCTATATACAGAATCTAGCTGGCAAATAAACACAGTTTTACTTTCTACTTTCTGGTAATTATAGTTTTCTTTCCTCATTCAGCAAAAATTTAAAACAAGATGTTGAATAAAAGTGGTTGAGGACATTATTTTTTTGGTTATTGTTATACACAGGGTCAGTAGAAAATAAAATTATTTTACTTTATGTAGGATTTTTTTATATTTTCTGTTTTTACATTAAACATAATACTGCTGCTGCTGCTGCTAAAGTCACGTCAGTCATGTCCGACTCTGTGCGACCCCATAGATGGAAGCCCACCAGGCTCTTCTGTCCCTGGGACTCTCCAGGAAAGAACACTGGAGTGGATTGCCATTTCCTTCTCCAATGCATAAAAGTGAAAAAGTGAAAGTGAAGTCACTCAGTTGTGTCCAACTCTTAGCGAGCCCATGGAGGAGCCTACTAGGCGCCTCTGACCATGGGATTTCCTAGGCAAGAGTACTGGAGTGGGGTGCCATTGCCTTCTCCAAACATAATGCTAGCTAGAGGTATTTTTGTAGATGATCCTCATCAGATTAAGGAATTTTCTTATATATCTTGTTTGCTGCTACACAGGTAATTATTTTGCCCCCCCAAGTAATTACTTATTTTTCTATCATATACTGTGATATTTTATTTTCTAATATTTTATTCAGTATTTCTGTAATGAAGTACATTAGTTATCTTGAACTTTTTTCTTAACAACATCTTTGTCTGGTTTTGTTGTTGATGGTTGTTGGTTAGTTACTAAGTCATATTTCTTTTACAACCCCATGGACAATAGCCTTCCAAGTTCCTCTATCCATGGGATTCTCCAGGCAAGAATCCTGGAGTGGATTGCCATTTCCTTCTCCAGGGGATCTTCCTGATGGGAAACCCATGAAACACCAGAGATATCAAAAACTCAGAAAATGATCAGAAATATTGGTGGTGGCCCCTCCTCACTGTAGGGGACACCCACACCCTTTCTTTCTTGGTGTGCCTCTTTGCCTTGCTTCGATCATAACTAAACAGTTTCTCTGCCTGCTCTCCCATTTGTGCTATATGTCTAAAAATAAATTTTGTACCTTCATTTACAATTTTTGCCTCCTTGAGAAATGCATTTTTACTGGGGACAATACACACACACACACACACACACACACACACACACACATGGTTGCCAGTAACCTGCATGTCAGCTATTAGTTTTTAAACTATAGAGTTATGATTCACACATTCTAAACTAATTAATCACTTTCAGGTTTTGCACTTTGTTGATTGAATTGTCTTTTCTCTTCAACCAAATCCTGATCTCCAGAGGGTCAGGAAGCAGCCCGAAGCATTTGATCATTGTACTTGCACAGTGCTGGGTTCTAGATATTTGTAGCTGAAAATCAAATCCAGAAGTCTTTGGTTCCTATCAGAGAGGTTTCTTAGAACCTCTGTCAGAATCACCTGGGAAATCAGTTGAACTCATGGATATTTAGCAGAGAAACCCAAGAATGTTCATTTCAAACAAGCCCTTTAGAATATTCTTATGTACATAGATTTTTGGGTATTAGAGAGCTGTCACATACAAATAAATACAATCCTAAGTACATGTTTCACACAAAGTATAGGCAAGATAGTAACTGCATCAAGTTTAAATAACATTTCCAGTCTTCCTTTCTCTCCTATTCTTTGGAACTCTGCATTCAGATGTTTATATCTTTCTTTTTTTCTTTGCTTTTTGCCTCTCTTCTTTTCACAGCTATTTGTAAGTCCTCCCCAGACAGCCATTTTGCTTTTTTGCATTTCTTTTCCATGGGGATCGTCTTGATCCCTATCTCCTGTGCAAGGTCACGAACCTCATTCCATAGTTCATCAGGCACTCTATCTATCAGATATAGACCCTTAAATCTATTTCTCATTTCCACTGTATAATCATAAGGGATTTGATTTAGGTCATACCTAAATGGTATAGCAGTTTCCCTTAATTTCTTCAATTTCAGTCTGAATAATGTAATAAGGAGTTCATGATCTGAGCCACAGTCAGCTCCTGGTCTTGTTTTTGTTGACTGTATAGAGCTTCTCCATCTTTGGCTGCATAGAATATAATCAATCTAATTTCAGTGTTGACCATCTGGTGATGTCCAAGAGATAAGAAAGACTTCTTCAGCGATCAATGCAAAGAAATAGAGGAAAACAACAGAATGGGAAAGATTAGAAATCTCTTCAAGAAAATTAGAGATACAAAGGGAATATTTCATAAAAAGATGGGCTCAATAAAGTACAGAAATCGTATGGACCTTACAGAAGCAGAAAATATTAAGAAGAGGTGGCAAGAAAACATGGAAGAACTGTACAAAAAGATCTTCATGATCCAGATGATCACAATGATGCGATCACTAATCTAGAGCCAGACATCTTGGAATGTGAAGTCAAGTGGGCCTTAGAAATCATCACTACGAAAAAAGCTAGTGGAGGTGATGGAATTCCAGTTGAGCTATTTCAAATCCTGAAAGATGGTGCTGTGAAAGTGCTGCACTCAATATGACAGCAAATTTGGAAAACCCAGCAGTGGCCACAGGACTGGAAAACGTCAGTTTTCATTCCAGTTCCAAAGAAAGGCAATGCCAAAGAATGCTCAAACTACCTCATAATTGCACTCATCTCACATGCTAGTAAAGTAATGCTCAAAATTATCCTAGCCAGGCTTCAGCAATACGTGAAATGTGAACTCCCTGATGTTCAAGCTGGTTTTAGAAAAGGCAGAGGAACCAGAGATCAAATTGCCAAAATCCACTGGATCATGGAAAAAGCAAGAGAGTTCCAGAAAAAAAAAATCTATTTCTCCTTTATTGACTATGCTGAAATTTTGACTGCCTGGATCACAATAAACTGTGGAAAATTCTGAAAGAGATGGGAATACCAGGCCACCTGACCTGCCTCTTGAGAAATCTGTATGCAGGTCAGGAAGCAACAGTTAGAACTGGACATGGAACAACAGACTGGTTCCCAATAGGAAAAGGAGTACGTCAAGGTTGTATATTGTCACCCTGCTTATTTAACTTATATGCAGAGTACATCATGAGAAAATACAGGACTGGAAGAAACACAAGCTGGAATCAAGATTGCCGGGAGAAATATCAATAACCTCAGATATGCAGATGACACCACCCTTATGGCAGAAAGTGAAGAGGAACTAAAAAGCCTCTTGATGAAAGTGAAAGTGGAGAATGGAAAAGTTGGCTGAAAGCTCAATATTCAGATAATGAAGATCATGGCATCTGGTCCCATCACTTCATGGAAAACAGATGGGGAAATAGTGGAAACAGTGTCAGACTTTATTTTGGGGGCTCCAAAATCACCTCAGATGGTGACTGCAGCCATGAAATTCAAAGACGCTTACTCTTTGGAAGAAAGGTTATGACCAACATAGATAGTATATTCAAAAGCAGAGACACTACTTTGCCGACTAAGGTCTGTCTAGTCAAGGCTATGGTTTTTCCTGTGGTCATGTATGGATGTGAGAGTTGGACTGTGAAGACTGAGCGCCAAAGAATTGCTGCTTTTGAACTGTGGTATTGGAGAAGACTCTTGAGAGTCCCTTGGACTGCAAGGAGATCCAACCAGTCCATTCTGAAGGAGATCAACCCTGGGATTTCCTTGGAAGGAATGATGCTAAAGCTGAAATTCCAGCACTTTGGCCCCCTTATCAGAAGAGTTGACTCATTGGAAAAGATTCTGATGCTGTGAGGGATTGGAGGCAGGAGGAGAAGGGGATGACAGAGGATGAGATGGCTGGATGGTGTCACAGACTCGATGGACGTGAGTGTGAGTGAACTCTTGGAGATGATGATGGACAGGGAGGCCTGGCTTGCTGCGATTCATAGGGTCACAAAGAGTCGGACACGACTGAGCTCCTGAACTGAACTGAACTTCCTCTCTTAGCCACTCCTCCCCTTCCTGTCTGAATCATCCTCCTGGGGCAAAATTCTAATCAAATCCTCCTTTCAACCAAAGCCTTTCCTATTGTCAGACTATTAAACCCATGATCACAAGCTTATCCTTTAGGAATTTATGGCCCAATTGTAATCAAATGACATAACTTTTAACTAAGAGCACAAATTCTGGGGCCAGACTGACTTAATTCAAATCCCAGCGCCTCTAGTTTGAGTATGAGCTATATTAATGGCATGAAGAAAAAGTGTTGCATATATCTCTTATTCATCTGTTTATTCAAATATGCACACATTTTTTTGTGTGTGTGCTATTTATTACTTAAATGCTTGACAGAATTTACAATTTAATAGTATGAGACTGGGGTTCTCCTTGTGGGAAGATTTTTAACTGATAATTCAATTTCATAAGAAGATAGAGGCTATTCTTATTTTGTATTTCATCTTTGGTAAGTTTATTTGTATGGTTCAAATAATTTGTCTACAGCAAGTAAGTAGTCAAATTTTATGGAAGAAAATTATATATAATTCTCTCTAATTATTTTTTCTACGTTGACAGCATCTGTAACCAAGTCCCATTTTTTTTTCTTGAGTAGCAATTGTGTTATGATCTGTTTTTTTTTATCAATTTATTACCAGATGATTGATTTTATGTATCATTTTAAACATCAGAGTTTTAGTTTTATTCAATCCTTTATTTCTATTTCACTGCCCATTTTCTATTTTTCGTCACCATTCTCATCTTTTCCTCCTTCTATTTATTGTGAAATTAAAAACTATTCCTTCTCATCTTCTTAAGATGGAGTCACAGATCATCAAGTTTCTTCTCTTAAGTGAAACATTCAAGCAAGTAGGTGCTATTTTAATTAGAATGAGGTATTATAATAGAGAGATTACAAAAATGTTGACCTCATGAGTGATGAGTAGAACTCTAAACTAGTCCTTAATATTCCCCACCATTTGGTGTACACATATCTTCAACTAGCCATTCACTTATACATTAATCTGGGAGCTGCTGGCAAATAACTTTAAATTACAACTAGTTTTAAATCAGTTGATCATAAGAAAAGAGGACTGTCCTGATTGTTGGGTCTCATATAATCCAATGATTTGTTAAAAATTATTGAATTCCTCTTTAAAGAGATGTACGGGAGAAATATCAATAACATCAGATATGCAGAGGACACCACCATTACGGCAGAAAGTGAAGAGGAACTAAAAAGCTTCTTGGTGAAAGTGAAAGTGGATAGTGAAAAAGCTGACTTAAAGCTCAACATTCAGAAAACAAAGATCATGGCATCCGGTCCCATCACTTCATGGGAAATAGATGGAGAAACAGTGGAAACAGTGTCAGACTTTATTTTGGGGGGGCTCCAAAATCACTGCAGATGGTGACTGCAGCCATGAAATTAAAAGACACTTACTCCTTGGAAGAAAAGTTATGATCAACCTAGATAGCATATTCAAAAGCAGAAACTACTTTGCCAACAAAGATCCGTCTAGTCAAGGCTATGGTTTTTCCATTGGTCATGTATGAATGTGGGAGTTGGACTGTGAAGAAGGCTGAGCGCCAAATAATTGATGCTTTTGAACTGTGGTGTTGGAAAAGACTCTTGAGAGTCCCTTGGACTGCAAGGAAATCCAGTTAGTCCATTCTGAGGGAGATCAGCCCTGGGATTCCTTTGGAAGGAATGATGCTGAAGCTGAAACTCCAATACTTTGGCCACCTGATGTACTCAGTGGAAAAGACTCTGATATTGGCAGGGATTGGGGGCAGGAGGAGAAGGGTACAACAGAGGATGAGATGGCTGGATGGCATCACTGACACGATGTGAACTCCGGGGAGTTGGTGATGGACAGGGAGGCCTGGCTTGCTGCGATTCATGAGGTCACAAAGAGTCAGACACGACTAAGTGACTGAACTGATGAATTATAAGAGAGTGTTGAAAGAGAGCCTTGAGGTGTAAGAGTGACTTGAGCAGAGAAAACAAAGCGGATACCAAAGAGTGGATTCTAGGAATTGTGAATAACCCCAAAGCAGATGTTAAGGAAACAAGACCTTATTCCTACAACTTCAAGGAACTGCATTATTCCAACAACACGAATGAGCTTGGAAGAGAACCAATTTCTAGATGAGAAACTTGATGACACTTTGATTTCTGCCTTGTGATAACTTGAAAAGAGGGACCAAGTGTATTGTGCCTAACTTCGGGCATACAAAACTGAGAATTAATAAATGAGTATTTTTCAAGCCACTGAATCTGTAACAGTTTATTATGATAAAATAGACTATTAATATATCACATAATTGATAGGTTTTATCAATTGCATGTTGAAAAATGTATATTCAGCAAGTTTTCATAAAACAGGGAAACATTGGGATACAATGATAACTGAAAATGCCATTATAGCATATTTCTATTCAGTGTGATATTGAATGTGTTTTTTACAAAAATGTAGGTGTCCAAATAAGAAAAGTAGAGGAACGACTGAAATAAACACAACACAGGAATGACACTGTGCTTGGTTTATTGGACAGTAATTGTGATTTTCTCTTTCTGAATTTTGGAGTTCACGTTTTCCATGATAAGCATAAATATAAACAGGTTGATTGCTGGTGTTATTTATCTAAAATGAGAAGATAAACATGCTCAAGCTTCCTGTAAGATTTAATGATTTTAAATACATTATACTGTAAATGAGGAGTATGGGATTTTCTTTAAATTGTTTGTAGCTCATGGAAAATGCCCTAATCAAAATTCTCTGGGGTGTGAATCTCCAAAGTCACTCAGGTAGACATAAATATACAGCATGATCCCTAAATTTAGTTTGTAAGTATTGTTTACCCTTGAGAGTGTCTCTATTTTTAATGCTGCTACTGGTGCTACTATGGGCTTCCCTGATGGCTCCCATGGTAAAGCATCTGCCTGCAATGCGGGAGACTCGGGTTCGATTCCCGGGTCAGGAATGTCCCCTGGAGAAGGAAATGGCAATCCACTTCAGCACTCTTGCCTGGAAAATCCCATGGACGGAGGGGCCTAACAGGCTACAGTCCGTGGGGTGGCAAAGAGTCGGACACGACTAAGCGACTTCACTTCACTTTTCACTTTCACTGGTGCATCAGTCATGTCCGACTCTGTGCGACCCTGTAGACGGAAGCCCACCTGGCTCCTTTGTCCCTGGGATTCTCTAGGCAAGAATACTGGAGTGGGTTGCCATTTCCTTCTCCAATTTTTTTAATGAGAAAAAATGTAATTTTCTTAATGACTTCACTGAAATATACTTCAGAAGAGGTTACAATACTCTTATTACAAGCTACAACAATTTAAATTAAATGTAAGTATTTTTGTTACTTTTAAAGATTCTTATTTAAATTAAAGAAGTCTTCAGTAAATCAATCAAATCTTCAGTAAATCAAAGACTGTATGGCTCCCGGTGAGTTGTTTAAATTAAGTGAGTTACTTTAATTCTGATGTGGGAAACTGAAATTAACAATAATGTTGACAGAGAAGCACCTATGCAACACCAGTAGCAATGAAACGGTATTGATTTAATTCATTTAAGGGCAAGAATACAAGATATTGAACTTATATCTTTAAGATTCATGGGGTGCACTTAATTTTGAACTTTGCTTATACAGTTGAATGATGTCCTTAGTGAACATTCAAGTAGCAGTATTTGTTTTCAATTAAAAATAATAATAAATTAGGGAAATATTAAAAAGAATCTATAAAACTATAAAGAAATATGCCAGATTTAGCATTAATTTTTTGAGTTTAAAATTATGCAGGTGAAAGCAAATTGGAGGAGTACAGCAAATTTGATTTCTGAATTAAACTCCAAAGTAGTTTGAAATATGTTGCCTGGTATTTGATATTAAAAGGTAATAATGCCTTTATATACCAAAATGTGTGTATTTTGTGCACAAAAATAAAAATTCCTGCAGTGAGTAAAATGAAAGAAGTAGCTATCAAACAGTCTAGATAATGCAGTGATTCTGTGCATGCTAAGTCGCTTCAGTCCTTTCTGACTCTTTATAAACAACTCTATGGACTATAGCCCACCAGGCTCCTCTGTCCACGGGATTCTCCAAGCAAGAATGCATACACTCCTCCAGGGGATTTTCCCAATCCAAGGATAGAACCCATGTCTCTTATGTCTGCTGCATTGGTAGTTTAGTCCTTTTAGAGATCAGAGAAATCCAGACAGATGCGTTCAGATTTCAGGTAATTTGTATGACGATGATTTTGAATATGGGTAAGCATTTGAGCATGAATTTAAACTAAGATTGAATGAAAATTAGTCCTGAAGGATGGCTGTGGGTAGGCTCAATAAAGATAGCTGCTGAGTAGGTGGGTGGTAGTTAGCAATAAAAATGTATTTTGAAGAATATGTTCATTTTGCCCTAATTACATTTTTCACAGCCTTAACCTAGGATGGAAAGGAAATCATAGAGATACAGACAAAGAGAGGGAAAAATGGACAAAAAAAAAAAGCTTATTCCTTGATGGTTTGAGACATTAATGGAAATGTGCAGCTAAGAGGGAAACATTAGAAAATAATTAAGTAAGAAAAAGATGTCCTTCGTGTATTAATTTTTCTACTTCTTAGTCACTATTTGCACCATTCAGACTTCATAAAATTATAGGTGATGCTACATTGTACAATATTTTGAGGTCATATATTTTAAATTCAAAGTAAACATGAAAAACAGCATTAGATTCTGGTCTTACATTTATATCTTTAATCCATTTTGAGTTTATTTTTGTGTAAGGTGTTAGAAAGTGTTCTAGCTTCATTTTTTTTTTACCTTATTTTACTTTACAATACTGTATTGGATTTGCCATACATTGACATGAATCTGCCACAGGTGTATACAAACTTCCAGTCCTGAACCACACTCCTGCCAGTCTATGTTAGATACAGGATACAGGATGCTTGGGGTTGGTACACAGGGATGATCTAGCTTCATTCTTTTACAAGTGATTGACCAGTTTTCCCAGCACCACTTGTTAAAGAGATTGTCTTTAATCCATTGTATATTCTTGCCTCCTTTTTCGAAGATGAGGTGTCCATAGGTGTGTGTATTTATTTCTGGGCTTTCTATTTTGTTCCACTGATCTATATTCCTGTCTTTGTGCCAGTACCATACTGTCTTGATGACTGTGGCTTTGTAGTAGAGCCTGAAGTCAGGCAGGTTGATTCCTCCAGTTCCATTCTTCTTTCTCAAGATTGCTTTGGATATTCAAGGGATTTTTTGTATTTCTATACCAATAGAGAAATTATTTGTTCTAGCTCTGTGAAAAATACCACTGGTAGCTTGATAGGCATTGTATTGAATCTGCCTTATGACCCAGCAAACCCACTGCTGGGCACACACACCAACGAAGCCAGAATTGAAAGAGACACAGGTACCCCAATGTTCATCGCAGCACTGTTTATAATAGCCAGGACATGGAAGCAACCTAGATGTCCATGAGCAGATGAAAGGATAAGAAAGCTGTGGTACATATGCACAATGGAGTATTCAGTTCAGTTCAGTCGCTCAGTCGTGTCCAACTCTTTGTGACTCCATGAATCGCAGCAAACCAGGCCTCCCTGTCCATCACCAACTCCAGGAGTTCACTCAGACTCATGTCCATCGAATCAGTGATGCCATCCATCCATCTCATCCTCTGTCATACCCTTCTCCTCCTGCCCCCAATCCCTCCCAGCATCAGAGTCTTTTTCCAGTGAGTCAACTCTTCTCATAAGGTGGCCAAAGTACTAGAGTTTCAGCTTTAGCATCATTCCTTCCAAAGAAATCACAGGGTTGATCTCCTTCAGAATGGACTGGTTGGATCTCCTTGCAGTCCAAGGGACTCTCAAGAGTCTTCTCCAACACCACAGTTCAAAAGCAGCAATTCTTTGGCTCTCAGCCTTCTTCACAGTCCAACTCTCACATCCATACATGACCATTGGAAAAACCATAGCCTTGACTAGCTGGACCTTAGTCGGGAAAGTAATGTCACTGCTTTTGAATACACTGTTTATTTTTTATTTATTTGTTTTCCCCAGGATGATCAAGTTCTATTTATTTATTTTTTAATACTTTATTCTACATTACAATACTGTATTTGTTTTGCCATACATTGACATGAATCAGCCACAGGTGTACACGATCTCCCAATGCCAAAGCCCCCTCCCACCTCCCACCCCACATCCTCTCCCTGAATCATCCCGTGCACCAGCCCCATGCGTCCTGCATCCTGCATCGAACATAGACTGGCGCTTCATTCTTACAAGATAGTATACATGTTTCAATGCCGTTCTCCCAAATCATCCCACCCTCTCCCTCTCCCTCAGAGTCCAAAAGTCCGTTCTATACCTCTGAGTCTCTTTGGTTGTCTCACATAGAGGGTCTTCATTACTATCCTTCTAAATTCCATATATATGTGTCAGTATACTGTATTGGTGTTTTTCTTTCTGGCTTACTTCACTCTGTATAATCGGCTCCAGTTTCATCCATCTCATTAGAACTGAGTCAAATTTATTCTTTTTAAGGGCTGAGTAGTACTCCATCGTGTATATGTACCACAGCTTTCTTATCCATTCATCTGCTGATGGACATCTAGGTTGCTTCCATGTCCTGGCTATTATAAACAGCGCTGCAATGAACATTGGGGTACATGTGTCTCTTTCAATTCTGGTTTCCTCGGTGTGTATGCCCAGCAGTGGGATTGCTGGGGCATAAGGCAGTTTTATTTGCAATTTTTTAAGGAATCTCCACACTGTTTTCCATAATGGCTGTACTAGTTTGCATTCCCACCAGCAGTGTAAGAGGGTTCCCTTTTCTCCACATCCTCTCCAGCATTTATTGCTTGTAGACTTTTGGATCGCAGCCATTCTGACTGGTGTGAAATGATACCTCATTGTGGTCTTGATTTGCATTTCTCTGATAATGTGATGTTGAGCATCTTTTCATGTGTTTGTTAGCCATCTGTATGTCTTCTTTGGAGGATACACTGTTTAGTTTAGCCATCACTTTTCTTCCAAGAAGTAAGTGTCTTTTAATTTCATGGCTGCAGTCACCATCTGAAGTAATTTTGGAGCCCAAAAAAATAGTCTGACACTGTTTCCACTCTTTCCCCATCTATTTCCCATGAAGTGATGGGGCCAGATGCCATGATCTTCATTATCTGAATGTTGAGCTTTAAGCGAACTTTTTCAGTCTCCACTTTCACTTTCATCAAGAGGCTTTTTAGTTCCTCTTCACTTTCTGCCATAAAGGTGGTGTCATCTGCATATCTGAGGTTATTGATATTTCTCCCGGCAATCTGGATTCCAGCTTGTGTTTCTTCCAGTACAGTGTCTCTCATAATGTACTCTGCATATAAGTTAAATAAGCAAGATGACAATATACAGCCTTGACATACTCCTTTTCCTATTTGGAACCAGTCTGTTGTTCCATGTCCAGTTCTAACTGCTGCTATCTGACCTGCATACATATTTCTCAAGAGGCAGGTTAGGTGGTCTGGTATTCCCATCTCTTGAAGAATTTTTCACAGTTTATTGTGATCCACACAGTCAAAGGCTTTGCCATAGTCAATAAAGCTTAAATATATGTTTTTCTGGAACTCTCTTGCTTTTTCCATGATCCAATGGATGTTGGCAATTTGATCTCTGGTTCTTCTGCCTTTTTAAAACCAGCTTGAACATCACGAAGTCCACGATTCATGTATTGCTAAAGCCTGGCTTGGAGAATTTTGAGCATTACTTTACTAGCATGTGAGATGAGTGCAATTATGAGGTAGTTTGAGCATTCTTTGGCATTGCCTTTCTTTGGAATTGGAATGAAAACTAAGGTTTTCCAGTCCTGTGGCCACTGCTGAGTTTTCCAAATTTGCTGTCATATTGAGTGCAGCACTTTCACAGCACCATCTTTCAGGATTTGAAATAGCTCAACTGGAATTCCATCACCTCCACTAGCTTTGTTCATAGTGATGCTTTCCAAGGCCCACTTGACTTCACATTCCAGGATGTCTTTCTCTAGATTAGTGATCACATCATCATGATTATCTGGGTCATGAAGAACTTTTCTGTACAGTTCTTCTGTGTATTCTTGCCACCTCTTCTTACTATCTTCTGCTACTGTTAGGTCCAGACCATTTCTGTCCTTTATCAAGCCCATCTTTGCATGAAATATTCCCTTGATATCTCTAATTTTCTTGAAGAGATTTCTAGTGTTTCCCATTCTGTTGTTTTCCTCAATATCTTTGCATTGATCACTGAAGAAGGCTTTCCTATCTCTTCTTGCTATTACTCAGCCATTAAAAGAGTACATTTGAATCAGTTCAAATGAGGTGGATGAAACTGGAGTTTATTATACAGAGTGAAGTAAGCCAGAAAGAAAGACACCATTACAGTATACTAACACATATATATGGAATTTAGAAAGATGGTAACGATAACCCTGTATGCGAGACAGCAAAAGAGACACAGATGTATAAAATAGTATTTTGGACTCTGTGGGAAAGGGAGAGGGTGGGATAATTTGGGAGACTGGCACTGAAACATGTATAATATCATATAAGAAACAGATCACCAGTCTAGATTTGATGCAGAATACAGGATGCTTGAGGCTGGTGCACTGGGATGACCCAGAGGGATGGTATGGGGAAAGAGGTGGGAGGGGGTGTTCAGGACTGGGAACACGTGTACACCTGAGGCAGTTTCATGTTGCTGTATGGCAAAACCAATACAGTATTTTAAAGTAAAATAAATAATAATAATAATAAATAAAACATAATGGAAAATAATATGAAAATATATATATTTTTATATATAACTGAAGAAAAAAAGAAAAACAGCATTAGAAATCCAAGAGAAGAAACTAAATTTGGTGGGTGCCATTTATTACATGTGAAATTAAAATGTTAAATGTTTTAGAAAATAATTAAAATTGGACTTCCCTGATAGCTCAGCTGGTAAAGAATGTGCCTGCAATGCATGGGACCCTGGTTTGATTCCTGGGTTGGTAAGATCTGCTGGAGAAGAGATAAGTTACCCACTCCAGTATTTCTGGTCTTCCCTTGTGACTCAGCTTGTAAAGAATCAGCCTATAATATGGGAGACCTGGGTTCAATTCCTGGGTTGGGAAGACCCTCTAGAGAAGGGAATGGCTATCTGCTCCAGTATTCTAAACTAAATTTGGTAGGGGGCATGTATTACATGTGAAATTAAAGTCTTAAACATTTTAGAAAATAATTCACTAATTTAAGTTATATTTTATACTTAATTGTGTAGTAAAAACAAATTCTTATAATAGAATTATATTCTATTGGTGAGGTTTCAGAGAGCTTAACTTGTCAGAGATATATTAATAAGTGACTGAGTTTAAATTTGAAAGCAAGCTGACTTGATTAAAGAGTCTAGATTGTTATCAAGATATCATTCATATTTTCTAGGAGATGCAATATGTGACTTTTTACTAAGGTTTGGCCAGTTGGTGAAACCATTAAGGGACCGTAAGCCTGAGGCTTCTCTGAGGAGGTGGGTGCTAGATCTCTCAGTTATGTGACTGGTGACTCCATGGACTGTAGCCCGCCATGCTGCTCCATCCATTCGATTTCACCAGCAAGGATACTGGAGTGGGTTGCCAGTTCTTTCCCCTGGGGATCTGCCTGAAACAGGGATTGAACTCACATCCCTTGCATCTCTTGCACTATCAGGATGATTTTTACCACTGCACTACCTGGGAAGCCTCTCTTCTGATCGGAGAGCACTAAGGAAAAGTGAGAGAAAAACAGAGGCCATCTTGAGGAGCTAGAATGGCCTGAACAAACATAAGAATTTGCAAGTGTAATCAACAATTTCAATTAAATGAAGCTAAAGAAAGAAATTATCCATGTGGAGAAAAGGGAGACAGAGATGAGAAGGTTGAGAAAATTCAAACAAGGACATTTTCTGAGTCACTGGGACACTCAGTTCTTCCCAGTCCATCCTCTCCTTGCCCCTCCATCAGAAGCTGACTTTCACTCTCCACACCTGTAGACACACGGTATACCATTTGGGCTCCAACCATGTCTTATTCGCATTCCTGGGAAATCCCAGACTTCACCACTGCAGACCAGTCCCCTGTCCAGGCTGGGAAAAAAAAAATACCCTCTTTTTCTGTCATGTCTAACGGTTGCTTAGGGTGAACTCTGGTTTTCTCTGCCAGAATCCATAGTGACTTATGAGAGAAATCAGAGTGCTGGAATCACCTTTGTCCTCTCAGGCTTCTCACAATATCCACAGCTCCAGGTGGCCCCTATTCTTGGTCAGTGCTTGTCTCTGTGGTGATGAACCTGGGTATGACTGTGATCATCAGAATCAATCCCAAACTTCACACCCCCATGTACTTCTTTCTCACCCATCTCTCCTTGATTTCTGTTACTCTTTTATAACCACACCCAAACTCTTAGAGATCTTGGTTGTGGACACAAGGACTATCTCCTACATGGGTTGCATGATGCAATTCTTTTTTGGTTGCACACTTGTGATTACAAAAATGTTCATGCTAGCAATGATGGCCTGTGACCAGTTTGTGGCTGTTTGTAACCCCCTGATCTACACAGTTGCTGTGTCTCCTAAGTTCTGCAGTCTCCTGGTCGCTGGAACCTACACATGGGGTAGAATGTGTTCCTTGACAATCACATGTTCTCTTTTGGAGCTGTACTGCAGTTCTAACATCATGCATCACTTTGGCTGTGAGTATTCTGCCATCATCTCTGCCTCTTTCTCTGACTTTTACTTCAGTCAGATGACATATTTTATCATTTTTACTCTCAATGAGGTGTGTCAACTCCTGATTATTCTTGCCTCTTATGTTTTTATAGTTGTCAAGATGCCTTCAGCCAGTGAACTCCGAAAAGCCTTCTCCAGCTGTGCCTCCTGCCTGACTGCCATCACCATTTTCCATGGGGTCATCCTTCTTCACTACTGGGTACCCAACTCCTGAAGCTCATGGCTCTTCATCAAAGTAGACACTGTAATTTTCACGATAGAGATCCCCATGTTAAATCCTCTATCTACAGCCTTAGAAATAATGATGTGAAGGAGACCATCAGAAAATTAGCCAACACCAGAATGTTTTCTCATCCAATGTAATTTTGAGTGAGAAGACAGATAGAGGAGAGCACTTTCTTAAATGTGCTTTATACAGTGTGTTGATGGTTATTACATTTTTTTCCAAACATGATGTGTTTATTCTCTCATTCGTGTACTCCTCTTTGTGACCCCATGGACTGCAGCCCACCAGGCTTCTCCATCCATGGGGAATTTCAAGCCAGGAATACTGGAGTGAGTTGTTATGCTCTCTTTCAGGGGATCTTCCCATGCCAGGGATGGAACTCATGTCTCCTGAAGTAACATGTTGGTTCTAAACACAAAATGGGATACAATCTTTTGATAAAATTATATATATTTATATATATATAATATAACTTGATTTTTATCTATTTATTTATTTTAGAAAACAGAGGTTTTTTAAATTTTATTTTCACTTTATTCTACATTACAATACTGTATTGGTTTTGCCATACATGGACATGAATCAGCCACAGGTGTACACGATCTCCCAATGCCAAAGCCCCCTCCCACCTCCCACCCCATATCATCTCTCTGGATCATCCCGAGCACCAGCCCCAAGCATCCTGTATCCTGTATTGAACATAGACTGGCGCTTTGTTTCTTACATGATAGTATACATGTTTCAATGCCATTCTCCCAAATCATCCCACCCTCTCCCTCTCCCTCAGAGGCCAAAAGTCCGTTTTATACCTCTGTGTTTCTTTTGTTGTCTCACATACAGGATCATCATTACTATGTTTCTAAATTCCATATATGTGTGTCAGTGTACTGTATTGGTGTTTTTCTTTCTGGCTTACTTCACTCTGTATAGTCGGCTCGAGTTTCATCCATCTCATTAGAACTGAGTCAAATTTATTCTCTTTAAGGGCTTAGTAATACTCCATTGTGTATATGTACCACAGCTTTCTTATCCATTCATCTGCTGATGGACATCTAGGTTGCTTCCATGTCTTGGCTATTATAAATAATGCTGCAATGAACATTGGGGTACATGTGTCTCTTTCAATTCTGGTTTCCTTGGAGTGTATGCCCAGCGGTGGGATTGCTGGGGCATAAGGCAGTTTTCTTTGCAATTTTTTAAGGAATCTCCACACTGTTTTCCATAATGGCTGTACTAGTTTGCATTCCCACCAGCAGTGTAAGAGGGTTCCCTTTCCTCCACTTCCTCTCCAGCATTTATTGCTTGTAGACTTTTGGATCGCAGCCATTCTGACTGGTGTGAAATGATACCTCACTGTGGTCTTGATTTGCATTTCTCTGATAATGAGTGATGTTGAGCATCTTTTTATGTGTTTGTTAGCCATCCATATGTCTTTGGATCATTTATTTTTCTGGAGTTGAGCTGCATAAGTTGCTCGTATGTTTTTGAGATTAGTTGTCAGTTGCTTCATTTGCTATTGTTTTCTCCTGTTCAGAAGGCTGTCTTTTCACCTTGCTTATAGTTTCCTTTGTTGTGCAGAAGCTTTTAATTATAATTAGATCCCATTTGTTTAATTTTGCTTTTATTTCCAGTATACTGGGAGGTGGATCATAGAGGATCCTGCTGTGATTTATGTCAGAGAGTGTTTTGCCTATGTTCTCCTCTAGAAGTTTTATAGTTTCTGGTCTTACATTTAGATCTTTAATCCATTTTGAGTTTATTCTTGTGTGTGGTGTTAGAAAGTGATCTAGTTTCATTCTTTTACAAGTGGTTGACCAGTTTTCCCAGCACCACTTGTTAAAGAGGTTTCTTTACTCCATTGTATATTCTTGCCTCCTTTGTCGAAGATAAGGTGTCCATAGGTGTCTGGATTCATCTCTGGGCTTTCTATTTTGTTCTATTGATCTATATTTCTGTCTTTGTGCCAGTACCATACTGTCTTGATGACTGTGGCTTTGTAGTAGAGCCTGAAGTCAGGCAAGTTGATACCCCCAGTTCCATTCTTCTTTCTCAAGATTGCTTTGGCTATTCGAGGTTTTTTTCGTATTTCCATAGAAATCTTGAAATTATTTGCTCTAGCTCTGTGAAAAATACTGCTGGTAGCTTGATAGGGATTGCATTGAATCTGTAGATTGCTTTGGGTAGTATACTCATTTTCACTATATTGACTCTTCCAATCCATGAACATGGTATATTTCTCCATCTATTAGTGTCCTCTTTGATTTTTTCATTAGTGTTTTATAGTTTTTGATGTATTGGTCTTTAGTTTCTTTAGGTAGGTATATTTCTAAGTATTTTATTCTTTTTGTTGCAATGGTGAATGGAATTGTTTCCTTAACTTCTTTTTCTACTTTCTCACTATTATTGTATAGAAATGCAAGGGATTTCTGAGTGTTGGTTTTATATCCTGCAACTGTACTATATTCATTGATTAGCTCTAGTAGTTTTCTGGTGGAGTCTTTAGGATTTTCTATGTAGAGGATCATGTCATTGGCAAACAGTGAGAGTTTTACTTCTTCTTTTCCAATTTGGATTCCTTTTATTTCTTTTTCTGCTCGGATTGCTGTGACCAAAACTTCCAGAAGTCTATTGAATAGTAGTGGTGAAAGTGGGCACCCTTGTCTTCCTGACTTTAGGGGAAATGCTTTCAATTTTTCACCATTGAGGATAATGTTTGCTGTGGGTTTGTCATATATAGCTTTTACTATGTTGAGGTACGTTCCTTCTATTCCTGCTTTATGGAGAGTTTTTATCATAAATGGATGTTGAATCTTGTCAAAGGCCTTCTCTGCATCTATTGGGATAAGCATATGACTTTTACTTTTCAATTTGTTAATGTGGTGAATTACATTGATTGATTTGCAGATATTGAAAAATTCTTGCATCCCTGGGATAAAGCCCACTTGGTCATGGTGTATGATCTTTTTAATGTGTTGTTGGATTCTGATTGCTAGAATTTTGTTAAGGATTTTTGTTCATCAGTGATATTGGCCTGTAGTTTTCTTTTTTGTGGTGTCTTTGTCAGGTTTTGGTATTAGGGTGATGGTGGGAGTTTGGAAGTTTACTTTCCTCTGCAATTTTCTGGAATAGTTTCAGTAAGATAGCTGTTAGCTCTTCTCAAAAAATTTTTTTTCTTTTATTTTATTCTATGTTAACAATACTGTATTGGTTTTGCCATACATTGACATGAATCAGCCACAGGTGTACACGATCTCCCAATGCTGAAGCCCCCTCCCACCTCCCACTCCATATCATCTCTCTGGATCATCCCGAGCACCAGCCCCAAGCATCCTGTATCCTGTATTGAACATAGACTGGTGCTTCGTTTCTTATATGATAGTATGTATGTTTCAATGCCATTCTCCCAAATCATCCCACCCTCTCCCTCTCCCTCAGAGGCCAAAGTCCGTTCTATACCTCTGTGTCTCTTTTGTTGTCTCACATACAGGGTCATCATTACTATCTTACTAAATTCCATATATATGTGTCAGTATACTGTATTGGTATTTTTCTTTCTGGCTTACTTCACTCTAATTGACTCCAGTAGAATTCAGCTGTGAAGCCGTCTGGACCTGGGCTTTTGTTTGCTGGAAGATTTCTGATTACAGTTTCAATTTCCATGCTTGTGATGGGTCTGTTAAGATTTTCTATTTCTTCCTGGTTCAGTTTTGGAAAGTTGTACTTTTCTAAGAATTTGTCCATTTCTTCCAAGTTGTCCATTTTATTGGCATGTAATTGCTGATAGTAGTCTCTTATGATTCTTTGCATTTCTGTGTTGTCTGTTGTGATATCTCCATTTTCATTTCTAATATTACTGATTTGATTTTTTTTCTCTTTGTTTCTTGATGAGTCTGGCTAATGGTTTGTCAATTTTATTTATCCTTTCAAAGAACCAGCTTTTTGCTTTGTTGATTTTTGCTATGATCTCTTTTGTTTCTTTTGCATTTGTTTCTGCCCTAATTTTAAAGATTTCTTTCCTTCTACTAACTGAGCTTCTCTATTTCTTCCTTTTCTAGTCACTTTAAGTGTAGAGTTAAGTTATTTATTTGACTTTTTTCTTGTTTCTTGAGGTATACCTGTATTGCTATGAACTTTCCTCTTAGCACTGTTTTTATAGTGTCCCACAGGTTTTGTGTAGTTGTGTTTTCATTTTCATTCGTTTCTATGCATATTTTGATTTCTTTCAGCCTCCAAATGTTGGAATTTTTAATAGTTTTTTTTTTTTTTCCTGTAATTGAGATCTAACCATAGTGCATTATGGTCAGAAAAGATGCTTGGAATGATTTCGATTTTTTTGAATTTATCAAGGTTAGATTTATGGCCCAGAATGTGATCTATCCTGGAAAAGGTTCCTTGTGCACTTCAGAAAAAGGTGAAATTCATTGTTTTGGGGTGAAATGTCTTATAGATATCAATTAGGTCTAACTGGTCTATTGTATCATTTACAGTTTGTGTTTCTTTGCTAATTTTCTGTTTAGTTGATCTGTTCATAGGTGTGATTGGGGTATTAAAGTCTCCCACTATTATTGTGTTATTATTAATTTCCCCTTCCGTGCTTGTTAGCATTTGTCTTATATATTGTGGTGCTCCTATGTTGGGTGCATATATATTTATAATTGTTATATCTTCTTGGATTGATCCTTTAATCATTATGTAGTGGCTTCTTTGTCTCTTTTCACAGACTTTGTTTTAAAGTCTATTTTATTGGATACGAGTATTCCTACTCCTGCTTTCTTTTGGTCTCTATTTGCATGGAATATCTTTTTCCAGCCCTTCCCTTTCAGTCTGTATGTGTCCATTGTTTTGAGGTGGGTCTCTTGTAGGCAGCATATATAGGGAACTTGTTTTTGTATCCATTCAGCCAGTCTTTGCCTTTTGGTTGGGGCATTCAACCCATTTACATTTAAGGTAATTATTGATAAGTATGATCCCATTGTCATTTACTTTATTGTTTTGGGTTCAGGTTTATATGCCTTTTTTGTGTTTCCTGTCTAAAGTCTATCCTTTAGCATTTGTTGGAGAGCTGGTTTGGTGGTGCTGAGTTCTTTCAGCCTTTGCTTGTCTGGAAAGCTTTTTATTTCTCCTTCATATTTGAATGAGATCCTTGCTGAATACAGTAATCTGGGCTGTAGGTTATTTTCTTTCATCACTTTAAGTATGTCTTGCCATTCCCTCCTGGCCTGAAGAGTTTCTATTGAAAGATCTGCAGTTATTCTTATGGGGATCCCCTTGTGTGTTATTTGTTGTTTTTCCCTTGCTGCTTTTAATATTTGTTCTTTGTGTTTGTTCTTTGTTAATTTGATTAATATATGTCTTGGGGTGTTTCGCCTTGGGTTTATCCTGTTTGGCACTCTCTGGGTTTCTTGGACTTGGGTGATTATTTCCTTCCCCATTTTAGGAAAGTTTTCAACTATTATCTCCTCAAGTATTTTCTCATGGTCTTTCTTTTTGTCTTCTTCTGGGACTCCTATAATTCGAATATTGGAGCGTTTCATTTTGTTCTGGAGGTCTCTGAGGTTGTCCTCATTTCTTTTAATTCATGTTTCTTTTTTTCCTCACTGATTCATTTAGTTCTACCATTTTATCTTCTGTTTCACTAATCCTATCTTCTGCCTCCCATATTCTACTATTTTTTGCCTGCAGAGTGTTTCTGATCTCTTTTATTGCTATTATTCATTATATGTTGACTCTGTTTTATTTCTTCTAGATCCTTGTTAAACCTTTCTTGCATCTTCTCAATCCTTGATTCCAGGCTATTTATTTGTGATTCCATTTTGATTTCAAGATTTTGGATCATTTTCACTATCAGTATTTGGAATTCTTTCTCAGGTAGATTCCCTATCTCTTCCTCTTTTGTTTGGTTTGGTGGACATTTCTCCTGTTCCTTTACCTGCTGGGTATTCCTCTGTCTCTTCATCTTGGTTATATTGCTGCATTTGGGGTGGCCTTCCTATATTCTGTGAATTTGTGGAGTTCTCTTTATTACTGAGCTTCCTCACTGTGTGTGGGGTTGTATCAGTGGCTTGTAAAGGTTTCTTGATTAGGGAGGCTTGTGTTGGAGTTCTGGTGGATGGAGCTGAATTTCTTCTCTCTGAAGTGCTGCCAAGTGTCTAGTAATGTGTTTTGAGACGTCAATGGTTTTGGAGTATTTTTGAGCTGCCTGTATATTGAAGCTCAGGGGCTTGTTCTTGTGTTGCTGGAGAATTTGCATGGTATGTCTTACTCTGGAACATATTGGCCCTTGGGTGGTGCTCGATTTCAGTGTAAGTATGGAGGTGTTTGATGAACTCCTATTGAATAATGTTCCCTGTATTCAGGAATTCTCTGATGATCTCAGGATTTGGACTTAAGCCTCTTGATTCTGGTTTTCAGTTTTATTTTTACAATAGCCTCAGGACTTCTCCATCTATACAGCACTGATGTTAAAACATCTAGGTTAAAGATGAAAGGTTTCTCCACATTAAGGGTCACCCCTAGAGGATCACTGAGTTACATGGAGGAGAGAAGAGGGAGGGGGTAGTTAGAGGTGACTGGAATAGGATGAGGTGGAATCAGAAGAGGAGAGAGCAAGCTAGCCCATAACCACTTTCTTGTGTGTGCTCAACAGTCTGGACCTCTCAGAGGTGTTCACAGAGTTATACAAGGAAGAGGAGAGGGAGGAAGTAGACAGAGGTGGCCAGGGGGATAAAAGAGGGAGATGAAAAGGAGGGAGACAGATCCGGCCAGTAACCAATTCCCTGAGTGTTCACCACCTTCTGGAACACACAGAGATTCACAGAATTGAGTAGAGAAGAGGGAGGGGAGGAAGGAGACAAAGGCCACCTGGTGGAGAAAAAAGAGAGTCCAAATGAAGACAGAGTGGTCAAACCAGTAATCTCGGTCTCATGTAAAATTGGGTACTGAACATTAGGTTTATAAATGTAAAAATTGACAACAAATACCAAAATGTAAAGATTAAAAATCTGGAGTAGAGATTGGATTTTCAGAAATAAAATATTAAAGAAAAGAAGAAGAAGGAGAAAAAAAAAGAAAAAAAAGCCATCAGAATTATTAAAAGACAACACCCTCCACCACAAAAAGACTATATACAGTGTTTGCTTTAAAAATAGATTTTTTTTGAAAAGTAATAATAGGTTATAAAAATAATAAATACAGATATAGAGGACTTAAAAATTTAAGAAAGTTTTTTAAAAAAGAAGACAAAAAAGAAAAGAAGGAAAAATAAAATTTAAAAATTAAAAAAAAATCACGCTTCCACATCAACTAAAAAAAAAAAACAATTGATCATAAAAGTAGTAAAGGTATATCTGGCCCTTTCTCTGGTGTTGTGGGCTGTGTGGGCTCGCTATCAAGACAGTTCCCTCTGTTTAACTTCCTCTGTTTGCAGATCCTCTTCCATGTCTGATTTCCCTCTTGACACAGGGAGGGCAGTGATGGACTTTACGCTGGGCTTGCCCCTGCTCGCAGTGCACACTGCTCTGGTTCTATGTTGCTCCGCCAGATAACCGTCTGAGGCCTGCCCTAGGCTTCATGCACATGCCCAGTCTAAGCCACTCTGGCTTGGCCCTCAGGAAGCCCTCCGAGGTGCAGATTTGGTTGGGCCTGCATTTTGTGCCCTTCCCAAGTCCGAGTAGCAAGGGAGTTTGGCGAGCGCAATTGCTGTGATTTCTGGCCTTTCCGTGCTGCTCAATTTTCTGGGAGTACTGCTGGGGCTCCTTCTCAGGCAGATGATGACTGTCCAGAGCCCCCAGAAGTCTTAGTTAGCAAAGAAACCTGCTTGCAATTTGGTAAGTAATGTCTCTCTTGAGCTGCGATTACCCCTTCCAGCCCTTAAGGCTCTGACTGCCTGGCACTGGAGGGGGATGGTCTGCAGCCAGCTACTTCCAATCCATCCTTTGTTCTGTGTGTGGTCCTGGTGGTGTCTTATGTTCGAGCCTTTTGCGTGGTAGCTATCCCACACTCTGGTTTGCTAGCCCAAGTTAGTTCGTTCTGGCCACGCGCGGGTGTTATGACCCGATTCTCTAGAAGCACTGCAGCCCCGCATCTCCCGTGCCCTGATTCTTAGAAAGTACTGCCGCTTGTGCCTCCCGCTCCTCCCTGCCCAAGCCTCACTTGCTAGACTAATATAACTTGAGTTTTAAACTGCAATGTGATTTTAAAATTTCACCTTTAGCTTAAAAGAAAGAAAAAAAGGAATAAAATTATGTTTATGTCTCACTTTCATAGTGTTACAGAAAAAATAATGATCATCTAATGCTGTCCATGAGCTTCCCTGGTGGCTCAGATCTCCCTGCAATATGGGAGGCCTGGGTTTTTTCCCTGGGTAGGGAAAATCCCCTATAGGAGGGCATGACAACCCACTCCAGTATTCTTGCCTGGAAAATCCACATGGACAGAGGAGCCTGCTGGGCTACAGTCCATGGGATTGCAGAGTTGGATAAGACTGAGCAACTAAGCACAGCACAGCAAAATGCTGTCCAGATCCTAAAATCCTCAGAATTTGCAAATGATTTCTGTTCCATTTCTTCTTTCTCTCTTTCTTTTTCCTTTTCCTTTCCTTTCTTTTTTTCTCTCTCTCAAATTATGAAATATGATAAATAGGTAGACAAGTAATTCTGTATAATCACCCTGTATGTTGCTTTCTCTAAGAAATTAAAGACATTATCAGCTCTTTACAGCATTTCTGTAAGCATTGTTCTAGTCACTGTGCCTCTCTGACACCCCTAGGAGCAAACTTCATTGCTATGTTCAAACTTTTTCTTCTAACCAGAGAATAGGTTGTGAGAGTATAAAACTTAATTTTCTTGCTTTTGAAATTTGTATTATTAAAATTTTAGAGTATATTCCCTTATGTCTGGCTTATTTGGCTCAGCTTTTTGTTTCAAAAGAATTTTTAAGTAATTAACTGTAACAGTAGTTCCATTTTTGTTGCTGAAGAATGTTCCACAAAATAAATATATTAATATGATAATATGTTTATTCATACTACTACTACAAAATGGAATTTGGCTATTTCCTCTTCTTTATTGAAGTATTATTTATTTACAGTGTTATAATAATTTTAGATGCACAACATAGTGATTCATTATGTTTTTAGACTATACACTATTAAAACGTAGTGGCTCAGTGGGTAAAATACCTGCCTGCAATGCAGGCAATGCCAGAGATATGGATTTGACTTCTGGGTGGGGAAAATTCCCTGGAGGAGGGCCCAACAACCCAATCCCGCGGACAGAGGAGCCTGGTGGACTACAGTCCATGGGTTCGCAAAGTGTTGGACATGACTGAAGTGACTGAGCACAGCACATAACACAAAATATAATAGCTATAACTTATAGTGCTAGACAGTGGTATCCTTGTAGCTTATCTATTTTATACAGAGTATTTCGTATACTTTATACTCCTAAATTGCCCCTCCTCCTTTCCTTATAACGTCTGCAAATAACAATTTTTGGAGAGAACTAAAGAGAAACTTTGTGCATTGTGGGTCAGAGTGTAAATTGATATAACCAATTGTATACCGTATGGAAAACAGTATGGAGTTTTGCACACACATGCACACAAACACACACACAAAAGCTAAATATAGAACTACAATATGAGCCAGCAATTTCACTCCTGGTTATTTCATCTTTTTTGTCTTTAATGGAAATGTTGCATTAACATTCTTACTCAAGTATGTGCTGCATTGCACACGAGCACTCACTGTGTGAGCTATGCCCTATCTTTTAATGTTCTGGATCAAAGGGAGCTCATTTCTGATCTTTTGCTAGGTACCATCAAACAATTTTCCAAAATAGATGTATTAGTTTAAATTCCAACTATTTGCATGTGGGTTCTAATTATTGTACATTCTTGCCAACATTTAATATTGTCATAGCAGACATTTTAATATTTTCATGTTGGTGGGTGAGTAGGGGTACTTCATTTTGGCTGTGAATTCAACTCCACTTTACTAATGTGGTTGAATTCCTATAATTTAGTTTTGAGTCATTTGACTTGTTTTACTTTTTGTGAAGGGGCTATTCAGGGTTTTTTTAAACCTATTTTTCTATTAGATTGTTAATATTTTATTATGAAACATGTATTTCATTATGCATTCTAAATAAAAGTCATGTGATGTATGTATCATGAATATTTTCTCCTCGATTGTGGCTTCTCTATTGTTGGTGATGTACTTAGGTGCACACATTTCCTTTTGTTTAATGAATTAATGTTTATCAAACTGTTTACATAGTGAAGTGCTTTTAATGTCTTATTTAAGATCCACTTCTTACCTCCAAAATAAGATAGTCTCATATTTTATGTGCTAAATTATCACAAATTTCATACAGTATTATATTTTATATTCTACTTCCTCTATTTTCAATTTGAGGTTTTATTTTCTCTTTTGTATTGATTTTTAAAATTATTTCCTTTTTTAATTTACAATGTTGTTTATTTGTTTTCACTTTTTAATTTTTTTTAAAAAATATAAATTTATTTAATTGGAGGCTAATTAAAATACTGTATTCATTTTGCCATATATCAACATGAATCTGCCATGGGTGTACACGTGTTCCCCATCCTGAACCCTCTTCCCACCTCCCTCCCTCCCTATACCATCCCTCTGGGTCATCCCAGTATACCAGCCCCAGGCACCCTGTATCATGCATCGAACCTGGACTGCCGATATGTTTCACATATGATAATATACATGTTTCAATGCCATTCTCCAAAACTACTCCACCCTCACCCTCTCCCACAGAGTCCAAAAGACTGTTCTATACATCTGTGTTTCCTTTGCTGTCTTGCATACAGGGTTATCATTACCATCGTTCTAAATTCCATATATATGTGTTAGTATTCTGTATTGGTGTTTTTCTTTCTGGCTTACTTCACTCTGTATAATAGGCTCCAGCTTCATCCACCTCATTAGAACTGATTCAAATGTATTCTTTTTAATGGCTGAGTAATACTCCATTGTGTATATGTACCACAGCTTTCTTATCCATTCATCTGGTGATGGACATCAAGGTTGCTTCCATGTCCTGGCTATTATAAACAGTGCTGCAAACTGAAAGTAAATTTTGAAGGGGCATGACTATAAGCTAATTTTATATTTTGACTTATTGGTGTATATTTACCCCAGAAATACTTATTTTTTTTAAATTAATTAATTAATTAATTAATTAATTTTAAATTACTTATTAAAAAATTCACTTTTTTTTAATACTTTATTCTACTTTACAATACTGTATTGGTTTTGCCATACGTTGACATGAATCAGCCACAGGTGTACACAATCTCTCAATGTTGAAGCCCCCTCCCACCTCCCACCCCACACCATCTGTCCGGATCATCCCGTACACCAGCCCTAAGCATCCTGTATCCTGTATTGAACATAGACTGGCGCTTCATTTCTTATATGATAGTATACATGTTTCAGTGCAATTCTCCCAAATCATCCCACCCTTTCCTTCTCTCCCTCAGAGGCCAAAAGTCCATTCTATACCTCTGTGTCTCTATTGTCATCTTACATAGAGGGTCATCATTACTATCTTTCTAAATTCCATATATATGTGTCAGTATACTGTATTGGTGTTTTTCTTTCTGGCTTACTTCACTCTGTATAATCAGCTCCAGTTTCATCCATCTCATTAGAACTGAGTCAAATTTATTCTTTTTAAGGGCTGATTAATACTCCATTGTGTATATGTACCACAGCTTTCTTACTGCTCTGTGATGCCAGAATATTCATAAAGTAAATAACGGTATATCTATAATTCTGTTTCTAGTCTTTCTGTATGCTTCTAGCTGTTTTATAATCAGAACTTCCCTTAACTAATAGGTTTTGACATCAAGTTGAGCAATTCCTAAAAAGTTACTTTTTATCTTACAGAGTGTTTAAGATATTCTTTATCTTTACCTTTTAAAACAAACTTTAGAATTATTCTTGTTTAGATTTAGTGTAGAAAAACAGTAGAATTGTACATCTATTTGCAGAGAATGATAAGTTTGCATCCTCACGTCTCCAAAATCATAAGCATGCTACATTATTATGTTTATTTAGATCTACTTCATGTTTTACAATATAAGATATATATTTTATAAAGTTCTTACATATATTTTTAAATTAATCTGTATGTTTGATTATTTTTTATACTATTTTAAATGTCATTTGTAAAATGTTTATTGTTTTTCAATTAGGATTCAATGCATTTTTGGCAACTAACAATATTTCTAAATAATTTTATAATTTATTTGTAGATTCTTTTGGGTTTTCAACATGCGTATCATACAATCTCTAATTAAGCATTTTCTGGATATGTTGTTTCCAATGTTATTCCTTTTACTTTTTCCTTGTGTTTGGTTAACTAGCTGAAAACATCAGTACAATTTTGAATAAACAGTAAAAGTGGGTACCCTTGACTTCCTCATCTAATAAGGAATGTATCAATACGTAACACTTCATGCTTAAAATGTTAAGCAAAGTTATCTCATGTATTTCTTTTTGTATGTGTCTATTTGTTATATTTTGTTTTTCAGTGAGTGAATGTTGAATTTATCAAGTTATTTCCCCTCATTTTAACTCCTTTAATATTTTTATATGGTAAGTTCTATTCTTAAAAATGTCTAAAGTCAAAATATGTGTTTTTCCCTAAGAAAATTACTATAAGCATTGTATATTCACCTTTTATTTGTTGATTGGATTAATGTGTCAATATTTTATGTAAAGTTTAAAATTCTGTGACCATTAGTAAGATTGTTCTGTAATTTTCTTTTGTTGTTTTTACTTGTTAGTTTTTGCCATCAATATTATATTTTTCTCCTAAAACAAAAATGATGAGAGTCTTCTTATTCAATTCAGTGAATATCATGTAGAAATGAAAAAGAGAGTGTGGTAGGAAGAAACACAAAGACAGTGTTTGTATAAAGAAAAAACAAGACAACTAAAAGTTAATTGCTATTCAGTTCAGTTCAGTTGCTCTGCTGTGTTGGACTCTTTGCAACCCCATGGACTAGAGCACTACAGGCATCCCTGTCCATCACCAGCTCCAAGTTTACTCAAACTCATGTCCATTGAGTTGGTGATGCCATCAAACCATCTCATTCTCTGTAATCCCCTTCTCCTCCTGCCTTCAATCTTTCCCAGCATGTGGGTCTTTTCAAATGAGTCAGCTCTTCACATCAGGTGGCCAAGTGTTGGAGTTTCAGCTTCAGCCTCAGTTCTTCCAATGAATGTTCAGGATTGATTTCCTTTAGGATGGACTGGTTTGATCTTGCAGTCCAAGGGATTGGCAAGAGTCTTCTCCAACACCACAGTTCAAAAGCATCAGTTCTTCAGCAGTGAACTTTCTTCACAGTTCAACTCTCACATTCGTACATGACCACTGGAAAAATCATAGCTTGGACTAGACGGACTTTTGTTGACAAGGTAATGTCTCTGCTTTTCAACATACTGTCTAGGTTGGTCTTCATTTTTCTTCCAAGGGATAGGGTCTTTTAATTTCATGGAGGCAATCACCATCTGCAGCACCACCAAAAACAAACAAACAAACAAAACAAAACACTTCTGCCACTGCTTCCACTGTTTCCCCGTCTATTTGCCATGAAGTGATGGGACTGGATGCCATGATCTTCGTTTTCTGAATGTTGAGTTTTAAGCCAACTTTTTCATTTTCCTCTTTACTTTCATCAAGAGGCTCTTTAGTTCTTCACTTTCTGCCATAACGGTGAGGTCATCTGCATATCTGAGACTATTTATATTTCTAGCAATCTTGATTCCAGCTTGTGCTTCATCTAGCCCAACGTTTCTCATGATGTACTCTGCATATAAATTAAATAAGCAGGGTATCAATATACAGCCTTAACATGCCCCTTTCCCTATTTGGAACCATTCTGTTCCATTTCCAGTTCTAACTGTTGTTTCCTGACTTGCATACAGATTTCTAAAAAGGCAGCTCAGGTGGTCTGGTATTCCCATCTCTTCCAGAATTCTCCACTGTTTCTGGTGATCCACAAAGTCAAAGGCTTTGGAATAGTCAGTAAAGCAGAAATAGATGCTTTTCTGGAACTCTCTTACTTTTCTGATGATCCAGTGGATGTTGACAATTTGATCTCTGGTTCCTCTGCCTTTTCTAAAATCAGCTTGAATATCTGGAAGTTCACAGTTCACATATTGCTGAAGCCTGGCTTGGAGAGTTTTGATCTTTACTTTGCTAGCGTGTGAGATGAGTGCAATTGTCCAGTAGTGTGAACATTCTTTGGCATTGCCTTTCTTTGGGATTTGAATGAAAACGGACCTTTTCCAGTCCTGTGGCCACTGCTGAATTTCCTGGCATGTTGAATCCAGCACTTTCTCAGCATCATCTCTTAGGATTTGAAATAGCTCAACTGGAATCCAATCACCTCCACTAGGTTTGTTTGTAGTGATGGTTCCTTAGGCCCACTTGACTTCATATTCCAGGATGTCTGGCTCTAGGTGAGTGATCACACCATCGTGGCTATGTTGGTCATGAAGATCTTTTTGTACTGTCCTTTTGTGTATTCTTGCCACCTCTTCTTAATATCTTCTGCTTCTGTTAGGTCCATATCATTTCTGTGCTTTATCGAGCCCATCTTTGCATGAAATGTTCCCTTGGTATCTCTAATTTTCTTGAAGAGACTTCTAGTCTTTCCCATTCTGTTGTTTTCTTCTATTTCTTTGCACTGATCACTGAGGAAGTCTTTCTTATCTCTCCTTGCTATTCTTTGGAATTATGCATTCAAATGGGTATATCTTTCCTTTTCTTCTTTGCTTTTAGCTTCTCTTCTTTTCACAGTTATTTGTAAGGCCTCCTTATAGGGCCTTTTGCTTTTTGCATTTCTTTTTCTTGGGGATGGTCTTGATCCCTGTCTCCTGTTCAATGTCATGAACCTCTGTCCATAGTTCTTCAGGCACTCTGTGTATCATATCTAGTCCCTTAAATCAATTTCTCACTTCCACTGTAAGGGATTTGATTCAAATTATACCTGAATGTTCTAGTGGTTTTCCTTAATTTCCTCAATTTAAGTCTGATTTTGGCAATAAGAAATTCATGATCTGAGCCACAGTCAGCTCCCGGTCTTGTTTTTGCTGACTGTATACAGCTTCTTCATCTTTGACTGCCAAGAATATAATCAGTCTGATTTCGGTGTCAACCATCTGGTGATGTCCATGTGTAAAGTCTTCTCTTGTTATTGGAAGAGGGTGTTTGCTATGTCCAGTGCGTTCTCTTGGCAGAACTATATTAGCCTTTGCCCTGCTTCATTCTGTACTCCGAGGCCAGTTACTGTACTCCAAGCAATTACTGTACTCCAAGCAATCACTCTAGTAATGGCTATTACTGGTGTGCTTAGTCGCTCAGTTGTATCTGACTCTTTGCAACCCCAGAGACTGTAGCCCACCAGAATCCTTTGTCCATGGTATTCTCCAGGCAAGAATACTCGAGTAGGTTCAGTGCCTTCCTCCATGAGATCTTCCTAACCCAGGGACTGGATCATGTTCTTCAACATTGCTGGCAGGTTCTTACTGTATGAGCTACCAGGGAACCTATTAGTGGAGGAGGCCCTAAAGCAACTGTAATTTTTATTATCTATTTATGCAAAGAAAATAGTGTTTGAACCCTGACTTCACATACCAATTTTCTGGACCAAGAAATTAGCTTTGTTGTTTCTTGCTTAGTTCTTTCTGAAATGTGTATATTTGGTTAGCCAAAAAGTTTGTTCTGGTTTTTCTGTAGCATGTTATGGAAAAACTGTAATGAACTTTTATGGCCAGCCCAAAATTATTAGAAAATTGTAAGTTTGCAGTCACTAAGTTAGTTGTTATTTAGTTAATAATAAGTTAAAAAAAATTAGTTACTACTCCCCAAAACTACCTCTAAACCTGGCCCCAACACACTGACAGTCACAGATACTAAAAACAAAATCTGGCAAATGTTGTAGCAAATGATGCAAAGTGGGGAAACTGAGAGCTATTTATTACAATTACACTTTTTCAGTTCAAAATTGATAGTATCTTGGCATAATGAGGAGAGTGAAAAAGTTGTCAGAAAACGATCATGGCATCTTGTCCCATCACTTCATGGGAAATAAATGGGGAAACAGTGTCAGACTTTGTTTCGTGGGCTCCAAAATCACTGTAGATGCTGATTGCAGCCATATAATTAAAAGACACTTATTCCTTGGAAGAAAAGTTATGACCAACCTAGATAGCATATTCAAAAGCAGAGACAGTACTTTGCCAACAAAGGTCCATCTACTCAAGGCTATGATTTTTCCAGGTGTCATGTATGGATGTGAGAGTTGTACTGTGAAGAAACCTGAGCACTGAAGAATTGATGCTTTTGAACTGTGGTGTTGGAGAAGACTCTTGAAAGTCCCTTGGACTGCAAGGAGATCCAACCAGTCCATTCTAAAGGAGATCAACCCTGGGATTTCTTTGGAAGGAAAAATGCTAAAGTTAAAACTCCAGTTCTTTGGCCACCTCATGCGAAGAATTGACTCATTGGAAAAGACTCTGATGCTGGGAGGGATTGGGGGCAGGAGGAGAAGGGGACAGAGGATGAGATGGTTGAATAGCATCACTCACTCGATGGATGTGAGTTTGACTGTACTCCGGGAGTTGATGATGGGCAAGAAGGCCTGGTGTGCTGCGATTCATGGGGTCACAATGAATCAGACATGACTGAGCAACTGAACTGAACTGAACTTGCATAAAGTAGAGCTGGTTGTAGTATTGAAGATACAATAAAATGGGAGTACTAATGTGAATGATGACATTTTAAGAATAAATTATATAATTTTTAATTTAAAAAATAAGTTGCAAAGATATTTCAGAGTTTTCATCACACCTCACCATACATTTTTAGTAGGAATTAAAAATGTTGTAGCTATTTTCCATAGCATATGGAAAATAGTATAGAGTTTCTCTATTAAGGTGAAAATTAAATTGTACATGATCTAGCAATCCTGGTTATAGGTTTTATCCTAAAAATTTGAGGTCAAGCTTTCAAAAATATGTTAGCATTCCCACACTCACTGTAGAACCATTCACAATATCCAGGGTGTGGAAACAATTGAAATGTCTATGGACAGATAGTTTGATAAAAGAATGTAGCACTTATGTAAACAATGAAATACAATCTGACCTTTAAAAAGATGTAAACTGTGTAATATGTGACTACATGGATGAAATTTGAAGATACTACGTTAACTGAAAATGTCAATCATAGACAAATACTGCAGGATTCCACTTATATTGGAATCAAGGAATGGAATAATAGCTATCAGAGGCTAGTGGAGAGGGAAGGAGGAATTTATGAATCAATGGTCAAGAAGTTTCAGTTTAGCAAGACACAAACACAGTACCATATTGTACACTTAAAAATACCTTAAGAGGGTAGATCTCATATTGTGTTCTTATACAGTAAAATAAAATTTAAGAAAGAATTAATGACACATTATGATGACAAAAATTTAAATTTTATTTGAATTTCATCAGGCTTGTTTTTTCCCCACTAATACACTCTTTTCTTTCTGAAATGTAATCTGGTGTACCATACTGGATTAGTTTTCACATCTCCTCAGTGTCCTCTGCACTGTCTTGACTTTGACAATTCTAAGGAATATTAGTGAGGTATCCTGCAGAATGTTTCCGGATATGGGTTTACCTAATGATTGCCTCACATTAAACTGGGATTGTAGATTTTCGATATGGTTTTACCACAGAGGTGAAACTTTTCTCATGACGTCATATCAGGGTGAATTATATCCATGTTACATCACTGGAGAAGACCATCTTTATCTTTTGCTTAAGGCAGAGTTGGCCAAGTTTCTCTACTCTAAATTTGAACGTTGGATTTGAAATGCAGTTAATAACAATTATTTCTGTATTTTTTCCATATCTCAAAGTCTACATTTCATGTTTATTCAATGAACACCTATTATTTCAAAAGTTCAATATCAAAAATATAATTAATGGGATAGATGTGGTGATGTAATTATTTTAAATGATTTAGAAGAAAATGCATCCACTAAAATGACACAAGAGACAGTGCTTCACCTAATTAAATGGTTTGTGGTCCACTGAGTAATACTCCGATTACAATTCTGTGTACTTCATATAATCATGGTCACAGGGGGAAATATAGCCCAGGGTTTGGCAGAATTTAGACTGTGAATTCAGCTTTTAAGTTTTTCTTTGTAATTTTGATATTTCTAATGTCCCTGGAAATAAAATGCCATTTTACTGGCATGCTCATTGAAATATTCTACCATATTTGCAGTCCTAAATTATTTTAATATCTTAAAGAATGTTTGAATACTAAGAAGAAACATACCTGAGATTCATTAATCCTAAAAAGAAATTCTCAGTAAATTAATCAAGAACATCTGGTTTCAGGTCAGTTCATGCTTCTTTCTGTATCTTGCAAATTAAGTGGAAAAGATGGAGCTACCACTCTTATAGATTATCCTACAAACTATAGATGATTTCTTTCTATGATCAGAAACATTTTAATTTGCACTAATATGGCATGAAGTGGTTTTTGCAATTAAGATTTGTAGTACTGAAACTGGCAGCAATGAGCAATAGGGAAAATTGCAAAAATACAGAGAATTCTATAATTTCATAAATCTAGTTCCAGTTTACGGAGAAGGCAATGGCATCTTATTCCAGTATTCTTGCCTGGACAATCCCATGGATAGAGAAGTCTGGTAGGCTGCAGTCGATGGGGTCATTAGGAGTTGGACATGACTGAGTGACTTCACTTTCACTTTTCACTTTCATGCATTGCAGAAAGAAATGGCAACCCACTCTAGTACTCTTGCCTGGAGAATCCCAGATACAGGGGACCCTGGTGGGCTGTTGTCTATGGGGTTGCACAGAGTTGGACAAGAGTGAAGTGACTTGGCAGCAACAGTGGTTCCAATATGAATACACACCTACCATTAATACGCTGATTTTCTCCAAAATTATTTGAAATTGCTAAGGTTGACTACCAAATCAATTTTTCAGTCTCTTTTGTTATTGATGTGAGTATTGCATCAGTGCATGGAAAAGAAAGGCAAAAAAGCAAAATGTCTGTCTGGGGAGGGCTTACAAATAGCTGTGAAAAGAAGAGAAGTGAAAAGCAAACGAGAAAAGGAAAGACATAAGCATCTGAATGCAGAATTCCAAAGAATAGCAAAGAGAGATAAGAAAGACTTCCTCAGCTATCAATGTAAAGAATTAGAGGAAAACAACAGAATGGGAAAGACTAGAGATCTCTTCTGGAAAATTAGAGATAGCAAGGGAACATGTCATGCAAAGATGGGCTCGATAAAGGACAGAAATGGTATGGACCTAACAGAAGCAGAAGATATTAAAAAGAGGTGACAAGAATACACAGAAAAACTGTACAAAAATAGATCTTCACAACCAAGAGAATCACAATGATGTGATCATTCATCTAGAGCCAGACATCCTGGAATGTGAAGTCAAGTGGGCCTTAGAAAGCATCACTACGAACAAAGCTAGTGGAGGTGATGGAACTCCAGTTGAGCTATTTCAAATCCTGAAAGATGATGCTGTGAAAGTGCTGCACTCAATATGCCAGCAACTTTGGAAAACTCAGCAGTGGCCACAGGACGGGAAAAGTTCCATTTTCATTCCAATCCCAAAGAAAGGCAATGCCAAAGAATGCTCAAACTACCTCACAATTGCACTCATTTCACACGCTAGTAAAGTAAAGCTCAAAATTCTCCAAGCTAGATTTCAGCAATATGTGATCTGTGACCTTCCAGATGTTCAATCTGGTTTTAGAAAAAGCAGAGGAACCAGAGATCAAATTGCCAACATCCGTTGGATCATGGTAAAAGCAAGAGAGTTCCAGAAAAAAACATCTATTTCTGCTTTACTGACTATGTCAAAGCCTTTGTGTGGATCACAATACAATTCTGAAAGAGATGGGACTATCAGACCACCCGACATGCCTCTTGAGAAACCTACATGCAGGTCAGGAAGTAACAGTTAGAAAAGGACATGGAACAACAGATTGGTTCCCAATAGGAAAAAGAGTATGTCAAGACTGTATATTGTCACCTTGCTTGTTTAACTTATATGCAGAGTATATCATGAGGAATGCTGGGCTGGAAGAAGCATAAGCTGGAATCAAGATTGCTGGGAGAAATATCAATAACCTCAGATATGCAGATGATATCACCCTTATGGCAGAAAGTGAAGAAGAACTAAAGATCCTCTTGATGAAAGTGAAAGAGGAGAGTGAAAAAGTTAGCTTAAATCTCAACATTCAGAAAACAAAGATCATGGCATCTGGTCCCATCACTTCATGGGAAATAGATGGAGAAACAGTGGAAACAGTGTCAAACTTTATTTTTGGGGCTCTAAAATCACTGCAGATGGTGATTGCAGCAATGTAAATTAAAAGACACTTACTCCTTGGAAGAAAAGTTATCACCAACCTAGATAGTATATTCAAAAGCAGAGACATTACTTTGCCAACAAAGGTCCATCTAATCAAGGCTATGGTTTTTCCAGGTGTCATGTATGGATGTAAGAGTTGCACTGTGAAGAAAGCTGAGCGCTGAAGAATTGATGATTTTGAACTGTGGTGTTGGAGAAGACTCTAGAGAGTCCCTTGGACTACAAAGAAATCCAACCAGTCCCCTGGCATTTCTTTGGAAGGAATGATGCTAAAGCTGAAGCTCCAGTTCTTTGGCCACCTCATGCGAAGAGTTGACTTGTTGGAAAAGAGTTTGATGCTGGGAGGGATTGGGGGTAGGAGGAGAAGGGGATGACAGAGGATGAGATGGCTGGATGGCATCATCAACTGGATGGACATGAGTTTGAGTGAACTCTGGGAGTTGGTGATGGACAGGGAGGCTTGACGTGTTGTGAATCATGGGGTCGCAAGGTGTTGGAAGTGACTGAGTGACTGAACTGAACTGAACTGAATTGCATCAATAAACTAAAACAGTGGTTCCAGTCTTCCTAGTATACCAGGGTGTTGTTTATATTTTGCAGTGTTGAAGGAAAGCCATTTATTAAAATAGCATGAATAATAATGGATATTTACAATGTATTTGCCCAGTCCCTTTTGCTATTGGAAAAAAAAAATCTGATGACATATTATTTATGTCTAGTGTTGTTTGTAATGGATATCAACTTGGCCTTCATGGACCTGAATCTGTAGCCTGACACTTTAACTGGACAAAACTAAGGTGAAGCAGACTATCCAATTTTACTTAAGTTTTATGTCTGTATCTTGGGGCCATTCATTTTAAGACATTGCAGCTCTTGCTTTCCCATCTTTTCCAAGTTTGCCTCATCATAACAGAGGTTTACTCATTGGTAGAGAAAATTTGTAATTTTCACTGTATCTTGAATGCATTTTGTATAAAATTATTGTTGGTAAATATAATAATTAATTATATATAATTATATATAATTTAGAAATATAAATTATATCACTTTGTTTCTCATAACATTATATATACTTTTTATTATATATTGGTGGCTGAGACAGTAAAGAATCTGTCTGCAGTAGACCTGGCTTTGACCTCTCAGTTGGGAAGATCCCCTGGAGAAGGGGATCCACTCCAGTATTCTTACCTGGAGAGTCACAGAGAAAGCTGCTGGCCTACAGTCCATGGTTTTTCAGAGTCACACATGAGAAAGAAACTAACACTCACTTATAATCTTAGATATATATCAAAAAGGTTTAGCTGCTAAGTCATACTGGAATGGGTTGCCATTTCCTTCTCCAGGGGATCTTCCCGATCTAGGGATTGAACTCAGATCTGTTGCATTGCAAGTGGTCTCCTGCATTGCAGGTAGATTATTTACTGACTCAGGCATCAGGGAGGACCACAACAATACTGGAGTGGGTTGCCATTTCCTTCTCCAGGGAATCTTCCCCACCCAGGAATCGAACCTGTGTCTCCTCTGTCTCCTACATTGAAGGTGGATTCTTTACCATTAAGCATATGCGGAAGCCTTTTTATATTAAAATAGATGATCTAAAATCACATTTACAAATAATTAATATAAGTTAATTAGATTCAATTAATGAATGAAATGTCAATATAAAAACCCAAAAATTATTCCAGGAGGCAGTGTAAACTTAATGGAGGCTTTGATGGAAGGTACATGATTATTTCATGAATAGGATTCCATAATTAAAGCACAAGATAGAAGGCATGAACTAGTTACAACTTAAGATTTATGCCAGTTTACAAACATTGTGGGTGCTTAATTCTTTAATATGACTAGAATATAAAAATATTATACTAATATTTATATGGCACTTTTACACATCATGTGATCTCCTTGATCCTTAGTGTAACTGTTAGAAACATAACACAGTACTCTGCTTCTTTTGACATCTCAACATTTTGAGATTTACAATTTCTTTTGTGTTCCAAATTTATATTTCAGTTGCATATTAAAATTACTAAGGGCTGAATTTTAAATGATAGCATAAATAGTCTGTATTTTAGTGGTTCTCGTAATTTATCATGCATCAGAAATCACCTGGAGGGTTGGCTAAATCACAAATTGTGGGCTAGATTCCAGAGTTTTCGATTCAGGAAGTTGGAGATGGGAGTTTAGAATTTGCATCCCTTATATATTCTTAGGTGTCCCTGCTGCTGCTGGTTTGAGGACCATACCTGGAGAATATATACCAACCCCACAGAGACATATGAAACTTCTGCCTTCTCTGTTTTATTCATTTCTATTTTTCAGGAATAATGCTTGGCCCTTTGTTCAACAGGAATAATGCTGCTATCAGAAGGAAATCAGAGTATCATACCCACACTTATTCTCCTGAGTTTCTCAGAATATCCAGAACTCTGGGTTCCACTTTTCCTTGTTTTCTTGTCTATCTACATGGTCACTATGGTGGGGAATTTTGGCATGATCATAATCATCAAGGTCAATTCAAAACTCCACACGATCATGTACTTTTTCCTTAGTCACTTGTCCTTTGTTGAATTCTGTTTTTCTACTGTAGTTACACCCAAACTGTTTGAGAATTTGATTGTGGAGGACAGAACCAGCTCTTTCTCTGATTGCATTGTGCAATTTTTGTTTTGCTTGCCTATTTGGTGTGGCAGAAACTTTCATATTAGCAGTAATGGCCTATAACCACTTTATGGCAGTCTGAAACCCCTTGTTCTATACCTCTGTGATGTCTCCGAAGTGTTGTGCTCTCTTGGTGGCTGGGTCTTACTCATGGGGTGTAGTGTGATCCATGACACTCACCCATTTTCTTTTTGCATTATCCTATTGCAAGTCTAGCACCATAAATAATTTTATCTGTGACCACTCTGTAATTGTTTCTGTCTTCTGCTCAGATCCCCATATCAGTCAGATGTTATGTTTTATTATTGTCATATTCAATGTGGCGAGCAGCCTGGTGATTATACTGATGTTCTATATATTCATTTTTGTCACTGTTATGAGGATGCTTTCTGCAAGTGAGCACTGGAAAACCTTTTCCACCAGTGGTTCCCACCTGACAGCCATCAGCATCTCCCATGGAACCATCTTTTTCCTTTACTGCATTCCTAATCCAAAAACTTCTTGGCTCACAGTCAAAGTGACTTCTGTGTTTTACACAGTAGCAGTTCCTATGCTGAACTCCTTGACCTACAGCTTGAGGAACAAAGCAGTAACAAATACATTCACAAGGTTAGTTTTCACAAAACCACTTTGTCACTCCACATAATATTTTAAAATTCATTACTTTATTTCTGAAAAAAAAATTGATATCCTATGTTACAGATTGTTCAATTCTTGTGGTATAATTGGTGATTCAGATCTTTTGATAAATATAAAACTTTATGTTAATATATCTATGGCAGGATAGCATTTTATTGATAATTATTGATTTTTGCATACATCAATGTTTAGTAAAATAGCTGTGCTGCTGCTGCTGCTGCTAAGTTGCTTCAGTTGTGTTCAACTCTGTGCGACCCCACAGACAGCAGCCCACCAGGCTCCCCCATCCTTGGGATTCTTCAGGCAAGAACACTGGAGTGGGTTGCCATTTCCTTCTCCAATGCATGAAAGTGAAAAGTGAAAGTGAAGTCGCTCAGTCGTGTCTGACTCTTAGCAACCCCATGGACTGTAGCCCACCAGGCTCCTGCATCCATGGGATTTTCCAGGCAAGAGTACTGAAATGGGGTGCCATTACCTTCTCTGAAAATAGCTGTAAACCATATGTAAACCAAAAGTTTTTTTAAATGACTGCTTTGTGTAGTATTTATAAATTATTTTTGAGTAAATTAAAATGTATTAAAAGTTTATGGGTATATGATGAAATAAGCTACTTTTTTTTCTACTTTGGCCAGTTGGCATTTATATCACAAGAAAAATGCTTAAGGAGAAAGTTCAGGCTTCATACAAAGAAGGCATAAAACTGTTTATGACATACTCTTAAAAACACAAGTCTGGGAACATTAGACAGGGAGGGCAACATGAACTCCAAGAACTAATCAATCAAACACACATTAACAATAATATATGAGTACTCAATCAATAACACAATTATTCCAATCATACAATGACCAAGTATTAGACTAAAGTGTTTAGGCATGCATGATAGCAATCTGTTCTTCACTGTATCAAAGAGTTTGCTCAAACTCATGTCCATTAAGTCAGTGAAGCTATTCAACTATCTCATTCTCTTTTGCCCACTTCTCTGCCTGCCCTCAGCCTTTCCCAGCATCAGAGTCTTTTCCAATGAGTCAACTCCTCTCAACTGGTGGCCAAAGTGTTGGTGCTTCAGCTTCAGCCTCAGTCCTTCCAATGAGAATTCAGGGTTGATCTCCTGTAGGACTGACCTGGTTTGATGTCCTTGCTGTTCAAGGGACTCTCAAGAGTTTTCTCCAGCACCATAATTTGACAGCAACAATTTGGCACTCAGCCTTCTTCATGGTCCAACACTCACATCTATACATGACTATTGGAAAAACATAACTTTAACTATATGGACCTTTGTCAACAAAGTGATGCCTCTGCTTTTTAATACACTGGCTAGGATTGTCATAGCTTTCTTTCTAACGAACCATAGATGAAAAAATATCATAGATGTAAACATAAAAATGAAAACTGAAAAATATTTAGCATAAAACAGAAAAAAATCTTTCAAAAGTTATGATGCTAATTCTTTGAATGAACATAAAAAGGATGGATCTTTAAAAAACAATAAAAGGAGCTTCATTGCCATTAAAAATGTTGGTAAAAGTTTCTTAAGCATAAATGACACCATTAATAAAGTGAAAATACGAGCCATAGAATATGAGTAAGTATTTACAAAACATATTTAATAAATGATTTCAATGGAAAACATACAGAGGAAGTCTTTAAACTCAATACAAGAAAAAAAGCCTACTTAAAGTTTTGATGAACTATCTGAGCACCCATTTGACAAAAGAGAACACAAAAATAAACACATGAAAAAATAGTAAGTATAGCTAGTCATCAATGACATTCTTATTAAAATTAAAACTTAAACCACAAGGAAAAACTACTGTACTCCATTTAGAATAGCTAAAATGAATAAGTTTCAAATACTGGTGAAAATGTGTAGCAAGTTAAATGCTTATGCATTTCAGATAAGAGTACAGAGTTAAATAACTTTGAAAATAGTTTGCCAGTATCTTAGGAAGTTACACAAGCACTTCCCAGACTATTATGCTACAGAAACTGTGATAGCAGTTTAAGCCTCGAAGTTGGTGGCAATTTGTTGTGCAGCATGGAAAACTAATATCCAACAAGGTTGCTAGCTCTGGGTGACTAGGGTGTAGATATTGGCTCCAAAGTTAGTCCAGAGTACAGAGGTGTCAGCAATGGGGGAAGATGTATTGTGGAACTCAAGCCTATCTCTGTGAGAGAATAACCATGCAGACTTGTGGGATTTTGGATCAAGATCATACTATGTACAAAAATTCTGTGCCTGGTGGGAAACAGCCTCTAGTGTGTTATGGCTTCCTGGTAGAGTCTGGCAAGTGTTAGGTTGTCAGGAGCCTAGGGGAAGCATTTGTTGCTACTGTTTAGTCGCTAAATTGTGTCCAAAACTTCTGTGTATCTATAGACTGCATCCCACCAGACTCCTCTGTCCAACAGATTTCCCAGGCAAGAATAATGGAGTGGGTGGCCATTTCCTTCACCAAGTGTTATTCCCAACTCCAGGCAAGGATAGAACCTACGTCTCCTGCACTGCAGATGATTTTTTTTTAAACCACCAAACCACCAGGCAAGTCAGTGGTCTAATTTTGTGATATTTCACTGTAGTTGAATCAGTAGACTGACACTCCGAAGTTTTAGAGACTTAAACATGTTTCCAAAATGCATTTGCCATTTTTAAGAGGCTGTATTATTTAATTGTATTAATATAAGCTAGGAAGTGTGCATTGCTTATTTTTAAAAGAAAATACAATTTAGTTTCAGTAAAGAATATCACTGTTTCTGAAGACAATAATATTTACTTAAGTTAAGCAACAAAATCAGAGACCAAGTTTTATTGCTTATACATCTCAAAACACATGCACTTCATACACAGAATGGGAAAGAAAAATAACACAGTAAATATATATAATAGCAGTTAATATCTTGGAACAGTTTTATTTTAGCTTATCTTTCATTTTGGGTTTTACTGTAGTCATCAAGTTTTCTTATTCAGTTCATGTATTTTTTATAATTATTTTTAAAAGAAATTCATGAAATAGACTATTTGAGGTGCCATATCCAGTGATTCAGAAAAAAAAAAAAAACTACTTTCTTGAAAATTGCCACATTAAAAAAACATTTAAGATAATTTCTTGATATGTGATATAAAAACAAGTAGCTCAAGAAATTCTCTGGGGTCTAAACCCCAAGGTCACGGAAGCATACATAAGCCCTACATTTTGTCCATAGAAATCAGATTCAGCTTCCAAATCTCTCTGCTTCTTCCTTTCTCTGAGTTTTTCTGGATATTAAGAAAGAAATATATTCCAGTCACATTAAATTTTTGTGAGCTCCTGCTATATTGATTAGCTCCTTAATGTTTTACATGATGTTTGAATTCTAAGTGGGAACTGCCCTGGAGACAATTACTAGTAGAAATGGGATCTTCGGGTGAGTTGGTTTCAGGTGGGATGATCTATCTTGTTTGTTTTCTCTCCTTTAGGGAACTCTGAGATCCTGAAACTTCTAAAGCAGTGGACACTCTTTGTCAGTCTTTGTGTGATAATGTCTCTGAGTCCATTTTCCTGAGGCGGGAGCTTTGATACCCTCCGCCTTCACTGGGTATCTTCCTGATTTTTGCTCTGAGGATATCCACACTGTGCTTAGCAGAGTAGTCACAATGAAATTTTTAAAAAGAATATTATAATTCCTGGTAATTCCTCAGCACCTCAAAACTGAGTCGAAAGAAGATAACAATCATAAGTATAAAATAATAATAAACACCATAATATACAATTCCATTTTTCTGACAGTAATGTCTGCAGGTATGTCAAGGGTGTGGAAAATATGGCTGAAGTGAAAAGGAAAAGTGTCCTCGCGATAGTAATTTTCATGAAATGCTTTATATATTGTTCAAGTGCTGCATCAGTATGTAAACAACAAAAAAAAGAGGAAATTACAGGCATTATATTCTGAGATTACTGACATGAGCAGAGAAGGTTGAAAACTGGAGAATAAAGCTAGGATAAGGGTTTAGGTAAAACTGAGTAGAGAAATTTAGATTTGATAAATTAGTTAATAGGGAGAAATTAAAGTTTTTAAGAGTCGAAAACTGTCATAAAAACCACAGTAATCAAGAAAAGAAGAAATTTATTTTCTCACAGTGCAGGTTAGCAGCATCACAGGGAAGCTGGCTGAGCCTAGGTGACCACGAGATTAAAAAGGGATGATTAATAAGAGTCAGATGACAATGGGAAAACACAGGGGAAACAGAGACAATTTATTGAAGGATGGAGATCGATGAATTAACATGAACAAGGCCAAGAGGCAATTCAGAAAAATAACTGAGCTACTCTTTGACATCACAAATTGTTCCTGCAGTTTTGTTGCTGCCAACTTTGAGCCTTGATCTCTTTCTTAGATTGTTTAAAATAATATGTGTTTAAAAATAATACCAATTATTCAGGGTATTAAGAATTAAAATGGATGAGGGTGGGAAAACCTATATATTTTGAATCGAATAACTGTCAGACTTTGTGCTAATTAATGTCATATCCTAACAATACATATACACCTATAAAATATATGTCATGTCATTATTACTGATAAATAAGTTGAGGCTCATAAATTCTGAGTGATTCACCAAAATCATATAGTAAATGCCAAAGCTTGGAACTGAATTTAAATCTGTGTTTCCAACTCCTTGCTTCTTTCATTGTGTCAGTCTGTCTGTCACTAACTCTTTTCACTTCCCACCCATTCCCTTTTCTGCATATAAGAAACATATTTTTGGGTGTCAAAAGTACCATAAAGCTATTCAAGAAATAATGAATTATTTCTCCCTTCACATGGCCATATAAAACTAAAATTGCATCTGTGTTTATGAGAGTCGAACTAATAGTCCCTTTATTAATGAATATTTCAGATGTGTGCTTATTATTGGTTATTTTAAAATCTTTGCTAAATGAATATAATTATGTTGTTATAAACAGCTTACCAGTACAAGATGCTTTTGCTTTCTGAAAATAATGTATAGAATTAATGATTACATGACTCAAAGCAAGATTATCACCTTTAGTTTTAATCAAACTCAATATTCCTGTCACCAGAACTTTTGAGGGTGATAATGTAACCACTTGTGTTTATTACTGTATTCTCTGATTTTCTTGAGAAGCAGTATAGAATGTGAAACAGTTGAGCAAAATATATTTTGTTACTCTGTAATTCAGATTTTCTATAAGCATTTAATGCTATAATATTCTCAATAAATTTATTAGATTAAAAGTATTGATAGCAAGTTAAGAGATATTGATAAAAGAATTTATTTATTTTTTAATTAAATTTATTTATTTTTTAAATTACAATACTGTATTTGTTTTGCCATACATTGACACGAATCAGCCATAGGTGAACACAATCTGCCAATGCCGAAGCCCCCCCCCACCTCCCACCCCACATCCTCTACTTGAATCATCCTGTGCATCAGCCCCATGCATCCTGCATCCTACATTGAACATAGATTGGCACTTCGTTTCTTACAGGAAAATATACATGTTTCATTGCCATTCTCCCAAACCATCCCACCCTTTCCCTCTCCCTCAGAGTCGAGAAGTCCACTCTGTACCTCTGTGTCTCTTTGTTGTCTCACATATAGGGTCATCATTACTGTCTTCTAAATTCCATATATATGTGTCAGTATACTGTATTGGTGTTTTTCTTTCTGGCTTACTTCAGTCTGTATAATCGGCTCCAATTTCATCCATCTCATTAGAACTGAGTCAAATTTATTCTTAAGGGCTGAGTAGTACTCCATCGTGTATATGTACCACAGCTTTCTTATCCATTCATCTGCTGATGGACATCTAGGTTGCTTCCATGTCCTGGCTATTATAAACAGCGCTGCAATGAACATTGGGGTACATGTGTCTCTTTCAATTCTGGTTTCCTCGGTGTGTATGCCCAGCAGTGGGATTGCTGGGTCATAAGGCAGTTCTATTTGCAATTTTTAAGGAATCTCCACACACTGTTTTCCATAATGGCTGTACTAGTTTGCATTCCCACCAGCAGTGTAAGAGGGTTCCCTTTTCTCCACATCCTCTCCAGCATTTATTGCTTGTAGACTTTTGGATCGCAGCCATTCTGACTGGTGTGACATGGTACCTCATTGTGGTCTTGATTTGCATTTCTCTGATAATGAGTGATGTTGAGCATCTTTTCATGTGTTTGTTAGCCATCCGTATGTCTTCTTTGGAGAGATGCCTATTGAGTTCTTTGGCCCATTTTTTTATTGGATCATTTATTTTTCTGCAGTTGAGCTGCATAAGTTGCTTATATATCTTTGAGATTAGTTGTTTTTCAGTTGTTTCATTTGCTATTGTTTTCTCCCATTCAGAAGGCTGTCTTTTCACCTTGCTTATAGTTTCCTTTGTTGTGCAGAAGCTTTTAATTTTAATTAGATCCCATTTGTTTATCTTTGCTTTTATTTCCAGTATACTGGGAGGTGGATCATAGAGGATCCTGCTGTGATTTATGTCGGAGAGTGTTTTGCCTATGTTCTCCTCTAGGAGTTTTATAGTTTCTGGTCTTACATTTAGATCTTTAATCCATTTTGAGTTTATTTTTGTGTATGGTGTTAGAAAGGAGTCTAGTTTCATTCTTTTACAAGTGGTTGACCAGTTTTCCCAGCACCACCTGTTAAAGAGACTGTCTTTACTCCATTGTATATTCTTGCCTCCTTTGTTGAAGATAAGGTATCCATAGGTATGTGGGTTAATCTCAGGGCTTTCGATTTTGTTCCATTGATCTATATTTCTGTCTTTGTGCCAGTACCATACTGTCTTGATGACTGTGGCTTTGTAGTAGAGCCTGAAGTCAGGCAAGTTGATTACTCCAGTTCCATTTTTCTTTCTCAAGATTGCTTTGGCTATTCGAGATTTTTTGTATTTCCATACAAATCTTGAGATTATTTGATCTAGTTCTGAGAAAAATACTGCTGGTAGCTTGATGGGAATTGCATTGAATCTGTAGATTGCTTTGGGTAGTATACTCATTTTCACTATACTGATTCTTCCAAGCCATGAGCATGGTATATTCCTCCATCTATTAGTGTCCTCTTTGATTTCTTTCATCAGTGTTTTATAGTTTTCGATATATAGGTCTTTAGTTTCTTTAGGTAGGAATATTCCTAAGTATTTTATTCTTTTCGTTGCAATGGTGAATGGAATTGTTTCCTTAACTTCTTTTTCTACTTTCTCATTATTAGTGTATAGGAATGCAAGGGATTTCTGAGTGTTGATTTTATATCCTGCAACCTTACTATATTCACTGATTAGCTCTAGTAGTTTTCTGGTCGAGTCTTTAGGATTTTCTATGTAGAGGATCATGTCATCTGCAAACAGTGGGAGTTTTACTTCTTTTCCAATTTGGATTCCTTGTATTTCTTTTTCTGCTCTGATTGCTGTGGCCAAAACTTCCAGTACGATGTTGAAGAGTAGTGGTGAAAGTGGACACCCTTGTCTTGTTCCTGACTTTAGGGGAAATGGTTTCAATTTTTCGCCATTGAGGATAATGTGAGCTGTGGGTTTGTCATATATAGCTTTTATTATGTTGAGGTATGTTCCTTCCAGTCCTGCTTTCTGGAGAGTTTTTATCATAAATGGATGCTGAATTTTGTCAAAGGCTTTTTCTGCATCTGTTGAGATAATCATATGATTTTTATTTCTCAGTTTGTTAATGTGATGAATTACATTGATTGACTTGCGGATATTGAAGAATCCTTGCATCCCTGGGATAAAGCCCACTTGGTCATGGTGTATGATCTTTTTAATGTGTTGCTGGATTCTGATTGCTAGGATTTTGTTGAGGATTTTTGCATCTATGTACATCAGTGATATTGGCCTGTAGTTTTCTTTTTTTTTGTGGTGTCTTTGTCAGGTTTTGGTATTAGGGTGATGGTGGCCTCATAGAATGAGTTTGGAAGTTTACCTCCCTCTGCAATTTTCTGGAATATCTTCAGTAAGATAGGTGTTAGCTCTTCTCGGAATTTTTGGTAGAATTCAGCTGTGAAGCCGTCTGGACCTGGGCTTTTGTTTGCTGGAAGATTTCTGATTACAGTTTCAATTTCCGTGCTTGTGATGGGTCTATTAAGGTTTTCTATTTCTTCCTGGTTCAGTTTTGGAAAATTGTACTTTTCTAAGAATTTGTCCATTTCTTCCAAGTTGTCCATTTTATTGGCATATAATTGCTGATAGTAGTCTCTTATAATTCTTTGTATTTCTGAGTTGTCTGTCGTGATCTCTCCATTTTCATTTCTAATTTTGTTGGTTTGATTTTTTTCTCTTTGTTTCTTGATGAGTCTGGCTAATGGTTTGTCAATTTTATTTATCCTTTCAAAGAACCAGCTTTTTGCTTTGTTGATTTTTGCTATGGTCTCTTTTGTTTCTTTTGCATTTATTTCTGCCCTAATTTTTAGGATTTCTTTTCTTCTACTAACTCTGGGGTTCTCTATTTCTTCCTTTTCTAATTGCTTTAGGTGTAGAGTTAGGTTATTTATTTGACTTTTTTCTTGTTTCTTGAGGTATGCCTGTATTGCTATGAACTTTCCTCTTAGGACTGCTTTTATAGTGTCCCAAAGGTTCTGTGTTGTTGTGTTTTCATTTTCATTTGTTTCGATGCATATTTTGATTTATTTTTTGATTTCTTCTGTGATTTGTTGATTATTCAGAAGGGTGTTGTTCAGCCTCCAAATGTTGGAATTTTTAATTATTTTTCTCCTATAATTGAGATCTAACCTTAGTGCATTATGGTCAGAGAAGATGCTTGGAATAATTTCAATTTTTTTGAACTTATCAAGGTTAGATTTATGACCCAGAATGTGATCTATTCTGGAAAAGGTTCCGTGTGCACTTGAGTAAAAGGTGAAATTCATTGTTTTGGGGTGAAATGTCCTATAGATATCAATTAGGTCTAACTGGTCTATTGTATCGTTTAACGTTTATGCTTTCTTTGTTAATTTTCTGTTTAGTTGATCTGTCCATAGGTGTGAGTGGGGTATTAAAGTTTCCCACTATTATTGTGTTATTATTAATTTCCCTTTCATGCTTGTTAGCAATTGTCTTACATATTGCGGTGCTCCTATGTTGGGTGCATATATATTTATAATTGTTATATCTTCTTCTTGGATCGATCCTTTAATCATTATGTAGTGGCCTTCTTTGTCCCTTTTCACAGCCTTTGTTTTAAAGTCTATTTTATCGGATATGAGTATTGCTACTCCTGCTTTCTTTTGGTCTTTATATGCATGGAATATCTTTTTCCAGCCCTTCCCTTTTAGTCTGTATGTGTCCGTTGTTTTGAGGTGGGTCTCTTGTAGGCAGCATATATAGGGATCTTGTTTTTGTATCCATTCAGCCAGTCTTTGCCTTTTGGTTGGGGCATTCAACCCATTTACATTTAAGGTAATTATTGATAAGTATGCTCCTGTTGCCATTTACTTTATTGTTTTGGGTTCGGGTTTATACGTCCTTTTTGAGTTTCCTTTCTAAAGTCTATCCTTTAGTATTTGTTGGAGAGCTGGTTTGGTAGTGCTGAATTCTCTCAGCTTTTGCTTGTCTGGAAAGCTTTTGATTTCTCCTTCATATTTGAATGAGATCCTTGCTGGGTGCAGTAGTCTTGGCTGAAGGTTATTATCTTTCATCACTTTAAGTATGTCTTGCCATTCCCTCCTGGCCTGAAGAGTTTCTATTGAAAGATCTGCAGTTATTCTTATGGGGATCCCCTTGTGTGTTATTTGTTCTTTTTCCCTTGCTGCTTTTAGTAATTGTTCTTTGTGTTTGGTCTTTGTTAGTTTGATTAAAATATGTCTTGGGGTGTTTCTGCCTTGGGTTTATCCTGTTTGGCACTCTCTGGGTTTCTTGGACTTGGGTGATTATTTCCTCCCCATTTAAGGAAAGTTTTCAACTATTATCTCCTCAAGTATTTTCTCATGGTCTTTCTTTTTGTCTTCTTCTTCTGGGACTCCTATAATTCGAATGTTGGAGCGTTTCATATTGTCTTGGAGGTCTCTGAGGTTGTCCTCATTTCTTTTAATTCGTCTTTCTTTTTCCCTCGCTGATTCATTTATTTCTGCCATTCTATCTTCTATTTCACTAATCCTATCTTCTGCCTCCGATATTCTACTATTTGTAGCCTCCAGAGTGTTTCTGATCTCATTTATTGCATTATTCATTATATGTTGACTCTGTTTTATTTCTTCTAGGTCCTTGTTAAACCTTTCTTGCATCTTCTCAATCCTTGACCCCAGGCTATTTATCTGTGATTCCGTTTTGATTTCAAGATTTTGGATCATTTTCAATATCAGTGTTCGGAATTCTTTCTCAGGTAGATTCCCTATCTCTTCCTCTTTTGTTTGGTTTGGTGGGCATGTCTCCTGTTCCTTTACCTGCTGGGAATTCCTCTGTCTCTTCATTGTGGTTATATTGTTGCGTTTGGGGTGGCTTTTCTATATTCTGGGAATTTGTGGAGTTCTCTTTATTATAGAGTTTCCTCTCTGTGTTTCGGGTTATATCAGTGGCTTGTCAAAGTTTCTTGATCAGGGAGGCTTGTGTTGGAATTCTGGTGGGTGGATCTGGATTTCCTCTCTCTGGAGTGTTGTGACGTGTGAAGTAATGGGTTATGAGACGTCAATGGTTTTGGAGTATTTTGAGTTGCCTATGTATTGAAGCACAGGGGCTTGTTCACGTGTTGCTGAAGAATTTGCGTGGTATGTCTTGCTCTGGAGCTTGTTGGCCCTTGGGCAGTGCTCAATTTTAGTATAGGTATGAAGGCATTTGATGAGCTCTAATTGGATAATGTTCCCTGTATTCAGGAATTCTTTGATGATCTCAGGATTGATAATTATGCCTCCTGATTCTGGTTTTCAGATTTATTTTTAGAATAGCCTCATGATTTCTCCATCTATTCAGCACTAATGTTCAAACATCTAGGTTAATGATGATAGGTTTCTCCACCTTGAGGGTCGTCCCTAGAGGATCGGTGAGTTACTTGGAGGAGAGAAGAGGGAGGGAGTAGTTAGAGGTGAGTGGAATGGGATGAGGTGGAATCAAAAGAGGGAAAAGGAAGTTAGCCCGTAACCACTTTCTTGTGTGTGCTCTGAAGTCTGGACTTCTCAGAAGTGGTCACAGAGTTATACATGGAAGAGGAGAGGAAGGACGTAGACAGAGGTGGACAGGAAGACAAAAGAGGGAGATGGGAAGGAGGGATACAGATCCGGTCAGTGACCAGTTCCCTTAGAGTTCTCCTCCTTCTGGGATGCACAGAGGTTCATAGAGTTGGGTAGAGAGGGGGGGGGGAGGGAGAAGACAAAAGCCACCTGGTGGCGAAAAGAGAGATTCCAGAGGTGGAGAGAGTGGTCAAGCCAGTAGTCTTGCACTCATGTAAAACTGGGTACTGAGGATTAGGCTTTTAAAAGTACAAAATTGGCAACAAATACCAAAATGCCAAGATTAAAAAACTGGAGTATAGATTGGATTTTCAAAGATAGATTATTGAAGAGAAGAAGAAGAAGGAGAGAGACATTAAAAAAATAGAGAAAAAAAGAAAAAAAGTAAAATATAATAAAAGACTCCATAATTATTAAAAGACAACTTCCTTCACCAATAAGACTATATACGGCATTTGCTTAAATGATAGGGTTTTTTTTTTTTTTGAAAAGAAATATTAGGTTATAAAAATAATAACTAGAAATATAGAAGACTTAAAATTTAAGAAGTTTAGGGGAAAAAAGGATGAAAAAGAAAAGGATAAACAAATTTAAAAGAAAAAAATAATTTTTAAAGAAAGAAAAAAATTATTAAAAATAAATCACGCTTCCACATCACCCCCCAAAAAAATTTTTTTTGATCATAAAAGTAGAAACGGCATATCTGGCGCTTTCTCTGTCATTGAGGACTGTGTGGGGTCGCTACCAAGGCAGTTCCCTCTGTTTGACTTCCTCTGTTTGCTGGTCTCTTCCGTGTCTGATTTCTGTCTTGCCACAGGGAGGGTGGTGATGAGCTCTGCACTGGGCTTGCCCCTTCCCAATCCGTGGGATAACCGTGTGGGGCCTGCCCTATGTTTCATGCAATTCTCCGGTTTAAGCCGCTCAGGATTGGCGCTCAGGAAGTCCCCTCTGGGTGCTGGGTTTGGTTCCAAGTCCGAGTGGCTAGGGAGTTTGGCGCGGACTATTGTTGCGTCTTCTGGGCTTTGCGGGTGGCTCAATTTTCTGGGATCTCCACCGGGGCTCTTTTTCAGGCAGATGATGACCACTCAGATACCCTCTGAAGTCTCAACAAAGAGGCCCGCTTGCAATTTGGTAGGTAATGTCTCTCTTGAGCTGCGACTGCCCTCTTCCAGCGCTTCAGGCTCTTGCTGCCTGTCGCCGGTGGGGATGGTCTGTAGCCGGCTATTTCCGATCTGTCCTTTGTTCTGTGCGCGGGCCTGTCAGTGCCTTATGTTCAAGCGTTTTGCGTGTTAGTTATCCCCCAGTCTCGTTTGCTAGTCCGGGATAATTCGTTCTATCCACGCGCAGGCCCGATTCTGGCCCTATGCCCCAATTCTCGAGAAAAGCCCTGCAGCCTACGTCTCCCGCGGCCCAATTCTTAGAAAGCACTGTCGCGGGCGCACTCCTCCCCTGCCCAACCCCCACTGCTGTCGGACGCAGGCGTTTGCGCTGCTTATCCGCTGGGGGTTATACTGTTGAATTCGTAATCTGTTGGTTTTAATTATTTATTTATTCTTCCTTCTTGTTATGTTGCCCTCTGTGCTTCCAGGGCTCACCCCATGCACAGCTGTGAGAAAGTTCCCCAAATTTTAGGGAACCTCTCTTTAAGAGTCTCTTCCTGGGACAGGATTCCCTTCCCATGCAGGGGTTCCTCCCTACCTCCTTTGTCTCTATCTTCGTTCTTTAAAATAAAATAAAATAAAATAATTCCTACCAGGTTTTGAAGCCAATGATCTGCTTTGCTGGATGCCTGATGTCCTCTGCCAGCAGTCAGAAGTTATTTTGTGGAATTTGCTCAGCGTTGAAATGTTCTTTTGATGAGGTAGAGAGGGAGAAAGTGTTCTCCCCATGCTATTCCTCTGCCATCTTTTTCCCTCCTGATAAAAAGAATTTAAAAGACTATATTGAGAGCATCAGTGGCACTATGTGAGAAAAACAATAAACAGTCAAACAGGAAAGAAAACAACAGTGAGGGCACTACAAACTATAACGAGGTGTCATTGCTTCACCAGGTCGCTGCACTGACACAAAGCCGATAATTTCAGCATCAAACTGGAATCTTTGGAAAACATGAAGATAGAGCTTTATTTCTTTCAATGTTCATTTATGTTTTCCAAAATGTGAAAATTCTTGTGGTTACTCATGACCTCTGCCTTTTCGATGATCTTCAGTTTGAACATAATGATAGAAGTACTACAGCCTCTAAAAATATTACTCCTGCTTTTTTTTTTAATTGAGTGCTATGTTTTTATTTATTGTTGTTACTCCCACTAAACAGCACAGACCTTCAGAATGGTGGAACTATGAAAACCATGTTTTCCTACAACACTATCAAAAATATTTCTCTCTCACTCTACACTAAATTCAATTTCTGTCACTCATGATCAACTCCAAACCTAACACATCACTAGCAGGCTGTGTTAATTCAAACAAGTATCTTAACATTCCATTTCCTTTTGCAAAATATGAGACTGGTTGTTTTGAAATTCAAAGTTTTATTTAGTGGTCAAAACTAATGTACCAATATTTTAACACAATGCCTGCCACACAATAAATGTAATATCCATGGACTGTCATCATTATCATTGTTATCATTTTATTATCAGTCTTAGATTTTCTCCATCAACAATTATGTGGTTTGCTGAAGGAAATCAGAGTGCCAGGGCTACGTTCACCCTCTTGAGCCTCTCAGAATGTTTCAACATCCATGTTCCCTTGTTCCTGGTTTTCCTCACCATCTATGCAGTCATCATGGTGGGGAATCTGGGCATGATCACCATCGTCAGGGTCAGTCCCAAATTCCACACCCCCATGTACTTTTTTCTCAGTCACTTGTCGTTTGTTGATTTCTGCTATTCCACTACAGTTACACCCAAGCCCTTGGAGAATTTGATTGTGGAAGAAAGAACCATCTCTTTCATGGGGTGCCTCATGCAATTATTCTCGGCTTGTATGTTTGCAGTGGTAGAGGCACTGATGTTGGCAGTGACGGCCTATGACTAATTTGTGGGCATTTGTAAGCCTCTACTGTACACAGTGGTCATGTCCCCAAGGCTCTGTGCATCGTTAGTGACCTGTCCCTACACATGGGGTGTAGTCTCCTCCCTGGTTCTCACCTGTTCTTTCCAGACATTATCCTTCTGTGGGTCTAACATCATAAGTAATTTTTCTCTGTGAGCACTCTGCCATTGTCTCCGTATCTTGCTCTGACCCCTTCATCAGCCAAGTGCTCTCTTTTGCTATTGCCATATTCAATGAGGTGAGCAGCCTGGTAATTATCCTCATTATTTATATTCCATTTTTGCCACTGTCATAAAAATGCCCTCAGCTCGGATTCACTGAAAAGCATTCTCTATTGTGCCTCCTATCTGACCACCATCACCGTGTTCCATGGGATTGTCCTATTCCTTTACTGTGTACCCAGCTCCAAAAACTCATGGCTCATGGTCAAAGTAGGTTCTGTGTTTTATACAGTTGTGAGTCCCATGCTGAACCCTCTGATCTATAGCCTCAGGAAAAAAAGATGTGAAAGAGAGTGTCAGGAAATTAATGAGTCACTTAATAAAATTTGGTTGAAGATCTATATTTCCAAAAGAAATGTGATCTATTATATAGCATTGATTAAATCTTCTTGTAAAAATGATGACTCAAATTATGTAGTCAACTCACTAGATCATAAATTTAGAGTCATATATTGTCTGTTTGATCTCTTAGTTTTTGTTCAGTTCAATGTCAAATAAAATAGCTGTATATCATGTGTAAAATGGTGTGTGTTGTGGGTGTATGAAAAGTGAAACAGTGAGTTGTTCAGTCATGTCTGACTCTTTGTCACCTCATGGACTGTAGCCTGCCAGGTTCTTCTGTCCATGGAAGTCTCCAGGAAAGAATAATGGAGTGGATAGCCATCGCCTTCTCCAAGGGATCTTCCTGACCCAGGAATTAAACATGGGTTTCATGCATTTCAGGGAGATTTTTCAACTTCTGAGCCAACATGGAAGCATTGTGCAAGGAAATCCAACCAGTCCATTCTAGAGGAGATCAGTCCTGGGTGTTCTTTGGAAGGAATGATGCTAAAGCTGAAACTCCAGTACTTTGGGCACCTCATGGAAGAGTTGACTCATTGGAAAAGACTCTGATGCTGGGATGGGTTGGGTCAGGAGGAGAAAGGGATGGCAAAGGATGAGATGGCTAGATGGCATCATGGACTTGATGGACATGAGTCTGAGTGAACTCCGGGAGTTAGTGATGGACAGGGAGGGCTGGCGTGCTGCGATTCATGGGGTTGCAAAGAGTCAGATATGACTGAGCAACTGAACTGAACTAAGGCCACCCTGTCCATCACCATCTCCCAGAGTTCACTCAAACTCACGTCCATCGAGTCGGTGATGCCATCCAGCCATCTCATCGCCTGTTGTCCCCTTCGACTCCTGCCTCTAATCTCGCCCAGCATCAGAGTCTTTCCCAGTGAATCAACTCTTCCCATGAGGTGCCCAAAGTACTGGAGTTTCAGTTTTAGCATCATTCCTTCCAAAGAACACCCAGGACTGATCTCCTTTAAAATGGACTGGTTGGATCTCCTTGCAGTGCAAAGGACTTTCAAGAGTCTTCTCCAACACCACAGTTCAAAACAATCAATTCTTCAGTGCTCTTCTTTCTTCACAGTCCAACTCTTACATCCATACATGACCACTGGAAAAATCATAGCCTGACTAGACGGACCTTTGTTGGCAAAGTACTGTCTCTGCTTTTGAATATGCTATCTAGGTTGGTCATAACTTTTGTTCCAAGAAGTAAGCAACTTATAATTTCATGGCTGCAGTCACCATCTGCAGTGATTTTGGAGCCCCCCAAAATAAAGTCTGATACTGTTTCCCCATCTATTTCTCGTGAAGTGATGGGACCAGCTATTTGATATGGTTTAAATTTTCTGTGACATTCTTGAATGAAGGTCTTACTGTCTGTCAGAGTCAGATAATCTGGAGACATGTCAATCCTTAAAGTGTTAGTCACTCAGTCACGTCAGACTCTTTGTGACCTCATGGACTGTAACCCACCAGGAACCTATGTCCACGGAATTCTCCAGGCAAGAATACTGAAGTGGGTAGCTATTCCCTTCTCCAAGGGATCTTTCTGACCCAGGGATCAAACCCAGGTCTCCCATATTCCAGACAGATTCTTTACTATATCCCTAGGATAGTCACAAAAGCTGAGGTATATCTATGCGTACAAGTTCCTTCCAGGGAGATACTGGTAAATTGGGATGGGAGGCCCACAGATAACTGAATGTCTATTTTAATTTTATAATTCCATTTATAGGACTTAAAACATTTTTACCTTTAGTTCACATCCACTAGATCTCATAACAACAGCCAGTATGTAGATCAAATGAATCTTTAGATGATGCAGGGCAGTCAAAAAGAGAGAGATTACCTAACCAGATTACACATTTATATTCTCTAAATTAACAACAATCCACAACACTCCATTTTTCTTGGACAATATATCTCAAAAATGATTTCTATCATGTTTCTTATCATAAATAACAGTTTGAAAATATTCTGTGTAAATTGAGAAAACATAGCACAGGTGAAAACCCTTGAGATCTTTTATTAAAAAAAAATCTTCATAAGTTCTTTCCAGTAGATTCTGTGTAAGAGGTCAGTTTCTCACAAATGCCCCCTGTGGAAGCCAGAAAATCTTCTTGGGCTTTAATTTCACTCTGAAATGTTGTTGCACAAAGACACTCTACAATGATAGCTAGAAAAATCTAAGAAACAGTGGTTTTTTAACTTTTGAAACTGTAATCAATAAGAACATAAATTTTATATGTTTCTTCAAATATATCTGTATTGTTTAGACATGCTGATTCAGTGCTTTAGCATCAGATTCTAGAGCAGAAACCCACAAAATAAATACACATTAAGAATGTATATAGATGAATGCTCTTTACTTCTACTGTGATATGTATCTTCTTTATAGATCAGCACCCTAGTATTCATAGTCATTTTATATTCTTTCTTAAAATTTATTATATATATGTATCAAGTGAAGTGAAGTGAAGTCGCTCAGTCGTGTCTGACTCTTTGCGACCCCATGGACTGTAATCTACCAGGCTTCTCCATCCCTGGAATTCTCCAGGAAGGAATACTGGAGTGTGTTGCCATTTCCTTCTCCAGGAGATCTTCCTAACCCAGGGATCGAACCTGGGTCTCCTGTATTGCAGGCTGATGCTTTACCATCTGAGCCACTAGGGAAGTCCGTATATTTATTCAAGCCACATACTGTATCTTCAGTTAATTTTTATTTTGTTAATTAATGATGTCTAATAAGCACTCAAAAATGTTATCTACTCTTTTATGCCTTCCTTTTTCTTTGCTTCATTCTCTCTCTGTCTCTTTCTCCATTTGTGTCCCAAATATTAGGTAAGTGCTTTAGATAATACAGATGGAATGAAGAATCCTTTAGCAAAGATTGTTCACAATCTCATACTGTAGGCCATGATTTCACAAACAGGATGATATCAAATAGAATGATTAAAGGAAATGGTTGTCTATGAACTATAAAAAGGAACATTTAATTAGAACGAAGAAGGGAAGGAGTTGATAGCTAATTATTAAAGAAAACTATGCAATTTACCAAGGCACTTTAAATTGCTTTCAGTTTTCGATTTCTAAATTCTAAAAAGGTGTGTGTATGTGTGTATGTGTGTGTTCAGTCACATTCAACTCTTTGTGACCCCAGGAACACAGCCTGCCAGGCTCCTCTGTATATGGAACTTTCCAAGCAGGAATATTGGAGCAAGTTGCCATTTACTACTCCAGGGGCTCTACCTGACACAAAGATTGAATCCAAGTCTCCTGCATCTCTTGCATTGGCAGGCAGATTGTTTACCACTGAGCCACTGGAAATTCCCTAAAAAGGTATACAGCTGCTTAACTCAAGACCTCTGGTAAGTGTCAAATAATCTTCCTAAAATCATTTGCTTCCCAAATTTATTTTTGGATCTGACAATTAATATCTCCATTCAAGAAAACATTTCTTCTGCACACTGTGTTTTGACATTTGTTCCTAGATTTTTAACCTTTTTTTTCAATTAATGAAAGTCTTAAACTTTATTATGAATTGTATGTGTGGTTAGTTAATAAATGTTTCTTTATTCATCTAGATTATAAGGTCTTTTTTATACAAACTAATCAGTTTTTCAAGAAATGTAAAGCACTTAGAGGCAGGCAAAGAGTAATATTCTTTGATATTACTATCAATATTATTTTGATAATACTGATAATATTATAAATATTATTGATAAATATTAATATACTTGAAATAATAATGTTTGAATGAATGGATATACACAAAAAATATGATAGAATTTGAAGAGCCAGGAAGTTTTGCACAGGGAAAGTTTCATAGATAAGGTCAAGACATATAATTAAGCATGACGAGTTTTGAAAACTGCAACTATTTCCTATAGCTGAACTTTAGTATAGCTACTCATTTATTAAATAATTTGATAAAATTATATTTCTCATGTGTTATGCTGTATAATTTTGCAAAAGTAATTACTATATATATGTGCATATATGTGATATAAATCTTTGAAGCCATCTTTTATTTTTAGTTTTCCTGGGACATTTTTACATCTTTGTCCTATATGGTATAAATCAGAGGATTTAACTTGGGAATCATAAGGGTGTAAAACAATGAGGTCATTTTGTCTTTATCTAAAGAGTAGATTGAACTTGGCCTAAAGTACATGAAAAGCAGAGTTCCCTGGAAAACTGCCACAGCAGTTAAGTGGGAGGTGCAGGTGGAGAAAACTTTGAACTTCCCCTCAGCATAATGGATCTTTGAGACTACCGGAATGTTATAACAATAAGAGACAAGAACTCCTGAAATCGAGCTCAATTCAAAACAATAAATACTGTCAATTCATTGACCTGTGTATCAGAGAAGGAAAGAAGGTAGAGTGGAGCTAAGTCCACTCTAAAAGAAGTGGTTAATCTCATTTGACCCACGAAAGCATAAAAGAAATGCTAATGTCGTGTGTATCAGAGCGTCTACCATCCCCATCATGTAAACCCCAGGCTTGAGCAGGGAGCACATCCTGCTGGATATGCTGACCTCATAAAGCAAGGGGGAGTTAATGGCCTCATACCAGTCATAGGCCATCACTGCCAGCAGGAGACACTCAGAAGGTGAAAAAGGTACAGGCAATCAAGAACTGTAGGGCACAGCAATAGAAGGGGGTTAGTTTGTTCTTGGCCAAAAGGTCAGCCAGCATCTTGGGCCCAATTCCTGTGGAATAGCAGACAAGAAAAGGCAGCTGAGACAAAAGGACATTGGCATTTGAAGCTGGGGATCCATTCTAATCAAAATTATCATTCCAAGATTTCCCAGAAGATTAATGTAATAAACAAGTAGCAACATAGCAAATAAGGTCACTTTCACTTCCAGATCACTGGTAATCCCCAAGAAAATGAATTCAGTCACAGAGGAGCAATTTTCTTTCTCCATTCTTTAATTTTTCTTATCTAAATTTTGGCAAAATGATCAGGAAAAGTATAGATAAATGTATGGACATCTTCAAAATATCCATAAAGCAGAGCACAGTCTCTTTGTGTAAATGTCATTTTATACTCAGAAAATTACTCAGTCATGTGCCTATTTTTTGAAGGAACATTGTTACCTACCTGGAAAAGTAAAAAAACAAAAAGCTGTAGTACACATTGAAAAAGTTTTATCTAAGTTTTCATGTCATTATGATGTATATAAAACTCTATGAGTTTTGCATTTTCCTAGTTTTTGCTTTCTTACCTCTGGAGATATAATTGGAAGAATTAATGTCTTATTTTATGTTCAAAATACCATAGAAGAGACACCCATGTTTGAGGCCTGGCTGTCAGTTATAGGATTAAGCATTGTCCATCTCTGGAAATAGTCATTTGGACACAAAAATGTGTTACCATTGTTATATTTCTCAAAAAAACCAGCTCATGTAATGTTGGTTTAAAATTATTTTCTATACATTCTAGAGCATATCAGCAACTATTCATAACAGAAATTATTATGTTACCGTCCTGGTCTAAGTTACCTTCAGCATTTGGTAGACATAAAATAAGCATTGTTGGCCTTTACTACAGAAATGCGTTGCTGCTTTGCCACAGTTCTCATTACCGATCTCTGCAGCACCCTGGTGCCAGAGGATGGAACCCTTGCCCAGCCAAAGAAAAATGATACAAAGAAGTGAACACAAGATAATTTAGCACACACATTTGTGTCTCTTAGATTTTAATTGACTTGTATGTTAAAAAAAAATGAGATAAGGTATAATAAACACTTCTGATATATAAAGTCTCCTCCTTGTGTGTATGTATTTGCATGTGTGTGTCTACATGCATGCGTGTCTGTTGATATAAGAATTAGCATGTTGGTGACAGATTTTCCTTAAGTATATATTAGCATATAATTTACTTGGAGTTAAGTTTGCATATATTGCTATTTATAGTGTTCTACCTATATTATTTTTGAAAAAAAAAAAAACTAAAATGTATGTATATACTTCCTCAATGACAAAGAGTAAAGGCTTGTCAAAGCCTTTGACTGTGTGGATCACAATAAACTGAGGGAATTTTTGAAAGAGATGGGAATACCAGACCACCTAACCTGCCTTTTGAGAAATCTGTATGCAGATCAGGAAGCAACAATTAGAACTGGACATGGAACAACAGACTGTTTCCAAATAGGAAAAGGAGTACGTCAAGGCTGTATACTGTCACCCTGTTTATTTAACTTATATGCAGAGTGCATCATGAGAAATGCTGGACTAGAAGAAACACAAGGTGGAATCAAGATTGCCGGGAGAAATATCAATAACCTCAGATATGCAGATGATACCACCCTTATGGCAGAAAGTGAAGAACTAAAAGCCTCTTGATGAAAGTGAAAGAGGAAGGTGAAAAAGTTGGTTTAAAGCTCAACGTTCAGAAAATGAAGATCATGGCCTCTGGTCCCATCACTTCATGGGAAATAGATGGAGAAACAGTGGAAACAGTGTCAGACTTTATTTTTTTGGGCTCCAAAATCACTGCAGATGGTGACTGCAGCCATGAAATTAAAAGAAGCTTACTCCTTGGAAGAAAAGTTATGACCAATCTAGATAGTAAATTCAAGAGCAGAGACATTACTTTGCCGACTAAGGTCCGTCTAGTCAAGGCTATGGTTTTTCCTGTGGTCATGTATGGATGTGAGAGTTGGACTGTGAAGAAGGCTGAGCACCAAAGAATTGATGCCTTTGAACTGTGGTGTTGGAGAAGACTCTTGAGAGTCCCTTGGATTGCAAGGAGATCCAACCAGTCCATTCTGAAGGAGATCAGCCCTGGGATTTCTTTGGAAGGAATGGTGCTAAAGCTGAAACTCCAGTACTTTGGCCACCTTATGGGAAGAGTTGACTCATTGGAAAGACTCTGATGCCCGGAAGGATTGGGGGCAGGAGGAGAAGGGGACAACAGAGGATGAGATGGCTGGATGGCATCATTGACTCGATGAACGTGAGTCTGAGTGAACTCTGGGAGATGGTGATGGACAGGGAGGCCTGGTGTGCTGCAATTAATGGGGTCGTGAAGAGTCGGACACGACTGAGTGACTGAACTGAACTGAACTGAAAAGGCTTTCCTGTGAATCTAAAAGAAAATAATTAAACAATATTTTTAGTTTCTGAGTTTTAAATTCATGAGTTTATTATATTGGATTGGTAAGCATAAGTAATTAATTGATAAATCTCTCATTCTTTTTAATCCTAAATTTTTCTCCTATATTAAATTTGGAGACTCAAGAACACACCCGGAATGAGCAGGTCTTTCTATCCTTGCTACTGATTTCTAAAAAAATTAATAGTTAACCTTTTGTTTTAGGAGAAGGCAATGGCACCCCACTACAGTACTCTTGCCTGGAAAGTCCCATGGACGGAGGAGACTGGTGGGCTGCAGTCCATGGGGTCGTGAAGAGGCGGACACGACTGAGCAACTTCCCTTTCACTTTTAACTTTCAGACATTGGAGAAGGAAATGGAAACCCACTCCAGTGTTCTTGTCTAGAGAATCTCAGGGACGGTGGAGCCTGGTGGGCTGCCATCTATGGGATCACACAGAGTCGGACACGACTGAAGTGACTTAGCAGCAGTAACAGCAGCAAACTTTTATTGTGCCAGGTAGCAGTTGGACTTAAGTCTCTGAAGCGTCCACCCTCTGGCTCAATGTTTGCTAACATTTGGTTAATTATATTTTCTGCTCTGTATTTTCCCCTGTGAAAACAGTAACAACTTTTGCAAAAATTAAGCTTTATTTCTTCACTATTGTCAACATATTGATCTGACAGTAAGAAAAATACAGATTATGTTTAATTCAACCTGCACAGTTACCCTGAATCTAAATCCTCCTTACCTAGTCAAAACAGAGATAAGATTAATTGCAAGATTTTCCCACTTAGTAATTCACAACTTCCTCTTACTCATTTTGCTTCTTCCTTTTGAAATATTCACTTTACCTATATCATTTAGGAATATTTTCAGTAATAAAATGATATGAAGACATGTCAAAGCAATTCATGAACATCCAACAGATTCAAATAATCAGTACCTAAAATCAATTCTTTTTGATTAACGCAGTGATTTGATGTATTTGTGGGAATACTTGGGTTCCACTAACAAATGTTAGAAATGAAAAGTGGGGAAAATGCACTTATTTTATACCCACACTATATCTTTTAGAACAAAAATTGACTCAGGTGTTAAGGCCTCTTTATGACTCATAATTTCCTCTCTTATTAGAGAGGCAAAAACAAGATGTGTGTATTACAGAGAATTGATGATGCATTTAAGTCCTCTTAGGCTTCCAAATCACTGCAGATGACTGCAGCCATGAAATTAAAAAGATGCTTGTGCCTTGGAAGAAAAGTTATGACCAATCTATACAGCATTTTAAAAAGTAGAGACATTACTTTGTTGATAAAGGTCCATCTAGTCAAGGCTATGGTTTTTCCAGTAGTCATGCATGGATGTGCGAGTTGGACTATAAAGAAAGCTGCTGCTATGGCTGCTGCTAGGTCACTTCAGCTGTGTCTGACTCTGTGAGACCCCATAGATGGCAGCCCACCAGGCTCCCCCATCCCTAGGATTTTCCAGGCAAGCACACTGGAGTGGGTTGCCATTTCCTTCTCCAATGCATGAAAGTGAAAAGTGAAAGTGAAGTCACTCAGTCATGTCTGACTCTTCACGACCCCATGGACTGCAGCTTACCAGTCCCGTCCATCCATGGGCTTTTCCGGGCAAGAGTGCTGGAGGGGGTTGCCATTGCCTTTTAGTAAAGAAAGCTGAGCGCCAAAAAAATTGATGCTTTTGAAGTGTGGTGTGGAGAAGACTCTTGAGAGCCCCTTGGCAAGGAGATCCAGCCAGTTCATCCTAAAGGCGATCAGTCCTGGGTGTTCATTGAAAGGACTGATGTTGAAGCTAAGACTTCAATACTTTGGACACCTGATAGGAAGTGCTGACTCATTTGAAATGACCCTGATGCGGGAAAGGTTGAGGGCAGGAGGAGAAGGGGACAACAGAATATAAGATGGCATCACTGACTCAATGGCAGTGAGTTTGGGTGAACTCCGGGAATTGGTGATGGACAGGGAGGCCTGGTGTACTTCAATTCCTGGAGTCGCAAATAGACACGACTGAATGACTGAACCATATTTCTCCAAAATACATGATGCAACTTTATTTACCAGAGGTGAACATTTTTTATTTTAGTGAAAAGAAAAAAAAAAAAACTGAGAAAAAGTAAAATATTTCTAAGAAACTCATACTGCAAAATATTAGTACCTGTGACTAAACTCACATTTAGTGTTGTCTCTGGAATAATTTAGGGTATATTTCTATGTCTATGTCTGAGCTCTTGATTTTTCAATTATTTTGTTCTCAGAAATATGTTACAAATATGCTAGTGGTAAAGAATTCACCTGCCAATACAGAAGGTACAAGAGATGTGGGAATGATCCCCGGGTGGTAAAGATCCCCGGGAGGAGGAAATGGCAACAACTCCAGTATTCTTCCCTGAGAAATCCCATGGACAGAGGAGCCTGGTGGCTTGCAGTCAATGGGGTCACAAAGATTAGAAAACGACTGAATGACTGAGCACAACCCGGTTTCATATGTGGGATTACTGAGACCAAACTATAGATTTTTCCTATTATTCTTTTGTCCCTATCTCTTCAGAGTTCAGTCCCTATAATTGATTCAATTTTCCCACTCATCCAACTTTTATCACATATGCTTAACCAACTCCAATAAAGGGACACTGTTGTAATTCCATAATAATGCAAACACAGAGATGCACAATACACACATATGCACATCCATTAAATTTATTGTGACAATTAAAATTTCTATATAAATATAGGAAAATTTAACTTGACTCACACTGCTCTAAGAGGACCATGTATTCTTGTACAGAGTCAGATTTTAAACATAGAAAAGACCTTAATAAACACATTAACATGTAAAATATTCTGAACAGAGGCATTATATTCCTTTCTTTTGATGTATATTCATTTATTCATTCATCTACTGGTTTATATATAGTTATTCATATTTATGTTGCTATTTTCAAAGTTAATTTAGTGGAAAGAGTTATTGTTTATATACAAAAATGTATATTTATTTATATCATAAACTCAAAATGAATGATTGTGTGCTTACATAATTTCTCATATCTAGGGTCTCTTTATGGAAATCTTTAGAAGTGGACTTGAGGGACAACAAGAAAACATTTTGGAACTTTTCTATATACTATCTATGTTACTAGTATAAAATATTACATATCTAGTAAGTTATAAAATTAATTGTAAAGGATGTTAAACAATATGTGTCAAGTATAGACTAGATTATGCTTGAAAGACTTCAGGCTCTTTCCTATTTATTCAGAAATCTCACCTGGCAATTTGGAGGTACAGAGGGTTTCTTTACATTTCTTTGCTTTCATTGTCTGTTTCTTCTGCTTGCTGGTCTGCTGCTGTCTTCCCCCATTGCTTTCTATAAAGATAGAATGCTCATAAGACTAAAGTCACTGAAATTGGTACATTTCTAAATTTGAAAAAGGGATTCCTACTGATGAATTTTAATGGATTCTATATTTCATTTGTACGATGATCCCAGTACTAAGATACCAAAGTGCACTCTTGTGGGGGATATTCTTGAGGCAAAGCTCAAACCATGTAACTAATTACTAATCATTGTGCATGAATTATATTTAGGAAACATGCATTTGTGTTACTCAGATTCTTTCATACCACTGTTGACTTCTCTGGTACACATTTTGAAGATGTCAAGTTTTCCTTGTTCCTGTCCTGCTTCCTTTCAATTAGTTATTCTATCAGGTTTTTCTGAGTCTTCAGGGATACAAAAGTCCCTCTGGTTACATTTTGTTTAACCAAAACATAACTTTAGCTTCTTAAACAAGGCTTCTCCTTCATATCATGTAGACAATCTTACCTTCAATGATTTAAAACTGAGCCTTTGCAGCTGCACTGTTACAATTGATGTAACCTAGTTTAGCTCTCAATGGATTTCTGGACTCATTAAGAATGGTGTCTTTTAATAACTAGAAAAAAAAAGCTTTTAGGAGAAATTCTATACAACAGATTCAAGCAAGCAACAATAATTCTTCTATATTTATGGATTTCTAGGTACCCCTGATGTCTTCTGTGGCAGTTAAAGTGATAAAGAAAACCTGTGCAATGCAGGAGACTGAAGTTTGACCCCTGGGTTGGAAAAACCTACTGGAGAAAGGAATGGCTACCCACTCCAGTATTCATGCCTGGAGAGTTCCATGGATAGCGGAGCCTGGTGAGTTACAGTCCATAGGGATGCAAAGAGCAGACACAACTGAGTGACTAACACAACACTAACTGATAACACTGAAAAAATAGTACCAAAACAAGTGTCCACCCAAAGGTCACATTCTTAGAATAGCCATCTGTTCCTAAAAATTCAATATTATGACACAGATTTTAGTTCATTGCATTTTTCCCCAAGTACACTGTTTCCTTGCTGCTGGAGGAAATATTAGAAGGGTTTGTAGGTGAATAAAGACATTATTCAACATGAAGGGATGATAGAAGTGTTGATTATTGATAATTAAAGCACAATGATATATTTTTTTCAAGGCACTTTCCATTGTTTTTTATAACCTAACCATTTGTACTTCCCTCCCCCCAGTTTTATTAAGATGTAATTGACGCCATCATTTTCCTTAAGGGGGATAATATATAGTCTGATAATAATATGTGAAATGATAACAGCTATAAGGTTAATAAACTGATCTATTACCTCATATAAGCCTTTCTGGTGGCTCAGTGGTAAAGAAAATTGCCTGTCAATGCAGGAGATGCGTATTTAATCCCTGGGTTGGGAAGAGCCCTGGAGTAGGAAATGGCAACCCACTTCAGTATTCTTGCCTGGAAAATTTCTTGGGCAGAGAAGCCTAGCAGATTACCATCCATGGGATTGCAAAGAGTCAGACATGACTGAGAACGCATGGTCAATGGTTATTTTCTTAAGTTATCTAGTTATGAAATGCGGTTTATGTAGCAAGAGATAAGCGAAATAGTGTGCAAAAATAAATCAGAGAAGCAAGCTTTTGAATATATATATATAAATGCATGTATATTCAGATTGTGGAAAAATGTTTGAAAACCATATATAGAGAGACAGATGGATAGATATAGATATGACAAAGAATTGTAGCCAAAGTATATGAAGTATCCTCACAGACAGGAAGACAACAAGCAACCTAATAAAAATTGAACAAAGAATTTGAACAAATTAAGTCTCATCAAGAAGATATATACAGGGGCGATCCTAAGATGGTGGAGGAATAGGACAGCGAGACCACTTTCTCCCCCACAAATTTATCAAAAGAACATTTAAATGCTGAGTAAATGCCACAAAACAACTTCTGAATGCCGGCAGAGGACATCAGGCACCCTGAAAAGCAGCCCATTGTCTTCGAGAAGAGGTACAAAAAATATAAAAGAAAAAAAAAAAGAGAGAGAGAGAGACAAAAGAGGTAGGGATGGAGCTCTGTCCTGGGAAGGGAGTCTTATAAAGAGAGAAGTTTCCAAACACCAAGAAACACTGTCACTACCGAGTCTGTGGTGAGCCTTGGAAGCTCAGAGGGCAACATAACAGGGAGGGAAAAATAAAATAAATAATTAAAACCCACAAATTACGAGCCCAACAGTAACTCCCCCAGGGGAGAAGCAGCGCAGACACCTGCACCCGCCACTAGCAAGCAGGGGCTGGGCAGGGAGGCGCAGGCTGCATTGCTTAGAGAAAGGATCAGGTCTGAATGCCCTGAGTGTAATCAGAGTGACTAATTTGGGCTAGCAAACCAGACTGTGGGATAGCTACCACACAAAAAGCTCTAACATAAGACACTTCCAAGACCACACACAGAAGAAATGATGGAACAGAATTAGCCAGCTGCAGACCATCCCCCTCTGGTGACAGGCAACCAGAGCCTGAAGGGCCAGAAGGGGGCAATTGCAGCCCCAGAAAGACATTATCTACCAAAGTGCAAGCAGGCTTCTTTATTAACTAAGATTTCTTGGGGTTCTGGACAGTCATCATCCATCTGAGAAGGTGCGCCAGTTGTACACACAGAAAACCGAGCAGTAGGGACAGGAGAGGTGATAAGTCTTAGGGACTGTGCTCACCAAACACCTGAGCTACTCGGACCTGGGAAGGGCACAAAATGCCGGTCCAGTCGAGTCTGCACCTCTGAGGACTACCTGAGTACCTGAACCTGAGCAGCTCAGAACTGGGAGGTGCATGCAGCCCAGGGCCAGCCTCAGACAGTTCCCAGTGGAGCAACCTAGAGCCTGAGCTGTGTGCGCTGCAAGCAGGGGCAGGCCCAGTGTGACTGAGACACTGCGAACACATGCCAGTGTTATTTGTTTGCAGCGTCTCTCCCTCCCCACAGCACGAATGAAAAAGTAAGCCTAAAAATAGTGTCCACCACCACTGCCTTGTGTCAGGGCAGAAATCAGACACTGAAGAGACCAGCAAACAGAAGAAGCTAAAACAGAGGGAACTGCCTTGAAAGTGACAGGTGTAATAGATTAAAACACTGTTATTAGTACCGACTACATAGGAAGGGGTCTATCAGCTCAGTTCAGTCTCAGATGTGTCTAACTCTTTGGAACCCCATGAATGGCAGCACACCAGGCCTCCCTGTCCATCACCATCTCCTGGAGTTCACGCAAACTCACATCCATCGAGTCCGTGATGCCATCCAGCCATCTCATCCTCGGTCGTCCCCTTCTCCTCCTGCCCCCAATCCCTCCCAGCATCAGAGTTTCTCCAATGAGTCAACTCTTCACATGAGATGAGGTGGCCAAAGTACTGGAGTTTCATCTTCAGTATCAATCCTTTCAAAGAAATCCCAGGGCTGATCTCCTTCAGAATGGACTGGTTGGATCTCCTTGCAGTCCAAGGGACTCTCAAGAGTCTTCTAGAACACCACAGTTCAAAAGCATCAATTCTTCGGCACTCAGTCTTCTTCACAGTCCGACTCACATCCATACATGAACACAGGAAAAAACATAGCCTTGACTAGATGGACCTTAGTCGGCAAAGTAATGTCTTTGCTTTCCAATGTGCTATCTAGGTTGGTCATAACTTTTCTTCCAAGGAGTAAGCTTCTTTAAATTTCATGGCTGCAATCACCATCTGTAGTGATTTTAGAGCCCCCAAAATAAAGTCTGACACTATTTCCATTGTTTCCCCATCTATTTCCCAGGAAGTGATGGGACCAGATGCCATGATCTTCGTTTTCTGAATGTTGAGCTTTTAGCCAACTTTTTTGCTCTCCTATTTCACTTTCATCAAGAGGCTCTACTTCACTTTCTACCATAAAGGTGGCATCATCTGCATATCTGAAGTTATTGATATTTCTCCCGGAAATCTTGATTCCAGCTTGTGTTTCTTCTAGTCCAGCGTTTCTCATGATGTACTCTGCATATAAGTTAAATAAGCAGGGTGACAATATACAGCCTTGACGTACTCCTTTCTCTATTTGGAACCAGTCTGTTGTTCCATGTCCAGTTCTAACTGTTGCTTCCTGACCTGCATACAGATTTCTCAAGAGGCAGGGCAGGTGGTCTGGTATTCCATCTCTTAAAGAATTTTCCACAGTTTATTGTGATCCACACAGTCAAAGGCTTTGACATAGTCAATAAAGCAGAAATAGATATTTTTCTGGAACTCTCTTGCTTTTTCCATGATCCAGCGGATGTTGGCAATTTGATCTCTGGTTCCTCTGCCTTTTCTAAAACCAGCTTGAACATCAGGGAGTTCACGGTTCACATATTGCTGAAGCCTGGCTTGGAGAACTTTGAGCATTACTTTACTAGCATGTGAGATGAGTGCAATAGTGTGGTAGTTTGAGCATTCTTTGGCATTGCCTTTCTTTGGAATTATAATGAAAATGGAACTTTTCCAGTCCTGTGGCCACTGCTGAGTTTTCCAAATTTGCTGGCATATTGAGTGTAGCACTTTACAGCATCATCTTTCAGGATTTGAAACAGCTCCACTGGAATTCCATCACCTCCACTAGCTTTGTTCACAGTGATGCTTTCTAAGGCCCGCTTGACTTCACATTCCAAGATGTCTGGCTCTAGATGAGTGATCACATCATCGTGATTATCTGGGTCGTGAAGATCTTTTTGTAAAGTTCTTCTGTGTATTCTTGCCACCTTTTCTTAATATTTTCTGCTTGTGTTAGGTCCAGACCGTTTCTGTCCTTTATCAAGCCCATCTTTGCATGAAATGTTCCCTTGGTATCTCTAATTTTCTTGAAGAGCTCTCTCGTCTTTCCCATTCTGTTGTTTTCCTCTATTTATTTGCATTGATTACTGAAGAAAGCTTTCTTATCTCTTCTAGCTATTCTTTGGAATTCTGCATTCAGATGCTTATATCTTTCCTTTTCTCCTTTGCTTTTCACCTCTCTTCTTTTCACAGCTATTTGTAAGGCCTCCCCAGACAGCCATTTTGCTTTTTGCATTTCTTTTCCATGGGGATGGTCTTGATCCCTGTCTCCTGTACAATGTCACGAACCTCCTTCCATAGTTCATCAGACACTCTATCTATCAGATCTAGGCCCCTTAAATCTATTTCTCACTTCCACTGTATAATCATAAGGGATTAGATTTAGGGCATACCTGAATGGTCTAGCGGTTTTCCCTAATTTCTTCAATTTCAGTCTGAATTTGGTAATAAGGAGTTCATGATCTGAGCCACAGTCAGCTACTGGTCTTGTTTTTGTTGACTATATAGAGCTTCTCCATCTTTGGCTGCAAAGAATATAATCAATCTGATTTCAGTGTTGACCATCTAGTGATGTCCGTGTGTAGAGTCCTCTCTTCTGTTGTTGGAAGAGGGACCTATAGATCTTGAGAAATATAAGCCGGACCGAGGCACTATACAAAACTGAACTCAACCCACACTGCCCACAGCAACACCAGAAAAAGCCCTAGATATATCTTTACTATTTTTACGATCATTCTTTTTCTTCTTCTTTTTAACCTTTTAAAAAAATTTAAAGTCCTCTATTACTCCTTTAATTTTTATTTTTATAATCTACTATTAGTTTTCAAAAAAAAGATCATATTTTTAAAGCAAACTTTATATGTATTTTTAAAATAATTTTTGTGACTTTTTTCCCTTCTTCTTCTTTTCTTTAATATTGTATTTTTGAAAATCCAACCTCTACTCTAGATTTATAATCTGCTTTTTGGTATTTGTTATCAATTTTATACCTTTAAAAACCCGATCTTCCGTACCCATTTTTACTTGGCAGTGAGATTAGTGGTTTGATTGCTCTCACGTCCTTTAGATTGTCCTTTTTCTTCACCAGGTTGCCCCTGTCTCCTCCCTGCCCCTTCTCTTCTCTACTCAATTCTGTGAATCTCTGTGTGTTCCAGACGGTGGAGAACATTTAGGGAATTGATTACTGGCTGGATCTGTCTTTCTCCTTCTCATTTCTCCCTTTTATCCTTCTGGCCACCTGTCTCCTTTCTTTCTCTTCTCTTCTCTGTATAACTCCGTGAACATCTCTGAGCAGTCCAGACTATGGAACACACATGAGGAAATGATTACTGGCTAGCTTGCCCTCTCCTTTTTTGACTCCACCTCATCTCATTCGGGTCACCTCTAACTCCCTTCTCCGTCTTCTCTTCTCCATGTAACTCTGTGAACCTCTCTAGATGTCCCTTACTGTGGAGAAACTTTTCATCTTTAACCTAGATGTTTTATCAATGGTGGTGTATAGAAGGAAAATTCTTGAGACTACTGTTAAAATAAGTCTGAAAACCAGAAGCAGGAGGCTTAAGTCCAAATCCTGAGAACATCAGAGAACTCCTGACTTCAGGAAATATTAATTGATAGCTCATCAAACGCCTCCATACCTACACTGAAACCAAGCACCACCCAAGGGCCAACAAGTTCCAGAGCAAGACATACCATGCAAATTATCCAGCAACACAGGAATATAGCCCTGAGCTTCAATATACACGCTGTCCAAAGTTACCCCCAAACCATTGACATCTCATAACTCATTACTGGACACTTCACTGGACTCCAGAGAGAAGAAATCCAGCTCCACCCACCAGAATACCGATACAAGCTTCCCTAACCAAGAAACCTTGACAAACCACTGATACAACCCCGCCACAGTGGGGAAATTCCACAATAAAGAGAACTCCACAAACTGCCAGGAAACAGAAATCCCACTGCAAATGCAGCAATATAAACAAGATGAAGAGCCAGAGGAATACCTAATAGGTAAAGGAACAGGAGAAATGTCCATCAAACCAAACAAAAGAGGAAGAGATAAGGAATCTACCTAATAAAGAATTCTGAATAATAATAGTGAAAATGAACCAAAATCCTCAAATAAAAATGGAATCACAGATAAATAGCCTGGAGACAAGGATTGAGAAGATGCAAGAAAGGTTTAACAAGGATCTAGAAGAAATAAAAAAGAGTCAATATATAATGAATAATGCAATAAATGAGATCAAAAACAGTCTGGAGGCAACAAGCAATATCATAACAGAGGCAGAAGATAGGATTAGTGAAATAGAAGATAGAATGGTAGAAATAAATTAATCAGAAAGGAAGAAAGAAAAACAAATTAAAAGGAATGAGGACAATCTCAGAGACCTCCAGGACAATATTAAATGCTCTAACATTTGAATCATAGGAGTCTCAGAAGAAGAAGACAAAAAGAAAGACCATGAGAAAATACTTAAGGAGATAATAGTTGAAAACTTCCCTAAAATGGGGAAGGAAATAATCACCAAAGTCCAACAAACCCAGAGAGTGCTAAACAGGATAAACCCAAGGTGAAACACCCCAAGACATATGTTAATCAAGTTAACAAAGATCAAACACAAAGAACAAATATTAAAAGCAGCAAGGGAAAATAACAAATAGCACAAAAGGGGATTCCCATAAGGATAACTGCAGATCTTTCAATAGAAACACTTCCGGGCCAGGAGGGAATGGCAAGACATACTTAAAGTGATAAAAAAAAAAAAAAAAACAAAACTTACAGCCCAGATTACTGTACCCAGCAAGGATCTCATTCAAATATGAAGGAGAAATCAAAAGCTTTACAGACAAGCAAAAGCTGAGAGAATTCAGCACCACCAAACCAGCTCTCCAACAAATGCTAAAGGATACTCCCTAGACAGGAAACACAAAGAGGCTGAATGGATATGAAAATAAGACCCCTATACATGTTGTCTACAAGAGACCCATCTCAAAACAAGGGACACATACAGACTGAAAGTGAAGGGCTGGAAAAAGATATTCCATGCAAATAGAGACCAAAAGAAAGCAGGAGTAGCAATACTCATATCAGATGAAATAAACTTTAAAACAGAGGCTGTGAAAAGAGACAAAGAAAGACACTACATAATGATCAAAGGATCAATCCAACAAGAAGATATAACAATTATAAATATATACACACCCAACATAGAAGCACCAAAATATGTAAGACAAATGCTAAGAAGTATGAAAGGAGAAATTAACAATAACACAATAATAGTGGGAGACTGTAATACTACAATCACAACTATGGATAGAACAACTAAACAGAAAATTTAAAAAGAAACACAAACTTTAAATGATACAATACACCAGTTAGACTTAATTGATATCTATTAGACATTTCACCCCCAAAACAATTAATTTCACCATGCACATGGAATCTTCTCCAGGATAGATCACATTCTGGGCCATAAATCTAGCCTTGGTAAATTATTAAAAAAAAAAAAAAAAACACTGAAATCATTCCAAGCATCTTTTCTGACCATAATGCAGAAAGAGTAAATCACAATTACAGAAGAAAAACTGTTAAAAATTCCAACATACGAAAGCTGAACAACAGGCTTCTGAATAACCAACAAATCACAGAAGAAATAAAAATAAATCAAAATATGCATGGAAACAAATGAAAATGAAAACACAAGAACACAAAACCTGTTCAGTTCAGTTCAGATCAGTCTCTCAGTCTTGTTCAACTCTTTGCGACCCCATGAGTCACAGCACGCCAGGCCTCACTGTCCATCACCAACTACCAGAGTTCACTCAGACTCACGTCCGTCGAGTCAGTGATGCCATCCAGCCATCTCATCCTCTTTCGTCCACTTCTCTTCCTGCCCCTAATCCCTCCAAACATAAAAGTCTTTTCCAACGAGTCAACTCTTCGCATGAGGTGGCCAAAGTACTGGATTTTCAGCTTTAGCATCATTCCTTCCAAAGAAATCCCAGGGCTGATCTGCTTCAGAATGGACTGGTTGGATCTCCTTGCAGTCCAAGGGACTCTCAAGAGTCTTCTCCAACACCACAGTTCAAAAGCATCAATTCTTCGATGCTCAGCCTTCTTCACAGTCCAACTCTCACATCCATATATCACTACTGGAAAAACCATAGCCTTGACTAGATGGACCTTAGTCGGCAAAGTAATGTCTCTGCTTTCCAATATGCTGTCTAGGTTGGTCATAACTTTTCCTCCAAGGAGTAAGTGTATTTTAATTTCATGGCTGCAATCACCATCTGCATTGATTTTAGAGCCCCCCAAAATAAAGTCTGACACTGTTTCCACTGTTTCCCCATGTATTTCCCAGGAAGTGATGGGAACAGATGCCATGATCTTTATTTTCTGAATGTTGAGGTTTAAGCCAACTTTTTCACTCTCCTATTTCACTTCCATCAAGAGGCTTTTTAGTTACTCTTCACTTTCTGCCATAAGGGTGGTATCATCTGCATATCTGAGGTTATTGATATTTCTCCCGGCAATCTTGATTCCAGCTTGTGTTTCTTCCAGTTCAGCCTTTCTCATGATGTACTCTGCATGTAAGTTAAATAAGCAGGGTGACAATATAAAATCTTGATGTACTCCTTTTCCTATTTGGAACCAGTCTGTTGTTCCATGTCCAGTTCCTACTGTTGTTTCCTGATCTGTATACAGATTCTCAAGAGGCAGGTCAGGTGGTCTGGTATTCCCATCTCTTGAAGAATCTTTGAAAGTTTATTGTGATCCACACAGTCAAAGGCTTTGACATAGTCAATAAAGCAGAAATATATTTTTTTCTGGAACTCTCTTGCTTTTTCAGTGATCCAACGGATGTTGGCAATTTGATCTGTTGCCTTTTCTAAAAACAGCTTGAACATCAGGAAGTTCACGGTTCACATATTGCTGAAGCCTGGCTTGAAGAGTTTTGAGCATTACTCTACTAGCATGTGAGATGAGTACAATTGCGTGGTAGTTTGAGCATTCTTTTGCATTGTCTTTCTTTGGGATTGGAATGAAAATGGAACTTTTCCAGTCCTATGGTCACTGCTGAGTTTTTCAAATTTGCTGGCATATTGAGTGCCACACTTTCACAGCACCATCTTTCAGGATCTAAAACAAGTCCACTGGAATTCCATCACCTCCACAAGCTTTATTAACAGTGATGCTTTCTAGGGCCCACTTGACTTCACATTCCAATATGTCTGGCTCTAGATGAGTAATCACACCATCGTGATTATCTAGGTCATGAAGGTCTTTTTTGTACAGTTTTTCCGTGTATTCTTGCCACCTCTTCTTAATATCTTCTGCTTCTGTTAGGTCCAGACCGTTTCTGTCCTTTCTCGAGCCCATCTTTGCATGAAATGTTCCCTTGGTATCTCTAATTTTCTTGAAGAGATCTCTAGTCTTTCCCATTCTTTTGTTTTCCTCTATTTATTTGCATTGATCACTGAAGAAGGCTTTCTTATCTCTTCTAGCTATTCTTTGGAATTCTGCATTCAGATGCTTATATCTTTCCTTTTCTCCTTTCCTTTTCACTTCTCTTCTTTTTGTAAGCTATTTTTAAGACCTCCCCAGACAGTCTTTTTTTTTTTTGCATTTCTTTTCCATGGGGATGGTCTTGATCCCTGTCTCCTGTACAATGTCATGAACCTCCTTCCATAGCTCATCAGACACTCTATCTATCAGATCTAGGCCCTTAAATCTATTTCTCACTTCCACTGTATAATCATCGGGGGATTTGATTTAGGTCATACCTGAATGGTCTAGCGGTTTTCCCTAATTTCTTCAATTTCAGTCTTAATTTGGTAATAAGGAGTTCATGATCTGAACAATAGTCAGCTCCTGGTCTTGTTTTGATCAATCTGATTTCGGTGTTGACCATCTGGTGATGTCTATGGGTAGAGTCTTCTCTTGTGTTGGAAGAGGCTGTTTGCTATGGCCAGTGCATTTTCTTGGCCCTTTTATTCTTTGCCCAACTTCATTCTGCATTACAAGGCCAAATTTGCCTGTTACTCCAGGTGTTTCTTGACTTCCTACTTTTGCATTCCAGTCCCCTATAATGAAAATGACATATTTTATAGGTTTTATTTCTAAAAGGTCTTGTAGGTCTTTATAAAACTGTTCAACTTCAGCTTCTTCAGCGTTACTGGTTGGGACATAGACTTGGATTACTGTAATATTGAATAATTTGTCTTGGAGACGAACAGAGATCATACTGTAATTTTTGAGATTGCATCCAAGTACTTCATTTTGGACTCTTTTGTTAACCATGGTGGCTACTCCATTTCTTCTGAGGGATTCCTGGCCACAGTAGTAGATATAATGGTCATCTGAGGTAAATTCATCCATTCTAGTCCATTTTAGTCCACTGATTCCTAGAATGTCAACGTTCACTCTTGCCATCTCTTGTTTGACCGCTTCCAATTTGCCTTGATTCATGGACCTGACACTCTAGGTTCCTGTGCAATATTGCTCTTTACAGCATTGGACCTTGCTTCTATCACCAGTCATATCCACAGCTGGGTATTGTGTTTGCTTTGGCTCCATCCCTTCATTCTTTCTAGAATTATTTCTCCACTGATCTCCAATAGCATATTAGGAACCTACTGACTTGGGGAGTTCCTGTTTCAGTATCCTATTATTTTGCCTTTTCATATTGTTCATGGGGTTCTCAAGGCAAGAATACTGAAGAAGTTTGCCATTCCTTTCTCCAGTGGACCACATTCTGTCAGACCTTTCCACCATGACCCGCCCATCTTGGGTTGCCACATGGGCATGACTTAGTTTCATTGAGTTAGACAAGGCTGTGGTCCTAGCGTGATTAGATTGACTAGTTTTCTGTGAGTATTGTTTCAGTGTGTCTACCCTCTTATGGCCTCTTGCAACACCTACCATCTTACTTGGGTTTCTCTTGCCTTGGGTGTGGGATATCTCTTCACGGATGTTCCAAAAGGCGCAGCCAATGCTTCTTACCTTGGATGAGGGTTATTTCCTCACTGCCACCTTATCTGACCTTCAACATGGGATGGCTGTAGGACACTGTAAAAGCAGTGTTAAGGCAAAAGTTCATAGCAATAGAGGCATACCTCGGGAAACAAGAAAAAGTCAAATAAATAACCTAAATTTACACCTAAAGCAACTAGAAAAGAAAGAAATAGAGAACCCCAGAGTTACTAGAAGGAAAGAAATCTTAAAAATTAGGGCAGAAATAAATGCAAAAGAAACAGAAGAGACCATAGCAAAAATCAACAAAGCAAAAAGCTGGTTCTTTGAAAGGATAAATAAAATTGACAAACCATTAGCCAGACTCATCAAGAAACTAAGGGAGAAAAATCAAATCAATAAAATTAGAAATGAAAATGGGGAGATCACAACAGACAACACAGAAATACAAATGATCATAAGAGACTACTATCAGCAATTATATGCCAATAAATTGGACAACGTGGAAGAAATGGACAAATTCTTAGAAAAGTCCAACTTTCCAAAACTGAACCAGGAAGAAATAGAAAATCTTAACAGACCCATCACAAGCATGGAAATTGAAACTGTAATCAGAAATCTTCTAAAACAAAAGCCCAGGTCCAGACGGCTTCACAGCTGAGTTCTACAAAAAAATTAATGAAGAGCTAACGCATATCCCACTCAAACTCTTTCAGAAAATTGCAGAGGAAGGTAAACTTCTAAACTCATTCTATGAGGCCACCATCACCCTAACACCAAAACCTGACAAAGATGCCACACAAAAAGAAAATCACAGGCCAATATCATGGACGAACATAGATGCAAACATTCTTAACAAAATTCTACCAATCAGCATCCAAGAACACATTAAAAAGATCATACACCATGCCAAGTGGGCTTTATCCCAGGGATTCAAGGATTCTTCAGTATCCACAAATCATTCATTATAATTCACCACACTAACAAATTGAAAAAATAAAAGCCGTATGATTATCTCAATAGATGCAGAGAAGGCCTTTGACAAAATTCAACATCCATTTATGACAAAAACTCTCCAGAAAGCAGGAATAGACGGAACTTACCTCAACATATAAAAGCTATATATGACAAACCCACAGCAAACATTTTCCTTAATGGTGAAAAATTGAAAGCACTTCCCCTAAAGTCAGGAACAAGACAAGGGTGCCCAGTTTCACCACTACTATTCAACATAGTTCTTGAAATTTTGGCCAAACCAATCAGAACAGAAAAAGAAATAAAAGGAATCCAAATTGGAAAAGAAGAAGTAAAACTCTTACTGTTTGCAGATGACATGATCCTCTCCATTGAAAACCCTAAAGACTCCACCAGAAAATTACTAGAGCTAATCAATATAAAGTTTAAGGATATAAAATCAACACACAGAAATCTCTTGCATTCCAATAAACTAATAATGAGAAAATGGAAAAAGAAATTAAGGAAACAATTCCATTCACCATTGCAATGAAAAGAATGAAATACTTAGGGATATATCTACCTAAAGAAACTAAAGACCTATATATAGAAAACTATAAAACACTGGTGAAAGACCTCAAAAATACAGTAATAGATAGAGAAATATACTGTGTTTATGGATCAGAAGAGTCAATATAGTGAAAATGAGTATACTACCAAAGCAATCTATAGATTCAATGCAATCTCTATTCAGCTATCAGTGATATTTTTCACAGAACTAGAACAAATAATTTCACTATTTGTATGGAAATACAAAAACCTTGAATAGCCAAAACAATCTTAACAAAGAAGAATGGAACTGGAGGAATCAACCTGCCTGACTTCAGGCTCTACTACAAAGCCACAGTCATCAAGACAGTATGGTACTGGCACAAAGACAGAAATATAAATCAGTGGAACAAAATAGAAAGCCCTGAGATAAATCCACACACATATGGACACGTTTTGTCAACAAAGGAGCAAGAATATACAGTGGATTAAAGACAATGTCTTTAACAAGTGGTGCTGGGAAAACTGGTCAACCACTTGTAAAAGAATGAAACTAGATCACTTTCTAATACTATACACAAAAATAAACTCAAAATGGATTAAAGATCTGTAATGGATGTAAGAACAGAATCTATAAAACTCTTAGAGGAGAACATAGGCAAAACACTCTCTGACATAAATCACAGCAGGATCCTCTATGACCCACCTCCCAGAATACTGGAAATAAAAGCAAAAATAAATAATTGGGATCTAATTAAAATTAAAAGCTTCTGCACAACAAAGGAAACTATAAGCAAGGTGAAAAGACAGCGTTTGGAATGGGAGAAAAGAACAACAAATTAAGCAACTGACAAACAACTAATCTCAAAAATATACAAGCAACTCCTGGAACTCAATTCCAGAAAATTAAACGACCCAATTAAAAAAAAAAAATGGGCCAAAATACTAAATAGGCGTTTCTCCAAAGAAGAAATACAGACGGCTAACAAACACATGAAAAGATGCTAAACATCACTCATTATCAGAGAAATGCAAAGCAAAATCACAGTGAGGTACCATTTCATGCCAGTCAGAATGGCTGCTATCCAAATGTCTACAAGCAATAAATGCTGGAGAGGGTGTGAAGAGAAAAGAACCCTCTTACACTGTTGAGGGGAATGCAAACTAGTACAGCCACTATGGAGAACAGTGTGGAGATTCCTTAAAAAAACTGAAAATAGAAGTGCATTATGACCCAGAAGTCCCACTTCTGGGCATACACACCGAGGAAACCAGAATTGAAAGAGGCACCTGTACCCCAATGTTCATCGCAGCACTGTTTATAATAGCCAGGTCATGGAAGCAACCTAGATGTCCATCAGCAGATGAATGGATAAGAAAGCTGTGGAACATATACACAATGGAGTATTACTCAGCCGTTAAAAAGAATACATTTGAATCAGTTCTAATGAGGTGGTTGGAACTGGAGCCAATTATACAGAGTGAAGTAAGCCAGAAAGAAAAACACCAATACAGTATACTAGTGTATATATATGGAATTTAGAAAGATGGTAATGATAACCCTGTATGTGAGACAGCAAAAGTGACACAGATGTATAGAACAGTCTTTTGGACTCTGTGGGAGAGGAAGAGGGTGGGATAATTTGGGAGAATGGCATTGAAACATTTATAATATCATATAAGTAATGAATTGCCAGTCTAGGTTTGATGCATGATACAGGATGCTTGGGGCTAGTGCACTGGGATGACCTAGAGGGATGGTATGGGGAGGGAGGTGGGAGGGAGGTTCAGAACTGGAAATACGTGTATACTCATGGCAGATTCATGTTGAAGTATGGCAAAACCAATACAATGTTGTAAAGTAAAAATAAAAATAATAATAAAATAAAATATATAAAAAGGAAGATAGATACAAAGAAACCCACTTCAGACCTAGAGATACATACAGATGTAATAAATGCAAATAAATATCAAATAAATATCAAATAAATATCAAAAGAAAGCTGGAAAAGCAATACTCATATCAGACAAGATAAACTTTTAAATTATGAATGTTAAAAGAGACAAGGAAAGACACTACACAATGACCAAGGGATCAATCCATGAAGAAGACATAACAGTTGTAAATATATATGCACACAACACAGGAATACCTCAATATATAAGGCAAGTGCTAATATCTATAAAAGGGGAAATTGGCAGTAACACAGCAATGGGGAACTTTAACACTCAAATTATACCAATGGATGGATCACCCAGGCAGAAAATTAATAAGTAAACCAACTCTTAAATGACACAATAGACCAGATAGATTTGATATTTATAAGACATTTCATCTGAAAGAAGCAGAATACATTTTCATATCAAGTAAACATGGAACACTTTCAACAATAGATCATATCATGGACCACAAACCAAGACTTGATAAATTTTAAGAAATTGAAATAGTAACAAGCTTCTGTTTCCAATGACAATATGAGAAATTCATTAAAACATAAAGCTATAAAAAACACAAACATATGAAGGCTAAACAATATGTGACTAAACAACCAATATCACTGAAGAAAACAAAGAGGAAATCAAAAATTATCTAGAGACAAATGACAACAAAAACATGAAAATCCAAAACCTAAGGTGCTCAGCAAAAGCAGTTCTAAGAAGGAAGCTTATTACCATGCAATCTTACCTCAGGAAACAAGAAAAATCACAAATAAACAACCTTACATTACATCTAAAGCAATTCTGTTCAGTCGATCAGTCATGTCCGATTCTTTGCAACACCATGAACTGCAGCACACCAGGCCTTCTTGTCCATCACCAACTCCCAGAGTCCACCCAAACCCATGTCCATTGAGTCGGTGATGCCATCCAACCGTCTCATCCTCTGTCGCCCCCCTTCTCCTCCTGCCCTCAGTCTTTCCCAGCCTCAGGGTCTTTTCAAATAAGTCAGCTCTTCGCATCAGGTGGCTCAGTATTGGAGTTTCAGCTTCAACATCAGTCCTTGCAAAGGATTGATCTCCTTTAGGATGGAAAAACCACAGCGTTAACTAGACGAACTTTTGTTGGCAAAGTAATGTCTCTGCTTTCGAATATGCTATCTAAGTTGGTCATAACTTTTCTTCCAAGGAGTAAGCGTCTTTTAATTTCATGGCTACAGTCATCATCTGCAGTAACATTGGAGCCCCCCCTCAAAATAAAGTCTGACACTGTTTCCACTGTTTCCCCATGTATTTACCATGAAGTGATGGGACCGGATGCCATTATCTTCGTTTTCTGAATGTTGAGCTTTAAGCCAACTTTGTCACTCTCCACTTTTACTTTCACCAAGAGGCTTTTTAGTTCCTCTTCACTTTCTGCCATAACGGTGGGGTCATTTGCATATCTAAGGTCATTGATTTTTCTCCCCGGCAATCTTGATTCCAACTTGTGTTTCTTCCAGCCCAGCGTTTCTCATGATGTACTCTGCATAGAAGTTAAATAAGCAGAGCGACAATATACAGCCTTGACATACTCCTTTTCCTATAGGGAACCAGTCTGTTGTTCTATGTCCTCTTTTAACTGTTGCTTCCTGACTTGCATATAGGTTTCTCAAGAGACAGATCAGGTGGTCTGGTATTCCCATCTCTTGAAGAATTTTCCACAGTTTATTGTGATCCAAACGGTCAAAGACTTTGGCATAGTCAATAAAGCAGAAATAGATATTTTTCTGGAACTTTCTTGCTTTTTCCATGATCCAGCAGATGTTTGCAATTTGATCTCTGGTTACTCTGCATTATCTAATACCAGCTTGAGCATCTGGAAGTTCATGGTTCACATATTGCTGAAGTCTGGCTTGGAGAATTTTGAGCATTACTTTACTAGCGTGTGTGAGATGAGTACAATTGTGCAGTAGTATGAGCATTTTTGGCATTGTCTTTCTTTGGGATTGGAGTGAAAACTGGCCTTTTCTAGTCCTGTGGCCACTGCTGAGTTTTCCAAATTTTCTGGCATGTTGAGTACAGTACTTTCACAGCATCATCTTTCAGGATTTGAAATAACTCCCATGGAATTCCATCATCTGCACTAGCTTTGCTCCTAGTGATGCTTTCTAAGGCCCACTTGACTTCACATTCCAGGATGTCTGGCTCTTGGTGAGTGATCACACCATCGTGATTCTCTTGGTCATGAAGATCTTTTTGCATGGTTCTTCTGTGTATTCTTGCCACCTCTTATTAATATCTTCTGCTTCTGTTAGGTCCATACCATTTTTGTCCTTTATCGAGCCCATCTTTACATGAAATATTCCTTTGGTGTCTCTAATTTTCTTGATGAGATCTCTAGTCTTTCCCATCCTGTTGTTTTCCTCTATTTATTTGCATTGATCACTGAAGAAGGTTTTCTTATCTCTTCTTGTTATTCTTTGGAATTCTGCATTCAGATGCTTATTTCTTTCCTTTTTCCTTTGCTTTCGCTTCTCTTCTTTTCACAGCTATTTGTAAGGCCTCCTCAGACAGTCATTTTGCTTTTTTTGTATTTCTTTTCCATGAGGATGGTCTTGATCTCTGTCTCCTGTATAATGTCATGAACCTCATTCCATAGTTCATCAGGCACTTTATCAGATCTAGTCCCTTAAATCTATTTCTCACTTCCACTATATATTCATAAGGGATTTTATTTAGGTCATACCTGAATGATCTAGTGGTATTCCCTACTTTCTTCAATTTAAGTCTGAATTTGGTAATAAGGATTTCATGATCTGAGCCACAGTCAGATACTGGTCTTGTTTTTGCTGACTGCATAGAGCTTCTCCATCTTTGGCTGAAAAGAATATAATCAATCTGATTTTGGTGTTGACCATCTGGTGATGTCCTTGTTCAGAGTCTTCTCTTGTGTTGTTGAAAGAGGCTGTTTGCTATGGCCAGTGAATTTTCTTGGCAAAACTCTATTAGTCTTTGCCATGCTTCATTTCATATTCCAAGGCCAAATTTGCTTGTTACTCCAGGTGTTTCTTGACTTCCTACTTTTGCATTCCCTTCCCTTATAATGAAAAAGACATTTTTGAGGGATGTTAGTTCTAAAAGATCTTGTAGGTCTTCATAGAACCGTTCAACATTAGCTTCTTCAGCGTTACTGGTTGGGGCATAGACTTGGATTACCGTGATATTTAATGGTTTTCCTTGGAAACAAATAGAGATCATTCTGTCATTTTTTATATTGCATCCAACTACTGCATTTCAGACTCTTTTCCTTGACCTTGATGGCTACTCCATTTCTTCTAAGTGATTCCTGCCTGCAATAGTAGATATAATGGTCATCTGAGATAAATTCACCCATTCCAGTCCATTTTAGTTCCCTGATTCCTAGAATGTCAACGTTTACTTTTGCCATCTCCTGTTTGACCACTTCCAATTTGCCTTGATTCATGGACCTCACATTCCAGGTTCCTATGCAATACTGTTCTTTACAGCATTGGACCTTGCTTCTATCACCAGTCATATCCACAACTGGGTATTGTTTTTGCTTTGGCTCCATCCCTTCATTCTTTCTGGAGTTATTTCTCCACTGATCTCCAGTAGCATATTGGGCACCTACCAACCTGGGGAGTTCCTCTTTCAGTATCCTATGATTTTGCCTTTTCATACTGTTCATAGGTTTCTCAAAGCAAGAATACTGAAGTGGTTTGCTATTCCCTTCTCCAGTGGACCACATTCTGTCAGACCTCTTCACCATGCCCGCCCATTTTGGGTTGCCTTGCAGGCATGGCTAAGTTTCATTGAGTTCGACAAGGCTTTAGTCCTAGTGTGATTAGATTGACTAGTTTTCTGTGATTATGGTTTCAGTGTGTCTGCTCTTTTGCAACACCTAGGTCTTTGTCCTTGAGGCAGAAAAGCACGGATACAAACATGCTAAACATTAACTGCACAAGATTATCACTGAAGGCCATCCGACCTGCTATGTTCCTGTAAGCACGTACAAGCTAGTCTCAAAAAATATAATAAAATGGACATGTGATAAGTTTGGGCACCTTCACCTCATGGTGGTGTTGATTCCCTGATCTCCACTGTTACTTTTTTGAATGTTTCTCATTCTTTTGCTATGCCATGCTTTCAGGAACCTGTGCTGTTGAGCTGGACTAGACAGTCACCATGGAGACTATGGATGTATAAGCCCAAGTACAGGGACTGGGAGGGGTAAACCAGAGGACTATGGACCTGCGACCCCAGGTGTAAAGTGTTGGATGTGGGATCACCTGAAACTGTGGACTGGTGATCCCAGGTGCTTGGTCTGGGTGTGGGGGGGTGCGGGGTCACCATGGAGACTATGGACATGTAACCCCAGGTACAGGGCCTGAAAGGGGTAAACCCTGGGGACCATGGAAATGTGACACCAGGTGTAGTGTCTCAGAGGTGGGGTTACCCTGAGACAGTGAACATGTGGTCCCAGGTGCATGGTCTGGGAAGAGGTCACCATGGAGACTGTGGACATATAATGTCATATATAAGTTCTGGGAGGTGGGATTACCCTGGACTGTGAACATGTGATCCTTGTTACTCAGTCTGGGGGTAGGATCACACTGGAGACTCTGGAAATCTAAGCCCAGGTACAGTTTTTGCAGAGGAGTGTCATACTAGATACTGTGGAAAAGTGTCCTCCAGTCCAGTGTCAGGAGGGTGTCACCCTGAATATTGTGGCCATGTGACCCCAGGTACAGGGTCTGGAGAGGGATGTCAGCCTGGACTCTGGACATGTTACCCAAGGTGCAGGTTCTGGAAAGTGGTCCACCCCGGAGATTCTGACGTGTGATTCCAGGTACACGGTCTGGAGAGGTGTGTCACCCTATAGACTGTGGTAATGTGATCCAGGTACAGAATGGGGAGGGGGTCACCATGGAGATTGTGAAGGTGTGACCACAGGTGTGCAGTATGTGAAGTGTGGTGTCCCTGGAAAGAGTGGACATTTGACCTCAGGTACAAGGTTTGGAGAACTTGTGTCACCCTGGAGACTGGATATGTGACCCTAGGTACAGGGTCTAGGAGTTGGGGGTCACTCAGGGAATGTGGACATGTGACCCCATGTGCAGATTCTGGGAAGGGTTCTCACCCAGGAGACTGGACAAGCTACCCCAGGTACATGACTGGGAGGTATGGTCACCCTGGAGATTGTGGTCATATTCTCTCAGGTGCAAGGCATGAGAGGGTTTCACCCTGGAGACCATGGATGTGAGAACCCAGGTTCAGGGCATGGGATTTGGGGTCACTCGGGGACTGCGGACATGTGACCCCATGTTCAGAGTCTGGGAAAGGTGCTCTACTCAGGAGACTGTGGATATATGACCCTAGGTATATGACTGGAAGGTAGGGTCACCCTGGAGGCTATGGACATCCCCAAGATACCTGTCACAATTCAAGAGTAACTCGAGTGTCTCATCACAACTTGAGAAGAGCTCCGTGTTCTCCACCTCATCTAGAGATGAGGCCCAGATCCCCATGCTTCATCTCGAGAGGAATTCTGACTGTCCCCTCACACCTCAGGAGGAGGCCTGTCTCATCTATTGAAACTTCAGAGGAGCCCCAAGGCTCGTGCTGCAATTCGAAAGGACACTGAATTCCCCTTCAACTCGACATAAGGCCTGATTCTCCTGCACCAGTTAGAGTGGAGGCCCGAGTATCCCCTCAGAACACAAAGGGAAGTCTGAGTCCCCTGTTGCAACCTCTAGAAAAAGGCCCAGTTTCCCGCCTCAACTCAACAGGAGGCCTGACACTGCTTTTACAACTCGAGATGAAAGCAAAGTTATATACCCTGAGATCCATGTTGCAACTGAAGAGGAATCCTGAATTTCCCATCTCAACTCAAAATGAGGCCCTTTTACCCTGCAGCACCACGAAGTCAATACTGAGTTCCTCCTCAAAATTCGAAAGGAAGCTTGATCCCCCTTTCACAACTTGAGAGGAAAGTCAAGTTCCATGCCACAATACGAGATGAAGCCTGACTCCCCTGTTGAAACTCAATAGGAACCCAGCTATCCCTGTTCCTGAGGAGGAACTATGAGGTTTCTGCCTGAAATCCAGATGAGGCCCTATTTCCCTGCAGGAATCCTGAGGTGCCCTTCACAACTTGAAAGGAGTCCTGACTGCCCTGAGGCACTCTGAGAAGTTCCCTGAGGTCCCTGTTACAAGTCGAGAGGAACCCCAAGCTCAAACCACAAGTCCACAAAAACCACAAAATTCCCCCCTTGATGCAATATGAGGTCTTTCCCCTGCATTCCCTAGAGAGCAATCCCAAGTTCCCTCTCAAAGCTCAAAATGAGCTTGACACCCTTTATGCAAGGCAAAAGGTTCCCCGAGATACCTGTCACAACTCGAGAGGAACATCAAGTGTCTCACCACAATTCGAGAAAAGCCTTGTATTCTCCACCTAATCTCGAGATGAAGCTCAGATCCCCTGCTTCATCTCGAGAGAAATTCTGCCTTTCCCCTCATACCTCAAGAGGAAGCCTGTATAACCTATTGAAACTTGAGAGGAACCCTGAGGTTCGTGCCTCAAGTCGAAAGGACACTGAGTTCCCCTCAATGTGAGATAAGGCCTGATTCCCCTGCACCAACTCTAGTGGAACCCTGAGTATCTCCTCACAACACAAAGGGAGGTCTGATTCCCCTGTTGCACCTCTAGAAAAGGCCCAAGTTCCCCACCTCAAATCGACAGGAGGACTGACACCCCTTTTACAACTTGAGAGGAAAACTGAGTTCCATGCTTCAAAATGAGATGAGGCCTGACTTCTCTGATGGAACTCGATAAGATCCCCAAGATCCCTGTTGCAACTGGAGAGCAGACCTGAATTTCCCACCTCAACTCAAGATGAGGCCCTATACCCCTGTGGCAACTCAAGAGAAATCCGAAGGTGCTGCTTGCAACTTGAAAGGAGGCCTAACTTTCCTGAGGCAACATGAGAGGTTCCTTGAGGTTCCCATCGCAACCCGAGATGAACCCAAGTCTTCTGGCCGCAACTTGAGAAACATCACGAGATTCCCCATTCATTGTGAGATAAGGCCCAATTCCCCTGCAGTGACTTGAGAGAAACCCCATGTTCCTCCTCTAAACTTGAAAGGAGACTTAACTTTCCTCAGGAAAATCAGGTCTCCTTTTGAGTTGCGAAGGGGAACGTGGGAGGGTTCCCCCTAGTAGGAACCCCGAGATCCAACTGAAGAGGAACCCTGAGTTTCCCATCTCAACTCGAAATGAGGCCCTATTCCCCTGCAAGGACTTGAGAGGATGAGGTGGCCCATGCAACTTGAAAGGAGGCTTGACTGCCCTGAGGCAACATGAGAAGTTCCCTGATGTTCCCTTCATATCTTGAGAGGAACTCAAAACATCCCGCCACAACTTGAGAGACATCATGAAATTTCTGCCTCAAAGCAAAATGAGCCCCGATTTCCCTGCAGTGATTTGAGAGCAATCCCACGCTCCCCCTCGCAACTTGAAAGGAGACTTGACTTTCCTGGGGCAACATGAGACATTCCTTGAAGTCCCCGTCACAACTCAAGAGTAACCCCAAGTCCTGCTGAGACTTGAGAAAAATCATGAGATTCCTTCCTCAATGCGAGATGAGGCCCTTTTCCCCTGTAACACATCCAGAGCAATCCCAAGTTCCCTACCGAATCTCGAAAGGAGGTTTGACTCCCTTTATGCAACTCAAGAAGTTCCCCGAGATACTCATCACCACTCGAGTGGAACCCTGGGTCTCCCAACACAACTTAAGAAGAGCCCTGTGTTCTCCAATTCATCTTCAGATGAGGGACAACTACCCAACTTGGACTCGACAGGAATCCCAACTTTCCCCTCACTTCAAGAGGAGTCCTGTCTCAACTGTTGAAAATCGAGAGGAACCCTGAGGTACCTGTCACAAGTTGACAGGACACTGAGTTGCTCTCAACTCAAGATAAGGACTGACTCCCATGCACTGACTTGAATGGAACCCCAAGTGTCCCCTCACAACATGAAGGGAGGTCTGACTCCCCTGTTGCACCCTAGAAAAAGCTGGCATTTCCTACCTCAACTCAACAGGAGGCCTGACACCTCTTTACAATTTGAAAGGAAAGCAGAATTCCATGCCTGAAAAAGATATGAGCCCTGACTCCCTTGTAGAAACTTGATAGGAACCTCAAGATTCCTCTTGAAATTGGAAAGGAACCTTGAGTTTCCCACCTCAAATCAAGAAGTGGCCCTATTTCTCTGCAGTGGCTCTAGAGGAATCCCGAGGTGCCCTTCGGAACTTGAAAAGAGGCCTGACTTTCCTGAGGCAACATGAGAGGTTCCCTGAGGTCCCTGTCACAACTCGAGAGGATTGCAAACCTTCCTGCCGCAACTCAAACACCACAAGATTCCTTGATCAATGAAATGAGGTGGGATTCCTCTGCAGTGACTTGAGAGCTCTCCCCCGCTCCCCTTCACAACTTGAAATGAGACTAGGCTTCCCCAAGGCAAGAAAAGAGGCTCCTTGAGGTCCCCATCACACCTTGAGTCCTGTGGCAACTCGAGAAAAACCACAAGATTCCCCCATCAGTGCGTGATGAGGCCCAATTTCCCTGCAGGGACTCGAGACCAATACTGAGCTCCCCAGGTAACTTGAAAGGAAACTTGACTTATCTGAGGCAAGGAGAGAGGCTACCTGAGGTCCCCATCGAAACTCGAGAGGAACCCCCGAGTTTTCTGCTGTAACTCAAGAAACACCAGAGATTCCCCATTAAATACAAGATGAGGCCTGATTCCCCTGCAGGGACTCCAGAGCAATCCTGTGCTCCCCCTTTCCCCAACTCCGAAAGGAGAAGGACTTCGCTGAGGCAACACGAGAGGTTCCCTGAAGTCCCCACTGCAACTTGAGAGGAATCCCAAACTTACCGCCGCAACTGAAGAAAAACCACAAGATTCCCCCATTAATGCAAGATGAGGCCCTTTCCCCCTGCAACGCCTCAAGAACAAACCCATGTTCTTTCTTGAAATTAAATAGGAAGCTTGACTCCCTTTATGCAACTCAAGAGTAGAGATGCCTATCACCACTCAAGTGGAACCACGAGTTTCCTACCACAATTTGAGAAGAGCCCCGTGTTCCCCACCTCATCGTGAGATGAGGGCTGATTCCCCTGCTTTGTCTCAAGGGGAATCCTGACTTTCCTCTTGCAACTCAAGAGGAGACATTTCTCACCTATTGAAACTCTAGAGGAACCCCACGGTTCCTGCCATAAGTCAAAAGTACACCAAGTTTCCCCCAACTCAAGATAAGGCCTGATTCCCCTGCACCGACTTAAATGGAACACTGAGTATCCCCTCACAACAGGAAGGGAGGTCTGACTCCCTTGTTGCACCTTTAGGAAACGCCTCAGTTCCCCACCTCAATTGGACAGGAGATCTGATACCTCTTTTACAACTCAAGAGGAAAGCAGAGTTCCATGCCTGAACACAAGCCGAGGCTTGACACCCAGTTGAAACTCGGTAGGAATCCCAAGATCCCTGTCCCAAATGGAGAGGAATCCTGAGTTTCCTGCTTCAACTTGAGATGAGGCCCTATTCCTCGGCAACGACTTGAAAGCAATCCCATGCTCCCTCTTGCATCTTGAAAGGAGACTTAACTTCCTGAGTCAAGATGAGAGGCTCCCTGAAGTTCCTATTGCAACTAGAGAGGAACCCCAAGCTTCCCACTGCAACTTGAGAAAAACCACAAGATTACCCCTTAACTCGAGATGAGGCCCTATTCCCCTACAGCAACTAGAATGGAACCCCAGGTATGCCATCACTACATGAACGGAGGTCTGACTCCACTGTTGCACCTACAAAAAGGCCCAAGTTTCCCACCTCAACATGACAGGAGACCTGACACCCATTTTACAACTTGGGAGGAAAGCAGAGATCCATGCTTCAAAATGAGATGAGGCCTCACTCCTTTGTTGAAACTCGATAGGAACCAAGAGATCCCTGGAGCAATTGAAGAGGAGACCTGAGTTTCCTGCCTCAACTCAAGATGAAGCCCAATTCCCCTGAAGTGACTTGAGAGAAATCTCTTTCAAGCCCCTCACAGCTTGAAAGGAGCCCTGACTTCCCTGAATTAACAGGTGAGTTTCCCTGGGGTCCTTATCTCAACTTGAGAGGAACCCCAAGCTTCCCGTCGCAACTCGAGAAAAACCAAAGATTCCCCTCTCACCACAAAATGAAGGCCTATTAAGCTGCAATGACTCGAGAAGAATCCTGATGTGCCCCACACAACTTAAAAGGAAGCCTGACGTCTCTGAGGCAACATGAGAGGTTCCCTGACATCCCCATTGCAACTCGAGAGGATCCCAAACCTTCCCACCACAATTTGAGAAACACAAAGAGATTCCCCCTCAAAGTGAGATCAGGCCCTTTTCCCCAGCAGTGCCTCGAGAGCAATACCAAGTCCTCTCTCAAAACTCGAAAGGAGGGCTCTACACCATTTATGCAACTCAAGAGGTTCCCCGAGATTATGTCACCACTTGAGAGGAACACTGAGTCTCCTGTTACAACTCAAGAAGGTCCCCGTGTTCCCCACCTCATCTCGAGATGAGGGCCGATTCCTCTGCTTCGACTCATTGAAAACACAATTTTCCACTCACACGTCAAGAGGAGGCCTTTCTCACCTACTGAAACCCGAGAGGATCCCTGTGTTTCCTGCCACAAATCAAAAGGACACCGAGTTCCCCCTCAGCTTGAGACCAGGCCTGATTCCTCTGCACCGACTCAAATGGAACCACTACTATCTCCTCACAACACGAAGGGAGGCCTCACTCTCCTGTTGCACATCTAGAGAAAGCCCAAATTCCCCACCTGAACCCGACAGGAGTCCTGCCATCCCTTTTACATCTCGAAAGGAAAGAGGAGTTATATACCTCAAAACAAAATGAGGGCAACTCACTTGTTGAAATGAGATAGGAACTCTGAGATCCTTGTCACAACTAGAAAGGAACACTGAGTTTCATACCTCCATTTGAGATGAGGCTCTATTTCCCTGAAGGGACTCGAGAGGAATCCTGAGGTGTCCCCTGCAACTGGAAAGGAGGCCTGACTTCCCTGGAGCAACATGAGAGGTACACAGAGGACCACATTGCAACACGAGAGGAACCCAAAGCTTCCTGCTACAACTCGAGAAACATCTGGAGATTCCCCCTGAGTGTGAGGTAAGGCCCAATTCTCTTGCAGTGACTCGAGAGCAATCCCGCACACCCCTCATACCTCAAAAGGAGACTTGCCTTCCCTGAGGTAAGATGAGAAGCTCCCTGAGGACCCCATTGCAACTCGAGAGGAACCTCATACTTCAGGCCGCAATTCGAGAAAAACCATGAGATCCCCCTTCAAAGCTAGATGAGGCCCTTTTCCCCTGCAGAGCCTTGAAAGCAATCCAGAGTTCCCAACTGAAACATGAAAGAAGGCTTGACTCCCTTTATGCAATTCAAGAGGTTCCCAGAATTACCCATCACAACTCGAGAGAGGAATCTCTAGTTTCCTGAGGCAGCTTGAGAAGAGCCCCGTGTTCCCCACCTCATCTCAAAAGGAGGGACGATTCCCCTGCTTTGACTCAAGAGGAATCCTGACTTTCCTCTCTCACCTCAAGAGCAGGCCTGTCTCACCTGTTCAAACTAGAGAGGAACCCTGCTTTTCTTGCCACAAGGTGAAAGGATAACCAGTTTTCCTTCAACTCAAGAGAAGGCTTGATTCCCCTACACCAACTTGGATGGAACACGGAGTATCCCCTTACAATAGGAAAGGAGGTCTGACTCCCCTGATGCACCTCCAGAAAAGCCCAAGTTCCTTACCTCAACTGTACAGGAGGCCTGACTCCTTTTTACAACTTGACAGAACAGTGGGGTTCTATGTCTCAACATAAGACAAGGCATGATTCCCCTGTTGAAACTAGATAGGAACCCCGAGATCCCTGTCACAACTGGAGAGAAACCCTGAGTTTCCAACCTCAACTCGAAATAAGGTCCTATTTCCTTGCAGCATCTTGAGAGAAATTCCGAGGTGTCCTTTGTAGCTTGAAAGGAGGCCTGATTTTCTTGACGCAATATGAGAGGTTCCCTGAGGTCACCTTTGGAACTCAATAGGAACCCAAGGTTCCACCCCCAACTTGAGAAACACCAGGAGATTCCCCCTTCATGCGAGATATGGCCCGATTACCGTGCAGTGACTTGAGCGCAATCCTGCTCTTCCTCTTGCAACTCGAAAGAGACTTGGCTTTCCTTAGGCAACAGGAGAGGTTCCCTGAGGTCACCATCATGACTCGAGAGGAACCCCAAAGTTCCTGCCATGACTCAAGAAAAACCATGAGGTTCCCGCCCCCTCCCCCCATACTAGATGAAGCTATTTTCCCCTGCAGTACCTGGAGGTCAATCCTGAGTTCCTCCTTGAAACTCGAAAGGAAGCTTGACCCTCCTTTTACAACTTGAGAGGAAAGTCGAGTTCCATGCCACAACATGAGACGAACCCTGACTCCCCTGTTGAAACTCGATAGGAAGTCCGAGATCCTTGCCACAACTGGAGAGGAACCATGAAATTCCCACTTCAATTTGAGAAGAGTCCCTAATTCCCTGCAACGACTCGAGAGGAATCCTGACATGCTCATCACAACTTGAAAGGAGGTTTGACTTTCCTGAGGCAACATGAGAGGTTCCCTGAGTTCCCTGTCCCAACTCGAGATGAATCCAAAGCTTCATACTGCAACTCGAGAAGCAACACCAGATTCCCCCTCACTTCAAGATGAGGCCCCATTCCCCTGCAGTGACTCGAGAGCAATCCCGTGCTCTCCCTCACAACTCAAAAAGAGACATGACTTCCCTGAGGCAACATGAGAGGTTTCCTGAAGTCCCTGTCACACCTTGAGAGGAATCCCATGCTCCTTGCTGCAACTTGAGAAAAGTCATGAGATTCCCTGTTAACACGAGATGAGCCCACTTTCTCCTGCAGTGCCTCAAGAACAATCCCAAGTTCCCTCTCAAAACTCAATAAGAAGCTTGACCCCCTTTATGCAATTCAAGGTATGGGTCACTACTCGACAGGAACCCTGAGTTTCCCACCAAAACTGGAGAAGAGCCCCATGTTCCTCACCTCATCTTGAGATGAGGGCCGGTTCCCCTGCTTCGTCTCAAGAGGAATCCCGACTTTCCCCTAGTACCTCATGAGCAGGCCTGTATCATATATTGCAAATTGAGAGGAACACCGAGGTTCCTGCCACAAGTTATAAGCACACCAACTTTCCCCTCAGCTTGAGATAAGTCCTTGTTCCCCTGCACCTACTCAAATGGAACTCTGGTATCCCCTCACAACAAGAAAGGATGTCTGACTTCCTGCTGCACCTACAAAAAGCCCAACTTCCCAGACTAAACACGACAGGAGGCCAGAGATCCCATTTACACCTCAAGAGGAAAGTGGAGATCCATGCCTCAACACGAGACGATTACTGTTTCCCTTGTTGAAAGTCTATAGGAACCCCAAGATCCCTGTCTCAACTGGAGAGGGGCCCTGAGTCTCCTGCCTTAACTCAAAGTGAGGCCCAATTCCCCTGTAGAAACTCGAGAGATTTCCTGAGGTGACACTCGAAACTTAACACAGGGGCAGACTTCCCTGACGCAACATGAGAGGTTCCCTGAGATCCCCATCATAACTCGAGAGGAACATTAAGCTTCCTTCTGCAAATAGAGAAAAACCATGAGATTCCCTATCAACCTGAGATGAGGCACTTTAACCCTGCAATGCCTCAAGAGCAATCCTGAGTTCTCACTCAAAACTGGAAAGGAGGCTTGACTCCCTTTATGCCACTCAAGAGGTTCCCAGAGATACCCATCAGCACATGAGAGCAACCCCGTTTCCCACCACAACTCGAGAAGAGCCCCATGTTCCCCACTTCATCTTGAGATGAGGGTCGATTCCCCTGCTTTAACTTAACAGGAATACCAACTGTCCACTAGCACCTTGAGAGGTGGCCTGTCTCATCTATTGAAACTCTAGAAGAATCCTGCCATTTCTGCTGCAATTCAAAAGGACACCAAATTCTCCCTCAATCTGAGATAAGGTATGATTCCTCTACACTGACTCGAATGGAACTCCGTGTATCTCCTCACAACAAGAAAGGAGGTTTGATTCCCCTGTTACACCTCTAAAAAGCCCAAGTTCCCCGCCTCAACTCGACAGGAGGCCTGACTCCCCTTTTACAACTCAAGAAGAAAGAGGAGTTTCATGCCTAAACATGAGAGGAGGACTGACTCCCCTTTTGAAACTGGATAGGAATCCTGAGATCCCTGTCTCAACTTGAGAGGAGCTCTGAGTTTCCCGCCTCAACTCTAGATGAGGCCTGATTCCCCCTGCAGCAACTCGAGAGAAATCTCGAGGTAACCCTCAGAACTTGAAAGGAGGCCTGACTTACCTGAAGCAACATGAGAGATTTCCAGAGGTCCCCATTGCAACTCGAGATGAACCCAAAGCTCCCCACTGAAACTTGAGAAACACCTCGAGATTCTTCCTTCAGTGTGAGATGAGGGCCAGTTTCCCCTGAAGTGCCTTGAGAGAAATTCCCCTATCCCTCTCGCAACTTGAAAGGAGACTTGACTTCCCTGAGGCAACAGGAGAGGTTCCCTGAGGTCCCCATCACAACTCGAGAGGAACCCCAAGTTTCCCACCACAACTCAAGAAAAACCACTCTCCTCAATGAGAGATGGAGGCCCTTTTCCCCTGAAGCACCTCAAGAGCAATCCCGAGTTCCCTCTTGAAACTTGAAACGAGGCTTCACAACCTTTATGCAACTCAAGAGGTTCCCCGAGATACCCGTCGTTACTAGATAGGAACTCCAAGTTTACAGTCACAACGCGAGAAGAGCCTCCTATTCTCCACCTCATTGCGAGATGAGGGCTGATTTCCTTACTTAGACTCAAGAGGAATCCCGAGTTTCCCCTAGCATCTCAAGAGCAGGCCTGTCTCACCTATTGAAACTCTAGAGGAACCCTGCAGTTCCTGCCACAGGTCAAAAGGACACTGAGTTCCCCCTCAACATGGGTCAGGGCCTGATTCCCCTACACCAACTCAAATGGAACCCTGAGGATCCCCTCACTACATGAAGGAAGGTCTGACTCCCCTGTTGCACCTCTAGAAAAAGCCCAAGTTCCCCTCCTGAACCTGACAGGAGGCCTGCAACCCCTTTAACGACATGAAAGGAAAGTGGAATTCCATACCTCAAAATGAGCCAAGGCCTGACTCCCTGTTGAAACTTGGTAGGAACCCCAAAATCCCTCTTGAAACTGGAGAGGAAACCTCAGTTTCCCGCCTAAACTCAAGAGAATACCCTATTCCTCTTCAAGAGGAATCCCAAGGTGCCCCTCGCAGCTTGAAAGGAGGCCTGACCTCACTGAGGAATCATGAAAGGTTCCCTGAGAACTTCATTGCAACTCAAGAGGAACCCCAAGGTTCTCACCACAACTCGAGAAAAACTACAAGATTCACACCTCAGTGTGGTAGGGGGCCTTTTCCTCTGCAGCACCTCGAGAGCAATTCCAACTTCCCTCTCACAACATAAAAGGAGGCTTGACTCCCTTCATGCAACTTAAGAGGTTCCCCCAAGTTACCCGTTGCAACAGGAGAGGAAGCCCGAGATCCCTGCCACAACTTTAGAAGAGTCCCACGTTACCAAACTCATCTCAAGATTAGGGCCAATTTCTCTGTCTCACAGCAAGTTCTGGGCTCCTCAGATGCCAGACCTCTGAGCGTGCTCCAAGGGCCTCAATTCTCGAGTCAGGACCTTCTGTCTCCCTGCGCTTTCCGAGACTTGCAAACACATCCTTAGGTCATCGTGGTCCAACCCGTGGGGAAGGAGGCTGTAGGACTGTGTCTGAGGGGGCCAGGTACCATACTGGGGTCACCTGGTGGAGGGAGCCTGCAACCTCCTGTGGGCCCCTGGTGAGGATAGGCAGGACGCCCACTGGCTGCAGAAATGCTGAAGTGGGGAGCAAAGCTAGCTCTGGCAGAATGAAACAAACAGCAACGAGATGCCTTTACAAGTAGTTGTTGGTCTGCCCTGCCTTAAGTCTCCCTGGTTGAAAAATGCAAATTTTGTCTCCTAGGCCTGGGATCCATGTGGGCACCCAGGGTCTTCTCCCTGCAGCATCTGAGCATGGTGCAGACAGGCCCAGGCACACTAGCTCTCTCTTGAAGAACAAACAAAAGGGAACAGCAGTGTGGAGGTTGCCTTGACTTTCCCTGGAAGTGTGGGAGCCCTCACTGGGCGCAGGGCCTCTTGCCACTAAAAATGACGTCTCAGCCAGCATTTCCTGCCGGGTGTGACTCTCAGCCCACAGGCAGCTGGGGATGCTATCTTCCTTAGAAGAAGGAAAGGAAGCCCCAGAGAGTGGATTTTCAGACCTCTCTCTCACAGCAAGTGCTTGGCTCCTCAGATGCCAGAATTCCAGGCCTGGTCTGAGGGCCTCAATTCTCGGGTCAGGGCCTTGTGTCTCCCTGCACTTTCTGAGCTTTCAAACACCTTCCTAGGTCAGTGAGGTCCTACCCATGGGGAAGGAGGCTGCGGGAGTGTGTCTGAGTGGCCCAGGAGCCATGCTGGGTTCACCTGGTTGATAGCGACTGACATATCCCATGGGGATCTGGAGAAGTGTGGCAGGCCGACCCCTAGCTGCTGAAATGCCGAAGCAGGGAGCAAAGCCAGCTGTGTCAGAAGGAAGAAAACAGCAACTGGAGGCATCTGCAAGCATTGCTGGGCCACTCAGTTTTAGGAGTCCCCAGGAGAAAAATGTGAATTTTGGACTCTAAGCTCGGGATCCAGGTGGGCGCCCAGGGTGTCCTCCCTGCAGGATCTGAGCATGGTGCAGACAGACCTGGGATCACTAGCTCTCTCTTGCAGAGCAAACGTAACAGAACAGACCTATAGAGCTTGCCTTGATTTTCCCTGAGAGTGTGGGAGCCCTCCCTGGGTGCAGGGCCTCAGGGGCCGTTGCCACTGAAAAATGACCTCCCAGCCATTGCTTCCCAGCCGGGTGTGACTCTCAGCCTGAAGGCGGCTGGGGATGCTATGTTTTTGGAGGCAGTAAAGGAAGCCCCAGAGAGTGGGTTTTCAGGTCTCTATCTCGCAGCAAGTGCTTGGCTCCTCAGACGCCAGACCTCTGGGGCTGCTCTGGAAGCCTCAATTTCTCAGTCAGGGCCGTATGTCTCTTTGCACTTTCCAAGGCTTGTAAAAACATTCCTAGGTCAGTGTGGTTCTGCCCATGGGGAAAGAGGCTGTGGCAGTGTGTTTGAGGGGGCCAGGAGTCATTTTGAGGTCACCTGGTTGAGGGCACCTGGCACCCCCATGGGTCCAAAGTGAGGAGTTGTGGGCCGCCCCATGGCTGCTGAAATGCCGAAGCGGCAAGCAAAGCTAGCTCTGTCAGAAGGAAGAAAACAGCAACGGGAGACAGTTAGAAGTTGTTGGGCCACCCTGCATTAGGGGCTCCCTTGGAGAAAAATCTGAATTTTGGCCTCTAGGCCCGGGATCCAATTGGGTGCCCATGATGTTCTCGGATCCGAGCATGGTGCAGACAGACCTAGGCTCACGAGCTCTCTCCTGCAGAGCAAACATGACAGAACAGCTGCGTGGAGGTTGCCTTCATGTTCCTTGGGAGTGTGGGAGACCTCCCTGGGCGCAGGGCCTCAGGGGCCACTGTCACTAAAAAATGACCTCCCAGCCAGTGCTTCTCAGCTGAGTTTGACTCAGAACGCAGGCCTCTGAGGATGCTATTTTCCTTGGAGGCAGAAATGGCACCCCCAAAGAGTGGATATTCAGGCCTCTATCTCACAGCAAGTGCTTGGCTCCTCAGACGCCAGACCTCTGGGCCTGCTCCAAAGGCCTCAATTCTCGAGTCAGGGCCATGTGTCTCCTTGCACTTTCTGAGCCTTGCAAACGCATTCCTAGGTCAGTACGCTCCTTCCCATGGGGAAGGAGGCTGCGAGGGTGTGTCTGAGAGGTCTTGGAACCATAGTGGAGTCATCTGGTCGAGGGTGCCTAGCACACTCATAGGCCTCAGTCGAGAAGTAGTGGGCCGCCCCATGGCTGCCAAAATGCTGAAACAGGGAGCAAAATTAGCTCTGTAAGAAGAATGAAAACAGTAATGGGAGACCTTTGAGAGCAGTTGCTATGCAGTCCCGCATTAGGGCTCTGTGGGAGAAAAATGTGAATTTTGACCCCTAGGCCTGGGCTCCAGCTGGGTGTCCAGGGTGTTCTATCCACAGCATCTGAGCATGGTGCAGAGAGGCCTAGGCTCGTAAGTTCTCTCCTGCAGAGCAAACGTGACAGAACAGCCTTGTGGAGATTGCCTTGTGGAGGTTGCCTTTTCTTCCTGTGGCAGAAGGAAGAAAATAGTAACGGGATGCTTTTGCAAGCAGTTCCTGGCTGCCCCATGTTAGGCCTTCTCAGTAGAAAAATGAGAATTTAGGCCCCAAGACCCGGAATCCAGGTGGGTGCTCAGAGTGTTCTGGCCGCAGGAGCCGAGCACGGTGCAGAGAAACCTAGGCTCACTAGCTCTTTCTTGCAGAGGAAACATGATGGAACAGCCTTGTGGAGGTTGCCTTGATGTTCCCTGGGAGTGTGGGAGCCCTTCCTGGGCTCAGGGCCTCAGGGGTCACTGCCACTGAAAAATGATCTTCCAGCCAGTGCTTCCCAGCTGTGTGTGACAATCAGCCCACCGGAAGATGGGGATGCTATCTTCCTTGCAGGCAGGAAAGGCAGCCACAAAGAGTGTGTTTACAGGTCTCTATTTCACAGCAGGTATTGGCTCCTCAATCGTCAGACCTCCAGGCCTGCTCAGAGTGCCTTAGTTGCTGAGCCAAGGCCGTGTGTCTCCCTGCACTTTCTGAGCTTTGCAAACACATTCCTAGATCAGCACAATCCTGCCCACAGGGAAGGAGGCTTTGGGAATGTATCTGAGGGGGCAGGGTGCCACGCTGAGGTCACCTGGTCAAGGGCACCTGGCACCATCCATTGGCCCCAGGCGAGGAGTGGCGGGCTGGCCCCTAGCTTCTGAAATTTCAAAGTGGAGAGCAAAGGTAGGTCTGTCAGAAGGAATAAAACAGCAACAGGATGCATTTGAAAGCTGTTACTGGGCTACCCCGCATTAGGGCTCCCCAGGAGAAAAATGCGATTTGTGGCCCCCTAGTCCCAGGATCCCATTGGACAACCAGAAGGTTCTCCCTGCAGGATCCAAGCATGGTGCAAACAGACCTAGGCTCACTAGCTCTCTCCTACACAGGAAACGTGATCAACAGCCATGTGGAGGTTGCCCTGACTTTCCCTGTGATTGTGGTAGCCCTCCCTGGGCTCAGGGCGTCAGAGGCCATTGTCGCTTAAAAATGACCCCCAGACCATGCCTCCCAGCTGTTTGTGACTCTCAGCCTACAGCTGGCTGGGAAAGCTATCTTCTTTTGAGGAAACAAAGGCATCCTCAAAGACTGTGCTTTCAGGCCTCTATCTTACAGCAACTATTTTGCTTCTCAGACGTCAGACCTCCAAGGCCCTAAATTCCAGTCACGGCCATGTATATATCCCTGCACTATCTGAGACTAACAAAAATACTCCTAGTTTATAGAGTTACTGCCCTTTGGGAAGCAGGCTGTGGGAGTGTTTCTGAGGGTGCTGGGTGCCATACTGGAGTCTCTGGGTCGAGGTCACCTTGCACCTCAAATGTGCCCCAGGCAAGAAATTGCAGGTTGCCTCCTTACTCCCAAATTCCCAAAGTGGGGAGCTAAGCTACATCTTTCAGAAGGAAGAAAAGATACTTTGGATGGATTTTCAAGCAGTTTCTAGGCCATACCCAGTTAGGACTCCTGGAGAGATAAATGAGAATTTTGCCCCCAAAGCTCTTATCCAGATTGACACACAGTGTGTGTACTCACAGGATGAAAGAATTTTCCAAACAGACCTAGGCTCACTAGATCTCTCTGGCAGGGGAACTGCAATGCAGCAGACATTTGTTTGTTACTTTCACTTTCCCTGTGAGTTTGGGAACCTTTTCTAGGTTCAGGGCCTCAGGGGCCACCCAAAATGACCTTGAAGCAACTGCCTTCAAGAAGTTGTGTAACTCAGCACTCAGGAGTCTGGAAAAGCTATCTTACTTTGAATGAAAAACATCCACGCAGAGTGTGTTTTCAGACCTCTATATTGCAGCAACTGTTTGCTTCTCAGACGTCAGACCTCCAGGCTTGCTCTGAGGGCCTAAATTCTAGAGTCAAGGCCGTGTGTGTCCCTTTCCTTTCTGAGCTCCGGTCACAGCACTATTGAAAATTTCTTATTGAAATGTGCCAAGATTCTTGGCCTCTGGAGGAGAATTCTATCTGGGGCCAGAGTCATGGCTTTATCCCTCTGAGTTTTTGTGTAATAGAGTTTTATTAAAGTATAAAGGGATAGAAAAATTTTCTGACATAGACATCAGAAGAGGGCAGAAAGAGTACCCCTTTGCTAGTGTTAGCAATGGAGTTATAGAACTTTTAATTAGTTATTACAATGATTCAATCAAATTTTTCAAGTTTGTGAAAATTTTACAAGACCCACTCCCACAATTTACCTTTTAGGATAACAAGATTAAATTTAAAAATAGAATGATCCTACCAGACCCACTCCCATAATATACAGTCTAAGATATCAAGATTCAGTTAAGTTGAGTTTGGTTGTTTAGTTGTGTCAGTCTCTTTGTGACCCCATAGCCTGCCAGGCTTCCTGTCCATCACCAACTCCTGGAGTTTACCCAAACTCATGTCCATTGAGTCAGTGATGTCATCAAATCATCTCATTCTCTGTCATCCCCTTCTCCTCCTGCCCTCAATCTTTCCCAGAGTCAGGGTTTTTTCAAATGAGTCAGCTCTTCTCATCAGGTGGATTAGTCAGGTTTTCAGGAAGGAGAAACTGTCCTCAAGCAGGATACATTGTTGTTGTATAATCCCTAGTATGGAGTTCAAACCAAATTGTGTGACTAAGACTAAGGGATGTAAACAAATAATTTGTCCTTTCGTCCTCCTTGAGATTTCCAGATGATTATCTCCACTTCAAGAGCCCCAGATCCCTTTCTCCTCCTTGGGGACCCTGGACTTCTTGTCAATATGCCTAGGAATTGACTCTGTCGTTTCCCCCTTTTCTTTTATGGGAATTATGTTGCCTAGGGAAAAGGGTGTCATTCTCATTCCATAACTGCTTCAGAGCTGATAAGGGGCATTGTCCCTAAATTATTGAGGCAACATAGTCTCTTAACCCTCATATTAAGGGATCATATTAAGGGTTTGTGATCCAGGGGCCCCAAGTAATAGTTGGAGGAGGCTGTGGCACTCATAGGAGCTTGGACAACCATTTGTAACTTAAAAACTTTCATGCAATTAGAAGAAAATCCAGCTACACAGTTACACATATAGGGAGCAAAGAACAAAAACAGAACAATCATAATTATTATAATTAAGATAGTTTTCCACCATGGGGAGCTAGTTAACATCCCCCAAAGTGAGGTAATTGAGGCTTCAGGAGTATCCATAGCTTCAATCTTCTTGTTCATATATTTAGTAAAATTAGAAACATTAGTGCTCATATCAGATATATTTGGGTATGAATAATGGCACAAGTTCCTCCTTGTGCAGCTGTCAGAATATCTAAGGCCAATCTGTTTTGTAAGACCCCCTTTCTAATTTGTGCTTGTTTAGCATCAAGAGCTAAAATAGCTTTTTGGGACTCTTGTAATGCCTGTTGTGTAAAATTAGTCAAAGCATCTACTCGTAGCATAACATCTGTATTTCCTAGAGAGGGAACAAACACTGCAGCCAAATAACCATACCAGTGAAATACAGACTTTGCCCACCGAGTTTTAAGGTGTGGTAAATTAGCAGGCTTTTGTGGAAGCTCTGAAAATATAAAGCTGTGAGTAAAAGCAAGACCTAAGGTTCATCTCCTTATTCAACCAAGGGGAAGCCATGCCCATAGGTAAGAGCCACATATCCAATAGGTCCCGTTTGGAGCAAGCCAGTGTGACTGAAATATCCAGTCTTAATCAGTGCCTGGCCAGCCAAAGGGAGGACCTGAACTGGGGTCGGAAAACATGGGAATGATTATGTTGCATATTTTCTGAGGCAAAAATCCCAGTTGTTTCCAATCATTATAATTAAGTTGTTGGCTAACTTCTGGGAATGGCTTTGTTTGTTCCCAATATATAGGGGCAGTAGATATTAGATGTCCTTTTTCAGAAGTTAGCCATTTAATCTCATCCCATATTTGATAAACGTCAGGTAAGAAATCATTAGGTTTAGACCTGTTTGTCTTATGTGTAGTGAAATAGTCATTAAAGCGAGACAATGTAGAATCAAAATTAAAAGTCACATTATGAAAAAAAAAGTCACATTATGCCCATAGTTAAAGTACAAAGTGTTGCACCAGTATATCTTAGGGTTGTTAGATGTCATCAGTTTTAAAAGAAGCATCACATATGATTGTTGTTGAAGGTATTCACAGACTTGGAGAAAGTTTTTTTCTTGAAGTAGAGATGTCTGCCACCACAGGAAACCTTTCACTGATGAAGAAGGGAGTGCTCCTGCAGACACAGCAGTTAGACTGATTGTGGAATGCAGTGTAAGAGTGAGGCCAGGACAGGAAGGTATTGTCTTGAGGATCAAATAGCAGACTCAGGAGTTTTGGAGTCAGCAGAAGTAGACTCACATACATTATCTGAAAAGTACAAACTCAGAACATAGAAAGTAAAGACATAAAATGATGTCACTTAGTTCTGGTAAGGGTGCCCAACCTCTTAAATCGAGTGTGATGTACCCACGAATAAATTCCTGGCACTTTGACAGCTGTGAGAGAAGAAAGAATAACCTGGTAAGGGCCTTCCCAGAGGGGCTTGAAGGACTGGCCCCCAGATCCCGATATTTTTTTTTTTTATCAGACCTCGGTTCCTAGCTCAAATAGAGGCTTAATTGACTCAGAGCCTGGGTTAGGAGTCACCTCCTGGAGTTCTGTTGAAAAGCTGAGAGCTGAGTTAATGCTAAGGCTTCAGGGTTTATAACAATGTCTGTGTATAAGAAAGGCCTTCCATAAATACATTCAAAGGGGGATAGTCCCTCCTTTTGGAGGGCAGTCTGAGCCTTCATTAAGGCTATGGGTAGAACTTTAATTCAACTGTCCTGCATCTCTTGAGTTAATTTGCACAGATGTTTTTGATAATATCATTAACCTTTTCAACCTTTCCTGAGGATTGGGGTCTCCAGGAACAGTGTGATATTCTATTCCTAGAGCTTTAAACACCCCCTGAGTTATGGCAGCTTTAAAGGCAGTGTCATTGTCACTCTGAAGCCTCTGTGGCAACCCAAACTTTGGGATAATTTCATGAATTAAAACTGTTATCTTTGATCTTGACAACTACAGGAATAGCATTTTGTGCTTGACCCACAGATTTTTCACCATCTCACACTCTAGTATTTACATTTTGTTCAATTAAAGGGAGAGAAAGGGAGGGCTCCATATTCATGAAAACAGAGTCATGGACCTTGCTCAGTATATCCTTCCCCAAAAGGAGTGAGGGAGACACTGGCACGATCAGAAACTCATGTGAAAATAACACAGAATTACAGTTATAGCTTAAAGAACAACTGAAATAATACCTTTTGTGTTGTCCAGACAGTCCCACCACGGAAGCAGATTGGGAAGAAAGTGGGCCAGGGGCTTCAGTAAGCACAGAGAAGTTGTCCCAGTATCAAAAAGGAACTCAACGGATTGCCCCCCCCACAGTTATTAATACCTGGGTTCCTCAGGTGTACTTAGGATGGGAGCTTGTGTGGAGACCCCTTCAGTCTTGATTGTCTTGAGAGTCCGACCCCTGAAGCCTCTGGGGGCAGTCTCTCCTCCAGTGTGGTCCTTTGCAGACCAGGCATGGAGCCAGGTGTGGCTTAGATGCCTCAGGGCAATCCTGCTTGAGGTGCCAGTCCCTTCCACAGTAAGAGCAAGCGCATCCCTTTTCACCTGGGTCCCTCTGGGAATTTCCCTCAGGCTGTGTAAGAATGGTTCTTAAAGCCGTTGTGAGGACTTTCACCTGTTCCTTTGTCTTTTTCTGCATTTCTTTCTTTCCCTCATGTTCCCTACCATAGTAGGCTGTTTGAGCCAGTTGCAACAGATTATCTAAAGAATGATTTGGTCCATATGCCTGTTTTAATAGCTTACAGTGGATATCTGGAGCTGATTGAGTGAGAAATCTTTTAAGATCACTCTCCCCTCTTCACTTTCGTGATCGATCTTGGTGAATATGCAAAGGGCTTCTCTCAGTCTATCTAGGAACTTACCAGGAGCTTCCTTTTCCTTCTGTTCTATGTTTGCCAATTTAGCATAGTTTAAAGTCTTAGCATGCACTTGCCTGAGTCCTTCAAATGTACATCTGACAAAAAGACTCTGATCCCATCTTCCTTTAGCAGGGGTCGGACTCTCAAGACAATCAAGACTGAAGGGGTCTCCACACAACCTCCCGTCCTAAGTACACCTGAGGAACCCAGGTATTAATAACTGGGGGGGGCAATCCGTTGAGTTCCTTTTTGATACTGGGACAAGTTTCTCTGTGCTTACTGAAGCCCCTGGCCCACTTTCTTCCAAATCTGCTTCCATGGTGGGACTGTCTGGACAACACAAAATGTATAGTCCCAGTCTGGTTCAACAGTTGGAACCACCTGATTCCCAGTGGGGAGGGTGGCTATCTCATCCTCCCTCTTTCCTACTGATTCATTACCAAGCCATTCATCTGCATAAGCAACCACTTTTCCCAAAACTTGACTTTTTGAGTGGGGAGTCAGCGTTTGTCCCAAGACATGCATCATATCCTTCAAGTAAGGTCATAAAGCAGAGTAACACCTTCATGTTTGTGAAAAGTTCTAATATACTTTTCTGGGTCCTCAAAATAGTCTCAGCCACAATTGATACTGTTTGAATTTCTACTGAGACTGAGGCAACCTCTACTGGAGGGGTGCCCTGAGTCTCAGCCTGTTCAGTTGGGGGCCCCTGATATAGGGGCAAAGTAGGAAGACAGGAGGGAGCTGAAGGTTTCACACCCAAATCTATGCCCTTAGGACATAAGTCTGGCATATCTCAAAGAGAGAAAAAGGGCAACACATATGCTACTTCTACCCATTTCCCTTTCTTTCTACAGAACCAGTCTGATTGTAAAATAGTGTTATAATTAAGAGACTCTCCAACCAGCCACCATTCGCCATCCTCCAGTGGATACTGTGGCCATGCAGTATCACATAGGGAGACCAAGTGTGTTTTCTTTAAGCTCTGGGGATCAAATCTATCCCAGGTTTTCTGGATACAGTTAAAAGGAGCAAGCCTGGAACTCCCATCTGTAAGAGAGAAAGAAGTGACCAGTGCCACTGTTCTACCAGACGTGTCCCTCTTTACTCTAGATGGGGGTGGAGACAGAATTTACATGAAAGTTTCCCTTTTCTGGTCAGACTTAGTCTGTCTCTTACTGACACAGTCACCATACTCATCCCTCCCGGTTCTACCACAGAGGTGGGGTGGAGATGTGCCAGGGGTAGACCTGATGGCATCTCAGACTGATGTCCAGTTCCTCACCATTAAAACCTTGCTTGTCTCTGACACCACCCAGGGTGGAATCAGAGTAAACTTCCAGAATGCCTCCCAAGCTAAGACCACTGGGTAAAACATTTGTCACCTGAGTGCCTGTGCACAACCCTGAGTATATTCCTGACCACAATAAGACCGGTAGGAACATAAAACTGAGATGTCCCTTCCAAGCACTGCCACACCAGTATAAGCAATAGAAAAAGAGAAGGTGAAGGACTGGCCAGTGAAAAATTGATAGAGCCAGTCCTTCCAGTTCATTCCCACAGATTCCACAGAAAGAATATCTAAGGAGTTGGGGTAAAAGCCACTGGAAAGCATCCTCTGGTCCACTAAGAGCTAGCATTACCAAAGGAAGAAACTCATTGTACTTTCAATCTGAGTAACCTTTAACCTCAGAGATTCTCTTGAAGCTGGAGCTCCATTTAGCTTCTGAATTTTTGATTCCTAGCAAAGCTAGGTGTTTCCTGACTACCAATCCAAGTTTAGGACCTAAGTAATAGTACACAGTAACAGCATAGGTCACAAGTCCCTTGAAAGTCTATGATCCAACAGATTAGGTTAGTACCTCTAATTCCCAAGAAGTTATGAAATTGTCAAAGAGACCAGAAAGTTTGAGAAAGCAGAGTTTGGTCCACACTATCTGCTCACTTATGACCAATCCTTGAAGGAGACATTGGGTGCCTCTTGGCATTGGCAAATCAGTATAAACCCCGACAGGTTTCTACCATAAACCATATGAGATCACCGTGGAATCACAGAGCAGGGCTCCACACTTGCTTCTTGTAGGGTGTTTCATTCATTCATGCAAGCACACCATAGAGTTAATAAAGTACAGCAGAAAACGTGTTACAAGGAGAACAAAGAACTAAAACTCAGAACATTCTTATCTTCTCCTGAAGAATCCTGGGCAAGACCACAAGATGAAAGGTCATTGCTGAACCATGAAAGACACTGATTCCTGGCCTCCCGAGGAGACAAATTCAATCCAGGGCTAGAGAAAAGGATTGATGGCTCGGAGCTTTTGTGTTATACAGTTTTATTAAAGTATAAAAGGGATAGGAAAAGTGAAGAGGGCAGAACGAGTACCCCCTTGCTAGCGTTAGCAATGGAGTTATATACTTTTAAATTAGTTATTACACTGAATCAAAAGAATGTCTCAAGTTTGTGAAAATTCTACCAGACCCATACCCACAATTTGCTTTTTAGGATAACAAGATTAGAATTTAACAATAGAAAGATCCTACAAGACCCACTCCAATAATATACATTCTATAATATCAGGATTAGTCAGAAGGTTTTCAGAAAGGAGAAACCATGGCCAAAGCAGGATACATTGTTGTATAATCCCTAGTACAGAATTTAAACTGAATTGTGTAATTGACTAAGACTATGGATGTGAGAGTTGGACTGTGAAGAAGGCTGAGCACCAAAGAACTGATGCTTTTGAACTGTGGTGTTGGAGAAGACTTTTGAGAGTCCCTTGGACTGCAAGGAGATCCAACCAGTCCATTCTAAAGGAGATCAGCCCTGGGATTTCTTTGGAAGGAATGATGCTAAAGCTGAAACTCCAGTACTTTGGCCACCTCATGCGAAGAGTTGACTCACTGGAAAAGACTCGGATGCTGAGAGGGATTGGGGGCAGGAGGAGAAGGGAAAGACAGAGGATGAGATGGCTGGATGACATCAGTGACTCGATGGACATGACTCTCAGTGAACCTGAGGAGTTGGTGATGGACAGGGAGGCCTGGTGTGCTACAATTCATGGGGTCACAAAGGGTCAGACACTACTGGGTGACTGAACTGAACTGAACTGAGGGAATGTTGACAAAAACATTTTTGCCTTTTCCTCCACCTTGAGAATTCCAAAAGAGAGCCTTCAAGAGCTCCTCTCTCTTGAAGCTTCCTCCTTCGAGAGCCCCAGACCCTTTTCTTCTCCTTGGGGACCCTGGACTTCTTATCAATCTGCCTAAGAATTGACACTCTCAGTACTGCCCATGAAGAAGCAGGCTGCCAGAGTGTATCTGAGAGGGCTGGGTGCCATACTGTGGTCACCTCATTGAGGTGACCTTGCACCTCAAATGGGCCCCAAGCAAGGAGTTGCAGGCCACCCCCTTGCTCCAAAAAATCCCGAGGTGAGGAACAAAGCTAGCTCTGTCAGAAGGAAAAAAAAAAAAAATGAAGAAGCAACCTGATGGATGTTCAAGCAGTTGCTAGGCTGCACTGCATTAAGACTCCCCGAGAGAAAAATGTGAATTTTGCCTTCTACGTATGGCTTCTAGATTGAAACACAGGGTCTGTAACTGCAATATCCAAGAATGTTCTAGACAAACCTAGGCTCACTAGCTGTCTCCTGCAGAGGAAACATGACAGAACAACTGTTTGGAGGTTGCTTTGACTTTCCCTTGGAGTGAGGCCCTTGGGTGCAGGGTCTCAGGGGCCATTGCCACTGAAAAATCACCTCCAAGCAAATGCTTTCAAGCAGTGTGTGACTCTCTGCACGCAGGAATCTGGGAAAGCTATCTTTCTTTAAGGAAGGAAAGACATCTAGAGAGTGTTTTTCAGGCCTCTATCTTGAAGCAGTGCTTTCTTTTCTCAGAAGTCAGATATCCAGGCCTGCCCTGAGGGCCTCAATTTCTGAGTCAGGGCTATATGTCTCTGTGCACTTTCTGAGCCTTAAAATACATTTCTAGGTCGTAGCAGTATTGCCTATGAGGAAGCAGGTTACCGGAGTGTGTTTGAGAGGGCTGGGTGCCATACTCATGTCACCTCTTCAAAGTCATCAAGTACTGCGAGAACTCCGAATTCCTCACCAAGACTCCACTGGAATCCTGCATCACCTGCTGCAAATCTAGAATAACACTGATTTCCTACTGCACTTCTAGAGGATCCCAGAGTTCCTTGAGGCAACATTTGAGGAAACCCTGAGTTTCCAGCAACAACTATAGAGGAACCCTGAGTTTTTGTGGCAACTTGAGAGGAAGGCCTGATTGCCCTGCAGCAACTCAACAGCAATCCGTAGTTCACCCAGGCAACTGGAAAGGAGGCTTGACTCCTTTTTGCAACTTGAGAGGTTCCCACAGATATCTGTCGCAACTTGAGAGGAACCACGAGCTTCCCCCACAACCCGAGATGAGGCCTGAATTTCCTAAAGAACCTCGAGAGGAATCCCAAGTTTCCCCTCACAATAGGAAAGGAGGCCTGACACCCCTGGGGCAACTAGAGTGGTTCCCTGAGATCCCCATCTCAACTCAAGAGGAACCCCGAAATTCCAGTGCCAACTTGAGAGGAACGTCGAGTTTCCTGCCACAATTTGAGAAATACCACAAGATCCACCCTCAACCCAAAAGGAGGCAGAATTTTACTACAGTGACACAACAGCAATCCCAAGTTCCCTCTCGTAACTGGGAAGAAGACTTGACTCACTGTTGGCAGAACAGAGATTCCCCATATCCCCTTCGCAACTAAAGAAGAACCCAAAGCTTCCCAATGCAACTCAAAAAAATACCACAAGATTCCTCCTGAAATGGAGATAAGGCCCGGTTCCCCTCTAACAATTTGAGAGTAATCCCAAATTCCCCCAGGCAACTAGAAAGTAGACTTCACTCCCTTTTTGCAACTCAAGAGGTTCCACCTGATCACTATTGCAACTCGTGAGGAACCCTGAGCTTCCCACTGCAACTTGAGAAAAATGACAAGATCACCCCTCAACCCGAAATTAGGTGGGATTTCACTGCAGTGATTCGAAAGCAATCCCGAGTTCCCCCTCACAACAAGAAAGGAGGCTAGACTCGACAGGCTCCCCAGATCCCCGTCACAATTCAAGAGGAACCCTGAGTTTTCTGATGCAACAGGAAATAAGCCAGGAGATCACACCTCAACTCAAGATGAGGCCTGATTCCCCTGCAGTGACTCGAGAGCAATCCCAAGGTTTGACTCCCTTTTGCAACTTGAGAAGTTTCCCCAGATCCCCATCTCACCTCCAGAGAAACCCCGAGGTTCCCACAGAAACTTGAGAACACCGAGTTCCTAACCACCCCTGCTCCTACTAGATAGTGGTCTCGAGTTACCCTATCAACTTGAAAGGAGGCTTGACTTGCTTTTTCAACTCGAGAGGTTCCCACACATCACCACCGCAACTCGAGAGGAGCCCTGAACTTTCCGCCACAACTCTAGATAAACCACAAGTTCCCATCTCAACCCAAGATGAGGCACGATTCCACTGCAGCTACACATGAGCAATCCTGGTCCCAGGCAATTGTAAAGGAAGCATTACTCCCTTTATGCAACTCGAGAGGTTTGCCCAGATCCCTATCGAAACTTGAGAGTAATCATGAGTTTCCAGCCACAACTCACAAAGAATACCGTGTTTCCAGTCACATCTCGAGATGATGCTTGAAACCCCTGCTTTGACTCTAGAGGAATCCCGACTTCCCCCATGTAACAAGAAAGGAGGCATGACTTCCCTGAGGCAAACAGAGAAGTTCCCTGAGATCCTTGTTGCAATTTGAGAGGAATTCTGAGATCCCTGTCAAAACTTGAGAGGAACCCTGAGTTTCCTGCCTCAACAGGATATGAGGCCAGATTCCTATGCAGCACTTCGAGAGGAATCCCGAATTTCCCAAGGCAACTGGGAAGGAGGCTTGACTCCCATTTTGCAACTCGAGAAGTTCTCCCATATCCCCGTTGTAAGTGGAGAGTAATCCCGAGCTTCCTGCTGCAACTCGAGAAAAAACATGAGATCCACCCTGAACCTGAAATGAGGCCCCATTCCCGTTGAGCAACTCGAGAACATTCCAGAGTTTCCCATCACAACTCGAAAGGAGGCTTAACTAGCCTTTTGCAACTCAATACGTTCCCTCAGATTCCCATAGCAAATCGAGATGAAACCTGACCATCATGCTGCAACTCAAGAAAAACCACGAGATTGCCCCTCAACCTGAGATGGGGCCCATTTTCCATTCAGTGGCTCGAAAGCAATTCCAAGTTTCCCGTTGCAACTAGAAAGGAGGCTTGACTCCTTTTTGCAACTCGAGGGCTTCCTCCAGATCCCTGTCACAACTCAAGAGGAACCTCAAGTTTCTCGCCACAATTCCAGAAAAATCCCATGTTCTGCACCACATCTTGAGATGAGGCCCGATTTCTGTGCTTAGACTTAAGAAGAATCTCGAGTTCCAATTCACAACTCAAAAGGAGACCTGACTCCCCTGAGACAAATCGAGTGGTTCCCTGAGATCCCCATCACAGCTCAAAAAACCCCCAAGATTCCCATCACAACTTGATATGAACCTCAGGAATCCCATTACAACTCGAGAAAGGACCCAAGTCACCTGCCTCACCTTGAGATGAGGCTTGATTCCCTGCAGCAAAACCTCAAAAGGAATCCTGAGTTCCCCTTCACAACTAGGAAGGAGACCTGAATCCCATGAGGCAACTTGACATGTTCCCTGAGATCCTGGTCACAACTCGAGAAAAACGTCTTGTTCCCTACCTCATGTCGAGATGAGGGGCGATTAACCTGCTTCAACTAGAGAGGAATCATGACTCTCCACTCTCACCTCAAGAAGAGGCCTGTCTCACATGCTCCAACTTGAGAGGAACCCCGAAATTCCCACCACAAGTCAAAAGTACACCGAGTTTCCCACTGCAACTCAAGATGAGGCCCTATTCCCCTGCAGCCAAGAGAGAGGAATCTTGAGGTGGCCCTTGCAACTCGAATGGAAGCCTGAGATTCCTTGAGATCCCGTTGCAACTACAGAGGAACCCTGAGCTTCCTGCCACAACTCAAGAAAAACCACGAGATTCCCCCCTCAATGTGAGATGAGGCCCCATTCCCCTACAGCACCTCCAGAGTAACCTCAAGTTCCTTCTCACAACTTGAAAGGAGCCTTGATTCCCTTTTATGAAACTCCAGAGGTTTCCTGATACACATGGCAACTCAAGAAGAACCCCGAGTTTCCCACTGCAACTCAAGATGAGGCCCAAGTACCCTGCAGTGACTCCAGAGGAATCACAGTGGCCCCTTGCAACTTGAAAAGAGGCCTGACTCCCCTGTGGCAACATGAGAGGTTTACTGAGGTCCCCATTGCAACTCGAGAGGAACTCTGACCTTCCAGCCAAACCTCGAGAAAAATCATGAGATTTTCCCTTCAACATGGGATGAGGCCTGATTTCCTTGTGGCACCTCCAGCTGCTGCTGCTAAGTTGCTTCAGTCGTGTCCAACTCTGTGCCATCTCATAGATGGTAGCCCACCAGGCTCCCCCGTCCCTGGGATTCTCCAGGCAAGAATAGTGGAGTGGGTTGCCATTTCATTCTCCAATACATGAAAGTGAAAAGTGAAAGTGAAGTCATTCAGTCATGTTCGACCCTCAGAGACCCCCATGGACTGCTGCCTACCAGCCTCCTCCATCAATGGGATTTTCCAGCCAAGAGTACTGGAATGGATTGCCATTGCCTTCTCCAAGTACCTCAAGAGCAACCCTGAATTCCTTCTCAAAACTTTAAATGTGGTTTGATTCTCTTTATTCAACACCCAAGGAGCCCCAAGTTTCACACCCCAACTCGAGCAGAGCCCAGTGTTCCCCACCTCATCTTGAGATGAGGGCCAATTCCCCTGTTTTAACTCTAGAGGAATCCCGACTTTCCCCTCACACCTCAAGAGGAGGCCTGTCTCACCTACTGCAGTTGGAGAGGAACCCCACGATAAATGCCGCAAGTGGAAAGGACTCTGAATAGCCCCTCAACTCGACATAAGTCTTGATTCCCCAGCAGCGACTTGAATGGAACCATGAGTTTCCAATTGTAACAGTAAGGGAAGTCTGACTCCCATGTTGCACCTGTAGAAAAAGCCTGAGTTTCCTGCCTCAATGCCAGAGGACACCTGACACCCCTTTACAACTTGAGAGGAAAGAAAATTTCCATGCCTCAGCACAAGATGCGTCCTGACTCCCTGTTGAAACTTGATAGGAACTCCGAGATCCCTGTCCCAACAGGAAAGGAACACTGAGGTTCCCTCTTCAATTCGAGATGAAGCCCTATTCCCCTGCAGCAACTCGAGAAGAATCCCGAGGTATCCCTTGCAACTTGAAAGGAAGCCTTACTCCACTGTGTCAACACGAGAAGTTCCCTGAGATCCTGGTCACAACTCAACAGGAACCCTGAGCTTCCAGCCACAACTCGAGAAAAACCATGAGATTCCTCCCTAAATGGGAGATGAGGCCCGATTTGTCTGCAGCAACTCGAGAACAATCCCGAGTTCCCTCTTGAAACTTGAAAAGAGGCTTGACTCCCATTACACAACTCCAGAGGTTCCCCCAAGATACCCATCGCAACTAGAGGGAAGCCCGAGATTCCCACCCCAACTTGAGAAGAGCCCTGTGTTCCATACCTCATTTTGAAGTGAGGGCCTATTCCCCTACTACAACTCAAGAGGAATCCTGAATTTCCCCTCTCACCTCAAGAATGTAGTCTGTCTCACTAATTGCAACTTGAGAGGAACACCGAGGATCCTGCCACCACAAGTCAAAAGGACACTGAATTCCCTCTCAACTCGAGATAAGGCCTGATGCCCCTTCAGCGACTTGAAAGGAATCATGAGGTTCCCCTCGCAATTCAAAAGGTGGCCTGACTCCCCTGAGTCTACCTGAGTGGTACTCAGATCCCCGTTGCAACTAGAGAGGAAACCCAAGTTTCTGCCTGCAACTCGAGAAAAATTACAAGATCCTCTCTTAACCCGAGATGAGGCTGGATTCCACTGAAGCAACAGAGTGCAATGCCCATTTCCATCTCAAAACTGAAGACAAGGATTCACTCTCTATTTGCAGGTAGAGAGGTTGCCTCAGATCCCTGTCACAACTTGAGAGGAAGCACAAGTTTCGAACTGCAACTCAAGAGGTCTCTGAGTTTCTGGCCACAACCCAAGAAGAAACACATGCTCCCAAAAAATCTCAAGATGAATGCCAATTTCCCTGTTTTGACACTAGAGGAACCCCGAGATCCCCCTTGCAATGCGAAAAGAGGCATGATTCCCCTGAGGCAACACGAGCAGTATCCTGAGAACCCTGTTACAACTCAAAAGGAATCCTGAGATACTCGTCACAACTCGAGAAGAACCCAAGATACCCACCTCAACTTGAGATGAGGCCAGATTCCACTGCAGCAACACGAAAGGAAACACCAGTTCCCCATTGCAACTCAAAAACAGGTCTGACTCACCTGAGGCAACAGGAAAGGTTGCCTCTGATACCCATCAATACTTGAGAAGAAGCCAGAACTTCCCGCCACAAATGAAGAAAAACAGTGAGATTCACCTCTCATCGTGGAGGCCCGATTCCCCTGCGGCGGCATGAGACCAATCCTGAGTTCCCTCTCACAACTTGAAAGGAGATTTAACTCCCTTTATGAAACTCATGAGGTTCCCTGAGATACCCATCACAACTCTTGAGTAACACCGAGTTTCCCACAGCAACTCAAGATTAGGTGCTATTCCCCTGAAGTGATTCAAGAGCAATCCCAAAGAGCCCCTTGCAACTTGAAAGGAGACCTGATTCCACTGTGGAAACATGAGAGGTTCCCTGATGTCCCCATCACAACTCGAAAGGAATGCTGAGCTTCCTGCTGCAACTCAAGAAAAATCACAAAATTCACCCTCAACACGAGATGAGGCCCAATTCCCTTGAAGCACCTTGAGAGCAATCCTGAGTTTTCTCTCAAAACTTAAAATGTGGCTTGACTCCCTTTATGCAACACCAGAGATTCACCGAGATACCTGCTGCAACTCGAGAGGAACCCTGATTCGCACTGTAACTGGAGAAGAGCCCTGTGTTCCCCACCTCATCTTGAGATGAGGGCTGATTCCCCCTTCTTCAGATCCAGAGGAATCCAAACATTCCCCCTCACACCTCAAGAGGAGGTCTGTCTCACCTATTGCAAATTAAGAGGAACACCAAGGTGCCTGTCACAAGTCAAAAGATCACCGAGACATCCCTCAACTTGAGATAAGGCCTGATTGCCCTGAAGTGACTCAAATGGAACCCCTAGTTTCTCCTCACAATACGAAGGGTGGTCTGACTTCCCTGTTGAACCTCTAGAAAAATCCCCAGCTCCCCGCCTCAATTGAACAGACCTGACACCCCTTTTACAACTCGAAAGAAAAGTGGAGTCCCATGCCTCAACAAACATGAGGCCTGACTTCCCTGTTGAAACATGATAGGAACCCTGAGATCCCTGTCATAACTGGAGAAGAACCCTGAGTTTCATGACTCAACTCGAGATGAGGCCCTATTTCCCTGTGAGAGGAATCCCTAGGGGTCCTGTGCAACTAGAAAGGAAGCCTGACCCCACTGTAGCAACACGAGAGATTCCCTGAGCTCCCATTAGCAACTAGAGAGGAACCCTGAGTTTCTTGCAGCAACTCGAGAAAAGCAATGAGATTACCCCTTCAATGTTAGATTAGGCGCAATTTGTCGGCAACACCTCGAGAGCAATCCAGAGTTCCCTCTCAAAACTTGAAAGGATGCTTGACTCCCTTTATGCAACTCTTGATGTTCCTCATGATACCTGTCATAACTCAAAAGGAACCCCATGTTTTATGCCACAACTTGAGAAGAGCCCCATGTTCCCCACATCATCTCAACATAAGGGACAATTCTGCTTTGACTCCAGTAGAATCTCAACTTTCCCCTTGCACCTCAAGAGGAGTCCTGTCTCAACTATTGAAACTTTAGAGGAACCCCCAGATTAATGTCACAAGTGGAAAGGACTCTGAGTACCCTCTCAACTCGAGATAAGGCCTGATTGCCCTGCAGTGACTTGAATGGAACCCCTAGTTTCCCCTCGTAACAGGAAGAGTATTCTGACTCCCATGCTGCACCTGAAGACAAAGTCAGAGTTCCCTGCCTCAACTCTACAGGAGGCCTGACACCCCTTTCACAACTCTAGAGGAAAGCGGACTTCCATGACTCAACGCAAAAAACGAGTCCTGACTCCCATGTTTAAAGTCAATAGGAATCCCGAGATCCCCATCACAACTGGAGAGAAACCCTGAGTTTCCCACGACAACTCGAGATGAGTCCCTATTCCCTTGCAGCAACTTGATAGGAATCCTGAGGTACCCATTGCAACTAGGAAGGAGGGCTTCCTCCACTGTGGGAACATGAGAGGTCCCTAAGGTCCCAGTCACAACTGAAGAGGAACCCCATGCTTCCAGTCACAACTTGAGAAGAACGAAGGGATTGCCTTCTCAATGTAAGATGTGCCCCAATTCGTCTGTAGCACCTCGAGAGCAATCCCGAGTTCCCTCTCAAAACTTGAAAGGAAGCTTGACTCCTTTATGCAACTCCAGAGGTTCCCCAAGATACCCATCACAACTCAAAAGGAACCCCAAGTTTCCTGTTGCAACTCGAGAAGAACTCAGTGTTACCCACCTCATCTCGAGATGAGGGCCAATCCCCCTGCTTCAATTCGAGAGGAGTCCTGACTTTACACTCTCACCTTGAGAAGAGGCTTATCTCACATTGCAACTCAAGAGGAAACCAGAGGATCCTGTCACAAGTTGAAAGGGCACTGATTTCCCTCTCAACTCGAGATAAGGCCTGATTCCCCAGCAACAATTGGAATGCAACTCCGAGCTTCCCCTCACAACATGAAGGGCGACTTGACTTCCCTATTTCACCTGTAGAAAAAGCCTAAGTTCCCCATCTTGACTCAACAGGAGGCCTGACATCCATCTACAACTCTCAAGAAAAGTGGACTTCCATACCTCAACAGGAGACGATGCCTGACTCCCTTGTTTGAAACTCGATAGGTACCCTGAGATACCTTCACAACCGGAAAAGAACCCTGAGTTTCCCTCCTCAACACGAGATGAGGCCCTATTCTCCTGCAGTGACTCTAGAGGAATCACTAGGTGCCCCTCGCAACTCGAAAGAAGTCCTGCCTTCCCTGAGGTAACCCAAGCGGTACCCTGAAAACCCCTTCACAACTCGAGAGGAACCCCGAGCTTCCTCCTGCAACTCAAGAAAAATCACAAAATCCCCTCTCAACCCGAGATAAACCCAGATTCCACTGCAGTGACTAGACTGCAATGCCAATTTCCACCTGGCAACTTGAAATGAGGCTTGACTCTCTACTTGCAACTAGCAAGGTAGCCTCAGCTCCCTGTCACAATTTGAGAGGAAGCCCAAGTTTCCCACTGCATCTCGAGAGGTATTCCGAGGTTCCTGCCACAACTCAAGAACACCATGTTTCCACCAAATCTCGAGAAGAAGGCCGATTCCTCTGCTATGACATAAGAAGGATCCCAAGATCCTCCTCACAGCTCGACAGGAGGCATGACTCCACTGAGGCAACCCAGGTGGTACCCTGAGATCTCCATTGCAACTCGAGAGGAATCCTGAGATACTCGTCACAACTTAACAGGAACATCGAGTTTCCCACCTCAAGTTGGGATGAGACCAGATTTCCCTGCAGGGATTTGAGAGGAAGCCACAGTTCCACATTGCAATTCAAAAAAGGCCTGACTCACCTGAGGCAACAAGATAGGTTCCCTCAGGTCCCCGTCACAATTTGAGAGGAAGCCACAGCTTCCCGCCACACCTGGAGAAAAACCATGAGATTCACTCCTCATCGTGAGATGAGGCCCAATTCCTCTGCAGTGCCTTGAGAACAATCCCGAGTTCCCTCTCAAAATTTTAAAGGAGGCTTGAGTCTCTTTATGCAACTCCAAAGTTCCCTGAATTACCCATCACAACTCGAAAGGAATCCCGTTTCCTGCTGCAACCCAAGAAGAACCCAATGTTCCCCACCTCATCTTGAGATGAAGGCCGATTCCCCTGCTTAAATTCGAGAGGAGTCCCAACTTTCCACTCTCACCTCAAGAAGAGGCCTGTTGCACCTACTGCAGCTCAAGAGAAATCCTGCCGCAAGTTTAAAGGATACCGAGTATCCTGCCACAACTGGAGATGAGGTCCTATTCTTTGCAGTGATGTAAGAAGAATCCCGAGGGGGTCCTTGCAACTTGAATGGAGGCCTGACTCCACTGTGGCAACATGAGAGGTGCCCTGAGGTCCATGCCACAACTCAAGAAGAATGCTGAGCTTCCAGCCACAACTCAAGAAAATCACGAGATCCCCCCCTCAATGCGAGATGACCCCTGATCCATCTGCTGCACCTCCAGAGCAATCCTGAGTTCTCTTTCTAAACTTGAAAGGAAGCTTGACTCCCTTTATGCAACTCCAGAAGTTCCCCCAAGATATCCGACATAATTCAAGAGGAACCTTGAGTTTCCTGCCACAACTTGAGAAGAACCCTGTGTTCCCCACCTCATCTCGAAATGAGGGCCTATTCTCCTGCTTTCACTAGAGAGGAATCCCAAATTTCAACTCGCACCTCAAGAGGAGGCCTGTCTCACTTATTGCAACTTGAGAGGAACACCAAGTTTCCTGCCGCAAATCGAAAGGACACCGAGTTCTCCCTCAAGTTGAGATAAAACCTGATTTCATTACAGTGACTTGAATGGAACCCCTGAGTTTCCCCTCAAACATGAAGGGAAGTCTGACTCCCCTGTTGCCCCTCTAGAAAAAGCCTGAGTTATCCACCTCAACTCTACAGGAGGCCTCCTGACATCCCTTTTACAACTCGAGAGGAAAGTGGAGTTCCATGCCTCCACACAAGATGAGGCCTGACTTCTCAGTTGAAACTCAATAGGTACCCCAAGATGCCTGTTGCAACTGGAAAGGAACCCTAAGTATCCTGCCTCAACTGGAGATGAGGCCCTATTCCACTGCAGCAACTGGAGAGGAATCCAGAGGTGCCCCTTTGCAATTCAAAAGAGGCCTGATTCCCCTGGGGGCAAATTCGGTTGTTCCCTCAGATCCCTATCGCAACTCAAGAGGAATCCCAAAATTTTCATCACAACTCAAGAGGAATCTGGAGAATATTGTTAGACATTGAACGGAGACTCAATTTTCCTGCTTCAACTTGAGATAAGCCTGATTCCCCAGCAGCACCTCAAAAGGAATCCTGAGTTCCCCTTCACAACTGGAAAGGAGACCTTAACAGGTTACCTGAGGTCCCTGTCACAATGCGAGAGGAACTCTGAGACTCCCGCATTACCCTCAACACTCGAAAGCAGGCTTGACTCCCTTTATGCATTTCCAGAGGTTCCCCGAGATACCCATCACAACTTGAAAGGAATCCCTTGATTCTTGCTGCAACTCTAGAAAAGCTCCGTGTTTCCCACTTCATTTTGAGATGAGGGCTGATTCCCCTGCCTTGACTTGAGAGGAACCCCGACTTTCCCCTCACATGTCACGAGGAGGCTTTTCTCACCTACTGCAAGTCAAGAGGAATCCCGAGGTTCCTGCCACAAGTCAGAAGGACACCAAGTTCCTCCTCAACTCGAGATAAGTCCTGATTCCCCTGCAGCGACTCGAATGGAACACTGAGTCTCCCTTCACAACATAAAAGGAGGTCTGACTCCACTAGAAAATGCCTGAATCCCCTTCCACAACATGACACTCCTTTTACACCTCGAGATGAATGCAGAGTTTATGCCTCAATATGAGACAAGGTCTGACACCCCTTTTGCAACTCAAGAGGAAAGGAGAGTTCCATGACTCAAAACAAGACAACGCCTGACTCTGCTTTTAAAACTCAATAGGAACCCGAGATCCTTGTCACAAATGGAGAAAAACCGAAAGCTTCACAACTCAACTAGAGATAAGGCCCTATCCCCCTTCAGAGACTCTAGAAGAATCCTGAGGTGTCCCTTGCAACTCGAAAGGAGGCCTCACTGCACTGTGTCAATGAGAGGTTCCCTGAGGACCCCGTCTGAACTTGAGAGGAACCCAGAGCTTCCCGCCACAACTTGAGAAAAACCGCGAGATTCCCCACTCTACATGTAATGAGGCTCGATTCCCCTTCAGTGACTCTACAGAGATCCTGATTTCCTTTTGAAACTTGAAAGGAAGCTTGACTCCATTTATGCAACTTCATTGGTTCCCCAAGATGATACCTGCCGCAACTTGAGAAGAACATTATTTTCTCCACCTTATCTTGAGATGAGGGCCGATTCCCCCTGCTTCAACTCAAGAGGAGTCCTGACTTTCCTCTCACACTTCAAGAGGGGGCCTGTCTCATCTATTGCAACTTGAGAGGAGCCCCGAGGTTTCTGCTGCAAGTTGAAAGGACACCGAGTTCTCCCTCAGTTCAAGATAAGGCCTGATTCTCCTGCAGTGACTCGGATGGAACTCTGAGTTTCCCCTTACAACATGAAGGGAGGTCTGACTCCCCTTTTGCACCTCTAGAAATAGGTGAGATCCCCACCTCAACTTGACAGGACTGATATCTCTTTTACACTCAAGAGGAAAGCAGAGTTACATGACTCAACAGGAGATGAGGCCTGACTCCACTGTTGAAACTTGATAGGAATCCTGAGTTCCCTGTCGCAAAGGAGAGGAAGACTGAATTTCATGCCTCAACTCGAGATGAGGCTCTATTCCTCTGCAGCAACTTGAGAGAAATCCCAAGGTTCCCCTCGCAAGTCAAAAGGAGGACTGACTCCCCTGAGGCAACACGAGAGGTTCCCTGAAGTCTTCCTCTCAACTCTAGAAGGCCCCCAAGCTTCCTGCCACAATTTGAGATAAACCATGAGATTCCCCCTCAACGTGAGATGAATCCCAATTCCCCTGAAGTGACTTGAGAACAATCCCATTGCAACATGAAACGAGGCTTCACCCCCATTATGCAATTCCAGAGACTCCTGAGATAGCCGTCACAACTCGAGAGGAACCCCGAGTTCCTACTGCAACTTGAGAAGAGTGCGTGTTCTCCATCTCCTCTCAAGATGTGGACTGATTCTCCTGCTTTGACTCGAGAGGAATCATGACTTTCCCCTTGCATCTCAAGAGGAGGCCTGTCTCACCTATCACAACTCGAGAGGAACCCTGAGGTTCCTGCTGCAAGTTCAAAGGACACCGAGCTCCCACTCAACTCCAGATTATGTCTGATTCCCCTGCAGACATAACCTTAACCCTAACACCTAACCCAAACCCTAATCCTAACCCTAACACTAATCCCACTTGAAAGGAACCCCGAGTTCCCCTCACAACATGAAAGTAGGTCTGACTCCTCTGTTACACCTCTAGAAAAAGCCCAAGTTTCCTGTCTCAACTTGAGATGAGGCCCTATCTCCTATAGCAGCTTGAGAGGAATCCCGAGTTGCCCATCACAAATTGAAAGGAGGAATGACTTCCCTGAAGCACAAGAGATGTTCCCTGAGGTCGCCATCACATCTTGAGAGGAACCTCAAGCTTCCAAGTGCAACTCAAGAATAAATATGAAATCCCCCTTTAACACGAGATGAGACCTGATTCCCCTAGAGTGACTCTAGAGCAATCCCACATTCCCCCTCGAAACTTGAAAGGATGATTGACTCCTTTATGCAACTTCAGTGGTTCCCCGAGTTACCTGCCACAACAAGAGAAGAGCCCCATGTATCCACCTCATTTCCCCTGCTTCAACTTGAGATGAATCCCGACCTTCCCCTCATACCTGAAGAGGTGGACCATCCCACTTATTGCAATTTGAGAGGAATCCCGAGTTTCCTGCCTCAACTCAAGATGAAGCCTATTCCCCTGCAGTGACTTGAGAGGAATCCTGAGGTGCCCATGGCAAGTTGGAAGGAAGCCTGACTTCCCTTGGGCAACATGAGAGATTCCCTGAAGTCCTGGTTGCAACTCGAGAGGAATCCCACGTTTCCATCTGCAAATTGAGATAAACCACGAGATTCCCCACTCAAAGCAAGATGAGGCCTGATTACCCTGCAGCAACTTATACAGCAATCGTAATTTCCCCTTCACAGCACAAGACGAGGATTGATTCCCTTTTGGTAACTTGAGAGTTTCCCCGAGATTCCCATCGGAACTCAAGAGGAACATCAAGTTTCCCGCCTCATCTCAAGATGAGGGATGATTCCCCCTGCTTCCACTCGAGAGGAGTCCCAACTACCCCCTCACACCTCAAGAGGAAGTCTGTCTTGCCTGTTGCAACTCGAGAGGATCCTCGAGTTCCCCATCACAACTCAAGAGAAATCCCAAGTTTCCTGCTGCAACTCGGGAGGAACCCCAAGTTCCCCATCCCAACACCCTGATGCAACTGCAGAGGATTCCCAAGAACAGCCTATCCCACTCCAAGTGGAGAAGATCCCTCTACCACAACCAGAGAGGAAGCCTCATAGTGCAGCTCAGCAGGAGGCCAGTCCTGCCAAAAATAGCCAGTAGCTTCTTGCACTTCTCAGCTAGAAAAAATGCTCCTTCTCATTACAGCTGCAGAGGGGTCACCCAATTCCCAATTTGAGAAAAGCACTCTACTGCATCTAGAGAGGATCCCAACTGTCACAGTTAAAGGGGTGTTCCCTGCCACAATGAGAGAGGTGGTGGCAAATGACAATTAGAGACGAGCCGATCCACAGGAAATAGAGTGGACACCCACTGCAATTAGAGTGGACCCCAAGCCGTATCTAGAGAGTAGCCTCCCACACATTGCACTTAGACAAGGACGAGCTTGCTCTTCACTACTATAGAGGATCTGCCACACTGTAGCTCAAGAGTCTCCACCACAACTGTAAAGGAACTCCGAGTCATATGCTGCAACTCAAGAGCCATCCCAGGTTCCCCACTGTAATTTCACAGGATCCCAAGGCTGGCACAAGAAAAGGGGCCACTGCACCAAATGATGGAGGGGCTCTCTGGCCAAAACTGAAGTGGATTCCCTAGGTACAACTCGAGAGGTGACCCCAGGATATCACACCTAGAGAGAAGACCTTCTGCTTCCAATTGAGGCTAGCTCCCTGAAGGAAGTCGAGTGCTGCTGCTGCTAGTGCTAAGTCACTTCAGTCATGTCCAACTCTGTGCAGCCCCATGGACTGCAGCCTACCAGGCTCCTCTGTATATGGGATTTGCCAGGCAAGAGTACTGGAGTGGGTTGCCATGACCTTATCCGGAAGTCGAGTGCAAGCCCTCACAACTAGAGAGCAGCAATCCCACGAATAGAAGTAAGGAACCCATAGCGCCAAAGCAAGGAGGACCTCCCCAACTGAAACATGGACACCCCAACCGGAGAGGACACAGCCATGCCCCTCAAGAGGAGCTCTCCACCACAACTTGAGAGGAGCCTGCTAGACATCACACACAGAGAGGAGCCTCTTTTCTGCTAATACAGATGAACCTCACACCACAAGGAGAGAGGAGCTTGCACACCACCACTAGAGAGACTCAAAACCCTGGATCTACAGAGTGGACCCCGACCACAACGATAGAGTAGTCCTTTGCCAAAACAAGTGAGTAGTCACTCATCACTGCAACAAGACAGGAGCCTCCCTGCCCATTCCTGCAAGAGATGAGTTGTGCCAAGAGAACTCGACAGGAAGTCCTACCACAAGTTTCCAGGAACCCTGGGTACCAACCAGGCTTGAAGTGAACTCCGACTTCCCCACCACAACTCCAGTGCAGTCTTGCATCCCATGATGCAAATACAGAGGAACACTGATTTCTTCTTGCACTTTGAGACGAGCTCTCAGGCCACTGTGGCAATTATTGAGGAAACGCCAAGTTTTCAGCAACAACTAGAGAAGAAACCCAAGTTTCTGCTGCAATTCCAGAGGGGGCCCAACACCCCTGCTGCAACTCGAGAGGAAACACGACTTCTCCACCTCAACTCAAGAGGAGCCCTGACTCCCCTGTTGCCACTCTAGAGGTATCCCCAGATCCCCATTGCCACTCAAGAGGAACCCTGTGTTTCCCACTGCAAGTCAAAAGGAATCTGAGCTCCCCCTCAACTCGAAATAAGACTTGATTCCCCTGCAGCCACTCGAACAGAACCCCAAGTTTCCCCTCACAACATGAAGGGAGGTCTGACGTGTTTGTTGCACCTCGAGAAAAATCCTGAGTTTCTCACCTCAACTTGACAGGAGACCTGACATCCCTTTCACAACTCAAGAGGAAAGTGAATTCCCATGACTCAACATGAGACAAGGCCTGACTCCCCTGTTGCAACTCGAGAAGAACCCCAAGTTCTCTGTCACAACTGGAGAGGAACCCTGAGTTTCCCACCCTATTCCCCTGCAGTGACTCGAGAGGGATCCTGAGTTCCCCTTTGCAACTCAAAGGGAGGCCTAACTCCCCTGAGGCAACACGAGAAGTTCCCTGAGGTCCCTGTTGCAAGTTGAGAGGAACCCCTGAGCTTCCCCCCACAGCTCAAGAGAAACCACCAGATTCCCCCTCATCGTGAGATGAGACCCGATTTCTGTGCAGTGACTCAAGAGCAATCATGAATTCCCCCTCACAACTTGGAAGGAGGCTTGATACCATTTTGGCAACTCAAGAGATTCCCAAGATACCCAATGAAACTTGAGAAGAACCCCGTGTTCCCCACCTCATTTCAAGATGAGGGCCGATTCCCTTGCTTCCACTTGAGAGGAATCTCAGCTTCTCCCTCGTACTTCAAGAGGAGGCCTGTCTCACACATGATCCCTGGGGATTGCTGACTGTATATATCCATAGAAAACCTTAATCTCCAGAAGCAGAGATAAAGTTCTGATACGTGCATTGGATGGCTGACTCTACTACTCTAAGCCTTAACATTCTCTTTTTTCCAAGTGGGGATTGTGATACCTATCTTTAAGAATAGCTGTGAAAATAGAATGAAAGACTAAATTCATTGGGTTTAAAATAAATTCATAAAATCGAAGTCCCCTATGTAGAAGTAGGGAATCAAATAATGTGAGATTATTTTCTGCCAAAACAGTTTCTTCTAAGGCTTGTAAAATTTTAAATGAGCTATGATAATCTAGGTTCAAGATAAATATAATTTTTTGGCTGTTTATATCATTTTTACAGTATATATTTTTTCTATTAAGTGAAAGATAACCAGGTATGGCTCTAATTAGTTACATTTTGGTTAGTCTTTGGGATCACATTATCTAATGTTTTACTATTTGTAAACCTCTATACAGTTCTGTGTGTGAGATAGTTTAATCTTTCCCAGATATCTAATGAGATGTTAACATAAAGATAAATTAAAATACAAAATTAGATTTAAAACATGATTATTTCCAAACTATAATGTTAAATTTTCCCCCTAATATGTTGCTTCTTTTTTTTTTTCCTTTTGAAACTTATAAATATTTTATGTTCAAGTATGTTAGTTTATCATTCTTCAGTTTCTCCTGTTGCTTCAAAACTGAGATTGCTGATAAATATTCTATTACTTGTAGATTTTCTTTTTAGACTTTTAAAGATTTATTTTTACTTGATCTGGAAGTTATTTTGTTTGCATTTATCTTAAATTTTTTTGCACAATTTATAAACATTAAAGATCAATGCAAAGAAATAGAGGAAAACAACAGAATGGAAAAGACTAGAGATCTCTTCAAGAAAATTAGAGATACCAAGAGAATATTTCATACAAAGATGGGCTCAATAAAGGACATAAATGGTATGGACCTAACAAAAGCAGAAGATATTAAGACGAGGTGGCAAGAATACACAGAAGAACTATACAAAAAGATCTTCACAACCTAGATAATCATGATGATGTGATCACTCATCTAGAGCCAGACATCTTGGAATGTGAAGTCAAGTGGGCCTTAGAAGCATCACTACGAAAAAAAGCTAGTGGAGGTGATAGAATTCCAGTTGAGCTGTTTCAAATCCTGAAAGATGATGCTGTGAAAGTGCTGTACTCCATATACCAGCAAATTTGGAAAACTCAGCAGTGGCCACAGAACTGGAAAAGGTCAGTTTTCATTCCAATTCCAAAGAAAGGCAATGCCAAAGAATGTTCAAACTACCACACAATTGCACTCATCTCACACGCTAGAGAAGTAATGCTCAAAATTCTCCAAGCCAGGCTTCAGCAATACGTGAACCGTGAACTTCCTTGATGTTCAAGCTGGTTTTAGAAAAGGCAGAGGAATCAGAGATCAAATTGCCAACATCCACTGGATCATGGAAAAAACAAGAGAGTTCCAGAAAAGCATCTCTTTCTGCTTTATTGACTATGCCAAAGCCTTTGACTGTGTGCACCACAATAAACTGTGGAAAATTCTGAGAGATGAGAATACCAAACCACCTTATCTGCCCCTTGAGAAACCTATATGCAGGTCAGGAATCAACGGTTAGAACTGGACATGGAAAAACAGACTGGTTCCAAATAGGAAAAGGCGTACGTCAAGGCTGTATATTGTCACCCTGCTTATTTAACCTCTATGCAGAGTAAATCATGAGAAACGCTGGGCTGGAAGAAGCACAAGCTGGAATCAAGATTGCCAGGAGAAATATCAAAAACCTCAGATATGCAGATGACACCACCCTTATGGCAGAAAGTGAAGAGGAACTAAAAAGTCTCTTGATGAAAGTGAAAGAGGAGAGTGAAAAAGTTGGCTGAAAACTCAACATTCAGAAAACAAAGATCATGGCATCTGGTCCCATCACTTCATGGGAAATAGATGGGGAAACAGTGTCAGACTTTATTTTTGGGGGGCTCAAAAATCACTGCAGTTGGTGACTGCAGTAATGAAATTAAAAGATGCTTACTCCTTGGAAGAAAGTTATGACCAAACTAGATAGTATATTCAAAAGCAGAGACATTACTTTGCTGACTAAGGTCTGTCTAGTCAAGGCTACGGTTTTTCCTGTGGTCATGTATGGATGTGACAGTTGGACTGTGAAGAAGGCAGAGAGCCAAAGAATTGATGCTTTTTAGTAGTGATGTTGGACAAAACTCTTGAGAGTCCCTTGGACTGCAGGGAGATCCAACCAGTTCATTCTGAAGGAGATCAACCCTGGGATTTCTTTGGAAGGAACAATGCTAAAGCTGAAACTCCAGTACTTTGGCCACCTCATGCGAAGAGTTTACTCACTGGAAAAGACTGATGCTGGGAGGGATTGGGGGCAGGAGGAGAAGGGAACGACAAAGGATGAGATGGCTGGATGGCATCTCGGACTCGATGGACGTGAGTCTGAGTGAACTCTGAGAGATGGTGATGGACAGAGAGGCCTGGCGTGCCTCGATTCATGGGGTCGCAAAGAGTCGGACACGACTGAGTGACTGAACTGAACTGAACTGAAGAATATTATCTTATTCAGTATTCTGGGAGTTGTGTCATAGAGGATCCTGCTGTGATTTATGCAGGGGAGTGTTTTGAGTATGTTCTCTAGGAGTTTTATAGTTTCTGGTCTTACTTTTAGATCTCTAATCCATTTTGAGTTTATTTTTGTGTATGGTGTTAGTGTTCTAGTTTCCTTTTTTTTTACAAGTGGTTGGCCAGTTTTCCCAGCACCTCTTGTTAAAGAGATTGTCTTTAATCGATTGTATATTCTTCACCTCTTTGTCGAAGATAAGGTGTTCATAGGTGTGTGGATTTATGTCTGGGCTTTCTATTTTGTTCCATTGATCTATATTTCTGTCTTTGTGCCAGTACCCTACAGTTTTGATGACTGTGGCTTTGTAGTAGAGCCTGATGTCAGGCAGATTAATTCTTCCAGTTCCATTCTTCTTTCTCAAGATTGCTTTGGCTTTTCGAGGTTTCTTTTTTTTTTTTTTTTCATAAAAATTGTGAAATTATTTGTTCTAGCTCTGTGAAAAATACCACTGATAGCTGGATAGGGATTGCATTGAATCTATAGATTGCTTTGGGTAGTATACTCATTTTCACTATATTGAGTCTTCTGATCCATGAACGTGGTATATTTCTCCATCTATTAGTGTCCTCTTTGATTTCTTTCACCAGTGTTTTATAGTTTTCTATATATAGATCTTTAGTTTCTTTAGGTAGATAGATCCCTAGGTATTTTATTCTTTTCACTGTAATGGTGAATGGAATTGTTTCCTTAATTTTTTTCTATTTTCTCATTATTAGTGTATAGGAATACAAGGGATTTCTGAGTGTTGATTTTATATCCTGCAACTTTACTATATTCATTGATTAGCTCTAGTAATTTTCTGGTGGAGCCTTTAGGGTTTTCTATGTAGAGATCATGTCATCTGAAAACAGTAAGAGTTTTACTTCTTCTTTTCCAATTGATTCCTTTTATTTCTTTTTCTGCTTTGATTGCTTTGGCCAAAACTTCCAGAACTATTTTGAATAGTAGTGGTGAAAATGGGCACCCTTGTCTTGTTCCTGACTTTAGGGGAAATGCCATCAATTTTTCACCATTGAGGACAATGTTTGCTGTTGGTTTGTCATATATAGCTGTTATTATGTTGAGGTATATTCCTTCTATTCCTGCTTTCTGGAGAGGTTTTTTTTTTTTTTTTACCATAAATGTGTGTTGAATTTTATCAAAGTTTTTCTCTGCATCTATTGAGATAATTGTATGGCTTTTATTTTTCAGTTTGTTAATGTGGTGTATTACATTGATTGATTTGTGGATATTGAAGAATCCTTGCATCCCTAGGATAAAGCCCACTTGGTCATGATATATGATCTTTTTAATGTATTGTTAGAGTCTGATTGCTAGAATTTTGTTAAGGATTTTTGCATCTATGTTCATCAGTGATATTGGCCTCTAGTTTTCTTTGTGTGTGACGTCTTTGTCAGGTTTTGGTATTAGGGTGATGGTAGCCTCATAGGATGAATTTGGTAGTTTACCTTCCTCTACAATTTTCTGGAAGAGTTTGTGTAGGATAGGTGTTATAAGCAAAGTGAAGACAGTGTTCAGAATGGGAGAAAATAATAGCAAATGAAGCAACTGACCAACAACTAATCTCAAAGATATATAAGCAACTTATGCAGCTCAATTCCAGAAAAATAAATGACCCAATCAAAAAATGGGCCAAAGAACTAAACAGACATTTCTCCAAAGAAGACATACGGATGGCTAACAAACACATGAAAAGATGCTCAGCATCTCTCATTATCAGAGAAATGCAAATCAAAACCACAGTGAGGTACCATTTCATGCCAGTCAGAATGGCTGCTATCCAAAAGTCTACAAGCAATAAATTCTGGAGAGGGTGTGGAGAAAAGGGAATCCTCTTACACTGTTGATAGGAATGCAAACTAGTACAGCCACTATGGAGAACAGTGTGAAGATTCCTTAAAAACTGGAAATAGAACTGACTTATGACCCAGCAATCCCATTGCTGGGCATACGCACCGAGGAAACCAGAATTGAAAGAGACATGTGTACCCCAATGTTCATCACAACACTATTTATAATAGCCATGACATGGAAGCAACCGAGATGTCCACCAGCAGACAAATGGATAAGAAAGCTGTGGTACATATACACAATAGAGTATTACTCAGCCATTAGAAACAATACATTTGAATCATTTCTAACAAGGTGGATGAAACTGGAGCCTATTATACAGAGTGAAGTTAGCCAGAAAGAAAAACACCAATACAGTATCAGTTCAGTTCAGTTAAGTCACTCAGTCGTGTTCGACTCTTTGCGACTACGTGAATTGCAGCACACCAGGCCTCCCTGTTCATCACCATCTCCCAGAGTTCACTCAGACTCATGTCCATTGAGTCAGTGATGCCATCCAGCCAACTTATCCTTGGCCATCCCTTTCTCCTCCTGCCCCCCAATCCCTCCCAGCATCAGAGTTTTTTTTTTTTTTCCCAGTGAGTCAACTCTTTGCATGAAGTGGCAAAAGTACTGAAGTTTCAGCTTATTATCATTCCTTCCAAAGAAATTCCAGGGTTGATCTCCTTCAGAATGGACTGGTTGGATCTCCTTGCAGTCCAAGGGACTCTCAAGAGTCCTCTCCAACATCACAGTTCAAAAGCATCAATTCTTCGGCACAGCCTTCTTCACAGTCCAACTCTCACATCCATACATGACCACAGGAAAAACCATAGCCTTGACTAGACAGACCTTAGTTGGCAAAGTAATGTCTCTGCTTTTGAATATGCTATCTAGGTTGGTCATAACTTTTCTTCCAAGGAGTAAGTGTCTTTGAATTTCATGGCTGCAGTCACCATCTGCAGTGATTCTGCATCCCCCAAAATAAAGTCTGACACTCTTTTCACTGTTTCCCCATCTATTTCCCATGAAGTGATGGTACCAGATGCCATGATCTTCATTTTCTGAATGTTGAGCTTTCAGCCAACTTTTTCACTCTCCTCTTTCAAGTTCATCAAGAGGTTTTTAGTTCCTCTTCACTTTCTGCCATAAGGGTGGTGTCATCTGCATATCTGTGGTTATTGATAAACACTGGACTGGAAGAAACACAAACTGGAATCAACATTGTCGGGAGAAATATCAATAACCAATACAGTATACTAACCATATATGGAATTTAGAAAGATGTTAACAATAACCCTGTATGCAAGACTGGAAGAGAGACACAGATGTATAGAACAGTCTTTTGGACTCTGTGGGAAAGGTTGAGGGTGGGATGATTTTGGAGAATGGCATTGAAACATTTATGGTATCATATAAGAAATGAGTCACCTGTCTAGGTTCAATGCATGATACAGGATACTTGGGGATGGCGCACTGGGATGACTCAGAGGGATGGCATAGGGAAGGAGGTGGGAGGGGGTTCAGTATTGGGAACACATGTACACCCCTGGTGGATTCATGTTGATGTATGGCAAAACCAATACCATATTGTAAAGTAATTAGCCTCTAATTAAAATAAATAAATTTAAATTAAAAATATATTATTTTATTCAATAACATTTCAATATATACTTGAACTTGACACTATGGATTAAAAATATTTTTAATGTACAGGTACACTATTCACATTCTCTCCAATGTGTTTCCTTTCTTGGCAGTATCTGAGATCAAACATTTTCTTATTGTTTCTTCACTATATTTATTTGATTTATATTTTTGGCAAATAATTAATTAAAAAACCATAGGTCATTGTTGTTTTATCCTAGTTACAAAAAAAGCAATACATTTTGTATATTGGAAACATACAAAAAAGTAAACAAGAAAAACTCAAAGTCTAAAACATAATCCTTTTTAAATATTTGTTTTTTTAATTTATTTTTTTATTGAAAGGTAATTTCTTTACAAAATTTTGCTGTTTTCTGTCAAACCTCAAAGTGAATCAGCCATAGGTATACATCTATCCCCTCCGATTTGAAACTCACTCCCATCCCTCCCCCATCCCACCCCTCTAGGTTGATACAGAGCCCCTGTTTGAGTTTCCTGAGCCATACAACAAATTCGAATGGGTATCTATTTTACATATGCTCATGTAAGTTTCCATTTCACTCTTTTGCCAGGAGCCAGCATGAGAAACTCTGCCCATGGCAAAGGTCATGAGGAAGGAGGCTTGGCATACGCAAAGGCATGGTCAAGCCTCAGGAAACCCCCTGTTCCCATGCATCTACCCCCAAAACCAGAGTCTACCTACTTTACTGTTTCATGCTCTCACCTATACCTCTGACTTTATGGGGGGCTGTTCCCCACCGGTTCTCTTGTAGAAGGAGTAAACTTGCAGCTCCAGGTCAATAAAAATTCCTGGGCTTGACAAGAGTGTTTCAACTTACGAGCTCCTCTGAAGGTTATCTAGCCTGCCTGTATAGGTTCATGCAGCCACACGTAATTGTCTCCCAACCGTGAGAGGCATGACTTACTAAAGGCAGATTCTTCTTGGAAGTTAGAAATTATTAGTATAGTGGGTTGGTTAGGAATTATATTGGTGAAGGGTTTTTTTCATTTGTTGTGCCAATAATTGCTGCTAATTCCGTGCCCTGGGTGTGACAAGTGTCTCTCAGGTCACACCTCTCTGCTGGCAAACTAGCTTGTGTGACAGGACTATCCATATTCCTGCCACTATGCACATGATTGTTTACTACCTCTCAACCATAAACAGCACAGAGAGTTTTGGAGTATTTTGACAGTCTTAATTATCATAGGGCTTTTCTCATCATTGAGTCAATGATTGCCACCAGGCCTCCATATCCTTAGGCACCTGGGAATATATTAATCAATGTATTTGGAATATAGAAAAGGAAATATAGTAGTTTTGATGTTGGAAATACTAGACTTTTTGAGTTAATGAATTTTCTCTTTTGTTATTGATCACTGTACTTTGTTATAAATCACTGTGTCCTTGCTATGTAAAAATGTAACTTTATCACTATCTTAAGACTAAATAGATCTTAAGAGGAACATTTATGAAAGGATTTCATTTGTTGGGCTGATGTTTTGCTGCTAAATCTCCATATTCCCTGCCCTTATAATGAATATAACTAGCATTAGGAGAAATAAGTATTAACCTTTAAGATTAATCATGTTAACCTTGGGTTAAATAAATTCCTTTCTTAGTTGTAACTCATTATATTCTCACCCTCTAGGAATGCAACTTTATCTGCTACCTTCAGAGAGTGGCGCCTGGTTTAAGAAAAAAGCACCCTTGAAAAAATAAGTTTTTGGTTATTAGAAAGAAAGTGTTGTAAAATGTCAGCAGGCCTCATGGCCAGAAGATGATGTAAAATCCCTAAGACCTTTTTTTTTATATACATTTATGTGAAGCACCTGATTTTGATAAAGGTCAGGACTGCTGACCCCCGCATGACTCTGTATTCATCCCTATGTGTAACAAAAGGTATATAAGGAAACCTAAAATAAAAAAATTCAGATCAGTTTCTGGAAAGACTGATTCCCCCATGTCATTTCTTTCTTGCTCTCCGTTTTTCTGGCTGAATTCCCATCTAGAGCGTAGGTGCCTGCCACATCTACTTACTTGCCCCGGCTTTTAAGTTCCATGTGAAAAGGAGCCCAAGGAGGGGCACCTTCTGATATTTAAGTGGCGCCGGTGGCCCAATGTAGATGATGAAAATTCCTTGTCTTGGAATTTTATTGATATCCCATGTAAACCAACTTATTCAACTTCCTTTTCTCTCCTACTATTTTCTGGCAGAATTCTCATCTGGTACATGGGTACTCACCAAGCCTACTAATTTTGCCTGGGCTTCTAAGATCAGACCAGGGAGGCCTCAGTGCCTTCTCTCCTTTGGGAGAATGGAAAGATGCCTGCGGCCTACATAGGTGGTGATTGGTATTCCATGTGAACCAGTTATTCAGCCTCTTTTTCTCTGCTAATTTTCTAATCCCTCTCTATCTGTAATTAAATATGTTTTTTCCAAGGATGCCAACTCTGTCTCACCTTCGAATTACCCTGGATCCACCGGGGCTGGACCCCAGCACTCTTTCTTTACATCTCACCCTCCCTTCCCCTCTCCCCATGTCCATAAGTCTATTCTCTTTGTCTGTTTCTCCATTGCTGCCCTGTAAATAAAGTCTTCAGTACCATTTTCTAGATTCCATATATATGCATTAGAAAACAATATTTATTTTTCTCTTTTTGACTCACTTCACTCTGTATAAAATGTTCTAGGTTCATCCACCTCATTAAACTGATTTTTTTTTCATTTTTATAGGTGAGTAATATTCCAGTGTGTATATGTATCACAACTTCTTTATCCATTCGTCTGCTGATGGACATATAGGGTGCTTCCACATTCTAGCTATTGTAAATAGTGTTGCAATGAACAATGGAATACATGTATCTTTTTCCATTTTGGCTTTCTCAGAGTGGGATTGCTGGGTCATATGGTGGTTTTATTCCTATTCTTTTTCAGGGGATCTCCATGCTGTCTTCCATAGTGGCTGTATCAATTTATAGTCCCACCAATAGTGCAAGAGAATTCCCTTTTGTCAACACCTTCTCGAGTATTCATTGTAGACTTTTTGATTATGGCCATTCTGACCAGTGTGAGGTGTTATCTCACTTTTTCTATTTTCATGGAAATTTCCTCTATTAAATGTCTGGTGATTTGTACCATCCAGAAAATACAGTCCTTATCAATTCTCTGTGGAAAATTCACACTTATTTTTTACTTATTTTAAATTTTATTTTTAAATTTTTATTGAACTATAGTAGAGTTGTAATATTATAGTAGCTTCAGGTGTACAACACAGTGATTCAGTATTTTTACAGATTATACTCTTTTAAATGTCATCATACAATAATGGCTATAATTCTTTACCTGATACAAAATAAACGATACCATTTTATACATAATAATTTTTAATCTCTTAATCCCATACATGTAATTTGTCCCACCACATTTCTGTCTCTCCTTTGGTAACCACTAATTTGTTTTCTATGTCTGTGTAGTTGCTAAGCTATGTCTGACTCTTTGCTACCTTATGGACTAGAGCTTGGCAGACTCCCCTGTCCATGGGATTCTCTGGGGAAGAACACTGGAGTGGGTTGCCCTCATTGTAGTTGTGATTTTCATTTCTCTTAATAATGAGTGATGTTGAGTATTTTTAATGTTTATTAGCCATCAGTGTGTCTTCTTTGGAAAAATGTTTGTTTAGGTCATTTCCCCACTTTTTGATTGGCTTGTTTGTGTTCCTGGTATTAAGCTGTATGAGGTGCTTGTATTTTTGGAAATTATTCCTTTGTCAATTTTTTTCATTTGTTATTACTTTTTCCTATTCTGAGGGTTGTCTTTTGACCTTGCTTAGAGTTTCCTTTCCTATGAAAAAGCTTTTAAGTTTAATCAGGTCCCACTTGCTTACTTTTATTTTTATTTCTTTTACTCTGGGAGGTGGGTCACAGAGGATCATGCTTCAATTTATGTCACTAAGTGTTCTGCCTATGTTTTCCTCTAACAGTTTTATAGTTTCCAGTCTTACATTTAGATCTTTAATCCAGTTTGAGTTTATCTTTGTGTGGTGTTAGGAAGTGTTCTAACTTCATTCTTTTACATGGCTGTCCAGTTTTCCCAGCACTCTTTATTTAAGAGACTCTTTGCCCCATTGTGTATTCTTGCTTTCTTTGTCAAAAATAAGGTACCTATAGGTGCATGGGTTTATTTCTGGGCTTTATATCTTGTTCCATTGGTCTATATTTCTGTTTTTGTGCCAATACCATACTGGCTTGATGTATAGTATATACTTGTATTATACTACATACTTGTAGTATAATCTGAAATCAGGAAGGTGGATTCCTCCAGCTCAATTATTTTTTGTCAAGACTGCTTTGGCTATTTGGGGTCTTTTATGTCTCCATATGAATTGTGAATTTTTTTTTCCTCATTCTGTGAAAAATGTCATTGGGAATTTGATAGGGATTACATTGAATCTGTAGATTGTATTTGGTAGTATAGTCATTTTCACATTCTTCCTACAGAAGGACATGGAATATCTCCCCATCTGTTTATATCATCTTTGATTTGTTTCATAAGTGTCTTATAATTTTCAATTTCTTTTGTCTCCATAAGTAAGTTTACTCCTACATATTTAATTATTTTTGTTGTATTGGTGAATGGGATTGATTCATTAATATCTTTCTCATTTTTCATTGGTAGTATATATACATGCAAGTAATTTATGTGTATCAATTTTGTATCCTGCAACTTTGCTTAGTTCACTGATTAGCTCTGGTAATTTTCTGTTACTATCTTTAATGTTTTCTATGTACAGTATCATGTCATCTGCAACCAGTGAGAGATTTACTTCTTCTTTTCTGATCTGGATCCCTTTTATTTCATTTTCTTCTCTGATTTCTGTAACTAGGACTCCCAGAACTATGCTGAATAATAGTGGTGAAAGAAGACATCCTTGTTTTGTTCCTGATCTTAGGGGAATGCTTTCATTTTTCCACCATTGAGAATAATGTTTCCTGTAGGCTTATCAGATATGGCCTCTACTGTGTTGAAGTAGGTTTCTTTTATGCCCATTTTTTGAAGTGTTTTAATCATAAATGGATGCTTAATTTTGTCAAAGGATTTTTTTGCATCTATTGAGGTTATCATATGGTATTTATCTTTCTATTTGCTAATATGGTGTATCACATTGATTGATTTACATCTATTGAGGAATCCTTGCATTCCTGGAATAAACCAAATTTGATCATGGTATACGACCTTTTTGATTTGTTGCTGAATTCTGTTTCCTAAGATTTGTGTTCAAGCTGGTTTTAGAAAAGGCAGAGGAACCAGAGATCAAATTGCCAACATCTGCTGGATCAATGAAAAAGCAAGAGAGTTCCAGAAAACATCTATTTCTGCTTTATTGACTATGCCAAAGCCTTTGACTGTGTGGATCACAATAAACTGTGGAAAATTCTGAAAGAGATGGGAATACCAGACCACCTGACCTGCCTCTTGAGAAATCTATATGCAGGTCAGGAAGCAACAGTTAAAACTGGACATGGAACAACAGACTGGTTCCAAATAGGAAAAGGAGTATGTCAAGGCTGTATATTGTAACCCTGCTTATTTAACTTCTATGCAGAGTACATCATGAGAAACGCTGGACTGGAAGAAACACAAGCTGGAATCATGATTGCCAGGAGAAATATCAATAACCTCAGATATACAGATGACACCACCCTTATGGCAGAAAGTGAAGAGGAACTAAAAACCCTTTTGAAAGTGAAAGAGGAGAGTGAAAAAGTTGGTTTAAAGCTCAACATTCAGAAAATGAAGATCATGGCATCCAGTCCCATCACTTCATGCAAAATAGATGGGGAAACAGTGGAAACTGTGTAAGACTTTATTTATTTGGGCTCCAAAATCACTGCAGATAGTGACTGCAGCCATGAAATTAAAAGATTCTTACTCCTTGGAAGAAAAGTTATGACCAACCTAGATAGTATATTCAAAAGCAGAGACATTACTTTGCTGACTAAGATCGTCTAGCCAAGGCTATGGTTTTTCCTGTGGTCATGTATGGATGTGAGAGTTGGGCTGTGAAGAAGGCTGAGCGCCAAAGAATTGATGCTTTTGAACTGTGGTGTTGGAGAATACTCTTGAGTGTCCCTTGGCCTGCAGGGAGATCCAACCAGTCCATTCTGAAGGAGATCAGCCCTGGGATTTCTTTGGAAGGAATGTTGCTAAAGCTGAAACTCCAGTACTTAGCCACTTCATGCGAAGAGTTGACTCATTGGAAAAGACTCTGATGTTGGGAGGGATTGGGGGCAGGAGGAGAAGGGGACGACCGAGGATAAGATGGCTGAATGGCATCACGGTCCCGATGAACGTGAGTCTGAGTGTACTCTGAGAGATGGTCATGAACACGGAGGCCTGGCGTGCTGCATTTTATGGGGTGCAGAGAGTCGGACACGACTGAGCGAATGAACTGAACTGAAGATTTGTGTGAAGAAGGATGAGCACCAAAGAACTGATGCTTTTGCACTGTGGTGTTGGAGAGACTCTTTAGAGTCCCTTGGACTGCAAAGAGATCCAACCAGTTCATTCTGAAGGAGATCAGCCCTAGGATTTCTTTGCAAGAAATGATGCTGAAGCTGAAACTCTAGTACTTTGGGCACCTCATGCGAAGAGGTAACTCGTTGGAAAGACTTTGATGCTTGAAGGGATTGGGGGCCGAAGAAGAAGGGGACTACTAGGATGAAATGGCTGGATGGCATCACTGACTCGATGAATGTGAGTCTCCAGTCTCCGGGAGTTGATGACGGACAGGGAGGTCTGGTGTGCTGCGATTCATGAGGTCATAAAGCATCGAACATGACTGAGTGACTGAACTGAACTGAACTGAACTGAAGATTTTGTTGAGGGTTTTTGCATGTATGCTCATCAGTAATATCGGCCTGTAGTTTTCCTTTTCTGTGTTGTCTTTGTCTGGTTTTGGTATTAGGATGATTGTGGCATCATAGAATGAGTTTGAAAGTATTCCTTCCTCTGAAATTTTTTGAAAGAGCTTTAGAAGGATAGGTATTAGCTCTTCTCTCAATGTTGGATAGAAATCTGTGAAGCCATCTGGTCTTGGGCTTTTGTTTTGGGGGAGATTTTTTTTTAAATCATGGCTTCAATTTCAGTGCTTTTAATTAGATTTTTCATAATTTATATTTCTTTCTGGTTCAGTCTTGAAAGATTGAACTTTTGTAAGAATCTGTCCATTTCTTCCCAGTTATCCAGTTTATTGCCAATAGTCTCATAATGCTTTTCATTTCTGCACTGTCTGTTGTAATCTCTACTTTTTCATTTCTAATTTTGTTGAATTGTTTCTTCTCTCTGCTTTTGTTGATGAGCCTGGCTAATGGTTTGTCAAATTTGTTTATTTTCTCAATGAGCCAATTTTAAGTTTTATTAATCTTTACTACTGCTTCTTTCATATCTTTATGATTTCTTTCCTTTTACTAATTTTGGTGTTTTCTTTGTTCTTCTTTTTCCAGTTGTTTTACGTTAGGTTGTCTATTCAATATTTTTCCTGTTTCTTGAGATAGGATTGTATTGCTATAAACTTCCATCTTAGAACTAGTTTTGCTGCATCCTATACGTTTTGAGTTGTGTTTTCATTGTCATTTGTTTCTAGAAATTTTTTGATTTTCGTTTTGATTTCTTCAGTAACCTGTTGGGTATTTAGAAACGTGTTGTTTAATTTCTGTTTGTGTTTCTTACAGTTTTTTTTTTTTTTCAATTGATACCTAGTCTCATAGCTTTGTGGTCAAAGAAGATGCTTGATACTATTTCAATTTTCTTAAATTTACTGAGGCTTGGTTTCTGACCCAAGATGTGATTTATCCTGGGGAATGTTCTATGTGCACTTGAGAAGAAGGTATATTCTTCTGTATTTGGATGGAATATCCTGAAGATATCAATGATATCCATCTCATCTAGTGTATCATTTAAGACTTGTGTTTCCATATTAATTTTCTGTTTTGATGATCTGTCCATTGGTGTGAGTGGGTGTTAAAGTCTCCTACTACTATCGTGTTACTGTCAGTTTCTCCTTTTATGTCTGTTACTGTTTGTCTTATGTATTGAGGTGCTCCTATGTTTGGTGCATAGATATTTACAATTATTAGGTCTACCTGCTGGATTGATCCCTTGATCATTGTGTAGTGTCCTTTTTATCTCTTGTAATATTCTTTATTTTAAGGTAATCTTTTGTCTGATATGGATTGCTACTCTACCTTTCTTTTGCTTTCCATTTGCATGGAATATATTTTTCCATCCTCTTACTTTCAGTCTATATGTATCTTTAGGTTTGAATTGAATTTCTTATAGGCAGCATATATATGGGTCTTGTTTTTCTGTCCATTCAGCCAGTCTGCATCTTTTGGTTGGAGCATTTAATCCATTTACATTTAAAGTAATTATTGACATATATGTTCCTATTGCCATTTTCTTAATTGTTTGGGGTTGATTTTGTAGATCTTTTTTCTTTTCCTGTATCTCTTGACTATATAAGTCCATTTAACAAGTTTGTTGTATGGCTAAATTTTCTTGTCTGTAAAGCTTTTTAGTTCTCCATTAGTTTTGAATGAGACTCTGGCTGGGTACAGTAATCTTGGTTGTAGATTTTCCCCTTTCATTTCTTTAACTATATCTTGCCATTTCCTTCTGGCCTGTAGAGTTGCTATTGAAAGATCAGCTGTTAAGCATATGAGGTTTCCCTTGTATGTTACTTGCTGTTTTTCCCTTGCTGCTTTTGGTATTCTTTCTTTGTGTTTAGTCTTTGTTAGTTTGATTAGTATGTGTTTCAGTGTGTTTCTTCATGGGTTTACCCTGTAGGGGACTCTTTGTGCCTCTTGGACATGATTGACTATTTCCTTTCCCATGTTGGGGAAATTTTCCTCTATAATCTCTTCAAAAATTTTCTCATATGCTTTCTTTTTCTCGTCCTCTTCTGTGACATCTGTAATTCGAATGTTGGTGCATTTTATATTGTCCCAGTGGTCTCTGAGACTATCCTGTTGTTGTTGTTGTTTTTGTTGTTGTTTTCATTTTTACTTTATTGTGCTCTACAGAAGTTATTTCCAACATGTTGTCTTCCAGTTCACTGATTAGTTCTGCTTCAGGTATTGTGCTATTTATTCCTTCTAGGGTATTTTTAATTTTAGTAATCATGTTGTTTGTCTCTGTATGTTTATTCTTTTATTCTAGGTCTTTGTTAATTGATTCTTGCATTTTCTCCACTTTGTTTTCACAGTTTTTGATCTTTTTATAATCATTATTCTGAATTCCTTTTCAGGTAGTTTGCCTATTTCCTCTTTATTTATTTTTTTTTTTGACTTCTGTTTCTAGTTTATTCTTTCATTTGTGTAGTATTTCTCTGCCTTTTCATTACTGTTTTTAATGTATTGTGTTTGAAGTCTCTTTTTCCCAGTCTTTAGTGTTGAATTTGTTCCTTCTTTTGGTTTCTTCCCTCTTAAAGTTGATCCAGTAGTTAAAGTAAGCTTTGCATAGGGTGACACTTGTACTGAGTTTTTTGTTTCTTTGTTTTTCCTCTGATGGGCAAGGCTGAGTGAGGTGGTAATCTTGTCTGTTGACGGTTGGGTTTATATGTTCGTTTTGCTTGTTGTTTAGATGAGTAGTCCTGCATAGGGTTCTACCGGTGGTTGGGTGATGCAGGGTCTTGTATTCAAGTGGTTTCCTTTATATAGGTTCTCACTATTTGATACTCCCTAGGGTTAGTTCTCTGGTAGTCTAGGGTCTTGGAGTCAGTGCTCCCACTCCAAAGGTTCAGGGCTTGATCTCTGGTCAGGAACAAAGATTCCACAAGTGGTTTGTTATGGCATTATATGAGATTAAAACAAGTCTCCAAATGCAATAAACCAAAAAGGAATCCAAGGCAAATGGCAGTTACAAAATCAGACAAATATTGCTTAAAATAGTGGAATATATACATATATGTGTATATACATTCAAAAGCAAAGCCAAAAGAGTCCAAGAAAAATAAGGTAAAGTAGATTGACCCAGCGAACAAAGGAAATAAAAAAATTATATTTGCTAGTTTAGAATAAAACTAATTAAAGCATAAACTAGAAAACAACACTAGAGCAAGGTGCAAAGTGTGGAGAAAGCAATGAAAATAAAACTAACAAATATGTTGAGAGGAAGGAAATAAAATAAAAGAATAAATTGGAAAAGTTGAATAGAGGTAGATGAAGGTTTATATACATTAAAGATTAACTGCAAGGGGAAAAGAACAGTAGGAAAAGCAAACAAAAGAATCAATGTAGAAGAAATATAATAGGTTTAAAAAGTAAAACTTAAAATTATAACAAAGAGAAAAGAAAAAGAGATAAAAAGTAAGAACGGTAACAAAAAGGAAACAAGGAAGAAATCTCCACAGAACTGAAAAAGAGGCAGAAGTTTTTAACAATAAGTGTAACTGAATATACACACAGACACACATACACGTAAGCAAAATCAAAACAGTCCAACAAAAATAAAGAACAATAAATTGACCTGGTGAACAATGTAAACCAAAAATTAAATCTATCAGTTAAGAACAAAACCAACTAAAGCATGACCTGGAAAACCAAACTAAAACAAGGTGCTAATCGAAGAGTAAAGCAATGAAAACAAAACTAACAAATATGTTGAGAAGAAAGGAAAGAAAGAAAGAGTTATGGCCCTATCAGAGACTTTTTTTTTTTTTTTGGCACTCTTGCAGCTGGCAAATCAGAAGCCCTGTATTAGTCTTTCTCCGTAGTTCTGCCTGTTCAGGCACTTAGAAGGCTCCCTTGCCTGGGGTCCTTCTATATTGTTTGAAACATCAGGCACATGGAGGAGGCCCCTAGCTGGGGTCCTTCTCTATGGATTTGCTTGTCAGGCACTTAAAGTGTCACCCTGGGTGGGGTCTTACTCTGTTGTTTGGTACATCAATCACTTAAAGTACCACCCTGGGTGGGTGCGTCAGGCATTTGATGGGCCAGCCTCTCTATTGTTCAGCTACTGATGCTGGCGGCTGGGAAGAGAGAGGCTATGGTGATGGTTCCACCCTCTATGTGTGAATCAGCAGTATCGCCTTGCTTCCATGGCTGCCCAGCTTCCCCCACAGGCATTTCCCACCACCATCTCCTCCCTTATATCCCCTTGATCTGTCTCCACAGTCAACAGCAGCACTCACCCTGGGTTTGTTCCACAATCCCTAAACTCCAGCTCCCACCTTCTGTGCCTTCCGGGGACCTGCGTCCCTGTTTGGGGCATGTATATCTATGGCAAGGACTGTCTGATTCTCATTCCATTTAGGCTGCCAGAGGTCAGCTGTTTCACTCTCAACCTTTATTGTTTCTCCTCTGACTCAGACAATTGCCCCAATGTGGGGATTGGACCTCTGCTTTAGTTCCCCCACACACACTGAGGGCAGGGCCAGACCTACTAACACTCCTGTTTTTTCCCCTAGTTCCTTCATCCTACTGAGTTTTGTGTAGTTCTATATATTCTTTTCTGCTGGTCAGGTAATCCTGTTCATTCTCAGCTGGTGTTCTGCATGCACTTCTGTGTCTGAAGGTGCATTCCTAATGTATCTGGAGAGAGATGTACTCCACATCCACCTTCTCCACTGTCATTGTGTTCTCTAATATTTGCTATATTTCAAATTTATTATAAGAAATTTTTAGTATATGGAATTTTATAAGCTTTTAGTTCATGAAATTTTAGATGTACCATCATCTATAAGATTGGGGCAATACTTTACTTATAGACTTGTGAGGATTGAACAAACTTAAATGTATAAAGCATTGAGCAATGCTCAACATACAGTATTTTGTGAATATAAATATTAACTGTTACTTTTTAATTACACCGTTTCAAAATTTTGTGTTTTGTTAAACATTATATACAACTGTATGCTCTTTCCTTTTCAGATATAAGTATTTTACTGAAAATCTTTAAACATAATTTGTAACTGAGTGAATAGCATTTCTTTCACATATGAATGTGTCTATATATGTTTGTATGTGTATGTGTGGGTGAGTCAACCTGCCATTTTCCAGTTATATATTTTTGGTTTTTCCTGTTAGTATATTTTGGTTTGCCTTGTGAGAAAGCATTATATGTTTTGGAACTTGCTGCTTAGTGCAGAAATCTAGAGATGGAATTGTTCAATCAATAATTAGGAACAATGGACGTGTTTATACATATGTGTGTGCACACAAATGCATACACAATGAATATATATACTTTCAATAGGTCTCTTTCCAATTTTTGCTCCAAAGATTTTTAGTTTCTGCTTCATTTCACTTTGTCAAGATGGTGTCTTATTCTTTAGCTTACTAATTTTGCACTGTTTTTCTTTTTGCTCCTATCTGAGACTGGGAATTTTCCCATGTGCTTGTTTACTATATCATATTCTTATACAATGTGAGTCACTAGATTGAGCCATTTGCCAATTTGTCTATTTCATCATTTCATGGTTTCTAGATACAGCAAATTCTATTTTCAAGGGTCTAATAATGTCTTAATTTCCTTTTATAATCTTTCTATGTTATCCCTTTACTTTCATTATGAAAGTGCTATTGGAGACATTTAGAAATCTTTGATATGTGAAAATGTGAAAAAAATAACTATACGTTTCAAAAATAACAATAAATATGCTAATTTTATTGAATAATCCAAAGTTTTATTGATTTTTCTTTGCATATTTGAGTTTATACATTATTTTATGCATTGTTAATTATACTATAAATGTGTCTAATTTCATAAAATGTACCTACAAATCTCACAATTTATTGCAAAGTATTTTATCACATACTTTCAAAACGTGGAGCTGAGGTAGACTCTTGAAAGTCCCATTGCACAGCAAGGAGATCAAACCAGTTAATCCTAAATGAATGCAATCCTGAATTTGTTGAAAGGACTGATGCTGAAGCCAAAGCTCCAATACTTTGGATACCTGATGTGAATATCTGATTCGTTGAAAAAACCCTGATGCTGGGAAAGATTGAAGGCAGAAAGGTGACAGAGGATGATTGAGGCAGAGGGTGACAGAGGATGAGATGGCTAGATGGCATCATTGATATAATGGACATGAATTTTGGCAATCTCTGGGAGATAGTGAGGCAGAGGGAATGCTGGTGTGCTGCAGCCCACGGGATCACAAACATTCAGACATGACTGGGAGACTTAACAATTTTATTGCATAGATATATTATCATTACTTTACACTTGTTTAAATATTCTTTTTTTTCACAAGTTTTGCTTTTGAAAATAATGAGTACCCCCTCCTTTTTATATTTTTTCCCATATGTAGATATTGTTCATGTTTCTAATAAGTTCCACTGTTAAATATGTTTAAAATTATAAATATTTGGTAAAATTTTAGAGTACTTTCAAGGCTCTTGAAACATAAATATATTAATATTATATTATTTCAGTTCAGTTCAGCCGCTCAGTCATCTCCGACTCTTTGTGATCTCATGAATTGCAGAACGCCAGGCCTCCCTGTCCATCACTAACTCCTGGATTTCACTCAGACTCACGTCCATCGAGTCAGTGATGCCATCCAGCCATCTCATCCTCTGTCGTCCCCTTCTCCTCCTACCCGCAATCCCTCCCAGCATCGGAGTCTTTTCCAGTGAGTCAACTCTTCACATGAGGTGCCCAAAATACTGGAGTGTCAGCTTCAGCATCATTCCCTCCAAAGAAACCCCAGGGCTGATCTCCCAGGGAGATCTCTCCAACTCTCACATCCACACATGACCACTGGAAAAACCATAGCCTTGACTAGACGGACCTTTGTTGGCAAAGTAAATGTGTCTAATTTCATAAAAACTATCTGCAAATCTCACTGTTTACTGCAAAATATTTTATCACATACTTTCAAAACTTGGTGTTGGGGAAGACTCTTGGGAGTCTCTTGGACAGCAAGGAGATCAATCCAATCAATCCTAAAGGAATTGAGTGTGTTCTACTGAGATATTTCTTTGGTATGTCTTTCTTGTTCTTAAATATTTTCATGTGGTAGTTAGTAAAGCATGTATTACTTATTACCTATATAACAATTAATGATCTGATCCTGCTTTTCCCTCTTTCCATTTTAGCTGCATTCTTAGTAAAAGTGATATTAATGCATCATTATTCCACCAGAAGACCTAATTCCCATTCCTGTCTCCGCTTTCTTTCCTCCCTTTTCCAGGAAGCACTAGTTTGTTATAGCTACCATTCTGGTCCCAGATATTTCCAAGTCCTTCTCTATAATTTTCCAGGTCTTAAGTTCTCAGCACTTTTGGTGATTTGTTCTGCTTTTCTGTGTTCCTCATGGTCCTCTCTGCTAGTACAGATTCTCCCATCACCCCTTTCCTGCTCTTCACATTCAAAAGTTTGGTGGTGGTAGAAGCTGCATGGAATTTGCAATTTGGTTTATAGGTTTGGTCATCTCTCTTTTCTGGTGATGCTGAAGGTGTATCTCCTGTGTGCTTTTAATCACTCATGAGTGGGAAGTTGTGTGGGAAAATTGGACATCGGGCAGTTTTCATTTTCCTACAGATTTGAAAATTGAGTAAATACCAAATTAATTGTTTAGTAATGTCCTCTCTACTGTCTAGATTGCCCCCTGATTTTCCATCTCTGATAATTTTAGTCTCTGATGTTGTTTTGATTTGCTTTCTGGGAGTTTCTTAGACTTCCTTGCAAATTCCTTTGTTTTAGTCAGCTCAGGAGACTTAACAAAAATACCATAGACTGGGTGGCTTAGGTAGCAAACTCAATTTCTCACTGTTCTTGAAGCTGGTGTTCAAGATAATGATGCCAGCAAATCTGGTATTTGATGATCATTCTCCTCATGGTGGTATTTGATGATCAGTCTCCTCATGGTTTGCAGACGATCATCTTATTGCTGTGTCCTCATATGGCAAAGAGAAAGAGAGAGAGAGAGAGAGAGAGAGAGAGAGAGAGAGAGAGAGAGAGAGAGAGAGAGAGAGAGAGAAGGAGACTCTGGTCTCCTTTTTCTTATAACAACACAATCCCATCATGGAAAATTCCCTCCCAAAACCCATCTCTGAGGACCATAACATTGGGTGTTTAGGCTTCAAGCTATGAGGACATAAACTTTCAGTCCATAGCATCCTTCACTTGAGTTCTTTTTAAGCTATCTTATTTCCAACTTTAAATAGTCTTCCCTTGTTTTTTTTTTTTAATTTATCATAGTGTTGTGCTCTTTCATGTTTAAAGTACATTTTTGTATCTCTTTGAGAGTAATTATAAATTTTGGACGTTTCCCTGATCCCCAAGTTGTGATTGTTTTTCCGTTTTTCTATTTTAGTCTCTAGCCATTAAATCTGGCCCAACCAGGATCGTTTCTTGCCTGGACTAAAGCAATAGCCTCTGTATCAATCAGGGTCTAACAGGACAATCATAACTGTTTGAAGCCTTTCAAACAGAGGGTCTTTTTGTACTGCATAGCCAATATAGAAAATTGCTTATGCATCCATGGCTGAGAAAGTGAACAAGATTGTGGGGCAATGTCAACGAAAAATACAATAACTGGGCTGGAGGTACAAATGGTGAGTTGATGCTCCCAGACTCCAAAGCCAGAGTATCCCAGAAAACCTAGAATTAGGAAGAGTGTGAAACAGTGGATTTTGGCTGCCTGGAAAACAAAAGGGAGAGGCACACCCAGCCTCTCCCTTGACCTATCTCCATCTTTCCTGGAGCATTTTCTGGCTAACTGGAAGGGAGAAACAAAGTTGAGTGCACTGAAATCCTGAGGAATTGCAAAGATCAGGCCTCCCTGTCTTCCTTCTTTAGACAGAGAGCAGAACAGAGTGTCAGGGAACCAACAGTAATTAAAAAGCAAAAGCAATAGAATATTACTCAGCTATAAAAAGTGTCACATTCAAGTCAGTTCTAATCAGGTGGATGAACCTGGAGCCTATTATACAGAGTGAAGCAAGGTGGAAAGAGAAAGACAAATACAAAGATGGTACTGATAATCCTACATGCAGGGCAACAAAGGAGACAGAGATAAGAACAGGCTTTGGACACAAGGGGGAAAGGTGGTGGTGGGGTGATTTGAGAGAACGGCATTGAAACAAGTATATTACCATATGTAAAATAGATGACTAGTGCAAGTTCAATGCATGAAGCAGGGCACCCAAAGCTGGTGCTCTGGGACAACCCAGAGGGATAGGGTAGGAAGGGAGGTGGGAGAGAGTTTAAGGATAATAAGGGACACATGTATCAGTTCAGTTCAGTCACTCAGTCGTGTCCAACTCTTTGTGACCTCATGAATCGCAGAATGCCAGGCCTCCCTGTCCATCACCAACTCCTGGAGTTCACTCAGACTCACGTCCATCGAGTCAGTGATGCCATCCAGCCATCTCATCCTCTGTTGTTTCCTTCTCCTCCTGCCCCTAATCCCTCCCAGCATCAGAGTCTTTTCCAATGAGTCAACTCTTTGCACGAGGTGGCCAAAGTAGTGGAGTGTCAGCTTCAGCATCATGCCTTCCAAAGAAATCCCAAGGCTGATCTCCTTCAGAATGAACTGGCTGGATCTCCTTGCAGTCCAAGGGACTTTCAAGAGTCTTCTCCAATATCACAGTTCAAAAGCATCAATTATTTGGGGCTCAGCTTTCTTCACAGTCCAACTCTCACATCCATACATGACCACTGGAAAAACCATAGTCTTGACTAGACGGACCTTTGTCAGCAAAGTAGTCTCTGCTTTTGAATATGTTATCTTAGGTTGGTCATAACTTTTCTTCCAAGGAGTAAGCGTCTTTGAATTTCATGGCTGCAGTCACCATCTGCAGTGATTTTGAAGCCCGAAAAATGAAGTCTGAAACTGTTTCCACTGTTTCTCCATCTATTTCCCATGAAGTGATAGGACCAGATGCCATGATCTTTGTTTTCTGAATGTTGAGCTTTAAGCTGACTTTTTCACTCTCCAATTTCACTTTCATCAGATTTTCAGTTCCTCTTCACTTTCTGCCATAAGTGTGGTATCATCTGTATATCTGAGATTATTGATATTTCTCCTAGCAATTTTGATTCCAGCTTGTGTTTCTTCCAGTCTAGCGTTTCTCATGATGTACTCTACATAGAAGTTACATAAGCAGGATGACAATATACAGCCTTGACGTACCCCTTTTCCTATTTGAAACCAATCTGTTGTTCTATGTCCAGTTCTAACTGTTGCTTCCTGACCTGCATACAGATTTCTCAAGATGCAGGTCAGGTAATCCAGTATTCCCATCTCTTTCAGAATTTTCCACAGTTTATTGTGATCCACACAGTCAAAAGCTTTGGCATAGTCAATAAAGCGAAATAGATGTTTTTCTGGAACTCTCTTTCTTTTTCCATAATCCAGCGGATGTTGGCAATTTGATATCTGGTTCCTCTGCCTTTTCTAGCACCAGCTTGAACAGGTATACTTGTTGCCAATTCATGTTGATGTATGCCCCCCCAAAAAATCAAGATATTGTAAAGTAATTTTCCTCCAATTAAAATAGTAATTTCAAAAAAGCAAAAGCATAGCAATAACAATGAGCCTGGGGAAGGCAAAAAATATGATTTCAGGAGTTACCACATTATTAGATTCAAATATTCAGTTTTCAACAAAAATATAATAAAGCCTACAAAGAAACATGAAAATATGGTTCATTCAAAGAAAAAAAATCAATAGACATGGTTCCTGAAAAAATCCGGATGACATATCTATTTAGGTAAAATATTTAAAACATTAAAACATGCTCAAAGAACTAAAGAAAGGTGAGAGAAAGTCAATAATGTATGAGCAAAATGGAAATATCATTGAAGAGACAGAAAACTTGAAATGAAAAGCAAATTCTAGGGCTGAAAATACAATAACTGAAATTAGAAATTGCTAGAGGGATTCAAAGACATATTTGAACAGACAGAGGAAATAACCCAATAAACATAAAGATAAGACAATAAAATTTACAAAGTCAGGGTAACAGAAGGAAAGAATATTGAAAAAACGTGAGCTAGCCTGATGGAACTGCAGGACATTATCAAGAGGACCCACATGTGTTTTGTGGGAATCTCAAAGGAGAAAAGAATAAAGAGTAGAGAGTATATTTGAAGAAATAATGCAGTACAATTTCCCAAATTTTATGAAAGACATTAATATTAATAGCCAAGAAGCTCAACCATTGGGACAAATTATAATCAAAATTTCAAAAGCCAAAGACAAAAAGAAAATATTGAAGACAATAAGAGAAATGAATAATCAAGTGGTCCTTTATAAGAGCAGATTTCTCATCATAAATTTTGGAGGCTGGATACCAGTGGGCTTGTATAATCAAAGTTCAAAAAAAAAAGTTTGTCAACCAAAGACTTTATATCTGGCAAAAGTGTCCTACAAAATTAAGGGAGAAATTAAAACATTTCCATATAAACCAAAACTGAGTGAGTTGACCACTAGTCCTGCCTTATGAGAAATATTCAAGAGTCCTGCAAAGTGAAATGAAAAGTCACTGATAGTAACTCAAAGTTGCATTGGAAATAAATACCTCAAATAGGCAGATAAATAAATATTATTATAACAATGGTTCTTAACCACACTTTTTGTTTTCTACAGGAATTAGGAGACCAGCATGTTTAAAGCAATAATAATAATAATAAAGTGTATATAACAGAAAACTAGTATTGTAACTTGCTGGGGTCCAGCCCCAGTGGATCCAGGACAATTTGAAGGGGAGATGGAATTGACATCCTAAGAAAAAGCTATTTAATTAGAAATATAAACAGAGATTAGAAAAAAATAGTGTAGTAGGAAAATTAGTGGAGAAAAAGAATCTGAATAACTTGGTTTATGTGGAATACCAATAAAACTCCAAGACAAGGAGTTTGCACCACCTACATAGGCCACCGGCACCCACTTGAATAGCTGAGGGTGCCCCGCCTTGGGCTCCCTCTCACGTGGGTCTTAGAAGCCAGGGCAAAATTACCAGACTTGGCAGTATCCATGCTCCAGATGGGAATTCAGCCAGAAGGGGAAAGAAAGAATGACACAGGGAAATCAGTCTTTCCAGAAACTGATTTGTTTTCTTTATTTTTAGATTTGCTTATACATTTTTTGTTATACATAGGGATGAATACAGAGCCAGGCGGGGTCAGCAGACCTGACCCCTGTCAAAATCAGGTGTTTCATATAAAAGTATACAAAGGTCTTACAGGTTTTACATCATCTTCTGGCCATGAGGCCTGCTGACATTTTATGGCCCTTTCTGATAATGGTCAGTCAACCAGAAAACTTATTTTTTCCAGGGGTGATTTTTCCTTAAACTAGGCACCACCCTCCAAAGGTAACAGATAAAGTTACATTCCTATAGGGTGAGGGTGCAGGGGGTTATAATCAAGAAAGGAATTTACTGAGCCTAAGGTTTAACATGATTCATATCAAAGGTTAATACTTACTTCTCCTATATGCTAGTTATATTCATTATAAGGGCAGGGAATGTGGAGATTTAGCAGCAAATATTGGCTCAACAAATGAAAAACCCTTCACCAATATAATTTCTAATCAACCCACTATACTATACTAATAATTTTCTAACTTCTCAAAAGAATCTGTATTTAGAAAATTTAAAGCATCTCATGCCTCTCATGGTTGGGAGGCTGTAAACAATCACGTGTGGCCAGACGAACCTGTTCAGGGAGGCTAGAGAACATTCAGAGGAGTTTGTAAGTTGAAACACTCTTGTCACAACCAGGAATTTTTATTGGCTGGAGCTGTAAATTAACTCCTTCTCCAAGAGAGGTGGTGAGGGACAGCCCCCCATAAAGTCAGAGGTGTAGGTGAGAGCATAAAACAGTAAAGTAGGCAGACTCTGGTTTTGGGGGTAGATGCTTGGGAATAGGGGGTCTCCTGAGCCTCTATCCTGCCTTTGTGTAATGCCGAGCCTCCTTCCTCATGACCTTTGCCATGGGCAGAGTTCCTCACGCTGGCTCCTGGCAGTAACTTTGGTTTGCAACTTCAAATCTTGTTTCCTATAAGTACATAATTTAAGAAACTAATTCACTTAAAAGAATTATTAGTTTTGGTTTTGGGCACACTGTGTATGAAGATACATTTTTTTGACATTGATAACTGAGAGGGACAGGGATGAGTTGTAAAGAAGAAGAGCTTTTCGTGTTATTGAAGTTAATGTAATATACATTTAAAGAGTTAGGGATGTGAAATATAATTACCATGGTAAGCATAAAGAGAATACCAGCATAATATATATATATAATTGAGAATGAATTTAAACATTTCAATGCAAAGAAATCAACAAAACGTAAAATAAGATAGTGATGTAGGAAATTAGAGATAAAAAAGAAAAAAAAAAAGCTGTAAGCTGTAAGGCATATAGAAAGCAAACAGAAAAATGACAGATGTCACTTTGTATCCATAATTACTAAATGTAACAATTATACTTTCCAATCAAAAGAAAAACTTAGGCAGAATGGATGAAAACACATGGTCTGGTTGTAAGTTGTATACCTAAAACTTACTTTAGATTCAAAGACCCAAAAATTGAAAGTGAAAGAATGGAAAATCAGTAAAGTTAGTTGGATACAAAGTCAATACACAATATCAGTTGCATTTCTAGGTACTAACAATCAACAGTCTGAAAGGATATTACAAAACAATTTCATTTACAATAGTATCAAAAGTAGTAAAATACTTAGGAATTAGTCAAGAGGTGAAAAACTTTTACAATGAATACTATGAAACACTTCTGAAATTATTAAAAAAGAAACATATTCCTTGTTCATGGATTCAAAGGCTTAATATTGTAATGTGACCTATGTGATCAATGCTGCTGCTGCTAAGTCACTTCAGTCGTGTCTGACTCTGTGTGACCCCATAGATGGCAGCCCACCAGGCTCCCTCGTCCCTGGAATTCTCCAGGCAAGAATACTGGAGTGGTTTGCCATTTCCTTCTCCAGTGCAGGAAAGTGAAAAGCGAAAGTGAAATCACTCAGTCGTGTCCGACTCTTTGGGACCCCATGGACTGCAGCCTACCCTCCTTCATCCATAGGATTTTCCAGGCAAGAACAGTGGAGTGGGGTCAAGGGGCTGCTAGGGAGGTTAAAAAGTCAAAGTCTGTGGTCAGAACTCAGCGACTTAAGCTCCTCCCCAGACACCTCCAGAGAGGTCTCCATTACTTAGTTATCTCCTTGTCTTGTCACTGATTTGGTTGTTGAGCACACACTGTCTCCCTGCACCTGAAATTAGAAATGGTTCAGGGCTAGAGAGATCTCTGCTATCTAGACTTTGACATCTGGATCCCTAGTGCTGGCAGTGAGGGTCTAAGCAGGTTTCAGCAGATGGTCTGAGAGAGGGCTTCAGTTACAGAGATTGGGAACAGGCCAGTCTCAGGGCAAGCAGAAAGGCCTCTGGGGCAAAAACCAGGTCTAAAAAAGCAGATCTAAAGATCCTCCACCACAAGTATAAAATCAATACTTTTCCTCTCTCAACACATGCTCAGGCCCCAGTTAGGACACATGTACTACCACATGTTCAGCAAACCTGAGCCAGGACTCAGAGAGCTTCAGAGCTTGCCTGAGATCTCCAAACTGCTGATTTTGAAGACTGAGCATTCTCTGCCACCCAAACCAGAGAGGGTTTGAGGTAGGAGCCCTGGAGCAGGCTTCAGAGTAGGCAGCCACAGGGTCAAGTCATCAGCATGGGGAGAAGGTAGGGCACAGGATGCTGGGGCCTGTCAAGCCTCCTAAGAGGGATTAACTGAGAAGTCCCTAGGAATATAAAAGAGAAGCATCAGGAAGCAGTTGCCTGAGCCTCTGGAGGATCAGAGGGATACAGGAAGGGGGATGTTAGAAGTCTGGGGTGGGGATGGTGGACAGCTAGGATGTGACTGGTTAAGAATCAAATCCGGGTCTTTGAAAAAGGAGATTTCAGGAAAGGGCAGGAAATTGCACTGGAGGCCCCAGTGGTTACACTGGGAATGGATGAGGGATTCTGGGGCCCAAGGAGGTTTCAGGAAGATGACGGGGTCTGGGTAAGGGGTGCTCTCTATGAGGAGGATGCTGGGGCCCTGGGGGTCTACAGTGGTGGCAGAGGGAAATCTTTGACCAAAATTAACAAGAGACTTGCAGGGGAAAAGCTGTCTCTGACCTTGATGCCAGAGATCCAGGAGGCTACAAGGGTGGAGGCTGAAGCCCAGGGTGGGGTTGTGGAGGGATTTCTAATAGAGCACAAAGGTCTCGTGTTGATCTCTGATTGGTACATGCTAAGTACTGCAACTCTGAGGAGTGGAAAGGAGAGGTTGAACCCAGACAGTTCTGGCCCTTAAGCTTTCAGTAAGCAGGGTTTCTCTGACCAATTATGTGGAAGCCCATGGAGGCTTTGAGAGTCAATGCTGAGGGTGGTTTTTTATTCTGTGGAGAACTGGACCTGTTGTAGGAAGGGACAACTGACCATGACGTTGGGGTTCTATGAAGCTGAAACTCTGAATGAAGATGCTGGGATTCTGGAAGGCTCTGAGGGCAGATTCTGAGGCCTGATGCAACTTTAAACAATCTGAGAAAAGCTAGAACCCTGGCTGGCTTTTTGAAGGCAGAGGTTGAGTGAAGGGTGGGATTTGAGAGGCAAGTCTCTGATGCAAGGGGCTAGCCAATAGGGTCTGCAAGGGCAGAGGCTGGCAGAGAGATCTCTGATGGAGGATTATGTGTCCAAGCAATTCCTCTTTGGTGTCTGGTCCCCTGGGAAGCTCTGAGGGAAGATACTGGGGGTCAGGAGTGTTTGATGCGAGAGATGTTGAGGCTCGCAAAGGATAGTCTCTAAAGAGAATACTGGGACCACAAGAAAAAGGAGGCATTCTCTTAAAATAAAGGGAGACTTTAAGGACAGATTCTAGGAATGAAAGCAGTCTCTAAAGGTGAATGCTGAAGTGGACCTCTGAATAGATATGCTGGCCCAGAAGTGTTTCGGAGGGAAGATGCTAGAGCCAAGGGTTGGGAGAGCCAACCCACAGGGTTGGGAGACCTGTGGGATGTGGAGGAGTGGTCTCTGACATGGAGGCCAAGCACAGATAGTCTTTTACAGTGTCTAGACACCTTGAAAGCTCTAAGGGCAGTCTGTGTGTGTCTGTGTGCATGTGCATGTGGAGGGTGGTTCTGAAGGAAGATGCTAGAAAAAGTTAAATGAAATCAAATGGACCCTCCCTGAGGTTTGGCCCCTCTTGGAAGCTGCGAGGACAAATTCTGAGGAACGAAGGGTGAATGAAGAAAGATTCTGGGGGTAGGTCTTTAATGACATACCCTGATAGGAGGCGTAAGTCTCCAATCCTGGGGGAAGTTCCAATCTGCCATGCAAGACGCAGGACAGGGCCAGGTCCCTGATTAGGAATGCTGGCTGAGTCTCTAATAGCAGATTCTGGAGGTCTGAGCCTAAGGATAGATTTTGGAGCCCGAGGGACTGGGCTGGTCCCACATGGGGAATATCGGCCCCGCCCAAAATGTATTCCCCACTTCTCTTCAACCATCCCTCCGTCTGAGTCATCACCACCCGACCCGACATTACCTTGGCCCAGCACCATCCAATCCTGAAACCACTGCCCCGACCAAGGCGCCAAGAAAGGCCATTTGTTACCAATGCCAGTTCCCCGGGTCGCACCGCCGCCAACTCCTCTAGGAACCGAAGTCAACCCCGGCTACCACCCTCCTCCTCCTTCTCCTCCCCGCCACCTGGCCCACCTAGAATCGCCGCCGCCGACTTCTTCTCCCCGGATGGTCTGCTCGTTCCTGCCACCTCCTTCACCTCCGCAGATGTTGACACAAAACTGCTGCCGCGGAGCCCGAGGCAGAACAAAACCTTGGGCCCTACCCGCAAGAAACCGTATGTAGGCAGGCCGCGCCCATTAATGAATCATGTATGATGGCCCCATTTGTAACTCATTCAAGGGAATAGCACCATCTGGTGGCTACTCTGGCAGTAACTAGGCAAACAGGTAAAAAGACATAGAGGGCACGCAGGGGAAATGTGAATAATGAATACATTGTTACAGCCAGGCTACCATGGAAACCCAGAAAGGCCACCAAGGACACACTTGCCGGAGTCCAGCTCCAGCAGCCAGGGATTCAACCGGAAGAGGTGGACGGTGTCGGTGAATGAGGCAGCCTCTCCCAGTTTTCTTTTGGACTGCCTGTTTATTTCAAGTTTAAGATGCTCTTTTATACATTTACAAAAGCATTAGGCCAGAAGTTTGACATTTTCAGTTCCCACTCTCCCAGATTTATGATCTCCATAAATCACTGTTGCTCTTCAGAGTTCCTGCTTCAGTGATTCTCTCAGAACCAGCCTTATCATCTATTATCTACCTCTTCTAATGTGTCCTATAGTTAAGTTGTGATTACATTGTAACTCATGCTACATTCCTTAGTTTACTACCTTTCTTCCTAAACACTGTTTGCCCCTAACATCCTGAGCTCACTATCTCTTAAGAAGGCTTCTAGCTATAGTGTCTCTAAAAATTCCTAACTTCTATAAGCTATAGTAAAATATGCTAACTTTACAACACTCCTCAAACCTTTAACTTCTGTTTTAATTATTTCTAAGCCCTAAATTCATTAAACTCCTTTGTCATAAATATTCTCCTTGCAAATAGGCTTCAGATATCAGTCTCTCCCATGGCTTCAAGCTCATCCTGGAACACTTTTTATAAAAGTCCTTGAACAAATGTCAATGCTTATGAATTATGTTCTGAGCAATGCTGCAGAAGGCTTTGTGCCTTCTCATGCTCCTCTCAAGAACAATAAGCACCTTAATATTCCTTTTCAGTCAACTCAGCTTAGGAGAAGAAAAGACAAGTTAGAATTACAAGGCCTAACTCCTTCATCCCAGGATCCATGCCTGTAGAATGAGGAGAGGGGGGCTGGGGACTGTGCCTCCATTTTGTCAGTAATGCCTAAAGGGGCTCCCAACAACACTTCCTGAATTATGCATAAGGCCAGGTGGCTGGTTGACTAACACCCCACAACCAGAAAGCCAATGTTGAAACATGGAAGCCACACCCCAATGCTCATGAATAATGAATAATCTCGTTGTAGCCTGGAAGCCAAGGAGACTGAGGCCACATCTCATGAATAATGCATGAGGTGGGCAGGGATAAAAGAGGTCCACCCATTGCTGCATCTAATACCCTGTATACAGGGAAATAGGGCTAACACAAGAAAACAACCTCACCTGGCTCATGAATAATGAATAGTGATACTGCAGCAACTCAACCTGGAAACTCAGAGAGGTCAAGAAAGGCCCCACCCAGTTACTCATGAATTATGCATGAGACTGGATGGACAGAAATACTCCAGACAGCCCTTGCCCAGCAAGTAAGGATTATGGCATTCCAGCCAAGGCAACATGGTCACTGTTTCCTGTTCATGAATAATGAAAGATGCTGCAGAGCCAGAGGGAAACCCAGGGGAAAGTGGAGGTGCCTCCTCCCCACTGTTAACTAAATGCACGTGAACCACAGCTGCTTTGGTCCACCCAAATCCAGGTTTACTACCTGTGTTTGGCAGTTGCCTCAGCTTCTGCAACCGTGAAATGGGAGTGGTAGTAGAACCCACCTACATCATAAAGGCAAAATGTGTCACTATGAAAACCAGAGAGTATAAACTATGAAATAAACTCAGAGCAGTGCTGGTACAGAGCACTGTTACATTTTTAAAGTATTAATGTAAAGGTAACATGTAAATGTAATATTTTGTATTGATATAAAATTAGTTATGGATGAGGGTATTCCCAGACACCAGAGAAACCCCAAACTTGGGGCATTATCTAAAAATAATGCCTTGAAATACCCTTCCAGATGTACTGTAAAACAACACTAAGCCCCCAATGTTCATTAAATAGGTAGCACAGACTACCAGGTCATCAGAGATACAACTGTATACCAAAGCCCAGGCACATGATAAACACCTACTACATTTCTATTTAATAATAATAGATCATGTTAACTGATTGCCTGTTATGTGATGGTTCCTTTGGGGAGTCCTTTCCAAGCGTTTTGTCATTTGTCTCAGGAATGCCGAGCAGGGAATCAGTTCCTTCAGGTCTCAAGTCAAAGGAGACCTCCTGAGTTCTCAAATCATCACAAAAATCAGTTCGACCCATTGATGACTAGCTTTGTGACCTGGGACCAGACAAGTCTTTAGGCCACTGTTTCCCAACCCATAAAATGAGAACAATAGTCACCTACCTTGTGATGAAGTTTAAATGGGCTCAGAACCGTGCCTGGCCCCCTGTTGCTATATGACTAACAGTAGTAAAAGTACCAGTGAATTGGGTGGGTGGGAGAGAGACATTATGGTATTGAAAACTACAGACTCTTGAACTAGACTAACTGGATTTCAATCCTGGCTCAGCCAGTCACTAACTGTGAGTAACCTTAAGCAAATTACTCATCCTCCTGGTGTTCCAGTTTCCTTATCTATAAAGTGGGACGATAATAACCTACCTCCCAGGGTTGTTGCGGGGATTAAATGGTTTAATAAAGCTGCTAAATGAGTGCAAACTAACCTGATCACCATTATGCTCCGACTCATTTTTTCAAGTTCACAGATCTGCCAAAGATCACACAGCTGGCAAGGATCGATGTGACTTGAATCTAGAGTCTTTGTTGATAATCTGGGATTATCGAGCAGCAACAGAATGAACAATGTGCCAGGCCTCATCCCTTCATGATACGCAAAACTTAAATCCTGAAACCTCTAAGGAAAGGCTAACAGCTGATCATGCAGATTAAGCCCTAAAAGCTACGCCCCTCATGAATTATGCACAATGCCCCTAGACAAGTCACAGAAAACTCGGGCCACTACTCACCTTTTTATGCTTTATCAGTGTGATCTAAATTTGTCCGGCAGACTGCAAGGCGCCCCTTTCAGCACGCCCATTAAGCAAAATGAACCGCTCCCTTGTGAATAATTCACAAGCTGACATTTCCAATGAACCAGGTGCGAAAAGGGCCAAAATGGTCTCCCTCAACAGCCCATCTACTCATGCATAGCGCATAAAGCCATGGCAAAGGAAAGCCGGTGACACTGTCCCCTCGGGAAGAGCCTAGCATGCTAGGCTCCAGCGTCCCTTCTACAGCCTGGGCTGGGGACTCCTCTTCCTAAAACAACATATGAGCCCCAGTGTGTCCAGTCTCTCAGCCTTTAATACCCAGACATCATCATAGAAACAGAGGTCACAAAGGCCATTAGATACCTCCATATGCCACGTCGGTCCCGCCTGTTCCCACCATCACCAGGACCCTTCCTGAATCAAGCCCTCCTCAAATTCCACCTCGAGTTCAGGAACCTCAAACTTTGCCTCTCCCCTTGGGAAACACACTGAATCCTGCCCCATGGACAAGAGTATTCATACACGGATCCTAAGGGTCACCCTAAACATCCCCTAAACCTGGTCTCTATAAACCCTGCCTCCAAGGGACGCTTAGAAAACAGACTTCAAAGTCCTACTCTTGAGTCCCTAACACCTCTTGCATCCCCTCAAAAATAGCCACCTCTAAATGCCACACTGGGTTCAGAGCTCCCAAATATGTCCCTTCGAGGATCCCTGAAATTGAGCCCCTCCTCTGAATGCTGTTAAGAGGACTGAGGGGACTGTGGTCCAGCTCACCCCCTGTGCGAGTAGGAAGCCTCGCCTTCCTGCTGGAGGTGAACTGAAGCCATGGGGCAATGGAAGAGCAAATCACTTCGGTCATAGAAGAGCCACAGTTTTATGTGTTTGATGCAGTCCCTTTCAAAATCCCAATTATGGTTTTTATGGAAATAGGAAAACCCATCCTTAAATCTCAAGGGACCCTGAATAACCAAAACAATTTAAAAAAGAGTAAAACTAAAGAACTCATACTTCCTGATTTCCAAACTTACTACAAAATCAGTCATCAAAACAGTGTAATAAATACAAAATAAACAAACAAAAAACCCAGTGTGGTATTGGTACAAAGGTAGACATATAGACCAATGGAATAGAATAAAGTCCAGGAGTAAGATGTTGAATTTAAGGTCAAATAACTTTTGGCAAGGATGCCAAGACTATTTAGTGGGGGAAAAGGCAATCTTTCAAGCAAATGGTGCTGGAGAATTGGATATCCACATGCAAAAGTATGAAGTTGGACACTTAGCATCATGTACAAAAATTAACTCAAAATGAATTAAAGGCCTAAATGTAAAACCTAGACCAATAAAACTTTAAGAAGACAACATAGGACAAAAATTTCAGGACATTGGATTTGGCAATGATTTCTTAGGTATGATACCAGAAGCACAGATTTAAAAAGGAAAAATAGGTGCATTGAATTTATTAAAAAAATTAAAACTTCACCATAAAAGGAAACTATGAACAGTATAAAAGAGAATATCCACCAAATGGAAGACAATATTTGGAAATTAGGTATCAGGTAAGCAAATCATGTTCAGATATATAGAGAGAACTCTTTTTTGTAGACGACCTGCTTCTGGGTCGGGGTTTTGTACATAGCAGAGCAGCTCTCTCACTGCTATCTGTTGAAAGATAGCCCTTGACACAAGGCTTTGAAGGAAAAGAAATTTTGGGAAAAATTAAAAATAAAGAAAATCAAAAAGAAAAGAAAAGTAAAAACAGAAAGAATATGTAGAGAATTTATAAAACTCAACAACAGAAAAAAACAAACAACTGATTCAAAAACAAGGGGCTTTGGCATTCGGAGATCATGTTCACCTGTGGCTGATTCATGTCAATGTATGGCAAAACAAATACAATATTGTAATGTAGAATAAAGTATTAAAAATAAATAAACTGTCAATAAGTGTTAATAAATCTCAACATGTGGATTGTTAAAAAATAAATAAATAAGTCCTTTACATTATGAAAAGAAAAAACCAACCAGGCCAAGGGATTGGATAGACATTTCTCCAAGGAAGGTATACAAGTGGCTAATAAGCACATGGAAAGATGTTCAGCATCACGCTTTATTAGGGAAATACAAATCAAAGCTACAATGATTTGTCACCTCATACTCATTAAGAACAATATAGAACAGCAGATAGGTTCCAAATAAGAAAAGGAAGATGTCAAGGCTGTATATTGTCACCCTGCTTATTTAACGGATATGCAGAGTACATCATAAGAAATGCTGGGCTGGAAGAAGCACAAGCTGGAATCAAGGTTGCCGAAAGAAATAACAATAACCTCAGGTATGCAGATGACACCACCTTTATGGCAGAAAGTGAAGAAGAACTAAAAGCCTCTTGGTGAAAGTGAAAGAGGAGAGTGAAACAGTTGGCTTAAAGCTCAACATTAAGAAAACGAAGATCATGGCATCTGGTCCCATTAGTTCATGGCAAGTAGATGGGGAAACAATTGAAATAGTGTCAGACTTTATTTTGAGGGGCTCCAGAATCACTGAAGATGGTGACTGAAGCCATGAAATTAAAAGATACTCCTTGGCAGGAAAGTTATGACCAACCTAAACAGCATACTAAAAAGCAGAGACATTACTTTGCCAACAAAGTTTCGTCTAATGAAGGCTATGGTTTATCTGGTAGTCATGTATGGATGTGAGAGTTGGGCTATAAAGAAAGCTGAGCACTGAAGAATTGACACTTTTGAACTGTGGTGTTGGAGAAGACTCTTGAGAGTCCCTTGGACTGCAAGGAGTTCTAACCAGTCAATTCTAAAGGAAATCAGTCCTAGGTGTTCATTGGAAGGACTGATGTTGAAGCTGAAACTCCAATATTTTGGCCACCTGATGCGAAGAGCTGACTCATTTGAAAAGGTCCTGATGTTGGGAAAGATTGAAGGCAGGAGGAGAAGGGGACAACAGAGGATGATATGGTTAGATGGCATCACCTGCTCAATGAACATGAGTTTGGGTAAACTCTGGGAGTCGGTGATGGACAGGGAGGCCGTGTGTGTTGTGTTTCATAGGGTCAAAAGAGTCAGAAGTGACTGAGCAACTGACCTGACCTGAACTCGTTATGATAGTCACTATAAAAAAGCAGAAAACAAATGTTGCTGAGAAACTGGAAACCTTGTGCACTGTTGGTGGAAACATAAAATGGTATAGTTACTGTGGTAAGCAAAGCAGTATGGTGGCTCCCCCGACTCTCACCAAAATATAATTTTCATATGATCTAGAAATTTCTTAACCTTAACCCTAACCCATATATATATATGTAGATATATATATTCCAAAAGTGAAAGAAAGATCTCAAAGTGATATTGGTATACCTAGATTCCTACTAGATTCCTAGTGACATTATCATAAGAGCTAAAACATGGAAACAACTCAAGTATCCATCAATGAATCAATGGATAAAAAAATGTGGTATATACGTACAATGAAATATAATTCAGCCTTAAGGAAGATAACATGCAGCATGTTATCTACAGATGAAACTTGAAGATATTATGCTAAGTGAATAAGCCAGTCACAAAAAGGCAAATAGTGTATGATGCAAGTTATATGAGGTATCTAAATAATCATACTTATAGCCATAAAATGTAGAATGGTGGTTGCTCAAGACTTGGGGGAAAATAATGAGAAGTAATAGTTGAATGGTTATAGAGAATCAACTTTACAAGGTGAAAAGGGTTCTGAAAATGGATAGTGGTGATGGTTGTACAATATTAGGAATATGATTAATACGACTGAGCTGGGTACTTAAAAAGTTTGAGACTGCAAATTTTATGTTCTGTGTATTTTACTGCAATAAAGCACATTGGAAAAAAGTAAAATTGCTGGATCAAAATATATGCATATTGTCAAAATCATTAATGTCCATTATCAAACTGACAGAAAGTTTGTATCTATTTGCTGATTGGAAGGGTCATTTGTCCTTTAAGAAACTGTTATGCTAAAGTACCTCTCTCATGTATGTCTTTCCCACCCACTGTTTAATTAGGTCCCCTGAGAGCTTGTAGAACACCGCTACCTTCTCGAAGGTAGATATAATTATGGAAGATTTAGGAATAGGGCATAATTTTAACAATCACAATGTGGAGGAGAGTGCATGTACATGTGCATGTTGCATGGCTATCCTTTGCTGGCTACGGATGCTCATGAAATTAAAATGGTCCTTGGTTATAGGAGGTGTGAGAATATGCTGAAACAGCGAGGTCAAGTCAAAGACCCATCTAAGACAGAAGATTTGGAAAATAGGTTATGGCCACCATACTGGATAGAAGAGTGCATTTTTCAGAATGGTCTGACCATAGATAGTCCTGGAGCTCTACCTGCCATTCCATTCCTGATTAATATCTATTGCCTTTGAATGATTTGATTGTAGGTTTGCTAATTATTATATTATTAACAAGGTGAGTGGACTTCCCTCGTGGCTCAGACGGTAAAGCATCTGTTTACAATGTGGGAGATCCAGGTTCAATCCCTGGGTCAGGAAGATCTCCAGGAGAAGGAAATGACAACCTATTCCAGTATTCTTTCATGGAAAATCCAATGGATGGAAAAGCCTGGTAGGCAACAGTCCATGGGGTCACAAAGAGTCAGACATGAGCAACTTCACTTTAGCAAGGTGAGAGCATCCAGTAATCTAAGCAACCATCTGTGGTGCTGATGTGGCTTAATGTTAGCCAGCTGTTTTCTCTGCTTGTTGGAATGTTCTTGACTCATTTTCTTATAATCAAAAGATTGTAAATATTACATCACCTCTTCCTTCTTATCTTGCCTATTTCTTCTTACATTTTACTAATCAAGCCTGACTTCCTAAGGTCATTGATAATTCTGATATTATGTTCTGTTTCTACAAAAATAATATACATAATGCTTCCAAACATATACTTATTCATTACATTCAAATTTCCTTTTTATAGTTTAATTTTATCTTTAATCAATTTTGAGATGAATTTGAAGTAATGTTCCCTTTTCTAACTACTTAATAATCCAATTATTATGCCTTAAGTAATTTATATTTTCTCTATTGACCTAAAAAAAATTGTATCATATGCTATTACCTTGTTCAGTTCAGTTCAGTTCAGTCGCTCAGTCATGTCCAACTCTTTGTGACCCCATGAATTGCAGCACGCTGCCCTCCCTGTCCATCACCAGCTCCCAGAGTTCACTCAGATTCACGTCCATTGAATCAGTGATGTCATCCAGCTATCTCATCCTCGATCGTCCCCTTCTCCTCCTGCCCCCAATCCCTCCCAACATCAGAGTCTTTTCCAGTGAGTCAACTCTTCACATGAGGTGGCCAAAGTACTGGAGTTTTAGCTTCAGCATCATTCCTTCCAAAGAAATCCCAGGGCTGATCTCCTTCAGAATGGACTGGTTGGATCTCCTTGCAGTCTTAGATTTCTGCATTTTCTCTTCTGTTTCATCATGGTGTCTTCCCAGGTTGATACTGATACAGTATTGTTAATTGTATTATAACTATGCATTATGGCATCTGGCAATGAAAGTGACCTTTTATATGCTTGCTTCTGCATTGTGTGTGTGTGTGTGTGTGTGTGTGTGTGTGGAGGGAAGGGCTGGATAATTTTTTTCTCTATTGTATATTCTTTAAGATGACCGTTAACTTCATTTTGTTGAGTTACAAGATTATCTACCTGATATTTTGTATAGAGCTATCTGAAATTTTAGAAATTAACCTTGAAAAAATTTATTTCTTTATAAATACTGCTTTTCCCTTGTCTTCCCCACCTCTATTCCAGTAGGAACATAGTATGCTTCTCAGTTTATATGATTTTTAAAGTATTCCTGGACTTCCCTGGTGGCCCAGTGGTTGAGAGTCTGCCTGCCAGGGCAGGGGACATAGGTACAGTCACTGGTCCAGGAGGGTTCCACATGCCACGAGGCAACTGAGCCTGTGCTGTGCAACAAGAGAAGCCACTGCCACGAGAAACCTGAACACTGCAATGAAGAGTAGTTGCTGCTCTTCATAACTAGAGAAATCCCACGTGCAGCAAGGAAGACCCAACTTACCCAAAAATAAATAAATAAATCTTGGGGGAGTATTCCTAAGTGATTTTGCTATTGTATTCATATAAGACCTGGATTGTCTTTCCTTCTTAAGCTTCTTTCTACATATTTTATATTCTTGTTTCAATATATAAATTCAATATCTAACAACAATTACTTATAATGCCTCAAACCACTCACTTATCTTATTTCACTTATTTTTCCAAAATGTCTTATGATGTGGATATTATCATTATTTGTTTTTGAAGGGGAAAAACAAACAAACAAAATGGAAGCTTAATAGTTTTAGGAATTTGTTCAAATTCACCTCATGTGTGTCCTCTTACTTACTACGTCAGGGAACCTACATTTAGAGAACAGAAGAATTACCTGGAAAATAGTTTAAAATTTCAGATTTCTTGGCCTATGTGCTGAGATTTTGATCCTGAAGATTTCAAGAACGTGTACCTGCCTTCCCTCAGCCTGGTGTGGATGTTGTCATCTACACCTTGGACAGTATTGCACTGAGGTTGGTGTCATGTGAACGGTGTCTTTTTCCATTCTGTTTTCTTATGGTTATATTGCTAGAATATTAATAGGAAATAAACGGGTGCTTGTGTATTTTATATCTTGCCACCATGTAAGCCACCATATACATTCAATATATACAAAAATTTTCATTTCATCCATTTGGGATAATGAGATAGATGATCAGTACCTGGCACAGTGTCCCAGTAGCTGTTAAATAAATTACCTGAAAATATTGTACACTTTCTTTGATAACATTTATATTCACACTGATTAGGTATTTTCTATTAGCTAAAACATCCAGAATAACTTTAACTCACAGCTTTAGCACTTTGTTCTCTTTTGTCCCTGCTTCTCAACATTCATCACAGACAATAAAGGGTAAAAAGATAGAAATTCTGATAGAATATAGCTATTTTACTTAATAGCAATTGACCTGTTATCCATTTTACTGAATGTAATTGTTTTGTAAATATTTGTATAATTTAAAATATTTTAGAAAACATATCTTGAAATTTACTTTGATACTGAAATTATTAAGGGAATAGTGTCCGTAAAGTATTTTTCCAAAACAAGCCATGAAGCTACGGGAAAAAGAAATATAGTCTAAAAGATTTGCTTTAAAATGTTACCTAAGGTCTAGCTCCTGAGGTCAACCCTCTTAATCTCCAACCAAAAGACATAAATTCACCACCACACTATTAAGAGACACATAAAGAGTCTTTTCAGAACATGGGATGAATCTCAGTGGTGTCAGTTCCTGTAAGTTTTACACAAAGCCTATAGCAACATGGAGCTAATTAGCATGGAGAAGACAAAAATCTGATTGGTATGGATATGGAACGAATTGAAAGAGAAAAGTTGGAAATGACAAGTGTATAGTAGCAAGAACTTTATAAGAAGATTAGTTGCACAGAGGAGCTGAGAATTTAAGCAAAAGGGGGAGGCACAGTGGTGTCAAAAGAAGAATTCCTTTTGATGGGAAGGATAATAAAGCTGTTTGAAAAATTAAGGAGTGACCCAGCAGAATGGGGAAAAAACTATTGATGCAAGAGAGGGGGATCAGAGAAAGAGAGAGGCTGGGTGGAAGTAAGCAAGAAGAAATGAGATGTGGTGAACAAGTTAAGATGTTAGCTTCAGTATTCTAATAGGCAAGAAAGAACTCTGTGGGCACAGATTCAGGTGGGTGGCTAGCTGTGAAGGAAGGAGCTGTGGACATCCTGCCTTAACTGCTTTATTTTCTCAGTGGAGGGAAGTCGGGTGACCATTGAGAAGGATGGGGGAAGGCATGGGAGGTGTGAAGAGTAGGAGTCCACCAAGAGGGAGGGAAAGTGAATGGTGAAGGAAATTCTGTATTATGTCCCATAACATGAAGGAAGGTCATATCACGGCCTCTGAGGCTAGTGGCTGTGAACTTGATGGAGACAGAGCAGTATGACAACATGATTTCCCATCCAACTGAGATGCCTGGCCTCCAGTGCAGAGTAATCCTGTCAAAATAATAATGAGGTTACAACATGTAGTAAGGATACTCCCTGCCCTCCGGCGTCTGAGGCCTTTTCTTCCATTCTTCCCACTTGATAGGACACCTGAAAAAGAGCTGCACTCTTCAGTGAATGAGGAGTGTGGTGAGTCCCAAAGGGGGAAAAGGCAAAATGGACTTGCCTAGGTGAAAATCTCATTCCTGTCATTAATAAAAGAATGAAAGAAAATTTGACAGGGTCAGAAAGCACTGAGACAAATGTGAGATGTGGTCAACTTGTTGTAATATGAAATTCGAGGTGAGGATTGTTTGAAATTGATCAGAAGGTGGATTGTTCACACACAGCAGGACTGTTCCAAGTTAGTAGCATCAAGTATATTCATGCAGATGTAAGCTTCATTGTGAGAAACCTGATGCTGGGAAAGACTGAGGGCAGGAGGAGAAGGGTGCAATAGAGGATGAGATGGCTAGATGCATCACCAACTCAATAGACATGAGTTTGAGCAAACTCTGGGGGATGATGAAAGACAGGGAAGCTTGGCATTCTGCAACTCTTTGCATGGGGTGGCAAAGAGTTGGACATGACTTAGAAACTGAACAACAACAAACCTCTTGGTGTGTGCATTCAACTAGAGCCTGCAGCCTGGGCCATAAAACATGCTCAGATAGTGTATCAACAATGTTGCTAACTTTGTCACTGATCCTATAAAATCTCCACACTCTTTGCCTCCGCTTTGTGATCTTCTAAAAAATAGACTTGTTGTATTAAATGTTCTTAATAGTCAAATAAATGTAAATAGCTCTTTCTGGGTAAACATCTCAATTAGTAAAGAAAGTTAATCAATCAAACAGTCCCCAAGGTGTGTCAAGACCTCCAGGCAATTGTGCTTGGGTGGGAGGAGGGGTCTCTGAGGCACAGCCATTCAGAGTCACCAGAGGGGCATCTGCCATCCTCACAGGCCTTGGGCAGCCTCCCAGGGTGCTCACTAGCTGCTGCAAGCTGGCCTGAGGTTTGGGGCCAGCTTAGAAGAAACTTCTGTCATCCTGCCCTGTGACCACCCTTCCCTGCAGGGGAGGCTGGAGACTTGGCATGTGCTGGCTTCAGGAGTGAAGGCAGCCTGGGGCAGCAGTCTCCACTGTCCTGCCATTTGTTGTCCTGAGACAGACCTATTTTTTTTTAAATTTTTATTTATTTATTTTAATTACAATACTGTATCTGTTTTGCCATACATTGACATGAATCAGCCACAGGTGAATACATATTTTGTATGTTTTAGTTTTAACTGGAGTTCTGGACTTAACTCCCTGATACACTGAACAAAGTAGTGTATGGCTATTGATTTCCTCACTTCAATTCTATCCACTCAGGTGAACTTTATCTAAAGATCGTGAAGTTTATGAAATACAGGGCTTCATAAGAGCTCCTTTTGGATTCCTCTTCTACAGCAGGCAGACAGAGGGTCAGAGTAGCTGGATGGTTTAAAAACAAAAATTCAAGAACAAGCACCTGATTTGAGAACTGCAGCAAGTGGGGTGAATCTAAAAGTTCCTTAGCTCATGTTAGTTATCCATCCTGCTCTTGGATCAGTAAGGAGACCAGAGACTTCATCTCGGGTAATAAATCATCAGTCACTTTTAGAGAAATCATTGCCACTTCTACACTTCGTATAAATTTAATGTTTTCAGTTCTATGGTGTACCTTGCTAAAGATGTGCACAGATGGATTTCAAACAGGTTTCAAATTCTATGCAAAACATGACTTACACTTACAGATGTGGAGAAATAAGTACACAAAATTCTTACAAAAAATTAGTGTCCTAACTTTAGTTGAGTAAAGCGCATGTGACTAATCAAATAAAGATAGAAAGAAAACAGGGAAACCCTGAAAATGATTTCAGATACACTCACTGAACTTTCTCTGTACCAGAGTGGGAAGGCTGAACAGGTTCTCTTTTTTTTCTTTCTTTATTATTATTATTTTTAATTCCAAATTCTCTTTACAAGAAAGGTTGCTGTTTTCTAATTTTCTTAGTATTCAAACATCTTTTATTATTGCCAGTTGACTTGACAGGACAAAAAGAGAAGGTATCCTCTAAGCGTGCCTGAACTTTGCTATACTGTAGCAGCCTGCTAGTCTGACTCATAGCAAGAGAAACACCAGCTCAGGAGAAGGGAAAGAACCAGTGCTCATATGTCAAGAAGATTTGTGTCTCTTTGAAAAATAGCAACTTTCCCTTCACATTATAAAAATCTCAAGCTCAATGTGAACAATTTGTAAATGAAACAGAAGAATATATACTTTCAAATCTACTGCTTACAGATTGCAGATTACTGCCTCATCATTAAGGCACAGGGATTTTCATTCTAATTTTTAACTTTAAATCATTCCTCAATTCGTTTTGTGTCATGATGTTTTTAAAACCATGTAGTTGTTCTCATACTGGTAGATCGATCTAGTCTAAAGATTGCTAAGGGAAGGTTGATGCACATCATTTCCTCAGTACAATTTTTAGTATGGTGCAGACATTTAATAGGGGCTAAACAAGGAGCCCCTATTTGTGAGAACTTGGAAAATTCTGGAAGAGATGGGCCTACAAACCGCTGACCTGCCTCCTGAGAAATCTGTATGCATGTCAGGAAGCAACAGTTAGAACTGGACATGGAACAACAGACTGGGTCCAAATAAGAAAAGGAGAACATCAAGGCTGTATATTGTCACACTGCTTATTTAACTTATACACAGAGTACATCATGAGAAACGCTGGGCTGGAAGAAGCACAAGCTGGAATCAAGATTGCTGGGAGAAATATCAGTAATCTCAGATATGCAGATGACACCACCCTTATGGCAGAAAGTGAAGAATAACTAAAAAGCCTCTTGATGAAAGTGAAAGAGGAGAGTGAAAAAGCTGGCTTAAAACTCTACATTGAGAAAACTAAGATCATGTCATCTGGTCCCATCACTTCATGGCAAATAGATGGGGAAACAGTGTTAGACTTTATTTTTCTGGGCTCCAAAATCACTGCAGATGGTGACTGCAGCCATGAAATTAAAAGACACTCCTTGGCAGGAAATTTATGACCACAGCGTTTTAAAAACAGAGACATTACCTGGCCAACAAAGGTCCGTCTAGTCAAGGCTATGGTTCTTCCAATAGTCATATATGGATGTGAGAATTGGACTATAAAGAAAGCTGAGCACCGAAGAATTGATGCTTTTGAACTGTGATGGTGGAGAAGGCTCTTGAGAGTCCCTTGGACTGCAAGGAGATCCAACAAGTCTCTCCTAAAGGAGACTGGTCCTGTGTGTTCATTGGAAGGACTAATGTTGAAGCTGAAACTCCAATACTTTGGCCACCTGATGTGAAGAGCTGACTTATTTGAAAAGACCTTGATGCTGGGAAAGATTGAAGGCAGGAGGATAAAGTGATGACAGAGGGTATGTTTGGATGGCATCACTGACTCGATGGACATGGGTTTGGGTGGACTCCGGGAGTTGGTGATGAACTGGGAGGCCTGGAGTGCAGGTTCAGGGGGTTGCAATGGGTCGAACACAACTGAGTGACTGAAGTGAACTGAAACAAGGGGCAGGTGCTATTAGTATTGCTGAAATGCAATGTTTTCCTATTTTATAGCCTGGTTCTTTGACATAGTGGGCAGATGAAAAACTCTGATGCCTGGTAGAAGTTCCCACAGGGCATCATTTTGTGTCTGACCTCCCTACAGCATTTCACTTATAGGGGCTACACCTTCCAAGATGCAAAGTATCATGAACAGTTTTCCCTGAAAGGCTACTGCAAGGGTGTGTGACCTGGGTAATGGTAAAGGGCCTCCCTCAAATTGCCCATTCTCAGAACGGTCCTGGACTTGTTTTCATGCTCTGCTGCAGCCATCTTGAAACTCTTAAAAATTTGTCTCTCACTCACAGAGTTAGAGAATGAACTCATGGTTGCTAAGGGGAAGGATGGGGCAGAAGGAATAGTTAGGGAGTTTGGTATGGACATGTGTACACTAGAGTTTCCCAGGTGGCCCTAGTGGTAAAGAAGCTGCTTGCCAATGTAGGAGATGCAAGAGACGTGAATTTGATCCCTAGGTTGGGAAGCTCCCCTGGAGAAGGAAGTGGCAACCCACTCCAGTATTCTTGCCTGAAAAATTCCATGGGCAGAGGAGCCTGGCAGGCTACTGTTTATGGGGCCACAAGGAGTTGGATGTGACTGAGCACACACACATGACACACTGCTATATTTAAAATGGATAAACAACAAGGACCTACTGTATAACACATGGAACTCTGCTCAATGTTATATGGCAGCTGGGATGGGAAGGAAGTTTAAGGGGAGTGGATACATGTATATGTATGACCAAGTCCCCTCACCATTCATCCGAAACTATCACAACATTGTTAATCAGCTATACCTCAATACAAAATAAAAGTTTCAAAAAAATAATTTTTGGGTGGAAAATAATTTATTTTTTATTTTATTATTTTTTAAAATTTTCTTTTACTTTATTTTAGTTTACAATACTGTATTGGTTTTGCCATACTGAAAACAAAACAAAACCAAGTCACTCAAAATTTAAAACAATCACCAATCAAGAATTCTCCACCCACCTTGGGAAGTGATTTCATGTAAACAGGGTTTGTTCATTTACACTAACTCTAGTTGGAAGAGCAGGACTCAGGCTGCAATTTTCCAGGCTTCATAGTTCCCCCTCTAAAGCCTACTTGTCTGACTGGAGTCCCAAGTGGCTGTTATCATGCTCCCATCCTAGCTCAGGATGGCTGTGGCCTGTGCTCTGTATGAGCAACGTAAACAGGAACATGGAGGCACAAGCATCCTCAGGAAGAAAGGGTTTAGCGTTAGGTCTTTCAGAGCTGGATCCCCAGTCAGGCTCCCAGGAGTGTCATACAATTACCCTGTGGTTTAAAATTTTTTTCTACCACATATGAGCAGACGCACAAGGAAGTTCTCTGCAAAGACCAAGAATGCTGTAACAACCATGACATCTTACATATTTTGGAGAAAAAAAATGAGAGAATAGTCTTGTCAAGAAAGATTTCAAGAGTGCAAAGAACACTTTGATGTTATTTTCACATGTCAGGAGAGCATCTACATAAGTATGGCAGAAAATCTGTGGGCCTGAGAGCAGGAGACCTGTCAGCCTTTGTGCATGATTAACATGGACATGTCATATACCCGGGAGAATGCCAGCTCTGGGTCTCTGATCATCTGTGAGCTCTGACAAGGTCTCTAGTAGGTGGAAAACAAAGAAGGCAGTCTGACTGAGTTGCTCCTAGCAGTAGGGGTGGGGGGAGCAGGAAGGAGCTTTGTGCATATCTTCTGCTTCCATTGAAGATCTTGGCTAACTTGAATTCCTTCTTGGTCAGTCCCCCACCCTTAAAGTAAGGAAATGAGATACACTTTTCATGGAAAAGAGAACATGGGCAGATATCAGGAGGCATAAAATCCTTCCAAGAATGGAAATGATGTTCCAGGTACTTTCCATGGAAGAAACAATTCAGTCCTCACTTTTTCCATAAGGAAGTTACTGTCAAGGAGCTCCATTTCCAGATAAGCCCACCATGGCTGATCCTCCTAACTCCTCCCTTTACCTTGGTCACATTAGATAACACCAATTTGTGTAACGGTCTTAAAAGTTTTGTGAGAACTCTTCATTATGACCCTTCCATATTGGGTGGCCCCACACAGCATGACTCATAGCTTCATTGAGTTATACAAACAGCTTCTTTAAGACCAGGCTGTGATCCACGACCCATTCCAAGATAGGCAGATCATAGAGAAGAGTTCTGAGAAAACTGTTGTCCAGTGGAGAAGGAAATGGCCACCCATTCCACTCTTCTTGCTTAAAGAACCCATGGACACTATGGAAAGGCAAAAAGATATGACACCAAAAGATGAGCCCCTCAGATTTAAAGGTATCCAATATGCTACTGGGGAAGACCTGAAGACAATTACTAATACCTCCAGTTAGAATGAAGTGACTGGACCAAAGAAGAAATGATTGTCAGCCGTGGATATACCTGGTGGTACAAGTAAATTCTATTGTTATAAAGAATAAGAAACTTGAATGTTAGATCCATGAATCAAGGTAAACTGGACATGGTCAAGCAGGAGATGGCAAGAGTGAATATTCACATTTTAAGAATCAGTGAAATGGATGGGAATGAGAGAATATAATTCTGATAGTTATTATATCTATTATGATGAAGCAAATGTAATTATGGTGGTGCAAACATAATTGGATGCTGGGGTCCAGCCCTAGTGGATCCGGGGAATTCGAAGGGGAGACAACCTCGGTGAGGAGAGACTTATTTATTTAGAAATATAAAGAGATATTAGGAGAGAATAGTGTAGCAGAGAAAATAGAGGAGAAAAGATGCTGTATTCCTTGGTTTACATAGAAAGCCAATAAAGTCCCGAGACAAGGGACTTGCACCATCTACATAGGCCATAGGCACCCACTTGAATAGCAGAAGGTGCCCCCACCTTGGGCTCCCTCTCACGTGGGTCTTAAAAGCCCAGGCAAATAAGTAGACACGGTGAGCCTCTATCCTCTAGAAGGGAATTCAGACTGAAAAGGGTGAATAAGAAAAGAACAACATGGGGGAGCCAAGCATCAGTGCAAGACCCACAACTTTATTTTCAAAGACAGCTTATATACCCCAAGATGTACATAAAGAAATAATGGAATATGCAGAGTTATGCAGGGGTAGCAGTCCTGACACTTATTGAGACCAGGCTTTCTTTTTGCATAGCTTCCTATATAAAAACGTCTCAGGTAATTTCCATTATCTTCTGGCCAAGAGGCCTGATAACATTTTTATGGCTCTTTTCCTAGATAAATGTTTATCAAGTAGAAAACTCATTTTCCCCTGAAGTGCTTTTTTATTTAATCTCCATCACCCTCAAAGTACTAAATAAAGTTACAGTCCTGTAGAACAAAGGTGCAGTGGGTTATAACAAAGAAAGTATTTAACTCAAAGATGTAATGTTGCTAATGCCAAGGCTACTACCTGTTTTTTCTACATACCAACTATATCAACAAATAAAAGATATGAAATATCTTACAATACTTGGCAGCAAGTATTGGCTTAACAATGAAACCCTTAATCAGTCCTATTCTAATGATTTTGACCCCCTCGGAAGACCCTACATTCCTAGGATATTTTAAGCTTCCTATGCCTCTCGCAGTCAGGAGGCTGTAAACAATCACATGTGTAGCTGTAAGAGTCCAGATAAACCTGTCAGGCAGGCTAGAAAGCCATCAGAGGGGTTTTTAGATTGAAGCATTCTTGTTATGCTTAAGAGACTTATTATCTAAAAGCTCTAAATTAACTTTTTCCAGAAAAAGGTGGTGGGGGGGACAGCCCTCTGTTAATGTCAGAGGAGTTGGTGAAAGGCATAATATAGTAAGGCAGACAGATTCTGGTTTTGAGGTAGATGCTCGAGTAGGTCCAGGGAGGTTCCCTCGAGATCCAACTCGCCTTTGCCTGTTGGGTCTCTTCCTCATGACCTTTGCCATGGGCAGGATTCCTTGTGCTGGCTCCTGGGAATTAGGAGTTCAGAGGAATTGCAGTTGGTAATAATAATTGTTATTGGTACAAAAATAACAGAGATTCAAAATTTCTTTTTATGCCTAATTGCACCAAATTGTGGCTTTGAACCTTTTGCAGTAATAGCAATTACTTTTGCACCAACTGTCAAAATTTTTGCACCACCAACCACAATTAGTTTTGCATCACCAACCTCAATTACTTTTGCATCAAACTAATACTACTGTGGGCAAGAATCCCTTAGAAGAAATAGAGTATCTTCCTTTGTAAACAGTTAGTCTGAAATGCAGAAATTGGGTGCAATCTCAAAAATGGCAAAATGATATCAGTTTATTTCCAAGACAAACCATTCAACATCATGGTAATCCACATCTGTACTCCAATCATTGATGTCAAAGAAACTGAAGTTGACTGATTCTATGAAGACCTACAACACCTTTTAGAACTAACACCAAAAAGAAAAAAGAAAAAAGAAAAGAAAGTAAGAAAGAAAGTCCTTTTCATCATAGGGAATTGGAATGTGAAAGTAGGAAGTCAAGAGATTCTTGTAATAACAGATAAGTTTGGTCTTGGAGTACAGAATGAAGCAGGGCAAAAACTAATGGAGTTTTGTCAAGAGAAAATGCTGGTAATAGCAAACACTCTTTTCCAACAACACAAGAGAAGACTCTACAAATGAGCATCATCAAATAGTCAGTTCTGAAATCAGATTGATCATATTCTTGGCACCTGAAGAAGAAGAAGCTCTGTACAGTCAGCAAAGACAAGAACAGGAGCTGGCTAATTGTGGCTTAGATCATGAGCTTGCTATTACAAAATTAAGACTTAAATTGAAGAAAGTAGGGAAAACCACTAGGTCACTCAAGTATGACCAAAGTCAAATCCCTTGCAGTGGAGGTGATGAATAGATTCAAGGGATTAGATCTGGTAGACAGAATACCTGAAGAACTATGGACAGAAGTTCATAATGGAGGCATAATGTAAAGGAGGCAGTGACCAAAATCATCCCAAAGGAAAAGAAATACAAGAAGGCAAAGAGGTTGTCTGAGGAAGCTTTATAAATAGCTGAGGAAAGAAGAGAAATTAAAGGCAAGGGAGAAAAGGAATGATAAAGTCAACAGAATGCAAAGTTCCAGAGAATACCAATGAGAAATCTGGAGGCTTCCTTAAGTAAACACTGCAGAGAAGAGAGGAAAATAATAGAATGAGAAAGACCAAAGATCTTTTCAAGAAAACTAGAGATATCAAGGGAACACTTCATGCAAAGATGGGAAAGATAAAGGACAGAAACCATAACGACCTAACATAAGCAGAAGATATTAAAAAGAGGTGACAATAATACACAGAAAAACTATACAAGAAAGGTTTTAATGAACCAGATAATCATGATGATATGGTCACTTACTTAGAGCTAGACATCCTGGAGTGTGAAGTCAAGTGGTACTTAGGAAGCATTATTACAAAGCTGGTGAAGGTGATTTAATTCAAGCTGAACTATTTAAAATCCTAAAAGATGATGTTGTTAAGGTGCTGCACTCAATATGTCAGTTTGAGGGCATCACTTTGCCAACAAAGATAGGTAAAATCAAAGCAATTGTTTTTCAAGTAGTCATGTATGGATGTGAGAACTGGACCATAAAGGAGGCTGAGTGCTGAAGAATTGTGTTTTCAAACTGTGGAGCTGGAGAAGACTCTTGAGAGTCTCTTGGACAGCAAGGAGATCAAGCCAGTCAGTCCTAAAAGGAATCAATCCTGAATATTCATTGGAAGGACTGAAACTGAAACTGAAGCTCCAGTACTTTGGACACCTGGTGCAAAAAGCTGACTCCCTTGAAAAGGCCCCGAGGCTGGGAAAAATTGAGGGCAAGAGGAAAAAGGGGTGAAAGAAGAGATGGTTGGATGGCATCATCAACTCAATAGACATGAGTGAGCAAACTCTGGTAGATAGTGAAGGACAGGGAAGCCGGGGGTGCTGCAGTCCATGAGGTCTCAAGGAGTCAGACATGCCTGAGTGATTGAACAACAACAACAACGATATGTCTGCAAATTTAGAAAACTTATCAGTGGCCAGAGGGCTGGAAAAATTCAGGTGTTTTTTTTTTTTTAATTTCATTTATTTTTATTTTTTAAATTTTACTTTATAATATGTATTGGTTTTCAGTCCCAAAAAGGGCAATGCTAAAGAATGTTCAAACAACGTACACATACGTTAATTCCACATGCTAGTAAAGTCATGCCCCAAATCCTTCAACCTAGGCTTCTGCAGTATGTGAACTGAAAACTTACAAATGTACGAGATGGCTTCAGAAAAGGCAGAGAAACCAAAAATCAAACTACCAACATTCATCGGATCTAGAGAAAGTGAGGGGACTCCAGAAGAGCACGTACTTCTGCTTCATTGACTATGCTAAAGCCTTTGACTGTGTGGATCACAACAAACTGTGGAAAATTCTTAAAACAATGGAAATACCAGGCTACCCTACCTGCCTCCTGAGGAACCTGTATGCAGGTCAACAAGCAACAGTTATTACAAGATATAAAACAATTGACTGGTTCAAAATTGGGAAAGGAGTAAAACAAGTGCATATATTATCACCCTGCTCATTTAACTTATATGCAGAGTACATCATGAGAAATACTGGATTAAATGAATCACAACCTGGAGTCAAGAGTGCTGGGAAAAATTTCAACAACCTCAGATATGTAGATGATACCACTCTAATGACAGAAAGTAAAGAAGAACTTAAGAGATTTGATGATGGAGGAGAATGAAAAGGCGGTTTGAAACTCAACATTAAGAAAACTAAGATAATGGCTTCCAGTCCCATGACTTCATACAAATGGAAGGGGAAAACATGGAAGAAGTGACATATTTTATTTTCTTGGGCTCCAAAAATCACTGCAGACAGTGACTACAGCCATGAAATTAAATGATGCTTGCTCATTGAAAGAAAAGGTCTATGATCAACCTAGACAGCATATTACAAAGCAGAGGCATTACTTTGCCAACAAAGATCTGCATAGTCAAAGCTGTTTTTTCCAGTAGTCATGTATGGATGAGAGTTGGAACATAAAGAAGACTTAGCAGCAAAGAATTGATGCTTTCAAACTGTTGTACTGGAGAAGATTCTTGAGAGTCTCTTGAACAAGGAGAAAAAAATCAGTCAATCCTAAAGAAATCAGCCCTGAGCAATCATTTGAGGGACCAGTGTTGAAGTTGAAGCTTCAATACCTGGCCACTGATTCAAAGAGCCAACTCAGTGGGAAAGATCCTGATGCTGAGAATGATTAAGGCAAAAGGAGAGAAGAGTGACAGAGGATGAGATGGTTAGATAATATTACCGACTCAATGGACATGAATTTGAGCAAATTCTGAGACAATGGAGGAAAGAGGAGCCTGGCGTGTTTCAGTCCACGGGGTATCAAAGAATCAGACATGACATAGTGACTGAACAGCAACAACAACAACTTAAAGAATTGGCTTAAGTAAGTGTTTCTCAATTCTTTTGAAACATGGTCCTCCTTTCTGATTTTGATTAGAGTTTTGTGTCTGAAACTGTGATCTGCTTGCTTAGTGATCAAAAGTCAATAAAGAGGCAAATTTCATGGAAAAAATTATCTCTGAACTTGTGTTTTGTCAGTGAAGCCTGATGGGCCAATTGAGAGTGCTTTGGATATAAAGAAATATGCATGGTCTCTGTGTCTGCCATTTCCCTTCCCAATCCCACAGGACATCAGTGTCCTCAGGGACTCACAGTGATATCAAGCATGTTACCTCTCTGTTTGAGTAAGCAAGGTGTTGACAACCCTTAGCAATCACACTTCTTATCTGAATTAGAATTTGCTTTGAATGTCGAACAATGTCTTTGCACTCTGAAACATGAACAACCATGGAAACCTTTCTTATTCTTGTTACTTTCTGACATTAGTCAACCACGTGTGCTGCAAAAGAAAGAAACTGAAATATAGTTTATTTCCCTTGAGCTTTTCCTTTTCATCAGCAAGCTAAAGGTAGGGAGGGCTGATGGAATGTTCTTCAGTCAAGAGACAAAATAGAAGGTTTTGTGTAGTTTCCACTGTTTTGGTAAGAGCAAAATACATATACATGGACAATCTAGAAGATGAAGATAAAAATGTATAAATCTTGGCTACTGAGTGGGTGTTTCACATTTTTTTTTTTTCCTGATAGCTGCTGCTTCCAATTAGGCACCCTGGTTTCAAAGAGGGAGATTGCTATCAAAGCAGTTTTCATTCAAGGCATGGATGGTTCTCATGACCATGCTGGATTCTAAGCTTGGAGTCCATTAACCTCTCTATGTCAGGCACTGTTTGGGGCACAGCACCTTTAGGAACTTTATACTCCCAAAGGAACTTGTTGGGAGCCCTTGACCAAAGGGCCTTTTCACCTTAGTCACAGTCTTAATTCCAGGTCTAGCCAGATACCTGCCTGCTCCATCTTTAGACTTTGATAACTGTAATATTTTCATTATGAAGTTTGGAGAATTAAACAGTATATAATGCTTGTAACTGGTACTGTAATTACATTCCCATCTTCTCTATTTGTAAAGATAAAGCTCAAAATCTGCCTGGTGATATTATATGCCAGGGCATCTAAAGAATTTTTGGTCAATAAAAATGTATACCCAAATCTTCATTCCCTTTGTTGTTCCCTTCATTCCCTTTGATGTTACCTTATTAAGGTGCCACAGTAAAGTGGATTTTGTCTCTAATGGTTGATATCCAGATGGTATAAAAACATCCACTGTCCCAAAATATAGTCAAAAAGGTGCATTTACTTAATTTCTTTCATTACTCAAGCCACAGTTCAGTTCAATTCAGTTCAGTCGCTCAGTCGTGTCCGACTCTGTGACCCCACGAATCACAGCAAGCCAGGCCTCCCTGTCTATCACCAATTCCTGGAGTTCACTCAGACTCATTTTGATCGAGTCAGTGATGCCATCCAGCTATCTCATCCTCGGTTGTCCCCTTCTCCTCCTACCCACAATCCCTCCCAGCATCAGAGTCTTTTCCAATGAGTCAATTCTTCGCATGAGATGGCCAAAGTACTGGAGTTTCAGCTTTAGCAACATTCCTTCCAGAGAAATACCAGGGCTGATCTCCTTCAGAATGGACTGGTTGGATCTTCTTGCAGTCCAAGGGACTCTCAAGAGTCTTCTCCAATATCACAGTTCAAAAACATCAATTCTTTGGCGCTCAGCCTTCTTCACAGTCCAACTCTCACATCCATACATGACCACTGGAAAAACCACAGCCTTGACTAGATGGACCTTAGTCGGCAAAGTCATGTCTCTGCTTTTGAATATACTGTCTAAGTTGGTCATAACTTTTCTTTCAAAGAGTAAGCATCTTTTAATTTCATGGCTGCAGTCACCATCTGCAGTGATTTTGGAGCCCCCAAAATAAAGTCTGACACTGTTTCCACTGTTTCCCCATCTATTTCCCATGAAGTGATGGGACCAGATGCCATGATCTTCGTTTCCTGAATGTTGAGCTTTAGGCCAACTTTTTCACTCTCCACTTCCACTTTCATCAAGAGGCCTTTTAGTTCCTCTTCACTTTCTGCCATAAAGATGATGTCATCTGCATGTCTGACATTATTGATATTTCTCCCAGCAATCTTGATTCCAGCTTGTGTTTCTTCCAGTCCAGCTTTTCTCATGATGTACTCTGCATAGAAGTTAAATAAGCAGGGTGACAATATATAGCCTTGACGTACTCCTTTTCCTATTTGGAACCAGTTTGCTGTTCCATGTCCAGTTCTAACTGTTTCTTCCTGGCCTGCATACAGATTTCTAAAGATGCAGGTCAGGTGGCCTGGTATTCCCATCTCTTGAAGAATTTTCCACAGTTTATTGTGATCCACAGTAGGTGCTTAATATAGAGTTCTTTGAAGAGTGAACTGGAGATGTCATTTTTATGATTATTGAACCATTTAAAATAACTTTAAAAGTGTACAACCTGTAATTGTAACTCCTGGGGGTAGTTAGCTTTGTGTGTGTATATATGGGGGCTGGGGAGGGGTGGAGGATGTCTGTGCATAGATGTATGTACACATTCTCTGAGAAGACATTTCTCTCTCTCTCTCTCTCTTTCAATCCCAGTACTTTGTAAAACTAGCTTTAAAGAAGACTTTTTTGCCATTAGTAGTGATTAATCCATCCCCTATTTTTCTATCTTCAGTGAATTTAATTAACATGGCATATTCCTTCCTTTGAGAGATTAGCAATTAAAACTATTCCACCTTCCTTGTCAGCACACACCTGAGAAATTAAAATGGGTGCCTTTTCTTAGTTGTTCCTGCTTGTGTTGGCCTTTATATGATGACCTTCAGCCGGTTTCCTCTTCATGCATTTACATTCATCTAAAGAGTCATTTCAAATCACTTTTCTAAGGTTTTCAGAGACACTGGATCCTAAGCTTTAGTAAAGTCATCATCAAATACATTTAAATAAATACACTCCTACTAATGTATTCATATTCAGAGCCTACAATGAGCACTCATTTCTTAAGCAAAGGTATGAGTTTAAAATAAGGAAAAGCTGCCACAGTCATCAAGACAGTATGGAACTGGCACAAAGACAGAACTATAGATCAGCGGAACAGAATAGAAAGCCCAGAGATAAATCCACACACCTATGGACACCTTATCTTTGACAAAGAAAGCAAGAATATACAATGGAGAAAAGACAATCTCTTTAACAAGTGGTGCTGGGAAACTGGTCAAACAAATGTAGAAAACAAAACTAGAACACTTTCTAACACTATACACAAAAATAAACTCAAAATGGATTAAAGATCTAAATGTAAGACCAAAAACTATAAAACTCCTCGAGGACAACATAGGCAAAACACTCTCTGACATAAATCACAGGAGGATCCTCTATGACCCACCTCCCAGAATATTGGAAATAAAAGCAAAAATAAACAAATGAGATCTAATTAAAATTAAAAGCTTTTGTACAACAAAGGAAACTATAAGCAAGGTGAAAACACAGACTTCAGTGTGGGAGAAAATAATAGCAAAGAAGCAACTGACAAAGAATTAATCTGAAAAATGTACAAGTAACTCCTGCAGTTCAATTCCAGAAAAATAAAAGATTCAATCAAAAAATGGGCCAAAGAATTAAACAGATAGTTCTCCAAAGAAGACATACAGATGGCTAACAAACACATGAAAAGATGCTTAACATCACTCATTATCAGAGAAATGCAAATCAGAATCACAATGAGGTATCATTTCATTCCAGTCGGAATGGCTGCAATCCAAAAGTCTACAAGCAATAAATGCTAGAGAAGGTGTGGAGAAAAAGGAACCATCTTACACTGTTGGTGGGACTGCACCAACTAGTACATTGGTGTACTAGTACAGCCACTATGGAGATTCCTTAGAAAACTGGGAATATAACTCCCATATGATCCAGCAGTCCCACTGCTTGGAATACACACTGAGGAAACCAGAACTGAAAGAGACACGTGTATCCTAATGTTCATGGCAGCACTGTTTATAATAGCCAGGACAAGGAAGCAACCTAGATGTCCATCAGCAGACAAATGGATAAGAAAGCTGTGGTATATATACACAATAGAGTATTACTCAGCCATTAAAAAGAATACATTTGAATCAGTTCTAATGAGGTGGATGAAACTGGAGCTTATTATACAGAATGAAGTAAACCAGAAAGAAAAACACCAATATAGTACAATAACCCATATGCATGGAATTTAGAAAGATGGTAATTATAACCTTGTATGCAAGGCAGCAAAAGTGACATAGATGTATAGAACAGTCTTTTGGACTCTGAGGGAGAGGATGAGGGTGAGGGTGGGATGATTTGGGAGAATGGCATTGAATGTGTATTATCATATGTGAAACAAATTACCAGTCCAGGTTTGATCCAGGATCCAGGATGCTTGGGGATGGTGCACTGGGATGACCCAGAGGGATGGTATGAGGAGGCAGGTGGGAGGGGGTTCAGGATGGGGAACACATGCACACCCGTGACAGATTCATGTCAATGTATGGCAAAACCAATACAATATTGTAAAGTAGTTAGCCTCCAATTAAAATAAATACATTTATATTTAAAAATAAAGTAAGAAAAAACTGAATATTAGATCAGTGGTTTCTGCTTAAGGCACTGGCTAAACCAGGTAAAAGAAAAATAGAAAAAAAGAATCCATTAACCTTGCCACCTTCTCTTATTAGGTATTTTTTTTTGTTGTTATTATTAATAAATTATTTTCCCCCAATGGCTAGTTGCTCACCATGGCTGCTTCTTGTAGTGATGTTTCTGTTTGTCACCTGGATCTGAAAAATGATACTTAAAAATGGGAAAACTTTCTTACTTGTGTCAATGATTCACTGTTTCACAAAACCTTTGGACTACCTATGAGAATGTTCCCATTTCAAATTAATCCTCCTAAAATTAAAACTCCATGATTTTCCTCCACAGATGGTGAAATCAGGGAATTAGTTATGAGGCACATATTTGATGATAGAGCATCATAAGACATCCTCCAAAGATATAGAACCATTCCATATCTCTTAGTGGGCTCTTAACTTGAACACCAACTGCCCGCTTGCCATCTCCACTTCGAGATATCCAGGTTAACTTGGCCTCAATGCATCCTCACATGAAGGCATGATCATCCCATTCAAGGCAACTGTATAAAAATACAGTGTTCCCTGTCTCAGGATGGCATCACTCTACCCAACTGTAAAACCAGACATCTGGATATTTCTCTCATCTCTTCATCAGGAAAATACCCTGCTGCTGGGTAAGATTGAAGGCAGGAGGAGAACGGGATGGTAGAGGATGAGATGATTGGATGGCATCACTGATTTGAAGGACATGAGTTTGAGCAAGCTCTAGGAATTGATGAAGGACATGAGAGCCTGGCATACTGCAGCCCATTGGGTCACAAAGAGCTGGACAGGACTGAGCAATGAACTTGAACTGAACTCTTCATCAGGAGGAATCCCAGTCTTTCAGGTCTCAGTTTAATGCTTTAGAATCTCTACCAAATCCCAAGCTAGGTCTGTCTTTTCACTTTCTTACATTATATAGTGACAATAGTGTTAGTCTATCCGTCATGTCCTACTCTTTGAGAACCCATAGACTAAAACCAGTCAGACTCCTCTGTCCATGGAAATCTCTAGGCAAGAATATTGGAATGAATTGCCATTCTCTTTTCCAGGGGATCTTCCTGACCCAGTGACTGAACCTGGATCTCCTGCACTTCAGGAGGATTCTTTACCATCTGATCAACCAGGGAAGTCCACTTTCTTACATTATCCTGTAATTTTTAAGCATATCACTTGTTATTTAAGTGAGCCGTTGTTTGTAAGTCTTCTCTCCTGTGTTAGAATGTAAACAGGAAAAAAAGAAGGACTAAAACAAATCTGTTCACCATTATATTCCTGGATCCCTTTCTTAGCTCTGAGAAAAGGCAATCAGAAAGTGATTGGAATATGAATGCCAAACATGGTATGATTGTAAGTGCTGTATAAGCATCAGAAAGCTTCATCGATTTAACCACCCCTGCCCTGCCAGCCTTGCAACACACAAATTCACTGACAGTGCTGTATCCTACCAGTACTGTTGACAGGACCTTTCTTCATGTTTAAGTGACTTTTGGAGAGTACAGGATTCTTGTTCTCATCTTATCTGCTTTATTGTATATCTCCTGTAAGCTTACAGAGGGAAGCAATTAAACAAACTCATCTGTGATCATTATAAACAGTGTGACCAAGATTTCCAGAACTCTCTGTAATCTGTCTTTTTGTCTTCCTAGAAACACAGATGAATGGCCTGTGCAGTGAGTTGGATGCTGACTGTATTCTGGCCAGTGAGATGTGGTGGCATGATGTCAGCCCTTCTGGGTGGCATATATAAAGCTCCTTATCCTCCAGGGGCAAGCTTGGCGCTGCATGTTGAATATGGAAATGCCACAGATAGAAGGAGCCTGGATCACTGAGTCACGATTGGAAGAGAACCGGCAAACTCTGATATGAAAAGAAAAACATTTATCATGTTAAGCCACTGAGATTTGAGAATTGGTAGAGCAATAAAACTATGAGGACTAATATTTTTAAAAATGGTACTCTGAAAGGCTATAATAACAAAGCTCTGATGTCTGACATTGACTTAGAGTCAGGTAGCAAGAAAGATGGTGACATACGTGGAAATATTTAGTAAAATGTTATCTGAATATCTCTTTGGAGGTGGATTATGAATCTCATGATTTGGAAACCCTAGAACAAGTAGTTGGAAAAAAATAAAAATGTTAATGTGGGTTTGCAACAGTTGGCTGTGTTGGTATATTATTAAAAGAAAGAAGAACTTGGAAGAAAACTGGCTAGTTTGTAAGCAAAGAGTCCAGCAACTTGAGTCTGTGAAGGGTTGGAAATTCCAACTGCTTCTGGAACACAAACAGTAGAAAATGAGATATTGAGGAGAAAAAAAGCCTTTAAGCTTCAAAGCCATATTATGACTCAGCCTCATGGACATGATCAGATTTAGAAAGTGTTTTGCCACTATTAAGCTGATATAGGCAAGGGCATGAGGAAAAAAAAAAAATTTGCAAATCTGGTTTACAGAAGTGCTTAGGGTGTGGTTACAGCCATATAGAACTATTTGGAAGCAAATACATCAGAAACTTTCTAAGGTTTTGAGGAAATTATACAGCCAAAGAAACCGCAAAACTAGTCTAAAATGACTTGGCAGATGGAAAGTGGGATCCAGAGCCTCTGTAGAGCCTCTGAAATAATACCCATCCCCCCACCCCACCTCCAACTCCCACAGTCAGGAAGAGAACATAATGTAGAGAGGAAGAATTCCCAGGGAGGGAAGATTCAGTGCAGGGATCCCTGAGAAAAACAGACTTTGAAACTCCTCCGAGAGAAGCACCATATTCTGACCAGGGGCCCCCAAAGCAGACAGAGATGTGTGACAAAGCTTGCCCTGCAAAGTCCAGGTGTCCTTTTGGGTCAGGGACTGGTGTATGTCCATCCTTCCCCCAAAGGCAGTGTTTACTGCTGTCATTCTATGCTGGTATATGCAGCAGGAGGAGAGCATCACGGAGGTCTCTGGTTTCTACATTGCAGCACCAAAAGCAGGCACATGAGGCCTGATAGAGTGAAATTGCTCAGAAACCCACTCCAGCATTCTTGCCTGGAGAATCTCATGAACAGAGGAACCTGGTAGGCTACAGTTCATAGCTGCAAAGAGTCAGACAAAACTGAACAACTGAACCCACATGGAGGCTGTGCCCTTGTACTGGATGCAGTGACTGCAGGACCTTTGGGCAGCCTCTCTGTGGAGGACCCAAGAGTATCCCACAAATGGGAAGAACGTTCAGAGTTCTGGAGGGTCTGCCTAAGTAGGCTGAAGTCCACTCTATGCATTTTGCTCCTCTGTGGAGGCCTAAAGCTAAACATAGCTGTAGGCCTGTGTTAACTCCTGTGTTAGCTCAGCTGTATAGCAACTGCCAGTTACCCGCCAGGTGCACAAGACAATGCATCCTGAATCACTCCTTTCTCCCTTAGGTGTCACCACTTGGAGGCCACATTTTTGAAGGTGGCGCAAAGATGGAAGAAGCCTGTGCCTCTGAATCATTTCTCAGAGTGTTTCATGGAGAATGTGAGAAAGGAACTTGTTTCAAGCCAGAGATTCAGAACTTTCTATTTCAGAAATTAGCCTTAGTGTGTGGGTCAATGGATCCCTTGTTCTATCTGCTATGGCTTTAGTCACAGGACTAGACAGACAGGAGACACAAATTTCACTCTGGAGGGAGGGCTGCCGTTTGCTCACACACTTGCCAAGAACTAGGGGGTGTTGATATCTTTCCTCAATTGCCTCTTCTGTGTTTACTCATCCCCTCACCCTCTAATCCAGCAAAAACAGTCTTTTTCATGGACAAGCTCTGGTTCCACCCCCACTCTCCACCCCTAGGTGGCTCTGTGCAGCCTGGGTGCAGGTGGCAAGGGGCCAGGCACCCAAGGTGGGAAGGGGGGACGGAGGTCCAACCTCTGTGTCAAGTCACTGCTCGCAGCCCTCACAGCTCTGTATCTCCACGTTCTCTGTGCTGGGATTTTCCCTTGTAGGACCCTCTTGCAGGACAGGCTGAGAGCAAAACTGGCTTACATGTGCTAAGCACCCAGTGTCCACAGGCTCAGAGCATCAGGAAAAGCTCTCTACTCAGGTCAGGGCAGGCATCCAGCTGGGACCATGTGACTCACTCTAAGTGTCTAGACCCAGGCATTTGAAACCTTGGGCATTGTGATCAGCCTCTTGAACTCCGTCTCCTCAGCTGTGCAGTGCAACACCCGCTCTTAAGCGGTGGAAGAGGAAAATCACTCAGCACACTTATGGAGCGACTGTCAGGTCCAGAGCAGGAGGAGAAACACGTTTACCTTGTTTACCTCCTTCCACAAGGCTGTCTATGTCAGTCTATCTTTACCTCAGACAATAGTTTCTAACTAGTGTTTTCTGCATTTGCTTTTACCTCTTTTCAATAATTTTTCTGTAGTCAGTGACCTTTAAAAACTGGAACTTGATCTTGTCTGAACCCTTTTTCATCTGCTTGTTGACTTTAGAATATAATGATATCTGGAGTATGTTTGAGGCAGGAGGTTGATGACCCATCTCCCCTTCCCCCCAAGAGGGTTAGCAATTTGTGTTCATTCTCTGTGAACAGACACTCCAAAATATTAATAGTAGGACAACTGAGAGGAGACTGGGCCCTGCCCAGATAAAAATAAAAGACCAAGTATTTCTCATTCTCAAAGTCAAGGAGACTTTCCAACTAGAAAGCTCCTTAGAGGTCAAGAGGGAGAGATAAGGCCATAGGCCTCTTTGCTGGGATCCATTTTGGCTGAGAGATGAGCACACACACGTGAGAAAATCTGAAGTAAACCAAACATGGATTCAGAATCATGAAAATCAAATTGGCCAAAAGGAAACCCAGAAGAAATGCCCCATATGATTCAAACTACCATGAGGAAACCTATGTGTCTACACTTATTGTTCTCTTTGTCCTAATAAACACTTTACTTCTTTCACTATTTCCCATCTCTGTGGAAATTCTTTCCTCAAAAGTGAAGGGCCAGGGCCTTGTCACTGGCCACTGGTTTAGTGGCAAGGATTTGGTGCCTTCACCTCACAACCTGACCTCAATCTATGGTGGGAAACTGAAGCCTTGCTTCAAGCTACTGCAGGCTGAGTCCACTCAAGATCGTGTTCTACAGGGTGGTGTGATTTGGTCCTAAGATTCATTCATTTCCCTGCTAATGTTTCTTTTACTTCACTCCTCTTATTCATGCCTGAAGGTCACACTCCTGGTTTCTGGAAATCTGCAGATTTCCTGCTTCAAGGCAATTGTGGAGACCTGGAATGTCCCATGCAGCCATAATTTTCTGCTTAAAGTCCATGCTCCAAATTGATGTATCAACCTTTCCTGTAACGCTTCTCAGCACGTTTTTTAAACCCCTAACCAAACTAAATGAGCCCTTGTGCTTTTAATATAGCCCCCTAACCCTCTTCTCCCTATGTAGCAAGCATCACACTTGTCAGTTCAGTTCAGTCCCTCAGTCGTGTCCGACTCTTTGCGACCCCAGGTACTGCAGCACACCAGGCCTCCCTGTCCATCACCAACATCTAGAGTTTACTCAAACTCATGTCCATTGAGTCAGTGATGCCATCCAACCATCTCTTCCTCTGTTGTCCCCTTCTCCTCCTGTCTTCAATCTTTCCTAGCATCAGGGTCTTCTCCTATTAGTCAGTTCTTCCAGTCAGGTGGCCAAAGCATTGGAGTTTCAGTTTCACCATCAGTCCTTCCAATGATTATACAGGAGTGATTTTCTTTAGGATTGACTTTAGTGATTTCCTTTAGGATTGATTTCCGTTAGGATAGATTTCCTTTAGGAAGAACTGACTCAATTGAAAAGACCCTGATGCTGGGAAAGATTGAAGGCTGAAGGAGAAGGGAAGGACAGAGGATGAGATGGCTGGATGGCATCACCGACTCAATGGACATGAGTTTGAGTAAACTCTGGGAGTTGGTGATGGACATGGAGGTCTGGTGTGCTGCAGTTCATGGGGTTGCAAAGAGTCAGACATGACTGAGTGGCAGAACTGAACTGGCTAGATGGACCTTTTCAGCAAAGTAATGTCTCTGCTTTGTAAAATTTTGTCTAGGTTGGTGATAGCTTTTCTTCCAAGGGGCAAGTGTCTTTAATTTTTTGGTTGCAGTCACCATCTGCAGTGATTTTGGAGCCCCCCAATAAATTATTTCATTGTTTCCGCTGTTTCCCTATTGCCATGATGTGATGGGACCTGATGCCATGATCTTAGTTTTCTTAATATTAAGTTTTATGTCAACTTTTTCACTCTCCTCTTTCACTTTCATCAAGAGGTTCTTTAGTTCTATGCTTTCTACCATATGAGTGGTGTCATCTGCATATATGAGGTTATTGATACTTCTCCTGGCAATCTTGATTCCATCTTGTGTTTCATCCAGCCAGGCATTTCATGTGATGCACTCTACATATAAATTAAATAAGCAGGGTGACAATGTACAGCCTTGATATACTCCTTTTCCTATTTGGAACCAGTCTGTTGTTCCATATCCAGTTCTAACTGTAGCTTCTTGACCTGCATACAGATTTCTCAAGAGCAGGTAAGGTGGCCTGATATTCTCATCTCTTTAATAATTTTCCACAGTTTATTGTGATCCACACAGTCAAAGGCTTTGGTGTAGTCAATAAAGCAGAAGTAGATTAAAAAAAAAAAAAAAACTCTCCTGCTTCTTTGAGGATCCAGCGGATGTTGGCAATTTGATCTCTAATTCTTCTGCCTTTTCTAAATCCAGCTTGAACATCTGGAAGTTCATGACTCATGTACTGTTGAAGCTTGTCTTCATACCTGTAATATTTTTGTAGCCAAACTTGTAATATTCTTTTAAGCCCGTCTTCTTGCTTGGTGGTAAACTCTGAGAGCCTGTGGTGTGACTGGTTCCTTGATGTGACTCTCTGTTTGCAGAGTAAATTTATAAAGTAAAGGGAAGCATGTGGCCCCTTGCTGAAAGCATGCCACAGCTTCCCACCACCATAGAGATACAGGTAAACTGCTGGTTCTTCCAGCAAGGGCCTAAGAAATCAGGCTTCTCATGTTGGCAGGGGATGGAGGCCAGAGAGCTCAGCTCCATCCAGCCGCCAGACTGCTGGCCAGGTCCTGCTCATAATTCCACCCACTCCTTCTGCCCTTCCCCTCCAAGTTTGATGCCTGGAGACAAAAGACTAAAAGGGTCTGGAAACAGGTTTGGACTGTTTGGATCAGGAAGTTCCAAGTCCAGGAACCAGAGAATGCCCTAGAAGGATAGCCACAGGCTTGGGAGTGGAAGGGTAGGGGTGGCAACTTCCTTTGGCTCACATACAAACTGCCTCAGCTTTCAGGCATGGCTGGAGTTGTCCAGAGCAAGAGCCTAGTTCTGTCTCTCTGACCTCACCTGGAACCTTCTCTTCTCCCTGCTGAGAGCCAGGACTCCTGGAGGCTTCTTGAACTCTAAGCTCACCTTCCCTGGGGGCCATTCACAGTGCCTATTGTCTTGGAACCTCTCAGCATTTATTACACAGATCCCTGGGCAAGAATCATCAAGACTTAATATACTTCCTCACCTTCTTCCCCACCCTAGGCCATGCCTTACCTCTCCCCTGGAGCTGATGTCAGATTTTATCCATAACACTTACCAGCACCTGTTTATAATCAGACTTCTCTAGATAACAGTTTTTGTGAGAGGTGGTGTTGTATTCTTTGTTTCTGGTGTGACCAATGCACACAGTAGGTGTGCTAACCCCACCAGAGAGAGGAGAGAGCCATGAATAGAGCTTACCTCTCTGGCTGCTCTCAGCTCTTTATTTGGATTTACACTGATTTTGTACCATTTGAATCCCTGGATAGAAAACTCATTCACATGTTTTAAGGTTAGTTGAAGAAAAATAGTAAAATTAAAGCATTTATCTAAGTAATTTGTCCTGGCACTGAGTTTTCTCAAAACTGCCTCAATTCTTTAGCTTTGATGATGGCGATCTGACTTGAAAAGGTTCACAGATAATGCTTTAATTAAAGCTAGCTGAAAAAAAGCTTTATTGCATGACTTAAATAACTGAAGAGGAAAATGGAAAAATTGATGATTTAGAAGTGAGGTAGGGAGAAATATTAGGAAAGGAAATAGAAGTGGAATCATGTTATATATGTAATATTGTTAAAGACCCAAGAGTAACTGCTTTTATGAATATTCATAGCACATTCTATTACAAAATTTTATGTCATAATAACAGTGCTATTTATTTATTTACTAGATTCCCTTTATTTTTCAGAAAATGTGATATTTGCTCTACTTATTTAGGTAAAAGAGGATATGCAAGAATAAGCCCCAATACAAATGATTATGTTTTATAAACTGCATGGTTTTATTGATTTCAAATATTTTGTGGTATTTCCCATACTATTAATAAATCCCAGCAGGATCCTCTATGACCCGCCTCCCAGAATATTGGAAATAAAAGCAAAAATAAACAAATGGGACCTAATTAAAATTAAAAGCTTCTGCACAACAAAGGAAACTCTAAGCAAGGTGAAAACACAGCCTTCAGAATGGGAGAAAATAATAGCAAATGAAGCAACTGACAAAGAATTAATCTAAAAAATGTACAAACAACTCCTGCAGCCCTTCAATTCCAGAAAAATAAATGACCTAATCACAAGATGGGCCAAAGAACTAAACAAACATTTTTCCAAAGAAGACATACAGATGGCTAACAGACACATGAAAAGATGCTAAATATCATTCATTATCAGATAAATACAAATCAAAATCACAATGAGGTACCATTACATGCCAGTCAGAATGGTTGCAATCCAAAAGTCTACAAGCAATAAATGCTGGAGAGGGTGTGGACAAAAGGGAACCCTCTTACACTGTTGGTGGGAATGTAAACTAGTACAGCCACTATGGAGAACAGTGTGGAGATTCTTTAAAATACTGGAAATAGAACTACTTTATGACAGCAATCCCACTGCTGGGCATACATACTGAGGAAACCGGAATTGAAAGAGACAAGTGTACTCCAATGTTCATTGCAGCACTGTTTATAATGGCCAGGACATGGAAGCAACCTAGATGTCCATCAGCAGATGAATGGATAAGAAAGCTGTGGTATATATACACAATGGAGTATTACTCAGCCATTAAAAAGAATTCATTTGAATCAGTTCTAATGAGGTGGGTGAAACTGGAGCCTATTACACAGAGTGAGGTAAGCCAGAAAGAAAAACACCAATACAGTATTAGTTCAGTTCAGTTCAATCACTCAGTCATGTCCAGCTCTTTGCGACCCCATGAACTGCAACACGCCAGGCCTCCCTGTCCATCACCAGCTCCTGGAGTTCATTCAGACTCACATCCATTGAGTCGGTGATGCCATCCAGCCATCTCATCCTCTGTTGTCCCCTTTTCCTCCTGCCCCCAATCCCTCCCAGCATCAGAGTCTTTTCCAATGAGTCAGCTCTTTCTATGAGGTGGCCAAAGTACTGGAATTTCAGCTTTAGCATTATTCCTTCCAAAGAATAAAGGGCTGATCTCCTTTAGAATGGACTGGTTGGATCTCCTAGCAGTCCAAGGGACTCTCAAGAGTCTTCTCCAACACCACGGTTCAAAAGCATTAATTCTTTGGCCCTCAGCTTTCTTCACAGTCCAACACTCACATCTATACATGACCACTGGAAAAACCATATACTAATGCATATATATGGAATTTAGAAAGATGGTAATGATAACTCTGTATGCGAGACAGCAAAAGAGACACAGATGTATAGAATAATCTTTTGGACTTTGTGGGAGAGGGGGGAGGGTGGGATGATTTGGGGGAATGGCATGGAAACATGTTTAATATCATATAAGAAACGAATCTTCAGTCCAGGTTCAATATAGGATCCTTGGGGCTGGTGTACTGGGATGACCTGAAAAAATGATATAGGGAGAGAGGTGGGAGGGGGGCTTCAGGATGGGGAATACATGTACTCCCGTGGTGGATTCATGTTGATGTTTGGCAGAACCAATACAATATTGTAAAGTAATTAGCCTCCAATTAAAATAAATAAATTTAAATAAAAAAAAACTTTATACTTGCTCTTTATATCATATTGAAAGAATAGGCAAATTTTGGCTCCTAGGGCATTTCATCTTCAATTGTCTGTACAGGATAAATTCTGACCCTTGGATAAACTGAGTCTACTGAATTTCTGAACTGAGTTCCTCCTGGGGTCCAGTCCTGGTGGATCTAGGGTAATTCAAAGTGGGGACGGTGTTGGTGTCCTAAGAAAGAACTATTTAATTAGAAATATAAAGAGAGATTAGGAAAGAATAGTGTAGTAGGAACATCAGTGGAGAAAAGATTCTTAATAACTTGGTTTACATGGAAAGCCAATAAAACTCTGAGACAAAGAGTTTGCACCACCTACATAAGCCACAGGTGTCTTCCCATTCTCCTGAAGGAGTGGAGACACAAAGGCTTCCCTGGTCAGATCTTAGAAGCCCTGGCAAAATTAATAGGCTTGGCGAGCCTCCACGATCCAGATGGGAATTCAGCCAGAAAGAAGGGAACGAGAAAAGACCACATGGGGGAAACCAGTCTTTCCAGGAACTGGTCCATTTCTTTATTTTTCAGGTCCACTTTTATACTTTTAGTTGTACATAGGGATAAATGTAAGAAACAGAGTCACGCAGGGTCAGATGCTCTGACCCTTATCTAAAGACAGTGTTCTCAGCATATTTTTGTCTTACAAGGGTCTTACATTTGTTTTACAATATCTTCTGGTCTGGAGACTGATTAACATTTTATGGCACCACATTTCTTTCTATTGATAAAGGTTCATCTATCAGAAAACTTGTTTCCCCTTAAGACCTACTTAGTCTTAAGACAGTGATCAAATTACATTCTTACATAGCAAGGACACAATGATTTGTAACAAAGAAAGAGGAGTACAGTGATTTATAACAAAGAGAAAATTCATTAACTCAAAAGTCTAGTATTGCTAACATCAAAACTACTATATTTCTTTTTCTACATTCTAATTACATCGATTAACATACTCCCAGGTGCCTAAGGATATGCAGGCTTGGCAGCAATCATTAACTCAGCAATGAAACCCTTTGCCAACATGACTTTTATCTTTAGAAAAAACCTATACTAAGTAAGACTTTCAAAATACTCCAAATTCTCTGTGCTGTTTATAGTTGAAAGGTTGTAAACAATCAGGTACGTATTAGCAAGAGTGTGGATAATCTTGTCACACAAGCTAGTCTGCCAGCAGAGAGGTTTTTGGACTGAAACACCCTTCTCATACCCAGGAGACTTATTAACTGGAGTCCTAAGTTAACTCCTTTTCAGAGAGAGGTGGTGGGGGATAGCCCTCTGTATAGTGTCAGAAGAGTAGTTGAAAAGTACAATGCAGTAAGGCAAGCAGACTCTGGTTTTGGGGCAGGTGCATGAGCAAATCCAGCGAGGCTCCCTAAGGCCTGACTCACCTTTGCCTGTCGGGCCCCTTAACCTCATGACCTTTGCTACGAGTGGGACTCCTTGTGCTGGCTCTTGGTTCCCACACAGCAGAAACACTTGTTAAGTCCCTCTTCTTTGTCACATGGCTTTAACTCAGCCTGTACAGTGGTGAACTTACTAATGGCAAGATGAAACAATCATTTCACATCCAGAATGGACACTCTATCAAAAGATTCTTCTGCTGTCACTGAAGAGAGTTCTTTCCACCGATCATAGATAAGGTTCCAGGAAATGTTTTGTGAGTGTTGTGTTGGTTGGATGGGTGGCTGGGGTGGGTGGCATAGGGTATATTTAGCTAGATATCAATTTATTGTCTCAAGTCCAGATTCACCCTTCACTTTCCAATCTGTGAAAAAGGAGATGGGCCTCGTAATACTTTTTCTTTGCCAGGTGATTTGATGATGTCAGTAGAAGGCCCTGGAGAGACACTGAAGAAAAGGGGGGGTCCCTTCCTGTTCTCATGGCTAGGTCCTGGGAGATAAGTGTTGTCTTTACTGCTTAGCAGTGTGGTTCCTCCAGGGTTAGGTTTCTGCTTGGTGCTGCTCTCTCCAGAATTTTGCTGCTGCTTGCTTTCTGCAACTCTTGATGTGAGCATCCCTGAGTAGCCAGGAACTGCAGGTGGCGCAGGATAGGCCCACCCAGGTTTTTGTACCTTGTGATCTCTCCTTTGTCCGGAAACATGGGTGAACTGGGCTGGCTTCCTACATGACCTCTGTCCCTTGGAGGTCAGAGGAAACAGGTGTTGCCGAGGCCCACGTTGTGCACAAAAGTGTTCTGGAATCTGAGAAAACAGGCCCTTTCAGTGCATCCATGTGGCATTCACCTCTCCCTCCCTACTGTCTGTCAGGTTCAGCTTGCCTGCGTTCTGGGGCTTGGTTTGTTGTGGCCCTCCTGACAGGGACCCTGTGGGCTCTGGGCCTCACACCTGGATGCATGCACCCAAACTCTGTCTGCCCCTTCACTGGGCTCAATTGTCTGTGCCCCCAAAATAAGTTCTCATTCCAGGGACTGTGGACCAACTCTGGCCTGATAAGCCTGGTGCAATCCTCCATCACCCCATTGGTTTTGTCCCACTTTCTTCATTGAGGTCTGAGGCCCTTTCCTCTGTATCTGTCCTTGAGTCTTCTCTCACAGCTCCAGGGTGCCCTTGAGAGTTCTTTTTATATCTCAACAATCACTCTTTTGTCTTATTTCTTAAAAATAGCTTAGTGGGATTTTTACATGAAGTTTTCTTATTTAAATTATATGGTATGCATATCCTGTTTGGACCAAGACCAATATATCTGTACCTATGTGTGTGTGTGTGTGTGTGTGTGTGTGTGTATAAGTATACATACATGTATATGTGTGCATATGTATGTATAATACATATGTGTACTCATATAAATACATGTGTATGGGCTTCCTAGGTGACATAAGTGGTAAAGAACCTGCCTGACAATGCAGGAGACTTAAGAGCCACAGGTCAGGAAAATCACCAGGAAAAGGGTATGGAAACCCACTCCAGTATTCTTGTCTGGAGAATCCCATAGATAGACGAGCCTGGTGGGCTAGGAGCTCATAGGGTCACAAGAGTTGGACACACTGAAGTGACTGAGCATGCATGCACACACACATATAAAACAGAACATCTTTTGATATAAATTTCAGACGGTTCAAGCAAATGTATGCTTTAATTCAGATTATTTGATAATTTCAAAAATGCATGTGTTTTGATTTTGAGTACATGATTTGGATGCAGCAGAGATCACTGCATTGTATTTGGATCAAGGGAGCATCTGAAGCCTGAGGCATTCACTGGTGCTAAGCATCCAGTGCCCTCAAGAGGCTGTCAGGACCAGGTCTGTCTCCTCTCACAGCCCTGTGCTCCCAGACACAGACAGCTATGAGGCCTCTTCTCCAACTTTGAAGATACTCCAAACTTTATCCCTGTGCTGCTCAGCACACCCTTTTCTCACCTAACAGCCACTCATCCATTCCCTTGAGCTCTATCACAGGCCCCTGGACTCTATCTCTGTGGTCCGCATAACCACTGTCCTCATAACTATTGCCTGCATCCCATTCTCATGAGGTGCTAAACACCTAACATGGATTATCTTATTAAGCATCATGCATTTTCTTCATGATAAATTCTAGTTTACCTTATTTTATGATATGAGGAAATTGATATTCTATGAGGGTGACTTGCAAACCAGGTAAACAGTGGAGCCTGGGTGTCTGTACTCCAGATAAGCACTGTCCAATTCTGCAGCCTTTAGTCATGTGTTATTTTAACATATTTTAAAGAGTAAGATGGGATATTGAGGCCCTCATTTATAAGAGCCATATCCACAGTGCTCAGTGTTAGCTGTGGGGCTGGTGCAGGAAGAACATTTCCACTGTTGCAGAAAGTTCTGCTGGATGACCTTGCTCCAAACAAGTACTTTGTCAAACTATCTGTGGTGAAGAACCTGTTATCATTTTCTTTTTCAATTTTATTTTCATTCCATGTCATATAGACTCTTTTGTAAGATACAATAAAAATAAAGTATGGAGGAAGAAATATGAATAGTAGTGGTTAATGTGACAGAACAAGATGGCAGCCCCAGAGCTGCTGACAGGCTGCACCCCCACAGCAGCCTCCCAATTACAGAGTCAGAGGAAATAGCATATTAAAATCCTGATTCATCAAGAAAGTGACTCAAGAAAAGATGTTCTTGCTAGGATGTCCTTAGGATCATCCACAGAACGCAGTTGTTGAGGGGACACATCTGACCCTTCACTCATTTGTCCTGTGGGGTGAGCATCCCAAATGGTTAGAAGGTTCAAAGTTTTTATGTCACCACTGAAGCATCATTTGTCATCCCCCTGCCCCATGTCTTTCAGCGTGTTGGGTATTTCATGCTTCCAGGGTCTATGAACAATGTAATAGACCCAGCGTGGTGCCACTGCAGGGAAACTTTGGCTCCAAAGTTCCTGACACACTGTAGAGCTCTCAACTACATTGATTTTTCTGTCTTCCTCATACTGCTCCTGGGAAATGGTGAAAACCCTTCTTCTCTCCATTTTCCAAGATATGCCTTAGAATTTTCTGCTTCTCAGAGGCCCTACTCCAAATCAGGTCAAAGATCCAACTGTTGAGGTAATTCTTAATGGTCTAGAGTTTACATACATCTTAAGAGCAAAATATATCAATAGTATTGTTCAAGGATGTCTAACGTAAACATTAGACAGACTTGACTGTAATAAGACAATACCTTCCTCAGAGAGGAGCATCTCTCCTTGGATAAATTCCTGAGCAATAAACATAATGACTCTCTCTAGAAAGGAGGAGGACTAGGTTTGCTAGCAGCTCATATCCATGCAAGATCAGGACCTTATAGCCTTGGAGCCCTTTAAGGGTGACATACATATGTTGTAGCATTCACCTGGCCTCCATATCCCATTCCTGGGACTTTTGGGGAAAGGAGAATCAATGCAAATGTGAGGCTCATGCTGCCTTCTGTTTTGAGGCAGTAATTTGTAAAAGTCTAATTGGGCTCTTGTCTCTTTCTAGACTGAACATTGGAAATGTGTAGTTTGCCAACCTGGCAACTGTAGGAGGCCTCCAGTCCAGGAGCTACTCGTTTACCTGATGATCTGTCTGGACTCTCCTGACTTTTTTTTTTTTTTTTCTGTCATCACATCTTGCTATCTTTCCCTTTCTCATTTCTAGTCCCTATGAGTTTACCCTTGATGGTCATTCAGCCCTGATTCATCCAGCAAATGTTACTGAGAGCCCACCATGGTCAGGCACCATTTCAGATGCTACAGCTACTTTGGTGATCAACACAGTCATTATTGCTATTTTCACAGAGCTACTTATTGGAATCGAGTGGGGATGGAACTCTTTGTAGATGACAATAAATCAGGTAGAAGTGTAAAAATATCAGATTGCATAAGTGCTACATTGTTGTTGTTTACTTGTTAAGTCATGTCCAACTCTGTGACTCCAGGAAATGTAGCACGCCAGGGCCCTTTGTTCTCCGGTGTCTCCTGAAGTTTGCTTAGATTTGCACATTGAGTCAGTGATGCTATCTGACCATGTCATCCTCTGCCACTCTCTTTTCCTTTTGCCCTCAATCTTTCCTGGCATTAGGGTCCTTCCCAATGAGTCAGCTCTTCACACCAGGTGGCCTGGTGAGTTTCAGCCTCAGGATCAACCTTTTAAATGAATAGTCAGGGTTGATTTCTTATAGGATCAACTGGTTTGATCTCCTTGCAGTACAAGGGACTCTCAAGAGTATTCTCTAGCACCACAATTCAAAAGCATCAATTCTTCAGTGCTCAGCCTTCTTTATGGTCCAATTCTTTATGGTCCATGACTACAGGAAAAAAACTGTAGCTTTGACTATAAAGACCTTTACCAGCAAAGTGACATCTTTACTTTTTAATATATTATCTAGGCTTGTCATAGTTTTCTTTCTAAGGAGCAAGTGTCTTTTAATTTCATGGCTGCAGTCACCATCCACAATTATTTTCGAGCTCAAGAATAGAAAATCTTTCACTGTTTCTATTTTTCCCCTTGTATTTGCCATGAAGTGATAGAACCCAATGCCATTATCTTAGCTTTTTGAATGTTGAGTTTTAAGCAAACTTTTACACTCTCCTCTTTTACCCTCATCAAAATTCTCTTTATTTTTTCTTCACTTTCTGCCAATAGAGTGATATGTATATCTGAGGTTATTGATATTTCTCCCAGCAATCTTGATTCCAGCTTAAGATTCATCTAGCCTGGCATTTCATGTAATATATTCTGCATATAAGTTAAATAAGTAAGGTGACGATATACAGCCTTTCTCAATTTTGAATCAGCCAGTTATTCCATGAACAGTTCTAACTGTTTCTTATTGACATGCATACAGGTATCTCAGGAGGCAGGTAAGATACTCTGGTATTCCCACATCTTTAAGAATTTCCCACAGTTTTCTGTGATCCACACAAAGGCTTTACCATAGTCAATGGAGCAGAAGTAGATGTTTTTCTGGAATCCCTTTAGTTTTTCTATGATCCAGTGAATGTTGGCAATTTGATTTCTGGTTCCTCTGCCTTTTCTAAATGCTATATTGAACATTGAAGGGTTCTGGCAGGCCATGGTCTTGGATGGCCATGGAAGGTCACTGGGGAGGTGATGTTGAAATCTGAATAAAACAAGAAAGAATCAGTCGTCATGTTATTGAAAGGAGTGTGTGTTGGGAAGTCTGACTGTTTGCTGCTCAAAAGCCAATAAGCAGGCCAGGTTTGTGGAAAGGAAAATTTGCTTTACTTCAGATGCTGACAACAGTGGGGCGAGGGTGGCAAACATCTGTCCAAAGTCTGACTCTTCCATTGACAAGCAGGGGGTGAAAGCATTTATAGACAGAGTCGGGGATGGGGGTGCTTCATGCAGAAACAGTGTAGTCATCTCGAACAGTCATCTTCAAATTGGTCATCGGTGGTCTGACAAGAATCATTTTGAATGTTTTAGGTACAGTTAACCTTCAGTTCTTGGGTCCATTTGTTTCCATTTCTTTGTGGTCAGTTCTCGGGATTGTGGAAGGTCATGTCCTAGGTACAGTCTGGTCATCTTGTAGTTAATGTGTCCACCTGGGGTTTTAGTATCCATAAAGACAGCTTACAGGATATGACTCAGAATATTACCTACAGCCCTTGAGAAAGAACTAAAGGTCCTTGATGATGCATAATGACTGAATTATTATTACTTAGTCTCCTTTGTTTCAGCATTTCTCACTTCTCTGATTAAACTTATTCTTTGATTAAAGTTTTCCACAGGCAAAAAAAAAAAAAAAAAAAGGAAAAGAACATGGTGAGGAGGCAAGGACTATATGGGCCTGCTTCATTTCAATGAGAATACTTGAGTAAAAAGTTCAGGCAGAGGAAATAACTAGAACAAATGCTGTAAAGGAGGGCCAATTTGACAAATTCCAAAGAGGCTGTCAGGAGGGAGATAATCATTTCTGGTGGTGGAAGGAAACAATGCCAGGACAAGGGGTTTAGTCTCCATCTTCTGCGGTCCAGGAAATCACTGTAAGGTTTGAAGCAGGAAGAGATAGTCTAATTCACATTTTTGAAAGATTATTCTGAATTTATTCTGGAGTCTCTGGAGTCTTAGGGTGAGACAAGATGTGCTCCTGTAAAACTGACAGGACTTGCTGATTAGGTTATAGATGTATGTTGGAAGTAAAAGAAGGGAAATGTCAAAATATCTTCCAGATTTTTGCCTTTAACATCTGGGAATGGTAGCTAGGATGCTGTTACTAAGAGGGAAGGAGAGGTGCCTAGAAATTTGTTGGAATGAGAGTCTAGGAATGCCCGTCAGACATCCATTTTGGCCTGTGAAGAGGGTAGTTGGGTGAGTGGGACTGGAAAGCAAAAAATAACTTCTAAAATATATGGAACTGAGAGTCATTGGCAGAGATGATGCTTACAGCCCCAGTGGTGAATGAACTTCCTTAGAGACTGTGTGTAGACAGGGGAAGAGACCCAGGGCAAATTTCTGTGGTTTTCACACCTAGAGAGTCAAACAGAGGGACTTAAGCCAGCTGAAGACACTGAGAGGGGTTGAGCAGTGTGGTCAAAGGCAGTTCAGACAGTACAAAGTCATAGAGACTGAGACAAAAGATTGTTTCTAAATAAAATTCTTCATGAAATTTTTTTGGCAGTTGGGAAACTCTGTAGCTCTTTGCAAGATGGTTCAGTGGGAGAAAAGAAGGGACAGAATCCTGACTGAAGAGAGGTGAACTAGACTAAAAGATGAAAAGGATGAGCCTAGGGAGCGTGGACTACCTTTACAAAGTTCTGCTGTAAGTGGGACTTGAGAAATGATGTGATGGCTAGAAGGTGATGGGATGTGGTCATTGGGATGGCTTTCATTTTAGTAGAAGAAACAACGTAATATTTGCCTGCTAACAGAGATGATCAGCAGAAGTAGAATTTATGAGATGGGGAAAAGAAAGGCACCAAACATCATTTTCTTATTGGGCTCAGGCTTTGGGAAACAAAGAGAAAGAGAAACAGATATTTCTGATTTTTCTGAGAAGATGAACCCAGAGAGGATTACACACTTAAAATTGGCAGGATGGTGGGGCTGGGGGAGAAGAAATAATAACTGATATTGTAAAACATTACACAGACACAAATATTAAATCCATCCACTTCCTTCCTTTTCAACATCACCACCCTCTTTTTGTCACCCTCGCCTCATGCTGGGAACTGCACTGGGCTCCCTCATGTCTGCCCGATCTTGATCCCAGCCCCACACCCCTGGACAGGCAGTGCAGCTTCCATCCAACTGTCAGAGGGGCTGTTTTAATTCTTAAATTCAATTTTAGCTGTTATCTATCCCATGGACTGAAAGGAGATCCAACCAGTCCATTCTAAAGGAGATCAGCCCTGGGTGTTCTTTGGAAGGAATGATGCTAAAGCTGAAACTCCATACTTTGGCCACCTCATGCGAAGAGTTGACTCATTGGAAAAGACTCTGATGCTGGGAGAGATTGAGGGCAGGAGGAGAAGGGGACGACAGAGGATGAGATAGCTGGAAGGCATCACCGACTCAATGGACGTGAGTTTGAGTGAACTCCGGGAGATGGTGATGGACAAGGAGGCCTGGTGTGCTGCGATTCATGGGGTCACAAAGAGTCGGACATGAATGAGCGACTGAACTGAACTGAACTGAAGCTTGATACAGTTATATATTTGATGTAGAAACTGAATGTGTGGTGATAGCAGAAATACTCTCATTGGAAGTAAGTATACTCATTTGTGTAAGTATAAAAGGCTATGCAATTATCCTCTATTTCTTATTTCTCATTGTGTAGTACTCATCCTTCAGTGTTGAAAAATCATGCTACTTTCATTAAAAATCAACCCAGCTACCTACATTACCAGGAAATTGCTGAATGGTTCATGAACTGAGGCTCAGGATGACAATCACAAAAATAAAAACATAACTCCCAGCAGTTTAATTTAACACAGGGGATCACATCAAGTTTGTGGCTGTAAATAAGTCCCCTTATAAGAATGAGTTCAATTTTATAAGTTGGTCTTTCCCCAGGCTTGATGGGATGTAGCATTTAAGATGTCAGACAGCGCCTGCCCTCTGGAAGTCTGGCCACTGCAGGCAAGCCTTTTGGGAAGGACTTACCATTTTCCAGTAAAATACCTGACAGACTGGATCCTGCAGATTAAAATCTCCCTAAAGATAGAAGAAGGCAAATATGATGTTGTGTGTTCTTGTTTACTGTATATTGCTGCAATAATGGCTTGATTGACTAGTTTTCTGTGAGTATGGTTTCAGTGTGTCTGCCCTGTGATGCCATCTTGCAACACCTACCATCTTACTTGGGTTTCTCTTACCTTGGGTGTGAGGTATCTATTCACGGCTGCTCCAGCAAAGCACAGCCTCTGCTCCTTACCTTGGATGAGGGGTATCTCCTTATCACCGCTGTTCCTGACCTTCAATGTGGGATAGCTCCTCTAGGCCCTCCTGCGCCTGCGCAGCCACCGCTCCTTGGGTGGCTACTCCCAGCTTCTGCCCCTGGCCTTGGGTTTGGGCTTGAGGTGGCTCCTCAGGGTCACTGCCCCTGGCCTCTGGCGAGAGGTGGCTCTTCCCAGCTGCCGCCCCTGGCCTCAGGATCCTGGTGGCTCCTCAGGGTCACCGCCCCTGACCTCAGATGCAGGGTGTCTCCTCTCGGCCGCCACTGGCCTCCAGATGCAGGGTAGCTCCTCCCAGCCACTGCCGTGATCTCGGACGCTGGGTAGCTCCTCTCAGTCGCCACCCCCAACCTCAGACACAGAGTAGCTCCTCCTGGCTGCAACTGACCTGGGACGCTGGGTAGCTCCTCTCAGTCACCGCCCCAACCTCAGACACAAGGTAGCTCCTCTCAGCTGTTCCTGCACTGTCGCAGCCTGGCACTGTAGGCTACTGCCTCTGACCTCAGACGTGGGGTAGCTCCTCTTGGCTGTGCTTAGTGTGCCAGCCCAGCTCTTGCAGCTGCCTGCGACTACACTAGGACCACAGCCTTGTCTAACTCAATGAAACCAAGCCATGCCTGCAGAGCAATCCAAGACGGGCGGGTCATGGTGGAGAGGGCTGACAGAACGTGGTCCACTGGAGAAGGGAATGGCAAGCTACTTTTGTATTCTTGCCTTGAGAACCCCATGAACAGTATAAAAGGCAAAATGATAGGATACCAAAAGAGGAACTCCCCAGGTCATTAGGTGCCCAACATACTATTGGAGATAGTGGAGAAATAACTCCAGAAAGGATGAAGGGATGGAGCCAAAGCAAAAACAATACCGAGTTGTGCATGTGACTAGTGATAGAAGCAAGATCCGATGCTGTAAAGAGCAATATTGCATAGGAACCTAGAATGTCAGGTCCATGAATCAAGGCAAATTGGAAGTGGTCCAACAAGAGATGGCAAGGGTAAACGTTAACATTCTAGGAATCAGAGAACTAAAATGGACTGGAATGGGTGAATTTACCTCAGATGACCATTATATCTACTACTGCAGGCAGGAATCCCTCAGAAGAAATGGAGTAGCCATCATAGTCAACAAAAGAGTCTGAAATGCAGTACTTGGATGCAATCTCAAAAATGACAGAATGATCTCTGTTTGTTTCCAAGGCAAACCATTCAATATCAGAGTTATCCAAGTCTATGCCCTGATTAGTAATGCTGAAGAAGCTGCAGTTGAACTGTTTTATGAAGACCTACAAGATCTTTTAGAATTAACATCCAAAACAGATGTCCTTTTCATTATAGGGGACTGGGATGCTAAAGTAGAAAGTCAAGAAACACCTTGAGTAACAGGCAAATTTGGCCTTGGAATGTGGAATTAAGCAGGGCAAAGACTAATAAGAGTTTTCCCAAGAAAATGCACTGGTCATAGCAAACACTCTCTTCCAATAACACAAGAGAAGACTATACACATGGACATCACCAGTAGGTCAACACCAAAATCAGATTGATTATATTCTATTCAGCCAAAGATGTAGAAGCTCTATACAGTCAACAAAAACAAGACCAGGAGCTGACTGTGGCTCAGATCATGAACTCCTTATTACCAAATTCAGACTTATATTGAAGAAAGTACGGAAAACAGCTAGACCATTCAGGTGTGACTTAAATCAAATCCCTTATGATTATACAGTGGATGTGAGAAATAGATTTAAGGGCCTAGATCTGATAGACAGAGTGCCTGATGAACTATGGAATAAAGTTCGTGACATTGTATGGGAAACAGGGATCAAGACCATTTCCATGGAAAGAAATGCAAAAAAGCAAAATGTCTGTCTGAGGAGGCCTTACAAATAGCTGTGAAAAGAAGAGAGGCGAAGAGCAAAGAAGAAAAGGAAAGATATAAGCATCTGAAGGCAGAGTTCCAAAGAATAGCAAGAAGAGATAAGAAAGCCTTCTTTAGTGATCAATGCAAAGAAATAGAGGAAAACAACAGAATGGGAAAGACTAGAGATTTCTTCAAGAAAATCAGAGATACCAAGGGAACATTTCATGCAAAGATGGGCTCAATAAAGGCGTGAAATGGTATGGACATAACAGAAGCAGAAGATATTAAGAAGAAGTGGCAAAAATAAATGGAAGAACTGTACAAAAAGATCCTCACGATCCTGATAATCATGATGATGTGATCACTAATCTAGAGCCAGACATCTTGAAATGTGAAGTCAAGTGGGCCTTATAAAGCATCACTACGAACAAAGCTAGTGGAGGAGATGGAATTCCAGTTGAGCTGTTTCAAATCCTGAAAGATGATGCTGTGAAACTGCTGCATTCAATATGCCAGCAAATTTGGAAAACTCAGCAGTGGCCACAGGACTGGAAAATGTGTTTTCATTCCAATTCCAAAGAAAGGCAATGCCAAAGAATGCTCAAACTTCCGCACAGTTGACTCATCTCACATGCTAGTAAAGTAATGCTCAAAATTTCCAAGCCAGGCTTCAGCAATACGTGAATTGTGAACTCCTGATGTTCAAGCTGGTTTTAGAAAAGGCAGAGGAACCAGAGATCATATTGTCAACATCCACTGGTTCATGGAAAAAGCAAGAGAGTTCCAGACAAATGTCTATTTCTGCTTTATTGACTATGCCAAAGCCTTTGACTGTGTGGATCACAATAAACTGTGGAAAATTCTTCAAGATATGGGAATACCAGACCACCTAACCTGCCTCTTGAGAAATCTGTATGCAGGTCAAGAAGCAACAGTTAGAACTGGACATGGAACAACAGACTGGTTCCAAATAGGAAAAAGAGTATGTCAAGGCTATATATTGTCACCCTGCTTATTTAACTTCTATGCAGAGTACATCATGAGAAACGCTGGACTGGAAGAAACACAAGCTGGAATCAAGATTGCTGGGAGAAATATAAACCTCAGATATTCATATGACACCACCCTTATGGCAGAAAGTGAAGAGGAGCTAAACAGCCTCTTGATGAAAGTGAAAGAGGAGAGTGAAAAAGTTTGCTTAAAGCTCAACATTCAGAAAACAAAGATCATGGCATCTGGTCCCATCACTTCATGGCAAATCGATGGGGAAACAGTAGAAACAGTGTCAGACTTTATTTTTCTGGGCTCCAAAATCACTGTGGATGGTGACTGCAGCCATGAAATTAAAAGACGCTTACTCCTTGGAAGGAAAGTTATGACCAACCTAGATAGCATATTCAAAAGCAGAGACATGACTTTGCCAACTAAGGTCCGTCTAGTCAAGCTATGGTTTTTCCTGTGGTCATGTATGGATGTGAGAGTTGGACTGTGAAGAAGGCTGATCACCGAAGAACTGATGCTTTTGAACTGTGGTGTTGGAGAAGACTCTTGAGAGTCCCTTGGACTGCAAGGAGATCCAACCAGTCCATTCTGAAGGAAATCAACTCTGCGATTTCTTTGGAAGGAATGATGTTGAGCTGAAACTCCAGTACTTTGGCCACCTCATGTGAAGAGTTAACTCATTGGAAAAGACTCTGATGTTGGGATGGATTGGGGGCAGGAGGAGAAGAGGACGACGGAGGATGAGATGGCTGGATGGTATCACGGACTCAACGGACGTGAGTCTGAGTGAACTCTGATAGATGGTGATGAACAAAGAGGCCTGGCGTGCTGCCGATACATGGGGTCGCAAAGAGTCGGACACTACTGAGCTACTGGACTGACTGAACTGAATGGCTTGATAAAAACTCAGTTCAGATTTCTCACTCATGCAGATATTTTATGATACGAAAATGAAAAAAAAGTGCAGAATGGTGTGTGATAATGTTGACAGCATGATACAATGAACCTGGAAAGGTGAACATGCTCCAAAATGTTATAATTAATTGAGGTAGGAGTGGTCGAACAGGCATAGTTAGTGTTTGATCTCTTAACAATACATTTTAGTAATGTTTTATCGTCAGTCTACCAGGAACACAATATGCTGAAAGGTTAAAAAAATCTCAATAAAATAATAATTTATGCTTCTGAAATCATTATATATATATATATATATTTAAGAACTTTAAAAAATAATTTGATAGATATTTGCACATGTAAATTTATCTTATTGTTTTTTTTTTTCTTTCCAGTATTAATTGTTTGATTAATTTTTAAGTTGCTGTTTTCAGGACATTTGTATCCATGTGGTGGTAATGTGACATTTTGGAACAAGGTCACAGATGGATGCTGACAGATAAAACCCAGAAATAAATTATTCCTAATGGCACAATATAAAAAAGAATAATTTTTTAAAACATTAACATCTAAGAAAACTTAGTACAATCTTCTTGTCTCAAAATGCATTTAAAGAAATTACACTGTGCAGTTGAATATTGACATTTTATTATTTAATAATGTCCCATTTTAGGTGATGTGCAGAGAGGACAAATTACCATGTACATTTTCTCAATATTAAAAGCATTAAAGTCATCAAATATAGAATTGAGAGGTACTTTAAGAATCATTTGTCAAATACTCTGATTGTACAGAAGAGGGAATGAAGACTCAGAGAGTGCAAAGTCCAAACAGTGCCATGGACCTAGGACAGACAAGTTCTTTCCCACCCCATCTATCCTTCTTTAAGAAAATCAGACTCATCTTGTTACTGAACTTGCATCTGGATTCTCATTGCTCGAGAATTCAATATTCAGGGATAAGTATTGAGTAAAAGGAAAGCTAGCTTTATTGAGGAAGCCAGAGGAAAGGGTTGACTCATGTCCTAAATAACCAAATCCCTACTCCTCATGTTTTGCTGAGAGGTGCCGTAGAGAAAAGAAGGTGCTGTGTGCTGAGGAGGGAGTTGCAGAGCATGATCAGCTCACGGACATTGGTGAGTCCGTGAGCTGATCATGCTCTTCTGATTGGTTAGTTGTGAGGTAACTGGCAGTCAGTACCATCAAGCTTCTGGTTCTAACTAGGCTGGAGTCTACTAACATATGGCTAATTTCTTCCACCTGGTGGGGATTTTAATATTTTCAAAACAACCCAAAGGATGTGGACCAGAATATTATCTATAGCTCTTAAGAGGAACTAAAGGTCCTTGGCTTTTTAATGAGTTAATTCATATTATTATTTTGCCCTTTCTGAATGTATATTTTTGCTTCTGTACTTTTTTCTCACTCTCTGATTAAAGTTATTCTTTGGCTGAAGTTTTTCTACAAATAAAAGGCAGGCAGAAGGCATGGGGGAAGAACTACAGGATCCTACTCCTTTACAATACCTTTCCATATAACTAGTTGGTGAAAAGAGTCACACACATCAGATCACAGAAGCCACGTGATTTTCCACACCCTACATTCTCTACCTAAAGCTTCTCTCCACTCTTTCTACATTGCTTCTGATTGCTCCTGTCCCCTGTACAAACATAGAGTGGGCATAGACTTCTGGCCCTAACTACAGAAATATTAAAGCAGAGAAGACAACAGAGAAAAATCTTGTCTATGACTGTCTAATTTTTATCAAAGTGACACCACAATTTATCTGACTCTTTTTTCTGTTAATGGTTATTTTGTTATATGTTAATAATAAATGGTATGAAAAATAGGATATGGACACTTGGAAATAAGATTTCATTTCTTTATCTCTAGAATGAGTTGAAAGTACTTATGAAAATTCTTAGTAAAGAATGAGCTGCCTTAACATTGAACTCTAAAAGGTTGTTTTAGGAGGTACTGAACACCCATTTCTGAATTCTAATAGATAAAGAAGGAGCTGGTCTATCCAGATAGTTCTTTGCATTATAAATATTTAAAATTTTATGTATATTATGATGCTTGGTATCTTGAAAACCCTTTCTGGCTGGGGAGAAACTATCTCCCAGGATAGCCAACTTAGAGATGGATGGCAAAGGTCCAGCTGGGAGATTGCCTTTGATTTGCAAAATTTCTGGAGCCAGATCCCCATCATTTGACCTGTTCACCCCTCAGGTCATATTCTTTTCCCTGTCTTAATCTTCTCAGGGCCAGGTACCAGGCAACTAGGGTCCACCCAGACAGCTTTGAGACCATCAAAATTGTTCAACTAATCACTCCTAGGCTGTTGTTCATCCTGCCTTGCCTTTCTTGCAAAAAGCCCAAGGCCACGGCCTAAATTTACCCTCACCCTGTCTTATGTCTACTGGCTACTCAAGTGTCTCTCCTGAATGTTCCTGCAAGGCTTTGCTCCTCTCTTTAGGACCTGTGAGTAATATAAACTTTGTCTTTCCTTTAGCATATCTTATGGCCACACCTAACTAACCATCTCATGCTGCTGCTGCTGCTGCTGCTAAGTCGCTTCAGTTGTGTCCAACTCTCTGTGACCCCATAGATGGCAGCCTACCAGGCTCTGTCGTCCTTGGGATTCTCCAGGTAAGAACACTGGAGTGGGTTGCCATTTCCTTCTCCAATGCATGAAAGAGAAAAGTGAAAGTGAAGTCGATCAGTCACGTCTGACTCTTCGCAACTCCATGGACTACAGCCTACCAGGCTCCTCCGTCCATGGGATTTTCCAGGCAAGAGTACTGGAGTGGGTTGCCATTGCCTTCTCCGAACTATCTCATAAAAGATTGTAAAGACTTTATGTAGTATTGTATTATGTATTATATAGTTGTGTATGTGTTAGTTGCTCAGTTATGTCTGACTCATTGTGATCCCATGGACTATAGCCTGCCAGGCTCCTCTGTCCAAGGAATTCACCAGGAAAAGAACTGGAATGGGTAGCCAGTCAAGTCTCCAGTTCAGTTCAGTCACTCAGTCATGTGTGACCCTTTGCAACCCCATGAACCACAGCCAGGCCTCCCTGTCCATCACCAACTGCCGGAGTCTACCCAAACCCATGTTCATTGAGTCGGTGAAGCCATCCAACCATCTCATCCTGTTGCCCCTTCTCCTCCTGCCCTGAATCTTCCCCAGTATCAGGGTCTTTTCAAATGAGTCAGCTCTTCACATCAGATGGCCAAAGTATTGGAGTTTCAGTTTCAACAGCAGTCCTTCCAATGAACAGCCAGAACTGATCTCCTTTAGATTGACTGGTTGGAACTCCTTGCAGTCCAAAGGACTCTCAAGAGCCTTCTCCAACACCACAATTCAAAATCACCAATTCTTCAGCACTCAGCTTTCCTCACAGTCCAACTCTCACATCTATACATGAATACTGGAAAAAACCATAGCCTTGACTAGATGGACCTTAGTTGGCAAAGTCATGTCGCTGCTTTTGAATATGCTATCTAGGTTGGTCATAACTTTCCTTCCAAGGAGTAAGTGTCTTATTTCACGGCTGCAATCACCATCTTCAGTGATTTTGGAGCCCAGAAAAATAAAGTTTGACAATTTTTCCACTGTTTCCCCATCTATTTGCCATGAAGTGATGGGACCAGATGCCATGATCTTTGTTTTCTGAATGTTGAGCTTTAAGCCAACTTTTCCACTCTCCTCTTTCAGTTTCATCAAGAGGCTTTTTAGTTCCTCTTCACTTTCTGCCATAAGGGTGGTGTCTTCTGCATATATGAGGTTATTAATATTTCTCCTGACAATCTTGATACCAGCTTGTGCTTCCTTCAGCCCAGCATTTCTCATGATGTACTCTGCAAAGCAGGTAAATAAGCACTTTTCCAGGGAACCTTCCTAATCCAGAGCTTTAACCCAGGTCTGACATATTTCATGCAAACTCTTTACTATCTAAGGCACCAGGGAAGCCCATATTATATAGTTATTATTATATATTTTATATAATTTTGTTATGTATTTTATATTAATATAAACTATTGTAGTTGTTTATCTTAGGACTCTGTGAAAACGGTAGTTGAAAATATTTTTACTCAGATCCTAGAATATTAAATTTTTTTAAACTGTATTTGGTTGAATACAATAAAATATAGATAATGAACAGTAACTGTCCATATAATCTCCCAGTTCTTTTGCACTCAACGAACACCAGCAGGTGTCGTTAGTCCCTGTGATGAGCAAACTTGAATTGCCTTCTGTAAATTCCTCCTGTGATCTGTATTCTGGCTCACTAAAATGGTAGCTTTTTGTGTTATATCCCTTATTCTAATCTAGAATGCAGAGAATGTCAGGCTTTATCTGATGCCTCTTGAAGGGACTTTTGAGGATAGCAGCCCTCAGGCTTTCTTTCCCAGGGTTGTCTTCCTTTAGGATTCTTCAGCTTTGGAAGCTGCTTCCTTTTTGTTTTATTTACTATGAGAGGAGTTTTCAACATCTTTTGTGGAAAATATCATTTTAATATTTGAAATCTTGACTTTAAAATTGAATGTTTCCCTTCCTTAAAACTGGCACCTCTCATGACACTCCTGCAAAACTTTGAAGTGAGTCAAAACTTTGAAGTAATCCAGGGCCTTCCCTGTTGGCTCAGATGTTAAAGACTCCACCTGCAATACAGGAGACCTAGGTTTGATCCCCGAGTCAGGAAGAACCCCTGGAGAAGGAAGTGGCAACTTATTCCAATATTCTTGCCTGAAGAATTCTATGGACAAAAGAGCTTGGTAGACTACAGGCCATGAATTGGCAAGAGTCAGACACAGCTGAGCGACTAACACTAACATACTTAGGTCAAAGGATTATAAGGTTTCACTGCTTCTAGAGTTGTGCTTGAACCATTAAATCTGGTGTTGCATCACCTGGGAGAATCTTAGAAACACAGAATCTCAAATCCTGCCCACATCTCCAGAATCAGAATTATTAACATGATCTCCAGGTGATTTGCTTCCATTCAAAGAGAGAGAGAGAGACATCACTCTAGGAGATCACTACCAATTTTCTTTAAGCCTTTTATAGGTCATGAACTGTGAGGATTAATTATGTATGTATTAAAATTAATTAAATTACCAAAAAGTTATTATAAATATCCATAATAATGCATAAAAATTATCTCACAGCATAGTAGCTAGACACATAATAAAATAAAGTAAGTATTAATGTATAGTCATAGTATGTGTTTTTCTCCTACAATCCTGAACATTCCTTGAAAGGACTGATGCTGTACCTGAAGCTCCATTGCTTTGGCCACCTGATGGGAAGAGCTGACTCATTGGACAAGACCCTGCTTGTGGTAAAGATTGAAAGTGGGAGAAGGGGATGACAGAGGATGAGTTGGTTGGATGGCTTCACCAACTCAATGGACATGAGTTTGAGAGATCTCCAGGAGATAGTGAAGGACAGGTAAGCACGTCATGCTGCAGTCCATGAGGTCACAAAGAGTCAGACATGACTGAGAGACTGAACAACAATAATGTGTATAAAGATAATATGTATTTCTCTCCCTACTTGGCTTTATAACTTTGGAATTATCATTTGCTTCAAATGGCTATTATGTACTGGATGTTTTTTAGTCATTGCTGAAAAGCTCTTTACCCACACAAGCTCTAAAAATAAGTCTTTAATAAGTAAATTGCAAGAATGGATTTTCTCTTGCTCATGACCATTCCTTATGCTTAGTAGATACTCAATAAACAGTTTTTGTTTTCATTGACAAAAAGTGGACTCCTCACTCTCCAACAGTTGGAATTCTTTATTCAGATTTTCCCTGGCTTTCCCCCAAATTCAGATTTATGTCATATTAGGCTCCTATTGCTCCTTGGCCCAGGCATCCAAGAGAAAATGCCTTTGAATTTGTCAGATCTTTATCTTTATCTGATCTTTATCAGTCTTTATCAGATCTGTAGCTTTGATGGACATATTACATGTGGTTCAAGTTATGGTAGAATGATCAAGATGTGAAGCAAAAATGTGAGATGATTCCACCATGATGTAGAGCAGAATTTTGCAACTAGGATTAGTTTTGTTTTCCAGGAGAAAAATGGAGATATAGGGGGACTTTATTTTGTGTGTGTGTGTGTTACATCTCAGCTGGGAGAGAGATTGTAGGTGCAGTGGCATTTAGTGGATGGAGGCTACAGGATGCCTTTAAACATCCTTCAATGCACAGGACAGCCACACAGCAAAGACCCACAGCAAAGGCCATCTGGCTCAAAATGTAAAAGTACTGAAGCTATGAAATGTTGCTGCAGAAGCAAACCAAACCCCAGTTAGGTTGATGATATAGCTAAGGGAAAAGGGTTCAGGTAAAGTAACTTTCCAGGTGGCGCTAGTGGTAAAAACCTGCCTGCCAGTGCAGGAGATTTAAGAGCCACAGTTTCCATCCCTGGGTCTAGAAGATCCCCTGGAGAAGGAAATGGCAACCCAGGCCAATATTCTTGCCTGGAGAATGCCATGGACAAAGGAGTATGTCTAGCTATGATCTATGCGGTCGCAAAGAGTCAGACAGGACTGAATAGACTTGATAGGGTTATAAAGAGTCAGACACAACTGAGCGACTGAGCACACAGATGTAGAAGAAAACAGTAAGGTGGTCTCAATAAGAGTTGGGATGCATCAGAATCTTCCAGTAGATAAAGAGAAATGATGCATAAAGAAACAAGGAAAACAAATCTTCTGGCATTTCCTTAATGCCATTACACATAAAAGCAATTTGAAGGCTTTCTGTAAATTGATAAAAATCATTGCGATAATCCTTAACAAAATGTCAGCTTACTCTTACCTGCTGACTACTGAAATCAAGCCAGTCAAGGTTGCAGGCTGCTCCTGCTGATTGATTCAATAGTCTGCATCCTCAACTAGAGAAGGGGGATTTAATGACTGTCAAATTATGGGCTTAATTACATTAATCATGATTGCATAGTGCTTTCAACAACATTCAGGAAGGTGGAGCAATAGCTTGATAGATATCAAGAAGAAATAGGCCTTAGGCAAATTGAAGAATTTGTCACATAGGTATCAAAATAAAATGAAGCCTAAGAAAGATTAGAACATGTAATTTTTTTAAATTTTTTTAAATTAAATTTATTTATTTTTTTAATTACAATACTGTCTTTGTTTTGCCATACATTGACACGAATCAGCCATAGGTGAACACAATCGCCCAATGCCGAAGCCCCCTCCCACCTCCCACCCCACATCCTCTACCTGAATCATCCTGTGCATCCTAGATGTCCATCAGCAGATGAATGGATAAGAAAGCTGTGGTTCATATACACTATGGAATACTACTCAGCCCTTAAAAAGAATAAATATGACTCAGTTCTAATGAGATGGATGAAATTGGAACCGATTATACAGAGTGAAGTAAGCCAGAAAGAAAAACACCGATACAGTATACTGACACATATATATGGAATTTAGAAGACAGTAATGATGACCCTATATGTGAGACAACAAGAGACACAGAGGTATAGAGTGGACTTTTGGACTCTGAGGGAGAGGGAAAGGGTGGGATGGTTTGGGAGAATGGCAGTGAAGCATGTGTATTTTCCTGTAAGAAACGAAGCGCTAATCTATGTTTGGTGTAGAACATGTAATTTTTAAAGGTAATTGAGGGGATGTATAGGAAGGGAGGAGAAGGCAATGGCACCCCACTCCAGTACTCTTGCCTCGAAAATCCCATGGACCGAGGAGCCTGGTGGGCTGCAGTCCATGGGGTCACTAAGGGTCGGACACGACTGAGTGACTTTGCTTTCACTTTTCTCTTTCATACATTGGAGAAGGAAATGGCAACCCACTCCAGTGTTCTTGCGTGGAGAATCCCAGGGACGAGAGAGCCTGGTGGGCTGCCGTGTATGGGGTCATATAGAGTTGGACATGACTGAAGTGACTTAGCAGTAGCATAGGAAGGGAAAGATTGATTTAATGGGAAATATATTTAAAGGGATGCAGAATAGCATCATTTAAGTGAGATCCAGAAATATTCTTGGAAATAAAATGGTCATCTACATGTGCTTTGCTGTATGTTTTTCTCAAACGTATTATTCCAAACTTGGTTTCAACTGGGAAAAAAGCAGCATATTTAAATATTAGTTATTCTGAACAACCAACTCTTGATCAAAATCCTGGCAACTGTTAATAGAAGAGATAATGAGCCACTTTTTATGGAATCTGTGAGCATACTGGTTAATATGTTTTGTGTGTTTACTGAGACAGATGAAAGGGGAGAAGATAGACTGATGATGAAAGTGTACTGCTGAAGAATCAGTGGTTACTTCTATTTTATTTCGTTATTGGTTTTCCCCCTTGTGTCGTTAATACCCAAATAAACAAAATACAAATGTGAGATGTAATTCTGAAAAAATATGAAAATTGCATAAAAGGTTTCCTTTTTATTTTTATACCTCTTTCTGGAGGTTTTTCTGTTTTGTAAAGAACGGGTTCTTGGGTTTATTGACCTATTTTAGTGCTATATCGTCTATAACAGAGCTTATAATTCATTTCATTTTTGTGCTTAGATATTTATTATCTACTTCTCCAAACACCTAAAGCTTTTGTTTGGTCTGAAAATTTTTGTGTTGAATAGCTTATTTTATGACTTTTTAGCTTGACTAATGTTTATTTAAGATTATATATTCACTCTGAGTCTCTCGGGTGTTTAATTGGATGTGGCCTTATAATAGAATCATGAATGAAGACCCCATGTATCCCTTGCATTATTGCAATAATTCTCAGTGTTTGTGTTTCCCAGTCTTCTTTCATGTTTTCCAATTATTTTCCCTTGCAAGATATGATGTAATTTTAACCACAAATACTCCAGTTTTATGATTATTTTAATTGATCCCTTAACACAGTATTATTTATTAACTTTTCTCTTATTCAAGTAAATTTTAATATGCTTATTAAAGTGTTTAAAATTTTAATGTAGACACAACATTTCATTTGATTTGGTCTTATCTATTGTCTCAGTCATTGGTAATGATTTCTAACTGGTGATTGCTAGCTCAAAGAAATGTTATTTACCTTTTCTCTTTGCATAATTTATGGTTTTAAAAATATTACTTATGCTTTATGGAGTTTATTGAGAGACTATAAAGAGGCTAAATTTTTTAAATGGCAGACAGTAATAGCTAATACTTCATGATATATTTTCCAACTATTTTGTATAAATAATATACATATATGTATATATTTATTTACATAAAATATTTATTTATTTACTTTGAAGTATAATTGAGTTATAATAGTTTTGGGAGTATAGCAAAGTAATTCATTTATACACACATATATAAGTATATATTTTTTCAGATTATTTTCCCTTACAGGCTGTTATAAAACATTGAGTATATTCCCCTTTGATACAGAATAGATCTTTGATGGCTATATATTTTATATATATACTGTGTTTGTGTCAACCCTAAACTTCTATTTATTGCCCTCTCCCTCACAGTAACTGTAAATTTGTCTTCTATATCTGTGGGTCTACCTCTGCTCTGTATTACAAGTTCATATGTATCATTTTTTTAGATTCCATATATAAGCAACATCACACAATATTTGTCTCTGTTTGGCTTACTTCACTTAGTATGATAACCACTAAGTCCATTCATGCTGCTTCAAATTGCATCATTTCACTTCTTTTTTATGGCTGAGTAGCATTGTATACTATACCACATATTTATCCATTCATCTGTTGATGGACATTATGTTGCTTCATGTCTTGGCTAAATAGGTAAATAGGCGCTGCTGTGAAAAATAGGATGTATGTATCTTTTTGAATTATAGTTTTCTCTGGATATATGTCCAGTAGTGAAATTGCTGGATCATTTCATAGTTCTATTTTTTAGTTATTTAAGAAACTTCCATACTGGCTTCTCCATATTTCCATACTGGCCCCATATTGACGGTAGCAATTTACATTCCCACCAGCATTGTAGAAGGGTTCCGTTTTCTCCATGTCCTGCCCAGCATTTATTGCCTATAGCGTGTTTGATTGTCATTCTGACTGGTATGAGGTGGTACCTCATTGAAGTTTTGATTTGCAATTCTCTAATAATTAGCAACTTTGAGCATCTTTTCATGTGTTTTTTGGCCATCTGTATGTCTTCTTTAAAGAAATGTCTATTTAGATCTTCTGCCCATTTTTGATTGGGTTTTTATATATACTGAGCTGCAGGAACTGTTTATACACTGGGAAGATTAATTATTTGTTAGTCGTATCATTGGCAAATATTTTCTTCCATTTTTTGTGTTGTCTTTTCATTTTGTTTATGGTTTCCTTTGCTGTGCAAGAGCTTTTAAGTTTTATTAGTTCATTTTTTTATTTTTTGGTTTTATTTTCATTACTCTAGGAGTTATGAAAAAAGATACTGCTGATTAAAAAAGATACTGTTGTGATTTATGTCAAAAAATGTTTTGCCTCAAACAATGTTTTTCTCTCAGTTTTATAATATCTGATCATATATATATATATATATGAATATAGTATAAGTATATTATATATAGAATATAGTATATATATAAGTATAGTAATTTTTTCATTTATTTGTTTTTTAATGAAGGATAATTGCTTTACAGAATTTTGCTGCTTTCTGTCAAACCTCAACATGAATCAGCCATAGGTATAAATATATCCTCTCCCATTTGAATCTCCCTCCCTGTACCACTCCTCTAGGTTGATACAGAGCCCTTGTTAGAGTTTTCTGAGCCATACAGCAAATTCCCATTGGCTATCTGTTTTACATACAGTAATGTAAGTTTCCATGTTACTCTTTCCACACATCTCACCCTCTCCTCTTCTCTCTCCATGTACATAAGTTTATTTTCTGTGTCTGTTTCTCCATTATTGCCCTGTAAATAAATTCTTCAGTACCATTTTTCTAGATTCCATGTATATGTGTCAGAATATGGTATTTATCTTTCTCTTTCTGACTCACTTCACTCTGTATAAAATGTTTTAGGCTCATCTACTTCATTAGAACTGACTCAAATATGTTGCTTTTTATGGCTGAGTAATATTCCACTCTGTATATGTACCACATATTCTTTATCCATTAATCTGTCGATGGATATGTAGGTTGTTTCCATGTTCTATCTATTGTAAACAGTGCTTCGAACAATGGGATACATGTGTCTCTTTCAATTTTGGTTTCCTCAGGGTAAAAGCCTAGGAGTGGGAATGCTGGGTCATATGGTGGTATTATTCCTTGTTTTTTAAAGACTCTCCATATCGGCTGTGTCAATTTACATTTCCACCAACAGTGCGAGAGTGTTCCCTTTCCCCACACTCTCTTCAGCATTTATTGTTTGTAGACTTTTTAATGAGGGCCATTCTGATCAGTGTAATCATTGTAGTTTTGATTTGCATTTCTCTAATAATGAGTGATGTTGAGCATCTTTGATTTCTTTCATCATAGTTCTATAGATTTTGGAGTATAGGTTTTTTGACTCCTTAGGTAGGTTTATTCTTAGATATTTTATTCTTTGTGTCTTGATGGTAAGTTGTATTATTTCCTTAATTTGTGTTTCCTTATTTTGTTGTTCAGAGCATGGGGGCTGCGGTGACGCACAGAGCATGGGCGAGAGGAGCTACCTCACGTCTGAGGTCAGGGGCAGCAGCCTAGAGGAGTTATGCCGCATCCAAGGCCAGGGGCTGTGGCTGGGAAGAGCGACCCCACATCCAAGGAGCGGTGGCTGCATGGGCACTGGAAGGCCTAGAGGAGTTATTTCATGTTCAAGGTTAGGAGGGGCAGCAGTGAGGAGATACCCCTAGTCCAAGGTAAATAGCAGCAGCTTCACTTTCCTGGAGTAGCCCTGAAAAGATACTCCACAACCAAGGTAAGAGAAACCCAAGTAAGACGGATGTGTTGCAAGAGGGCAGACACACTGAAACCATACTCATAGAAAACTAATCAATCTAATCACACTAGGTCCACAGCCTTGTCTAACTCAATGAAACTAATCCATGCCTTGTGGGCCACCCAAGATGGGTGGGCATGGTGGAGAAGTCTGCTACAATGTGGTCCACTGGAGAAAGGAATGGCAAACCACTTCAGTATTCTTGCCTTGAGAACCCCATGAACAGTATGAAAAGGCAAAATGATAGGATACTGAAAGAAGAATTCCCCAGGTCAGTAGGTGCCGAATAAGCTACTGGAGATCAGTGGAGAAATAACTCCAGAAAGAATGAAGGGATGGAGCCAAAGCAAAAACAATACCCAGTTTTGGATGTGACTGGTGATAGAAGCAAGGTCCAATGCTGTAAAGAGCAATATTGCATAGGAACCTGAAATGTCAGGTCCATGAATCAAGGCCAATTGGAAGTGGTCAAACAGGAGATGGCAAGAGTGAACGTCTACATTTTAGGAATCAGTGAACTAAAATGGACTTGAATGGGTGAATTTACTCAGATGACCATTATATCTACAACTGTGGGCAGGAATTCCTTAGAAGAAATGGAGTAGTCATCATGGTCAAGAAAAGAGTCTGAAATGCAGTACTTGGATGCAATCTCAAAAACGACAGAATGAACTTTGTTTCTTTCCAAGGCAAACCACTCAATATCACGGTAATCCAACTCTATGCCCCAACAAGTAATGCTGAAGAAGCTCAAGTTGAACAGTACTATGAAGACCTATAAGACCTTTTAAAACTAACACCCCCCAAAATGTCCTTTTCATTATAGGGGACTGGAATGCTAAAGTAGAAAGTCAAGAAACACCAGGAAGCTCTATACAGTCAACAAAAACACGACCAGGAGCTGACTGTGTCTCATATCATGAAATCCTTATTACCAAATTCAGACTTAAATTGAAGAAAGTAGGGAATACCACTAGACCATTCAGGTATGATCTTAATCAAATCCCTTATGATTATACACTGGAAGTGAGAAATAGATTTAAGGGCCTAGATCTGATAGAATGCCTGATGAACTATGAAATGAGGTTCATGACACTGTACAGGAGACAGGGATCAAGGCCATCTCCATGGAATAGAAATGCAAAAAGCAAAATAGCTGTCTGAGGAGGCCTTACAAACAGCTGTGAAAAGAAGAGAAGCAAAAAGCAAAGGACAAAAGGAAAGACACAATCATCGGAATGCAGAGTTCCAAGAATAAGAAGGAGATATAAGAAAGCCTTCCTCAGAGATCAATGCAAAGAAATAGAGAAAAACAACAGAATGGGAAAGACTAGAGATCTCTTCAAGAAAATTAGAGACACCAAGGGAACATTTCATGCAAAGATGGGCTTGATAAAGGACAGAAATGATATGGACCTAACAGAAGCAGAAGATATTAAGAAGAGGTGGCAAGAATAAACAGAAGAACTATACAAAGAGACCTTCATGACCAAGATAATCACGATGGTGTGATCACTCACCTAGAGCCAGACATCCTGGAATGTGAAGTCAAGTGGGCCTTAGAAAGCATCACCACAAACCAAGCTAGTGGAGGTGATGGAATTTCAGTTGAGCTATTTCAAATCCTGAAAGATGATTCTGTGAAAGTGCTGCACTCAGCAGCAAAATTTGGAAAACTCAGCAGTGGCCACAGGACTGGAAAAGGTTAGTTTTCATTCCAGTCCCAAAGAAAGACAATGCCAAAGAATGCTCAAACTACCACACAATTGCACTCATCTCACATGCTAATAAAATAATGCTCAACATTTTCCAAGCCAGGCTTCAGCAATACGTGAACTGTGAATTTCCAGATGTTCAAGCTGCCTTTTAGAAAAGGCAGAGGAACCAGAGATCAAATTGCCAACATCCGCTGGATCATGGAAAAAGCAAGAGAGTTCCAGGAAAATATCTATTTCTGCTTTATTGACTATGCCAAAGCCTTTGACTGTGTGGATCACAATAAACTGTGGAAAATTCTGAAAGAGATGGGAATACAAGATCACCTGACCTGCCTCTTGAGAAACCTATATGCAAGTCAGGAAGCAAGAGTTATAACTTGACATGGAACAACAGACTTGTTCCAAATAGGTAAAGAGGTATGTCAAGGCTGTATATTGTCACCCTGCTTATTTAACTTATATGCAAAGTATATCATGAGAAACACTGGGCTGGAAGAAGCACAAGCTGGAATCAAGATTTCTGGGAGAAATATCAGTAACCTCAGATATGCAGATGACACCACCCTTATGGCAGAAAGTGAAGAGGAACTAAAAAGTCTCTTGATGAAAGTGAAAGAGGAGAGTGAAAAAGTTGGCTTAAAGTTCAACATTCAGAAAACGAAGATCATAGCATCTGTTCCCATCACTTCATGGCAAATAGATGGGGAAACAGTGTCAGACTTTATTTTTTTTAGGCTCCAAAATCACTGCAGATGGTGAGTGCAGCCATGAAATTAAAAGGCGTGTACTCCTTGGAAGGAAAATTATGACCAACCTAGATAGCATATTGAAAAGCAGAGACATTAGTTTGCCAACAAAGATCCGTCTAGTCAAGGCTATGGTTTTTCCAGTGGTCATATATGGATGTGAGAGTTTGACTGTGAAGAAAGCACCGAAGAATTGATGCTTTTGAACTGTGATGTTGGAGAAGACTCTTGAGAGTCCCTTGGACTGCATGGAGATCCAATCAGTCCATTCTGAAGTAGATCAGCCCTGGAATTTTTTTGGAGGGAATGATGCTAAAGCTGAAACTCCAGTACTTTGGCCACCTCATGTGAAGAGTTGACTCATTGGAAAAGATTGTGAAGCTCGGAGGGACTGGGAGCAAGAGGAGAAGAGGACGACAGAGGATGAGTTGGCTGGATGGCATCATTGACTCAATGGATGCGAGTCTGAGTGAATTCTGGGAGTTGGTGATGGACAGGGCGGCCTGGCGTGCTGCAATTCATGGTGTTGCAAAGAGTCAGACACAACTAAGCGACTGAACTGAACTGCACTGACTGATTTTTGTTAGTGAATATAAATGCAACAGATTTCTATGTATTCACTTTGTGTCCAAAACTTTATCAAATTTATTGATGAGTTCTGGTATTTTTCTAGTAGCACTTTAGAATTTTCTGTGTATAGTATTATGTATTAGGTAGTACATAATGTACAGAGGTATGCATCAGCAGTGGACTGATCCAGGGGCAGGGGTTATGTGTGTGGTTGACCTGGGTATCGCAGAAGCCCTCTTGGAGGAGGTCTCCATTAACCCCACGATAGAGCCCCCCAGAACTTCCCAGAGTCTGAGAAACAGACTCTTGCAGGGCACAAACAAAACCAGGAGCCAGGAGAAATTAGCAGTGACTCCACAAGAGACTGACTGGAACTTGCCCATGAGTGTACAGGAGTCCCTGTTGGAGGCATGGATTGGCCACGTCTTGCTTCAGGGATGGGAGCATTGTGTGCAGCAGTGTGTGCATGTGACCTTATGAAGGAGTCTGACATTATCTTCATTGCCTCCACCACAGATTTGCCCCAGATCAAATAACAGGGAGGGAACACAGCCCCCCACATTAAGAGAAAATTGGATTAAAGATTTACTGATTATGACCTTGCCCATCAGAACAAGACTCAATTTCCCTCTCAGTCTCTCCCATCAGGAAGGTTCCATAAACCTCTGATCCTTCTCCATCATAGGGCAGACATAATGAAAACCACATCACAGAAAACTAACCAATTTGATTACATGCATCATAGCCTTGCCTAACTCAAAGGAACTATGAGCCATGCCATGTAGGGCCACTCAAGATGGCGGGTCAGAGTGGAGAGTTCTGGCAAAACATGATCCACTGGGGAAGGGAATGGCAAACCAATTCAATATTCTTACCATGAGAGCCCCATGAATAGTAGGAAAAGGCAAAAAGATGAGACACTGAAAGATGAACTCACCAGGTCGGTAGGTGCCCAATATGCTACTGGAGATCAGTGGAGAAGTAACTGAAGAAGTAATGAAGAGATGCACCCAAAGCAAAAACCACATGCAGTCGTGGATGTGACTGGTGATGGAAGTAAAATCCAATGCTGTAAAGAGCAATATTGCATAGGAACCTGGAATGTCTGGTCCATGAATCAAGGAAAATTGAAGTGGTTAAACAGGAAATGGCAAGAGTGTACACTGACATTTTAGGAATCAGTGAACTAAAATGGACTGGAATGGGTGAATTTAACTCAGATAACCATTATATCTACTACTGGGGGAAATAATTCCTTAGAAGAAATGGAGTAGACATCATAGTCAACAAAAAAGAGTCCAAAATGCAGTACTTGGATGCAATCTCAAAAATGACAGAATGATCTCTGTTTATTTCCAAGGCAAACAATTTAATATCACAGTAATTCAAGTCTATGCCCCGACCAGAAATGCTGAAGAAACATAAATTAATTAGTTCTATGAAGACCTACAAGGTCTTCTAGAAAAGCACCGAAAAAAGATGTCCTTATCATTACAGGGAACTGGAATGCAAAAGTAGGGAGTCAAGAAATACCTGGAATAACAGGCAAATTTGGCCTTGGAGTACAGAATGAAGCAGGGCAAAGGCTAATAGAGTTTTTCAAGAGAACTCCCTGGTCATAGCAAACACCCTCTTCCAACAACACAAGAGAAGACTACACATGGCCATCACCAGATGGTCAATACTGAAATCAGAATGACTATATTCTTTGCATCCAAAGATGGAGAAGCTATATGCAGTCAGCAAAAACAAGACCAGGAACTGACTGTGGATCAGAAAATGAACTCCTTATTGCTAAATTCAGACTAAAATTGAAAAAGTAGGGAGAATGCCTAGACCATTCTGGTATGACATAAATCAAATCTCCCTTGATTATACAGTGAAAATAACACATAGATTCAAAGGATTGGATCTGACAGACAGAGTGCCTGAAGAATTATGGATGGAGCTTCATGATTTTGTATAGGAGACAATGATCAAGACCATCCCCAAGAAAAGAAATGCACAAAGGCAAAATGTTGTCTGAAGAGGCCTTAAAAATAGCTGTGAAAAGAAGAGAAATGAAATGCAAAGGAGAAAAGGAAAGAGATACCCATTTGAATACAGAGTTCCAAAGAATAGTCAGAAGAGATAAGAAAGCCTTCCTCAGTGATCATTGCAAAATCAATGAAAACAATAGAATGGGAAAGCCTAGAGATCTCTTCAAGAATATTAGAGATACCAAGGAAAATTTTCATGCAAAGATGGGCACAATAAAGGACAGAAATGGTATGGACCTAACAGAAGCAGACAATATTAAGAGATGACAAGGATACACAGAAGAACTATACAAGAAAAGATTTTCACAACCCAGATAACCACGATTGTGTGATCACTCACCTAGAGCCAGAAATCCTGACATGCAAAATCAAGTGGGCATTAGGAAGCATCACTACAAACAAAGCTAGTGGAGGTGATGGAATTCCAGTTAAGGTATTTCAGATTCTAGAAGATGATGCTGTAAAATGCTACACTCAGTATGCCAGCAAATTTGGAAAACTAAGCAGTGACCACAGGACTGGAAATTGTGTTTTCATGCCAATACCAAAGAAAGGTGTTGACAAAGAATATTCAGCCAACCACATAATTGCAGTCATCTCATATGCTAGCAAAGTAATAATCAAAATTATCCAAGCCAGGCTTCAACAGTACATGAACCATGAACTTCCAAATGTTTGAGCTGGATATAGAAAAGGGAGGGGAAGCAGAGATCAAATTGCTAGCATCAAATTACTTTGGATCATTGAAAAAGTGAGAGTGTTCCAGAAAATCATCTTTTCTGCTTTACTGACTATGCCATAGCCGTTGACTGTGTGGATAACAACAAACTGAGGGAAATTCTGAAAGAGACGGGAATACCAGACCGTCTGACCTGCCTCATGAGAAGTCTATATGCAGCTCAGGAAGAAACAGTTATAACTGGACATGGAACAACAGACTGCTTCCATCGGGAGTGGAGTACAACATGGCTATATATTGTCACCCTGCTTATTTAACTTATATGCAGCATACATCATGGGAAATGCTGGGGTCGATGAAGCACAAGCTGGAATCAAGATTGTTGGGAGTAATATCAATAGTTTCAGATATGTAGATGACACCACACTTATGGAAGAAACTGAAGAACTGAAGAGCCTCTAGATGAAAGTGAAAGAGGAGAGTGAAAAAGTTGGCTTAAAACTCAACATTCAAAAAACTAAGAGCATAATATCTGGCCCCACCACTTCATGGCAAATAGATGGAGAAACAGTGGAAACAGTGGCAGACTTTATTTTGGGGGTCCAAAATCACTGCACATGGTGACTGCAGCCATAAAATTAAAAGATGTTTACTACTTGGAAGAAAAATTATGACAAACCTAGACAGCTTATTAAAAGCAGAGACATTACTTTGCCGAGAAAGGTCCATCTATTCAAGGCTATGGTTTTCTGGTAATCATGTATGGATGTGAGAGTTGGACTATAAAGAAAGCTGAGCACTGAAGAATTGATGCTTTTGAACTGTGGTGTTGGAGAAGACAATGACACCCTACTCCAGTACTCTTGCCTGGAAAACCCCATGGACAGAGGAGCGTGGTAGGCTGCAGTCCATGGGGTCATAAAGAGTCAGACACGACTGAGCGACTTCACTTTCACGTTTCACTTTCATGCACTGGAGAAGGAAATGGCAACCCACTCCAGTGTTCTTGCCTGGAGAATCCTAGGGACAGCAGAGCCTGGTGGGCTGCTGTCTATAAGGTCGCACAGAGTCGAATACGACTGAAGGGACTTAGCAGCAGCAGCAGCAGCTGGAGAAGGCTCTTGAGAGTCCCTTCGACTGCAAGGAGATTCAACAAGTCCATTCTAAAGGAGATCAGTCCTGAATGTTCATTGGAAAGACTGGTGTTGAAACTGAAACTCCAATACTTTGGCCACCTGATTCAAAGAACTGACTCATTTGAAATGACCCTGATGCTGGGAAAGATTGAAGGCAGAAGGAGAAGGAGAGGACAGAGGATGAGATGGCTGGATGGCATCACTGACTCAATGGACATGAGTTTGAGTAAACCCTGGGAGTTGGTGATGGACAGGGAAGCCTGGCATACTGCAGTTCACGAGGTCGCAGAGTCGACCATGATTGAGTGGCTGAACTGAACTGAACTAATATATATTATTATGTAAACAGTGATAGGCCTACTTTTTCGTTTACAATTTGGGTTTCTTTTATATCTTTTCTTTTCTGATTGTTGTAGTTAGGACTTCCAAAATTAAGCTGAATAAACTGTTAAGAGTGGACCTCCTTGTCTTATTCTTGATCTTAAAGGAAATGCCTTCAGCTTGTTACCATTGAGTGTGATGTTAGCAGTCGGTTTGTCATATACAGTTCTTATTAAGTTGAGGTATATTCCATCTATGTACACCTTCTGGAGAATTTTTATCGTAATGGATGTTGAATTTTATCAGAAACTTTTTCTATATCTACTGAGATGATCACATGGTCTTTATTCTTCAATTTGTTATTGTTGCATTTCACACTAAATATGTGGATACTGAAAAATTCTTGCATCCATGGGATAAATCCCACTTATCATGGGGTTTGATCGTTTTAATGTATGTTGGATTTAGTATGCTAGAATTTTGTTGAGTATTTTTGCCTCCACATTCATTAGTGATATTGACCTGCAATTTATTTATTTATTTTTTCCTTTGCTATCTTTGTCTGCTTTTCGTGTCAGAGTAATGGTGGCCTCATAGAATGAGTTTGAGAGTGTGACTTTGCAATATTTTTAAATAGCTTCAGAAGGGTAAATGTTAAACCTTCTCTAAATGTTTAATAGATCTCACCAGTGAAGCCATTTGGTCCTGGGCTTTCGTTTGTTGGAAGTTTTTAAAATCACCATTACAATCAAAGTAGTTGTGATTGATCTGTTCATATTTTATGTTTCTTCCTGGTTTAGTCTTAGGAAATTGTACTTTTTAAGAATTTGTTTATTTCTTTTAGATTATCTATTTTGTTGGCATAGTACTCTCATAGTCTTTTGTATTTCTGTGGTATCATTCGTAACTTCATTTCTAATTTTATTGACTTTGGCCTTCTCCCATTTTTTTTATTGATTAATCTTTGTAAAGATCTATCAATTTTGTTTTTCTTTTGGAAGAACCATCATCTGAATTTCACTGTTCTTTCTTATTTTTTTCTTCATTTCCATTTCATTTATTTCTACTCTTATCTTATGATTTCTTTCCTTTTACTAATTTCAGGTTTGTTTATTCTTTTTTCTCTAGTTGCTTTATGGGGTAGGAAATGGTAACCTACTCCAGTATTCTTGCCTGGAAAATTCCATGGACAGATGATTCCATAGTTCATGGGATTGTGTACAGTTGAACACAACTGAGCGACATACCACCTAGTTGTTTTAGGTATAAGATTTGGTTTATTTGAGATTTTTCTTGTTTCCTGTGATAAGGTTTTATTGCTATCAATTTCAACCTTAGAATTGCTTCTGCTGTGTCCTGTAGGTTTGAGATAATAATGTTTTCATGATGTTCATGATGTTTCAGCATGTTTTCATTTCCCTTAGGCATTTTTAAATTTTCTTCTCGACTTCTTCACTGGTCTATTGGTTGATTAGCAGCATATTATTTAGCCTCCATGTGTTTGTGATTTTGCAGTTTTCTTTTCTTTTCTTTTTCTTTTTTTCACCTGTGGTTGACTTCTAATTTCAAGTATTGTGATTGGGAAAGTTGCTTGATATTATTTCAGTTTTCTTAAATTTACTCAGGCTTGTTTTGTGGTTCAGTATGTAACCTATCTTGGAGGGTGTTCCATATACATTTGAAATAAATGTGCATTCTACTGCCTTTGGATGGAATGCTCTATAATATGTTAATTCAGTCCATCTGGTCTAAAATGTCATTAAGGTCTGTGTTTCTTTATTGAATTTTGTCTGGATGCTCTGTCCATTGTTGTAAGTGGGATGTTATGTCCCCCACTATTATTGTGTCACTGCCAATTTCTTTTATGTTTATTAACATTTGCCTTGTGTATTGAAATGCTCCTATTTTGGCTGCATAAATATTTACTGTTGTTATATCTTATTGGATTGACCCCTTGATCATTATGTAATGTCCTTTCTTGTCCCTTGTAACAGTCTTTAAAGTCTGCTTTTAAAGTCTGCCTTGTCTGATATGAGCATTGCTACTCCAGCTGTTTTCTTTTCATTTCTTTTTGCATTAAATACATTTTCCATCCCTTCACTTTCAGTCTGTATACGTCCCTAGATCTGAAGTGGATCTCTTATAGACAGCCATTTTATGGCTCTTATTTTTGTATCCATTCAGCCAGTGTATGCATTTTGGTTGGAACATTTAATTCATTTATATTTAATGTAAATACATGTAAACTGGGATTCCCAAGTGACACTAGTGGTAAAGAAGCTGCCTGCCAACTCAGGAGATGTAGAGATGAAGGTTCGATTCCCTGGGTCAGGAAGATCCCCTGGGGAATGGCATGGCAACCCACTCTAGTTTTCTTGCCTGGAGAATCCCATGGACAGAGGAGCGTGGCAGGCTACAGTTCATAGGGTTGCAAAGAGTTGAACATGATTGAAATGACTTAACACAGCACAGCACACATTTGTTAATTGTTTTGGATTTATCTTTGTAGATCTTTCCTCCCTTATTTCTTTTGCTTTCTTCTCTTGTGGTTTGATGACTATATTTAAAGTGGCAATTGCATTTAGTTTTCTTTTTTATGAGTATATCTATTATAGATTTTTGACTTGCACTTATCATGAGGATTTGTTATAAGAGTCTCTGTGTGTGTGTGTGTATATGTATAATGGTTTTAAGTTGCTGATCACTCAGTTTTAAATGCATTTCAAATATCTAGCTTCTGTACTTTCCTTCTGCCACAATAACTAGCTTAGATATATTTGCTTGTGGCTCATTTCCTACATCTATTTTATGTCTACCTTTACCAGTGAGCTTTCTCATTTTATAACTTTGTTTCTAGTTTTGGCCAAGATAATTTCCTTTAGTATTATAAAGCTAGTTTTATGGCCCTAGATTCTTTTAGCTTGCTTATCTATAAAGTTTTTGATTTCTCCATCAAATCATAATCAGAACCTTGCTGGGTAGAGTATTCTTGATTGTAGGCTTTTCTCTTTCCTCACATTAAATAGGTTGTGCCACTTCCTTCTGGCCTGGAGTTTCTGATGACAAATCAGCTGATAATCTTATGATAATTTCCCTGTAAATTATTGTATTTTATTTGTGAACAACAGCAATCACCCTTGTTGCTTTTAATGTTTTCTTTTTGTCTTGTAATTTTTGTTATTTTTATTACTGTTTTCTCAGTGTGTTCTTCCTTTGATTAATCCTGTGTGGAACTCTCTGTACTTCCTGGACTTGGGTGTCTACTTTCTTTCTCATGTTGGGAAATTTTTCAGCTATTACCTCTTCAAATATTTTCTCAGATCTTTTTCTTTCTCTTTTCCTTCTGGGACCCCTATGGGTATGTATGGTAATGGGTATGTTTGTGCATATGACTTTGTCCCAGATGTCTTTTAAACTGCTCTCATTTATTTTCTTTCTTCTTTCTTTATTCTATTCTGTGGCAGTGATTTCCTCCACTCTATCTTCCAGGTAACTTATCACCACTCTGTTTTCCAGCTCACTTCTGCCTTGTTTATTCTAGTATTTATTTCTTCTAGTGTGTTTTTCATTTCAGCTGTTGGATTCTTCAACTCTGGTTATTCTTTCTATTTTCTAGCTCTTTGTTAAAGACATCTTCCAATTTCTTCCTCTATGTGTCCATTCTTTTTCCAAGGTTTAGGCTATCTTTATAATCATTACTCTGAACTCTTTCTCAGTGTCTATTTACACGTCATTTGGCTCTTTTCTGGGTTTAATCTTATTCCTTCATCTGAAACATATTCCTCTGCCATCTCATTTGATCTAGATTTATATTTGTATTTTCATATATGTAGAACATTAGTTATTTTTCTCAAACTTGGACAAATGGCCCACTCTAGCAGATGTCCTATGTATCCCATCAATACACTCCCCTCTCATTATGGAAAGGCCAAAGGCCAGAAGGTCCCACAAGGTGCCAAATTACAGTATTCTTGCTTCTTCTGTCTTCCCTCTGTTGGATGAGTCTGTTTAAGATGTTTGTGCAGGCTTCCTGGTGGGAAGGACTACTTCCTGTCCACTAGTGAGTGGAGTTGTGTCTTGTCCCTTTGATGGGCCATTCCAAGGGGTTTGTTTAGGCGGTAGGTATTTTCTGGGTCAGGAAGATCCCCTGGAGAAGGAAATGGCAAACCACTCCAGTATTCTTGCCTGGAGAATCCCATGGATGGAGGAGCCTGGTGGGCTACAGTCCACGGGGTTGCAAAGAGTTGGAAATGACTGAGCAACTTCACTTTCATGTGATCAAGAAGACTTTAGGCCTCCTGATGGGTTAGACTGTGTTCCTGCCCTATTGGTTGTTTGATTTGAGGCATCTCAGCACTGGGAGTGGGCTGAGTCACGTCTTCCTCCCAAAATGGCGGCTGCCATGATAGCTGATGCCAATGAATATTTTCCAGTACCTCTGCCACCAGTGTTCTTTTTCTCAAAATGAGCCACAGCTGCCCCACACCTCTCCAGGAGATCTTATCGACAAGAAGCTAGGTCTGATCTAGGTTTCTATGAGGTCATTACTTTTGCTCTGAGTTCTGGTAAGCACAAGACCTTGTGTGCATTTCCAAGAATGGAATCTCTGTTTCCCCCAGTCCTGTGGAGCACCTGTGCTCAAGCCCCCTCAGAGTGTTCTTCTGGATGCCAGACTGTCAACCTGAGGAGCCTGTTGTAGGGCTCAGAGCTCTCCCTTCTATAGAATAACTTGTGTGATATCATTGTGCACCAGTTTGCAGGTCACTCACCCTTGGGGATATAGGATTTGATTATATTGTGAATTCACACCTCCTACCACCTGATTGGGCTTAATCTTTATGTTTTTGATGGTAAATTACCTTTATTTAGGTTCCAGTCCTTGTCAATGATTGTAAGCAGTTAGTTCTGGTTTTGGCATGCTCATGAGAAGAGGTGAACTCAAGTTATTTTTACTCTGCCATATTATGAGAACTCTGCCCATACATTTTTTTCTGTCTGCTTGGAATCACACTCTGTGTGCAACATTGCATTCAGGTTGAATTTCAACTTACAGTGCATGGCAATCATAACATCTCATTGAAATTGTACACACTAAGGTCATCAGTGATGTCTCTATTCTGATTTTTTTTTTTTGTATATTTTCAGGCTCTTTCATTCAGATTGTTTGATGCATGTCTTTTCATCAGTTGCCCAAGCTTGGGTCTTTCTGGCTTCCATGCATGTAGATAGCTTAGGGGACTTATGGTACCTCAAGTGGACAGACATTTGCATTACAGAGCTCTGAGAGGAATACAAGAGAGAAAAGGGCAAAAAATTATTTAATGAACTCATGGCTGAAAAATTCCTTAAACTGGAGAAGGAAACAGATGTCCATCTCCAGGAAGCAGAGAGTTTCAAATGAGATGGCTCACACCATTACTCTTTATAATTACATTGTCAAAAGATAAAAAAGGAAATTTTTAAAATGACAGTGGTTATATCCTGGGGAACTTTCATAAGACTGCCTGAAAATTTTTCAACAGAAAATTTGTAGGCCAGAAGGGAGTGGCATGATATATTTAATGTGCTGGAAAAAAAAGCCAGTTAAGAACATCTTACTCATAAAAAGTATACTTCAGAAATGAAGGAAAGATACTGAGGTTTTCAGACAAACAAAACCTGAAGAGTTCATCACCATAAATTAGCCTTAAAGGCCTGTTAAAGATACGTCTTCATGCCAAAATGAAATGACTAATTTTTAACAAGAAGACATGTGAAAAGTATAAATCTCACTGGCAAAGGCAAGTTTATAGTTAAATTTAGAGTACTTTAATGTAACGGTAGTAGTAAATCACTTATAAATCTGGTATTAAAGTTAAAAGCAAAGGTAGTAAAAATAACTATAGCTATAATAGTTTGCTAATTAATACACAAGGTAAGAAGATGTAATTTATGTCATAAAACATTGCAAGAAAGTAAAATATAGAGCTTTCCTGTGTTTGAACTGAAAGTTGTTATCAGTTTAAATAGATTCTTACAAGGCTTATGTTATGAAGCTTATGTTACTCACAAAGCAAAAACCTATAATAGATACATAAAAGATACAGAAGAAAGAATTTAATCATACCAATACAGAAAATTGTCAAATCACAAAGAAAGAGGAAAAACAAAGAAAAAAGGAACAAGGGGATTACAAACCAGCCAGAAAATAATTTAAAAATTGTTGATAATAAGTTCATACCTCTTAATAATTACTTTAAAGGCAAGTGGACTAAGTTCTCTGAGCAAAAGACTCAGAATGTTTGGATGTATTAAAAACAACAACAACAACAACAACAACAAAACACAAAAAACACAAAACCAATGATATGCTACTCACAAGAGACTTCAGATTAAAAGGCACACATACAGACAAAGTGAAGGGACAGGGAAAAAGTGGAATCCAAAAGAAACTAAGGATATGTATACTTAATTCAGGCAAAAGTGTTCTTTTTTTTTTTAAGCCAACATCTGTAAAATAGACAAAGAAAGGTGTTATATGATGTTGAAAGGGTGAGTTTATCAAGAGGACATAATATTCATAAGTATGTTCTCAATATAAGAGCACTGAAATATGCAAAGCAATTATTATATACCCAAGTAGAAAAATAGATACAATACAATAGTATTGCAGGACTTCAATATCCCATTTTCAAAATGGATAGATCATCCACACATAAAATCAACATGGGAACAGTGCACTTAAATTACATGATTATCTGGATGAACTTAACAGACATTTACAGAACATCCCATCCAGCAGCACCAGATATTGTGTTAAGAAGCTGCAGCTGGTGTGCTGAATTAATAATATGCATTTTATGACCTGCATAATGAGGGAGAATAAGCCACTTACACGGATTCAGCAGGCATACCCCTCAGTATCTGAGCTTCTGTATTTGCAAAGTGAAACCCAGAGGGTCGTTTTTATTGAAGTCACAACTTCAATACATTTACATAAAAGAAATAGAGTCACAAGATTTGTTTCTTCCAGACCTCAGAAGTACGGGGAGATGGGATACAAGGAGCTGAAAAAAATGGCAATCCTCAAACCCATGTCACCAGTGAGAGCAGGAGATACATAGTAGGATAGCAAACATCTATTATTTAAAAGGTGCTTGGAGGCAGAGTTACTAACTTTTCATGTAACTCACTCTAAGTAGTTATGTTAAAAGATTCTCTGGGAAAAACAAAGTGGGAACCTACAGTGGAAATACTAACTCCTTATCTAAATGCCCAGCTATTGGTTTGAGCAGGGTTATGCCTAGGGAAAACAAAAGGCATTTTTCTCATCACAAATACAAATTCTTCTCTAGAGCACATGAAATATTCTCCAGAATAAATCATATGGTAGGTCACAAAACAAGTCTTAAAACAGTTAAGAAAACTGAAATAATATCAAACATCTTTTCTGACCACAATGGTAAGAAAGCTAGAAATCAATTACAGGAAAAAAAGAAACCTGAAAAATTTACAAATACATTGAGATAAAAAAAAATATGGTCTTGAGAAACAAAGCTGGCAGAGGAGTAAGTGGATGTGGAGTACATCTCTACACAGATTCATCAGAAATACACCTTCAGACACAGAAGCACATGCAGAACACCAGCTGAGAATGAACAGGAGTACCTGACCAACAGAAAATAATGTATAGAATCATGCCAAACTCCATAGGATGAAGGAACTGGTTGGGGGGGCGGGGAACAGGAGTGTTAGTAGGACTGGACCTGCCCTCAGCAGGTGAGAGAATTGAAGCAGGGGTCCAATCCCCACATCACGGCGATTGTTTGAGTCAGAAGAAATGCTTAAAGCTGAGAGTGAAACAGATGATCTGTGGCAGCCTAAATGGAATGAGAATCAGACAGTTCTTGCTGCAGCCATACATATCCCAAACAGGGACACAGGTCCTCTGGAAGGTGCAGCAGGTGGCAACTGGAGTTTAGGCATTGTGGAACAAACCCAGGGTGAGGGCTGCTCTTGACTGTGGAGAGACATATTAGGAGGATGTAAGGGGAGAAGACTGTGGTGGGAAATGCCTGTGGAGGAAAGCCAGGCAGCCCTGGAAGCAAAGTGATACTGCTGAGTCACAAGTAGCAGGTGAAGCCATTACGATAGCCTCTCTCTCCCCACCTGCCAGCATCAGCAGATGAACAATAGAGAGGCCTGCCCATAAAACACCTGACATACTTAACTACAGAGTAGAACCCCACCCAGGGTGCTACTTTAAGTGACTGATGTGCCAATCTACAGAGTAGGACCCTCCCACCCCCAGGGTGCCTCTTTGAGTGCCTGATGTGCCTATCTATGTACAGAGTAGGACCCCAACCAGGGGCGGGGGGCCTCTATGTGCCTGATGCACTGAACAACAGAGAAGGACCATAGGCAAGGGAACCCTCCAGGTGCCTGAACGGGCATAGCTACAGAGAAAGACTGGCCAAAGAGGCTTTCTGATCGCCAACTAGATGAGGCTCCAAAAGAAAAGACACTGATAGGGTGCTAACTCCTAAAGTGGAGGCAATCGGTGTCCCTGCACATTTGGTGCCACCAGGGTCCCTGCAAGCCAAGCAGCTATGCCACCTTCATTCTCAACTCTCAAAGTCTTGCATCTACGCATCCAAGGTCCCTTCAGTTGTGTCCAACTCTTTTCAACCCTGAAGACCATGGCCTGCCAGACTTTGCTGGCAGGGGGTTTCTCCAGGCAAGAATACTGGACCGTATTGGCCAACACTGGTTGCCATATCCCTTCTGGAGCTTTATATTTCCTGCTGCCCTAGCCACCAACTCCTCTGAGTACCGGGTACTGCCAGAACCCCTGTGACTCAAGCAGCTGCACCACCTCCACACCTGGCCCTCATAGGGCAAACCCAAGTGCTCCAGAAGCAAACTCCAGTGAACAATACACATGCAGAGGTGGAAATAAAACCATAATTGAAACCCAGGGGCAGTGTGGCTAAGGAAGAAGACCCAAAACCTTCCCACAAGCTGTACAATCTGTAGATTAAATCTACACGATCAACTAGGCAGATTCAGTGTCTATGGAATATATAAAAGGACAGTGAGAGTTCCCTCAAAAGGAAACACACTAGTTCTGATAGCTGTGGACATTGGAGAAAAAAAGCACACAGGAAGAGGACCAGATTAGAATCTGAGCTGCCTCCACAGCAGGTCCAGATATCAGCATAGCATTGGAGGGCATCCTAGAGAGGTGAGGTGTACTGAGACTTTCAGCGAGGGAAAGGACTCTGACAGCAGTGACTCAAGAAAACCATTTATTTATTTATTTGACTTGTTCTGTAGATTCTTTTTGATTTTTTTTTTTTCCGTTTTCCCCCTCTTCTCCATCTGTTGTAGTAGCTGATTTTATAGGCACTATTAAATCTAATTAAGCTTCTGAGTATTTTTTTTAAGTCACATTTTCTGTTGTTGTTATGAAACTGCCTCTACATTGGGCTTTTACAGTTCTGTGGCATTTCTTTTATTTTTTTCTTTCTTTCTTCTTCCTTTTTTGTCTTTTCTCTTTTTATAATTTAAAATTTTTTAAGCTTATTTAGTCTTCTATATTTATTTCTTCATTTGCTTTTCCTATTGTTCTTTTCCTCTTGCAGCTAATCTTTAATGTATATAAATCTTTTTCTACCTCTATTCAATTTTGCATATCTATTCTTTCCTTCTTTTCTTTCTTTCCTTTCCTCTAAACTTTTGTTAGTTTTGTTTTTATTGCTTTATTCCAACTTGGCACCTTGATTTAGATTTGCTTTCCAGTTTTTGCTTTAGTTAGTTTTGTTCTTAGCTGCTAAATATATTTTTTAATTTTCTTTGTTCACTGGGTCAATCTATTGTACTTTATTTTTGTTGGACTGTTTTCACTTTTCATATGGGTGTATATATCTGTATATTACATTATTTTCAGTATCGTTTGCCTGATTTTGTAACTGCCATTTGTCTTGGATTCCTTTTTTTTTTTTAAATCTCACTTAATTCCATAACAAACCACTTATGGAATCTTTGTTCCTGACCAGAGATCAAGCCTTGAACCTTTGGAGTGGTAGCACTGACTCCAAGAACCTAGACTACCAGAGAACTAACCCTAGGGAGTATCAAATAGTGAGAACTCACGCAAAGGAAGCCACTTGAATGCAAGACCCAGCATCACCAAACCATCAGTAGAAACTTGTTCAGGATGTCTCATCTAAACAACAAACAAAACAAACATACAAACCCAGCCATCAGCAGACAGGATTATCACCTCACTCAGCCTTGCCCATAGAGGAAAAACAAGCAAACAAAAAACTCAGCACAAACGTTAACCTATACAAAGCTTACATAAACCACTGGACCAACTTTAGGAAGGAGGAAGCCAAAGGAAAGACAAATTCAACCTCGAAGGCTAGGAAAAGGAGACTTCAAACGGAATACACTAAAAAGAATAATGAAAAGGCAGAGAAATACTACACAAATGAAGGAACAAACTAGAAACACAGAAGTCCAAACAAATGAAGAAGAAATAGGCAAACTATCTGAAAAAGAATTCAGAATAATGATAGCTAAGATGACCAAACCTTGAAAACAAAGGGAGAAAATGCAAGAATCAATTAACAAAGACCTAGAAGAATTAAAGAATAAACATACAGAGACAAACAACACAATTACTGAAAATAATTACCCTAGAAGGAATCAATAACAGAATATCTGAAGCAGAAGAGTGAATCAGTGACTGGAAATAATGTGGTGGAAATAACTTCCAAATAGCAGGATAAAGTAAAAAGAATTAAAACAGCTCAGGATAGTCTCAGAGACCTCTGGAACAATATAAAATGCACCAACATTCAAATTACAGGGATCTCAGAAGAAGAAGAGAAAAAGAAAGCATATGAGAAAATTTTTGAAGAGATTATATTTGAAAATTTCCTCAACATGGAAAAGGAAATAGTCAATCAAGTCCAAGAGGCACAAAGAGTCCCATACAGGATAAACTCACAGAGAAACACATCAAGACACACACTAATCAAACTAACAAAGACTAAACACAAAGAAAGTATATTAAAAGCAGTAAGGGAAAAGCAACAAGTACATACAAGGGGAAACCTCATACGCATAACAGCTGATCTTTCAGTAGCAACTCTGCAGGCCAGAAGAAAATGGCAGTATATGTTTAAAGTACTGAAAGGGGAAAATCTACAACCAGATTACTGTAGCCAGCAAGAATCTTATTCAAAACTAATGGAGAACTAAAAAGCTTTACAGACAAAAAAATTTAACAGAATTTAGTACCACCAAGCCAGCTTTACAAAAATGTTAAAGGGACTTATATAGTCAAGAGATACAAGAGAAGAAAAAATAATCTACAAAATCAACCCAAAACAATTAAGAAAATGGCAATAGGAACATATATGTCAATAATCAAAGAAGACATACAGATGGCTAACAAACACATGAAAAGATGCTCAACATCACTCATTATCAGAGAAATGCAAATCAAGACCACAATGAGGTACCATTTCACACCAGTCAGAATGGCTGGGATCCAAAAGTCTACAAGCAGTAGTATTCCATAGTGTATATGAACCACAGCTTTCTTATCCATTCATCTGCCGATGGACATCTAGGTTGCTTCCATGTCCTGGCTATTATAAACAGCGCTGCAATGAACATTGGGGTACATGTGTCTCTTTCAATTCTGGTTTCCTCAGTGTGTATGCCCAGCAGTGGGATTGCTGGGTCATAAGGCAGTTCTATTTGCAATTTTTTAAGGAATCTCCACACTGTTTTCCATAATGGCTGTACTAGTTTGCATTCCCACCAGCAGTGTAAGAGGGTTCCCTTTTCTCCACACCCTCTCCAGCATTTATTGCTTGTAGACTTTTGGATCGCAGCCATTCTGACTGGTGTGAAATGATACCTCATTGTGGTCTTGATTTGCATTTCTCTGATAATGAGTGATGTTGAGCATCTTTTCATGTGTTTGTTAGCCATCCGTATGTCTTCTTTGGAGAAATGCCTATTTAGTTTTTTTGGCCCATTTTTTTATTGGATCATTTATTTTTCTGGAGTTGAGCTGCATAAGTTGCTTATATATCTTTGAGATTAGTTGTCTGTCAGTTGTTTCATTTGCTATTGTTTTCTCCCATTCAGAAGGCTGTCTTTTCACCTTGCTTATAGTTTTCTTTGTTGTGCAGAAGCTTTTAATTTTAATTAGATCCCATTTGTTCATCTTTGCTTTTATTTCCAGTATACTGGGAGATGGATCATAGAGGATCCTGCTGTGATTTATGTCGGAGAGTGTTTTGCCTATGTTTTCCTCTAGGAGTTTTATAGTTTCTGGTCTTACATTTAGATCTTTAATCCATTTTGAGTTTATTTTTGTGTATGGTTCATATACACTATGGAATACTACTCAGCCCTTAAAAAGAATAAATTTGACTCGGTTCTAATGAGATGGATGAGATTGGAACCGATTATACAGAGTGAAGTAAGCCAGAAAGAAAAACACCGATACAGAGTATTGACACATATATATGGAATTTAGAGGACAGTAATGATGACCCTGTATTTGAGACAACAGGAGACACAGAGGTATAGAGTGGACTTTTGGACTCTGAGGGAGAGGGAAAGGATGGGATGGTTTGGGAGAATGGCAGTGAAGCATGTGTATTTTCCTGCAAGAAACGAAGCGCTAATCTATGTTTGGTGTAGGATGCAGTATGCATGGGGCTGATGCACAGGATGATTCAGGTAGAGGATGTGGGTGGGAGGTGGGAGGGGGCTTCGGCATTGGGCGATTGTGTTCACCTATGGCTGATTCGTGTCAATGTATGGCAAAACAAATACAGTATTGTAATTAAAAAAATAAATAAATTTAATTAAAAAAAGTCTACAAGCAATAAATGCTGGAGAGGATGTGGAGAAAAGGGAACCCTCTTACACTGTTGGTGGGAATCCAAACTAGTACAGCCACTATGGAAAACAGCGTGGAGATTCCTTTAAAAATTGCAAATAGAACTGCCTTATGACCCAGCAATCCCCCTGCTGGGCATACACACCAAGAAAACCAGAATTGAAAGAGACACATGTACCCCAATGTTCACTGCAGCATTGTTTATAATAGCCAGGACATGGAAACAACCTAGATGTCCATCAGCCCATGAATGGATAAGAAAGCTGTGGTACATATACACAATGGAGTATTAGCCCATAAAAAGAATAAATTTGACTCAGTTCTAATGAGATGGATGAAACTGGAGTCGATTATACAGCGTGAAGTAAGCCAGAAAGAAAAACACCAAAACAGTATACTGACACATATATATGGAATTTAGAAAGATAGTAATGATGGCCCTCTATGTGAGACAACAAAAGAGACACAGAGGTATAGAATGGACTTTTGGACTCTGAGGAAGAGGGAGAGGGTGGGATGATTTGGGATAATGGCACTGAAACATGTATACTATCATGTAAGAAACGAAGCACCAGTCTATGTTCAATACAGGATACAGGATGCTTGGGGCTGGTGCATGGGATGATTCAGGGAGATGATATGGGGTGGGAGGTGGGAGGGGGCTTTGGCATTGGGAGATCATGTACACCTGTGGCTGATTCATGTCAATGTATGGCAAAACAAATACAGTATTGTAATGTAGAATAAAGTATTAAAAAATAAAAAAGTAAAATTTTCTAAAAAAATTACTTTAAATGTAAATAGATTAAAAATTCCAACCAAAAGACACAGACTGGCTGAATGGATAGAAAAACAAGACCCATATATATGCTGCCTATAAGAAATCTACTTCAGACCTAAAGACACATAAAGACTGAAAGTGAGAGGCTGTATATTCCATGTATATATTCCATATTCCACACCAATATATTCCATGCAAATGAGAAGCAAAAGAAAGCTGGAATAGCAATCCTCATATCAGACAAAATAGACCTTAAAATAAAGAATATTACAAGAGATAAGTAAGGACACTACATAATGATCAAGGAATCAATCCAAGAGGAAGACATAACATTTGTAAATAGCTATGCATCCAACATAGGGGCAGTTCAATACATAAGACAAACACTAAAAACATAAAAGGAGAAACTAACAGGAACACAATAATAGGAAGAGACTTTAACACCCCACTCACATCAATGGACAGATAATTAAAACAGAAAATTAATAAGGAAACAAAGTCTTAAATGATACATTAGATGAGATGGATCTCACTGATATTTGCAGGATACTCCATCCAAATGCAGAAGACTATACCTTCTTCTTAAGTGCACATGGAACATTCTTCAGGATAGACCACATCCCGGGTCACAAATCAAACCTCAGTAAATTTAAGAAAACTGAAATCATATCAAGTATATTCTCTCACTGCAAAGCTAAAACTGTAAGAAACACAGACACATAGAGATTAAAAAACATGTTTCTAAATACCTAACAGGTTACTGAAGAAATCAAAAGGGAAATCAAAAAATTCCAGAAACAAATGACAATGAAAATATGACAACTCAAAATCTATTCGATGCAGCAAAAGCAGTTCTAAGAGGTTAGTTTATAGAAACACAATCCTACCTCAAGAACCAAGAAAAATTTCCAATAGACAACCTAACTTTACACCTAAAACAACTGGAAGAAGAACCAAAAAAAAAACCCTCAAAATTAATAGAGGAAAGAAATCATAAAGATCTGAGCAGCAGTCAATGAAAAAGAATGAAAGAAACAATAGCAAAGATTAATAAAAGTAAAAGATGGTTCCTTGAGAAGATAAACAAATTAGACAAACTTTTAGCCAGACTCATCAAGAAAAATATAGAGAATTAAATAAACAAAATTAGAATTGAAAAAGGAAATGTTACAACAAACAATGCAGAAGTACAAAGGATTATAAAAGACTATTATGAACAATGACATGACAATAAAATGAATAACTTGGGAGAAATGGACAGATTCTTAGAAAAGTTCAATCTTCCAAGACTGAACCGGTAAGAAGTAGAAGTTATGAACAACCCAATTATAACTACTGAAATTGAAGCTCTGATAAAAAAAAAAATCTCCCATAAAACAAAAGCCCAAGACCAGATGGCTTCACAGAAGAATTTTATCAAAAATTTAGAGAAGAGCTAATGTCTACCTTTGAAATCTCTTTCAGAAAAAAATTGCAGAGGCAGAAACACTTCCAAACTCATACTATGAAGCCACCATCACCCTGATACCAAAACCAGTCAAAGACAATACAGAAAGAGAAAACTACAGACCAATATCACTAGTGAACATAGATGCAAAAATCCTGAACAAAATTTTAGCAATCAGAATTCAGCAACACATCAAAAACTCATACACCATGATCAGTTTGGATTTGTTCCAGGGGTTCAAGGATTCTTCAGTAGACAAGTCAATGTGTTACACCATATTAACAAATGGAAAGATAAACAGCAAATGATCATCTCAATAGTTGCAGGAAAAGCCTGTTACAAAATTCAGCACCTATTTATGATTAAACCTCTTCAAAAAATGGGCATAGAAGGAACCTACCTGAACATAATAAAGGCTATATATGAAATATGATAAGCCTACAACAAATGTTATTCTCAATGGTGGAAAACTGAAAGAATTCCCCATAAGGTCAAGAACAAGACAAGGGTATCCACTTTCACTACTATTATTCAGCATAGTTCTGGAAGTCCTAGCTAAAGCAGTCAGAGAAGAAAAAAGAAATAAAATGAATCTAGATCAGAAAAGATGTAAATTTCTCACTGTTTGCAGATGACATGATACTGTACATAGAAAACCCTAAAGATAGTATCAGAAAATTACTAGAGCTAATCAGTGAATTTAGCAAAGTCGCAGGATACTAAATCAATACACAGAAATCACTTGCATTTCTATATACTAACAATGAAAAATAAGAAAGAGAATTTAAAGAAAAAATTCCATTCAACATTGCAACAGAAAGAATTAAATTTCTAAGAGTAAACTTACCTACAAAGACAAAGTAACTTATACACAGAAAATGATAAGACACTAATAAAATAGATTAAAGAGGACATAAACAGAAGGGGAGATATACCATGTTCCTGGGTAGGAAGAATCAATATTGTGAAAATGACTAACTACCAAATGCAATCTACAGATTCAGTGCAATCCCTATCAAATTTCCAATGACATTTTTTACAGAACTAGGACAAAAATTTTCACAATAAATATGGACACTCAAAAGACCCCGAATAGCCAAAGCAGTCTTTAGAAAGAAGAATACAGCTGGAGGAATCCACGTTCCTGACTTCAGATTATACTACAAAGCTCCTGTCATCAAGACAGTGTGATACTGGTACAAAAACAGAAATGTAGACCAGTGGAACAAGTTATAAAGCCCAGAAATAAACCCATGCACCTATGGGTACCTTATTTTTGACAAAGGAGGCAAGAATATACAATGGGACAAAGATAGCTTCCTCAATAAATAGTGCTAAGAAAACTGGGCAGCTACATATAAAATGATGCAATTAGAATGCTTCCTAACACCAAGCACAAAGATGAACTCAAAATAGATTAAAGACCTAAATGTAAGACCAGAAACTTTAAAACTCTTAGAGGAAAATAGGCAGAACACTTGATGACATAAATCAAAGCAAGATCCTCTGTGGCCCACCTCTTAGAGTAATGGATATAAAAGCAAAAGTAGACAAGTGGGACCATATTAAACTTAAAAGCTTTTTCACAGTAAAGGAAACTCTAAACAAGGTGAAAAGACAACCGTCAGAATGGGAGAAAATAATAGCAACTGAATCAACAGAAAAATGATTAATTTCCAAAATATACAAGCAGCTCAAACAACTTAATCCCAGAAAAAACAAACAACCATTCAAAAAGTGGGGAAAAGAAAAACCTAAACAAACATTTCTCCAAAGAAGACATGGCTAGCAAACATATGAAAAGATGCTCAACATTGGTCATTATTCAGTTCAGTTCAGTTCTGTTCATTTGCTCAGCCGTGTCCGACTCTTTGCGACCCCATGAATCGCAGCACGCCAGGCCTCCCTGTCCATCACCAACTCCCGGAGTTCACTCAGATTCACATCCATTGAGTCAGTGATGTCATCCAGCCATCTCATCCTCTGTCATCCCCTTCTCCTGCCCCTAGTCCCTCCCAACATCAAAGTCTTTTCCAGTGAGTTAACTCTTAAAATGAGGTGGCCAAAGTATTGGAGTTTCAGCTTTAGCATCATTCCTTTCAAAGAAATCTCAGGGCTGATCTCCTTCAGAATGGACTGGTTGGATCGCCTTGCAGTCCAAGGGACTCTCAACAGTCTTCTCCAACACCACAGTTCAAAAGCATCAATTCTTTGGTGCTCAGCCTTCTTCACAGTCCAACTCTCACATCCATACATGACTACTGGAAAAAGAGAAATGCAAATCAAAACTGCAATGAGATATCACCTCACACTGCTCAGAATGACCCTCATCAAAGTGCTGGAAAGTGTGTGGAGAAAAGGGAACACTCTTGCACTGTTGGTGGGAATATAAATTGACACAGCCACTATGGAAGATGGTATGGAGATTTCTTAAGAAAACTAGGAATAAAACCACTGTATGACTTGGCTATCCCACTTCTAGGCATATACCCTGTGGAAATCAAAATTGAAAGAGACACATGTATCCCATTTTTCATTGAAGCACTGTTTAAAATAGATAGAACATGGAAGCAACCTAAACGCCTGTAAAAGATGAACGGATAAAGAATTTGTGGTATATATACACAATGGAATGTCACTCAGCCATAAAAAGGAACACATATGAGTCAGTTCTAATGAGGTGGATGAGTCTAGAACTTTTATACAGAGTGAAGTTAGTCAGAAAGAGAAAGACAAATACCATACTCTAATGCATATACACGGAATCTAGAAAAACGGTACTGAAGATTTTATTTATAGAGTAGCAAGGGAGAAACAGACATAAAGAACAAATTTATGGACATGGGGAGAGAGGAGGAGACGGTGAGAAGCATGGAAAGAGTAACATGGAAACTTACATTATCATATGTAAAATAAATAGCCAATGGAAATTTTCTGTATGGCTCAAGAAATTCAAATAGGTGCTTTGTATCACCTAGAGGGGTGGAATGGGGAGGGAAATGGGAGAGAGGTTCAAAATGGAATGGATATGGCTGATTCATATTGAGGTTTGACAGAAAGCAGTAAAATTATGGAAATAAATTATCCTTCAATAAAAAATTAAAATATGCTCTTGCACAACAAATAGGTAAAGAAAAATTAAAAGGGAGTAAAAATGTCTTGGGACAAATAAAAATAAAAACACTCCATTCTAAAACTTTTGGGATGCAGCAAAAGTAGCTCTGAGTAATGTTCCTAGTGATAAACACCTATATTAAGAAAAAGGAGCTCAAATAAACAACCTAGCTTCACACCTCAAAGAACTATAAATAGAAGAACAAACTATCCCAAAGCTAGGAGAAAAAGGACATAACAAGGATAAAAATGGACATAAACCTGATAGACATTAAAAAGATAATAGAAAAGATCATTAACACTAAAAGGTGATTTTTAAAGAAAAGATAAGCATAACATACAAATAAAGCAGTAATGGCATGAAAACAAACAAAAGATCAGTGAAACAAAATCAAGATCCAATAACTAACCCTCCCATATATAGTAGATTAGTTTGACAAAGGAACCAAGAACATACAATGGGAAAATAATAGTCGCTTCAATAAATGGTGTTGGGAAAACTGGATAAATACGTGTAAAAGAACAAAGGTAGATTATTAATAAATTCAACTCAAAATAGATTAAAGAGTTAATATAAGACCTGATGCTATAAAAACCCTGGAAGAAAACAAGGCAAGCTTCCTTGATGTTAGTGCTGGCAATAAATTATTGGATTTGGCAAGAAAAACAAAGGCAGTAAAAGCAAAAAATAAATAATTGGGACCACACCAAACTGAAAAACTTTTGCTCAGCAAAGGAAATATCTACATAATAAAAAGGCAACCTAAAGAATGTAAGAAAATGTTTGCAAGTCATGTATCTGATGGAAAGTTAATATCCAAAATACAAAAAAAAACAAAACAAAAACAAAAACAAAAAAACCTTACAGAACTCATGAGCAAAGAACCAAACAATCTGATCAGAAAATGTGTAAAAAAATTGAGTAGTTATTTTTTGGAAGAAGACATACAAATGGCCAGTAGGTTCATGTAAAGATCATAAACATCACTAATTATCAGGAAAATGGAACTCAAAGCCAGGTTGATCTCTCACCTCTTAGAATGACTATTATCAACAATATAAATGGGATGCATTGGCAATCATGTGGAGGAAAGGGAAATTTTGTGCACTACTAGTCAGAATATGGACTTCCCTGGTGGCTCAGATGGTAAAGCGTCTGTCTACAAAGGAAATGGCAACTCACTCCAGTACTTCTGCCTAAAATTCCGTGAATGGAGGAACCTGGTGTCTATGGGGTCACAGAGTCGGACACAACAGAGCGACTTCACTTCACTAGTGAGAATGTAAATTGGGACATGGAACAACATACTGGTTCCAAATAGGAAAAGGAGTACATCAAGGCTGTATATTGTCACCCTGCTTATTTAACTTATATGTAGAGTACATCATGAGAAATGATGACTGAATGAAGCACAAGGTGGAATCAAGATTGCCAGGAGAACTATCAATAACCTCAGATATACAGATGACACCACCTTATGGAAGAAAGTAAATAAGAACTTAAGAGCCTCTTGATGAAAGTGAAAGAGGAGAGTGAAAAAGTTGGCTTCAAGCTCAACATTCAGAAAACTAAGATCATGGCATCTGGTCCGATCACTTCATGGCAAATAGATAGGGAAACAGTGGAAACAATGACAGACTTTATTTTTTGGGGCTCCAAAATCATTGCAGATGGTGACTACAGCCATACAATTAAAAGACACTTGCTCCTTGGGGGAAAAAAAAATTATGAGCAACCTAGACAGCATATTAAAAAGCAAACATTACTTTTCCAACAAAAGTCCATCTAGTCGATGCTATGATTCTTCCAGTAGTCATGTATGTATGTGAGAGTTGGACTATAAAGAAAGCTAAGCACTGATGCTTTTGAACTGCGGTGTTGAAGAAGACTCTTGAGAGTCCCTTGGACTGCAAGGGTATCCAACCAGTCCATTCTAAAGGAAATTAGTCCTGAATATTCACTGGAAGGACTTATGTTGTAGCTGAAACTCCAATACTTGGGCTATCTGATGTGAAGAACTGACTCATTTGAAAAGACTGTGGTGTTATAAAGTGATCTAGTTTCATTCTTCTACAAGTGGTTGACCAGTTTTCCCAGCACCACTTGTTAAAGAGACTGTCTTTACTCCATTGTATATTCTTGCCTCCTTTGTCGAAGATAAGGTGTCCATAGGTGTGTGGGTTTATCTCAGGGCTTTCTATTTTGTTCCATTGATCTATATTTCTGCCTTTGTGCCAGTACCATACTGTCTTAATGACTGTGGCTTTGTAGTAGAGCCTGAAGTCAGGCAAGTTGATTCCTCCAGTTCCATTCTTCTCTCTCAAGATTGCTTTGGCTATTCGAGGTTTTTTTGTATTTCCATACAAATCTTGAAATTATTTGTTCTAATTCTGTGAAAAATACTGCTGGTAGCTTGATAGGGATTGCATTGAATCTGTAGATTGCTTTGGGTAGTATATTCATTTTCACTATATTGACTCTTCTGATCCATGAACATGGTATATTTCTCCATCTATTAGTGTCCTCTTTGATTTCTTTCATCAGTGTTTTATAGTTTTTGATATATAGGTCTTTAGTTTCTTTAGGTAGGTATATTCCTAAGTATTTTATTCTTTTCGTTGCAATGGTGAATGGAATTGTTTCCTTAATTTCTTTTTCTACGTTCTCATTATTAGTGTATAGGAATGCAAGGGATTTCTGAGTGTTTATTTTATATCCTGCAAATTTACTATATTCATTGATTAACTCTAGTAATTTTCTGGTGGAGTCTTTAGGATTTTCTATGTAAAGGATCGTGTCATCTGCAAACAGTGAGAGTTTTACTTCTTCTTTTCCAATTTGGATACCTTTTATTTCTTTTTCTGCTCTGATTGATGTGGCCAAAACGTCCAGAACTATATTGAATAGTAGTGGTGAAAGTGAGCACCCTTGTCTTGTTCCTGACCTTAGGGAAATGCTTTCAGTTTTTCACCACTAAGGATAATGTTTGCTGTGGGTTTGTCATATATAGCTTTTATTATGTTGAGGTACGTTCCTTCTATTCCTGCTTTCTGGAGAGTTTTTTTTTTTTTTATTATCATAAATGGATGTTGAATTTTGTCAAAGGCCTTCTCTGCATCTATTGATATAATCATATGGCTTTTATTTTTCAATTTGTTAATGTGGTGAATGACATTGATTGATTTGCGGATATTGAAGAATCCTTGCATCCCTGGGATAAAACCCACTTGGTCATGGTGTATTATCTTTTTAATGTGTTGCTGGATTCTGATTGCTAGGATTTTATTAACGATTTTTGCATCTATGTTCATCAGTGATATTGGCCTATAGTTTTCTTTTTTTGTGGCGTCTTTGTCAGGTTTTGGTATTAGGGTGATGGTGGCCTCATAGAATGAGTTTGGAAGTTTACCTTCCTCTGCAATTTTCTGGAAGAGTTTGAGTAGGATAGGTGTTAGCTCTTCTTGAAATTTTTGGTAGAATTCAGCTGTGAAGCCGTCTGTACCTGAGCTTTTGTTTGCTGGAAGATGTATGATTACAGTTTCAATTTCCATGCTTGTGATAGGTCTGTTAAGATTTTCTATTTCTTCCTTGTTCAGTTTTGGAAAGTTATACTTTTCTAAGAATGTGTCCATTTCTTCCACGTTGTCCATTTTATTGGCATATAATTGCTGATAGTAGTCTGTTATGATCCTTTGTATTTCTGTGTTGTCTGTTGTGATCTCTCCATTTTCATTTCTAATTTTATTGATTTGATTTTTTTCTCTGCTTCTTGATAAGTCTGGCTAATTGTTTGTCTATTTTATTTATCTTTTCAAAGAATCAGCTTTGGTCAACCACTTGTAGAAGAATGAAACTAGATCACTTTCTAACACCACACACAAAAATAAACTCAAAATGGATTAAAGATCTAAATGTAAGACCAGAAACTATAAAACTCCTAGAAGACAACATAGCCAAAACACTCTCCGACATAAATCACAGCAGGATCCTCTATGATCCACCTCCCAGAATACTGGAAATAAAAGCAAAACTAAATAAATGGGATCTAATTAAAATTAAAAGCTTCTGCACAACAAAGGAAACTATAAGCAAGGTGAAAATACAGCCTTCTGAGTGGGAGAAAACAGTAGCAAATGAAGCAACTGACAAACAACTAATCTCAAAAATATACAAGCAACTTATGCAGCTCAACTCTAGAAAAATAAATGATCCAATCAAAAAATGGGCCAAAGAACTAAATAGGCATTTCTCCAAAGAAGACATACGGATGGCTAACAAACACATGAAAAGATGCTCAACATCATTCATTATCAGAGAAATGTAAATCAAGACCACAATGAGGTACCATTTCACACCAGTCAGAATGGCTGGGATCCAAAAGTCTACAAGCAATAAATGCTGAAGAGGGTGTGGAGAAAAGGAAACCCTCTTACACTGTTGGTGGGAATCCAAACTAGTACAGCCACTATGGAAAACAGTGTGGAGATTCCTTTAAAAATTACAAATAGATCTGCCTTATGATCCAGCAATCCCACTGCTGGGCATACACACCGAGGAAACCAGAATTGAAAGAGACACATGTACCCCAATGTTCATTGCAGTATTGTTTATAATTGCCAGGACATGGAAATAACCTAGATGTCCATCAGCCCATGAATGGATAAGAAAGCTGTGGTACATATACACAATGGAGTATTACTCAGCCCTTAAAAAGAATACATTTGAATCAGTTCTAATGAGATGGATGAAACTGGAGCCGATTATACAGAGTGAAGTAAGCCAGAAAGAAGAACACCAATAGAGTATACTGACACATATATATGGAATTTAGAAAGATAATAATGATGACCTTGTTTGTGAGACAACAAAAGAGACACAGATGCATAGATTGAACTTTTGGACTCTGTGGGAGAGGGAGAGGGTGGGATGATTTGGGAGAATGGCACTGAAACATGTATACTATCATGTAAGAAATGAAGTGCCAGTGTATGTTCGATACAGGATACAGGATGCTTGGGGCTCGTTCATGGGGATGATCCAGAGAGATGATATGGGCTGGGAGGTGGGAGGGGGTTTCAGGTTTGGGAGCACACGTACACCTGTGGCTGATTCATGTCAATGTATGGCAAAACCAATACAGTATTGTAAAGTAGAATAAAATTAAAAAAAAAAGAAAATGTAAAAAAAAGTTATATGTTGAATCTGAAAAAAAAAGAAAGAAAAGACTGTGATACTGGGAAAGATTGAAGGCAGGAGGGGAAGGTGATGACAGAGGATGAGATGGTTGGATGACATCACCAGCTGAATGGACATGAATTTGAATAAGCCCTGGGAGTTGGTGATACATAGGGAGGCCTGGCGTGCTGCAGTCCATGGAGTCATATTGAGTTAGACATGACTGAGCGAATGAAATGAACTGAAATTGGTACAGTCAAAATGGAAAACAGTATGGCAGTTCCTAAAAAACTGAAAATAAACTGCCACAAAATTTCACTTTTGGATATATCCATAGAGAAAGACCACAGGATATTAAAAGGATATGTGCAGTCTGATTCTCATTTCAGCATCATTCACATTAGCTAAGATACAGAAACAAAATGCCATTCAATTAAAAAATGGATAAAGAGAATGTGAATGGAAAATGTATAGCTGTGAGAAAGAAATACTGCCAGTTGAGACTGCATGGATAGATATTAAGTATGTTAAGCTAAGTGAAATAATTCAGAGGGAAAAATGTAAATAATGCATGGTATTTTTATGTGTGGGATGTTGCAAAAGTGAAACTCATAGAAACTGAGAATAGAAAGTTGGTTGCCAGGGACTGGGAACAAGAAGAGATCCATAAAAGGGTATAAACTGTTCATTCTAGCACTGTTTATAATAGCCAGGACATGGGACATGGAAATAACCTAGATATCCATCAGCAGGTGAATGGATAAGAAAGCTGTGGTACATATACACATTGGAGTATTACTCAGCCATTAAAAAGAATACATTTGAATCAGTTCTAATGAGGTGGATGAAACTGGCACCTATTACACAGAGTGAAGTAAGCCAGAAAGAGAAACACCAGTACAGTATACTAACACATATATATGGAATTTAGAAAGATGGTAATGATAACCCTGTATGCGAGACAGCAAAAGAAACACAGATGTATAGAATAGTATTTTGGACTCTGTGGGAGAGGGTGAGGGTGGGATGATATGGGAGAATGACATGAAAACAGGTATAATATCATATATGAAATGAATCGCCAGTCCAGGATCAATGCATGATACTGGATGCTTGGGGCTGGTGCACTGGGACAACCCAGAACAATGGTATGGGGAGGGAGGAAGGAGGGGGCTCCAGGATGGGGAACTTGTGTGTACCTGTGGCAGATTCATGTTGATGTATGGCAAAACCAATACAATATTGTAAAGTATTTAACCTCCAATTAAAATAAATACATTTATATTTTTTAAAAAAGAAAAAATACTAGGCCAAACATTATACAGGGACAAAGTATACAAAATATTCACATTTATTAAGCTTCTAGAATTAGATTTAAATTATATTTGTGCCATTCTAGTTATAGCTTACACTTGAATGAGTAAATTCACTTTTTCCCATGGAGTACATTAGTACTAATGTACTAACTTGAAATGTAAGGTGATAAAAATAATTAAAACAAAAATTACAAGTTAAATAGAAGCCTGATACTTTAAAATCTTATTTTAAATATTTTTTCTCTGTAAAAAACAATATGGCTTTATGTTTAGACATTTCTTATAGACAATAAATAAAATAATTCAATTTAAAAAAGGGGGGTACAAACTTTTAGATGTAGGGTGAATAATGTCTGAGGATCTAATAGAAAACATGGTAACTATAGCTAATAATAATATATTATATAAGTGTGGATCACAATAAACTTTGGAAAATTCTGAAAGAGATAGGAATACCAGACCACCTGACCTGCCTCTTGAGAAATCTGTATGCAGGTCAGGAAGCAACAGTTAAAACTGAACATGGAACAACGAACTGGTTCCAAATAGGAAAGGAAGTGCGTCAAGGCTGTATATTGTCACCCTGCTTATTTAACTTATATGCAGAGTACATCATGAGAAACCCTGGGCTGGAAGAAACACAAGCTGGAATCAAGATTGCCGGGAGAAATATCAATAACCTCAGATAGGCAGATGACACCACCCTTATGGCAGAAAGTGAAGAGGAGCTAAAGGGCCTCTTGATGAAGGTGAAAGAGGAGAGTGAAAAAGTTTGCTTAAAGCTCAACATTCAGAAAACGAAGATCATGGCAGCCGGTCCCATCACTTCATGGGAAATAGATGGAGAAACAGTGGAAACAATGTCAGACTTTATTTTTGGGGTTCCAAAATCACTGCAGATGGTGACTGCAGCCATGAAATTAAAAGGCGCTTAGTCCTTGAAAGAAAAGTTATGACCAACCTAGATAGCATATTCAAAAGCAGAGACATTATTTTGCCAACTAAGGTCCATCTAGTCAAGGCTATGATTTTTCCTGTGGTCATGTATGGATGTGAGAGTTGGACTGTGAAGAAGGCTGAGCACCGAAGAATTGATGCTTTTGAAGTGTGGTGTTGGAGAAGACTCTTGAGAGTCCCTTGGACTGCAAGGAGATCCAGCCAGTCCATTCTGAAGGAGGTCAGCCCTGGGATTTCTTTGGAAGGAATGTTGTTAAAGCTGAAACTCCAATACTTTGGCCACCTCATGCGAAGAGTTGACTTATTGGAAAAGACTCTGATGCTGGGAGGGATTGGGGGCAGGAGGAGAAGGGGACGACCGGGGATGAGATGGCTGGATGGCATCATGGACTCGATGGATGTGAGTCTGAGTGAACTTCGAGAGATGGTGGTGAACAGGGAGGCCTGGTGTGCTGCGATTCATGGGTTCGCAAAGAGTTGGACATGACTGAGTGACTGAACTGAACTGAACTGATATTACTGAAATTTGCTGATAGTGTAGAACTTAAATATTCACATACATATGCAAAGATAAAAGTGTTGGATATTTTAACTAGATGGTGGAAATCTTTTCACAATGTATATGTATATGTATATCAAATTACTGTGATATGCACTTAGACATTTTATTTGTCAACTTTTTTTTGTCAACTATACATCAGTGATACTGGGGAACCTTTATGTATTCAGTGTAAAAATATTATTTTAAACAGCCTTTACAAGTATTCCACTAAGATATCTGTGAAAGCAAGAAAATAGATGTAAACTCAGTACTACATCAGACTACTGGGGAGTTTGATGTCAGAAGGTGGAGGAAAAAAATCTCCCAGAGGCACATACATCTTAAACAAACTTGCTTATAGTTCACTCCTCTTGGCACACTCAGTCTTCCTCATGATAAAGGTGACACTAAAATCAAGATCAAGAGGTTTGATGATTTGTCCCCTACTTACTTCCTGATTTAGAGACTCAGAGTCTTGAATAGCTCAGAAATTTTCTTCCTCCTCCCTATATGACCAGAGGGAACACTAGTCACCTATGACCTGCCCTGAGACTGTCCCTTTGTGATTCTTTAGCATTTTTCAACAGCTCTTAAAGCAGTGACTCTTTGGTCATTTTACTTTGTTTGTTTTTCTCCCTCTATGCAACATACTCTTTGGAGACAAGGATTATTTCTTAATTATCTCTGCATTTCCACTGCCCTAGCATATTCTTTATGACATAGAAGCTCATAATAGATGTTTGCTGAGTTGAAATAATGCAGTTAAAATTGAATTAGTGTTTTTTATTGTATGGAGTATTGTTATATATTTTCACAGGAAAAAGTTATAAAAGCATTTACTGTGATTCATAAATAGATGCTTTCAATATAAATTATTTTTCTTAAAGTATAAGTTTCCAGAAAATAAACACATTCATTCAGATTTATACATAAAACAAAGCAGCATGCATCTGTACCTGGCTGTGGTACAGATTGTGTAATGTAATTTTTAAATTAATGAAATTACATTTCCATTTCTCTGACTAACAAGAGTTTCTTTCTATAGTGCTGGTTTCTGTGAATGATAAGACTTTTAACAATTTCTTAAGTCAGACTTCTAGAAATCTTAGTTTCTTCTGCTTATAATGCTTTCTCATTGCTGAATTATATTTTGTCTTTAAATCACATAATTAATATCTCACTACAGAATTTTCTTTTCATATTTAGGATATAGCAATGCCTGGCAGCCTACATCAAATTGACTTAGCAGGAATGCACACAAAATGCCCTAATAACCAGTTCTTCTGCCTTCTGTTTCACTCCCTTGACCTTTAATTTAATCTCAATGCTACAATAAAATACATATATGGCCAGATCAATGCTTTGCTTAAAGTCCATTGATGGCTCCCATCACTTAGACTCCTTCTGACATAATTCTCATGTTTACAACTCTTGTTTATCTCATGACTTCTGATGATATAATTCTTGCCTATCTCCTTTCAAATATTATCTCTCATTACTACCCTTTCCCATCAAAATAATACTCAAAGAACTCTATACTTCTCAAAATCTTTGAAACATTGTCTTCCAGTCAAGTAAGCTGATTACTTCAACAGATTTGTCTTCTTCTGCTTCACCATCCCTTACATGTATTTTCTCTAAGAGAATCAACAAGCTAGCTATTTATTTTTATGTGGTATCAGTATAGAATTTCCAAATTTGTTGACATATTGAGTGCAGCACTTACACAGCATCATCTTTCAGGATTTGAAATACCTCAACTGGAATTCCATCACCTCCACTAGCTTTGTTCATAATGATGCTTTCTAAGGCCCACTTGACTTCACATTCCAGGATGTCTGGCTCTAGGTGAGTGATCATGCCATAGTGATTATCTTGGTCTTGATTATCTTGGTTGTGATTATCTTGGTCTTATTTAACTTACATGCAGAGTACATCATGAGAAATGCTGGGCTGAAAGAAGCACAAGCTGGAATCAACATTGCCAAGAGAAATATCAATAACTTCAGATATGCAGATGACACCACCCTTATGGCAGAAAGTGAAGAGGAACTAAAAAGACTCTTGATGAAAGTGAAAGTGGAAAGTGAAAAGTTGGCTTAAAGCTCAACATTCAGAAAATGAAGATCATAGCATCTGGTCCCATCACTTCATGGGAAATAGATGGGGAAACAGTGTCAGATTTTATTTTGGGCTCCAAAATCACTGCAGATGGTGACTGCAGCCATGAAATTAAAAGACACTTTTTCCTTGGAAGGAAAGTTATGACCAACCTAGATAGCATATTCAAAAGCAGAGACATTATTTTGCCAACAAAGGTCTGTCTAGTCAAGGCTATGGTTTTTCCAGTGGTCATGTATGAATGTGAGAGTTGGACTGTGAAGAAAGCTGAGCACTGAAGAATTGATGCTTTGAACTGTGGTGTTGGAGAAGACTCTTGAGAGTCCCTTGAACTGCAAGGAGATCCAACCAGTCTATTCTGAGGAGATCAGCCTTGGGATTTCTTTGGAAGGAATGATGCTAAAGCTGAAACTCCAGTACTTTGGCCACCTCATGTGAAGAGGTGACTCATTGGAAAAGACTCTGATGCTTGGAAGGATTAGGGGAAGGAGGAGAAGGGGAAAACAAAAGATGGGATGGCTGGATGGCATCACTGACTCAATGGATGTAAGTCTGAGTGAACTCCAGGAGTTGGTGATTGACAGGGAGGCCTGAAGTGCTGCGATTCATGGAGTTGCACAGTCGGACATGACTGAGCCACTGAACTGAACTGAGTATAGAATTTGCATACTTCTATTTTTTTTTTTTTACTTATTGTATTCTAATTGTTTATCCACATGTCTGTCTCTTCTTCTCTCTATTTTCCTGCATCCAAGCCAAGAACCTTGTGTGGGTGTACTCAGTTGCTCAGTCATATCTGGCTTTTTGCAGTCCGATGGACTATAGCCCACCAGGCTCCTCTGCCCATGGAATTTTCCAAGCAAGAATACTGGAGCAGGGTGCCATTTCTTACTCCAGGTAATCTTCCTGACACAAGGATCAAACCCATGTTTCTTATGTCTCCTGCATTAGCAGGTAGATTCTTTATTGCCAGTGTCACTTGGGAGCCCCCTCAAGAATCTTGTTTAGTCACCAAGTCAATCCTGAACCAGTCAGTTGTTCCATACGGAGTTCTAACTGTTACTTCTTCACCTGCATACAGGTTTCTCAGGAGACAGGTAAGATGGTATGGTATTCTCATCTCTTCAAGAGCTTTCCACAGTTTGCTATGACCCACATAGCTGAGAATCTTATTGGTCTTCAATCTACAGAAGAACAACTGACATGTAATAAACTCAGAATAAGGATTAGTTGGGTCAATAATTTTTAGCTTTTTAAAGACACTAAAACCTTATTTAATCAAATATTTAGACCCTTCTGTGACCTCCTCTGACCCTTCTATGATTTTAGACAATAATTGTGAGTTATATTACTCAATATCTGTTTGTCCAATATACATTTATGTTCATATTTTGCATAAGACAATAATATAAAGGTATATTATAAAATCATGAATAAAACAAATGTGAGGATGAGAAAACCTTTTCTATTTTTTTCCACATACTGAATGAATCCTCTCAAATAGTTTTGTTGTCCTATACTAGAATATACTACCTATTCTAATTCAGGGCTATTGCTATTGTTGAACTGACAAAAGAATCAATTTCTACTGTATAGGTTTTTTTTTAATTTTCTTGACAGCATAAACTTGAACTGTTATTTCTTCACAGCATGAGAGAAAAGAAAAGAACACTTTTTTATGACCACAGTAAAACCTGAAAATCTTGAAAGTACATGTTTTATATACTATTAGGGAATGACTTCATGAATCATTAAAATGGACAGGTATAGGGATTACTATTAAGAAAGGTAATCACTATGGAAAAAGAATTTTTGTTTTTAAATGATTTATCTGTCACTATGTGTTAGCTAGAGCTGTTTTGTTGCTCAAATCATGACATAGATAAAGATAAAGCCTTCAACCTGTACCAAAGATAACATAAAAGACAATCAAGATTCCATTGCTTGAATCAAATAGCTACTATTCTTGAACAAAGGTGAGAAAAACTAGCTTTACAATGTCTTTTTGCTTAGAGGTCAAGTTCTAGGGAAGAAATATGAACCAAAATAAGCGTTGTCTAGTAGCACTTCACAGTGGAGTACTTCCTTTCTCTCCCTTGTATGTGGAACTCTATTGAATAAATTCAATTTCTATTCTCTGTCTTCCATGGTTTGATAGCAATGGGAAGGGAACCGGTTTAAAGGTGGACTATGTGGTGAGGTCCTGATTACTCTGTCTCCTCCCTAGTGCTCATCACAATTGCTGACAAGATATGTTAATATGGGGAAAAGCTTCAGCATCTTTGTACATCAGAACTAGGTGTCATCTTATTTCAGGAAGGTGAAAGAATTTCTGCTCTCTTATGGCCAGTGGAGTCAAACTGAAAGCATCCAGAACTGAAAAACAAACTCCTTCTAAGAGAAAATATTTAATAGGTGTGAGGATGAGATGGAGAGAAAAGGAAAGTGGGGAAGAAGCCTACAGGCCCTGCTCAGGAGATGAGGGCTGACAGAGGGGCCTCTGGGTGCCCCCAGAGTGGTTGACAGTATTTCAATTCTGAAAAAAGCATCTGGTATAAATAGTACAGTGAAGTACAGGAGTGTAGTACCTTTATGTATACCACACCCAGGTTGCCACTCAAGGAAGATCTGTGGAAAAATGCCCCCCAGCCCCTTCAGGCATCTGAAAGGAGATGGTGACTTATACTTCTCCTACCAGATGAAGAAGAAACAATAAGAACACTATGAGAATCTGGATAGATCTCATTAACATGATGTTCTCAGAACACTTTAAATTCCTAATTCTATAAGAAAAAACTAGATAAGTATAAAACTATGTTTTTGAGAGTAGAATAAAGGGGAAAAATATGGAGCATAACAAAATCAAAATAAAACACCACCATTTCTCTGGAATATCTTCATCTTTGGTAACTTCAAGTTACTAAAAGGAAAAGGTAAAATGTAGAAAATACATGTTTCATGTCCTTGATAAAATTTTAAAAGAAACAAAATTTATCACCCTGTTCCTCAGCTTTCATTGAATGAGAGAATCCTTTTAGAATCTTGTGAAAATGATGGATTCCACCTAGAAAAAATACATATGCCAACACTCTCACAGAAAAAAAAAGTGTTTGCAGAAAATTTTAGGAGTTTTATAAGCTCCCTCAAATACATCTGTTGATCCCAGATTACCCTTTATTATTCTGAGCTCTCCAGATAAACAGAATTAGTAGAAACAGACTGATTCCTGTATGTATGAATTAGCTTACATAATCATGGAGCCTGAGATCCATACTGCAAGGTTTGCAGTTGGCAAGCTGGAGACCCAGGGGATCTTGTGGTGTGAGTCCCAGTCCAATTCCTGTTCCTACCTCAGTTTGAAGACAGGCAGACAGAAAAAAGAATGCTCACTTATTCAGCATTTTTGTCTTCTTCAGGCCTTCATCTGATTGGTTGAATCCTGCCCACTTTGGGGAGGGCCGCCTGTGTTCCTCAGTCTACAAATTCAGACATTAATCTCATCTAGAAACATCCTCCTGGACATCCCAGAATAATGTTTAACCAACTATCTGAGCACTCTGTGGCCCAATCAATTTAGCACATAAAATGAACCATCATAATCTTTCATGAAAAGAAAGATGTCATGAGAAAGATGAATATATGATATCCTGTATATGTGGAATCTTAAAAATGTTATAAAAGAACTTATTTAAAAAGCAGAAATAGACTTACAGACATAGAAAACAGTCATGATTTTGTTGTTGCTCAGTTGCTCAGTTGTATTCTATTCTGTGACCCCATTGACTGTAGCACACCAGCCTTCTTGTTCTTCACTGTTTTCCAGAGTTTGCTCAGATTCATCTCTATTGAGTCAGTGATGCTATCTAACCATCGCATCCTCTGCTACCCTTTTCTCCTTTTGCCTTCCATCTTTCCCAGCATCAGAATCTTTTCCAATGACTTGCCTCTTCGCATCAGGTGGCCAAAATATTGGAGTTTCATCTTTAGCATCAGTCCTTCCAATGAATTTTCAGGGTTGATCTCTTTTAAGATTGACTGGTTGGCTCTCCTTGCTGTCCAAAGGACTCTCAAGATTCTTCTCTAGCACTACAGTCTAAAAGCATTAATTCTTTGGTGTTCAGCCTTCTTTATACTTCAACTCTCACATCCATACATGACTAATGGAAAAATCATAGCTTTGGCAAACTTATGATTACCAAAGGGGAAAGGAGGAGAGAGATAAATTAGGAGTTTGAGGTTGACATGTGCAAACTCTTATACACAAAATGGATAAGCAGTAAACTCCTACTGTATAGTAGAGGGTACTACAACATCTTATAATAAACTATAGTGGAAAAGACTATAAACAAGAATGCATACATATAATAAAACTTCATTGCTTTGCTGTATATCAGAAACTAGCACAGCATTTAAACCAACATATTTTGACAAAAATTTTTTAATAAAAAAGAGGAAAGTCTCATAAATAAAGCACAATCTGAGATAAGTTAACATTGATACCAATATCCAAATTCATAGAGCACAAATATTTGAGTTGAACAGACATTTCAAAATCCTAGTTCAGTTTTCACCATTGGCTGTGTGATCTTGGGTACATATTACTCAGCATGTCTAAACTTGGCGAGAAACACACAAGAATGGATGAGTATGGCAGTTACGGTCACAGGGTAAAGAATATGATTCTTGAATTTAAAATTACAGTGGAAGCAATGAGTATCACACTGTACATTGAAAAATTAGAGAAAAACTTAGGAAAAAAAATAAATTTAATTTTAGATCTAAAAACAAACAAACAAAAATCAGATTGCATATAAACAGGAAATAGGTTGTACTCATAACTCCCCCAAAGAAAGCCACACAGTTAGAAGGAGAAGGTGTTAGCCAGTAGCAGCCAGGAAACATTTGTAGGTGGAAAAATCACAAAGATATTTTCAAATACTAAACAAGTAGCAAATACATAGTGCCCTTCATGAACAAAGATATGAAGAATTTTCTCCAGAACAATAAAAATTGATCAATATTCCAATAAAAGACAGAAAATTATGACCAGAAAAGAAAAGCCAAGAGCACTGAAATCAGTCAAAATGTAGAAATATCAGAGTCATCCTAAATATAGAGTTTATCACAAAATGTTTATATTTGGAATAAAAATCTATATAGTTTAAGAAATGGGACATATACACTGAGCTTGAATGTTTAAAAAATTAGGACACTGGAGGAGAGAGTGCCTCATAACTCATTTTAAAAATAATATTTAAAAATTGAGCAATCCCACTGCTGGGCATACACACTGAGGAAACCAAAATTGAAAGAGACACATGTACCCCAATGTTCATTGCAGCACTGTTTATAATAGCCAGGACATGGAAGCAACCTAGATGTCCATCAGCAAATGAATGGATAAGAAAGCTGTGGTTCATATACACTATGGAATACTACTCAGCCCTTAAAAAGAGTAAATTTGACTCAGTTCTAATGAGATGGATGGAATTGGAACCGATTATACAGAGTGAAGTAAGCCAGAAAGAAAAACACCAATACAGTATACTGACACATATATATGGAATTTAGAAGACAGTAATGATGACCCTATATGTGAGACAACAAGAGACACAGAGGTATAGAGTGGACTTTTGGACTCTGAGGGAGAGGGAAAGGGTGGGATGGTTTGGGAGAATGGCAGTGAAGCATCAGTATTTTCCTGTAAGAAACGAAGCGCTAATCTATGTTTGGTGTAGGATGCAGGATGCATGGGGCTGATGCACAGGATGATTCAGGTAGAGGATGTGGGGTGGGAGGTGGGAGGGGGCTTCGGCATTGGGCGATTGTGTTCACCTATGGCTGATTCGTGTCAATGTATGGCAAAACAAATACAGTATTGTAATTAAAAAAATAAATAAATTTAACTAAAAATAAAAAAATAAAAAAATAAAATAAAAATTGAGCACTGGATAGTGACTTCTGGTAGATTTAGAAATTTGGTATTCACATTATTCCAGAAACTGACCCCTAACACAAGAGCCTATACAGGTCCACAAAAGTGGAAAAAGTGCAAACAGTTAAAATTCTTTTAAATTAACATTTGTATACTCTTCTCTTTTGGGTAACTGATCAAATTTTTCAGGAAGAACCTTAGTCTAATAATTTTTTTTATTCTTTCATACCTTAAAATATTTTTCTATTACTTTGGCATAATAATACCACTTGGTAGTAAGTTCCAGGTTTATGTTATTTTTAGGTTTGCATTATTTTCACCTCACAGCTATGAGTAATATTACCTATTGTCTTCTAGTGTTTAGGCTTATGAAGGAAAATTCTTAAGTAAGTCTGATTTTTGCATATTTTTCACTAGTCTGTTTCCTCCTTCTCAGTATTCCAGAATAGGTGTGAAAGGGATATAAAATGAATCACAAAGACATAAATTTAACTGACACAGTGGAGTATACTCTTAGACTCCTGGATAGTGGCCACCTCTGCTCCCCCCTTATGTTGGCCTCCAGACTTGATGAAACTGCACTGATAGGCATGGGAGCTGCTTTCCTAATAAATCCTCTCTCTCTCTCTCTCTCTCTCTTCAGTCTTGCATGGACTGCAAGGTACATTTTCTTCTTGCAATGGAAAATATATATGTTTGGAACAAAACCATTTGCTGAATACTTTGCCCTGTCCTCCTTGTCTCCTGCTCACAGGACTGTCAGTGCAGAGCCTTTGCCTCTCATCCCTCAGCTCTCATTACCACTGCCCTGAGATTTCATTTTCCTCATCAATTGTAAGCACCCCATCCTTGTTTCAGGCTAAGCTAACTAGTAAATTACTTTATGGAAATGTTTGTGATTTTGAAACAGGTTATCAATCAATTTATAAACAAATTATGATAATCCATCAAACTAAAAAGTATTTTTTTCCCCTTAAATGATGGAATCATCATAAGGGATGATTTTTTTTTTAAAAGCATTCATAAACATGCTAGGTAAAAGTGCAAATTAATTCAATTTGCTTGAAAAAGCTTTGGCAAGAGATTTAGAAATGCTTCTAAACTTTTATTTCTTAATTCCACATGCTACAAAGTATTCTAAGAAAGTAAATGAAATAACGTAAAGCTTGATGAACAAAGAGATCCAACCAGTCCATCCTAAAGGAGATCAGTCCTGGGTGTTCTTTGGAAGGACTGATATTGACGCTGAAACTGCAACACTGCGAAGAGCTGACTTATTTTAAAAGACCCTGATGATGCAGGTGGTGACTGCAGCCATGGAATTAAAAGACACTTACTCCTTGAAAGAAAAATTATGACCAATCTAGATAGCATATTGAAAAGCAGAGACATTATTTTGCCAACAAAGGTCCATCTAGTCAAGGTTATTGTTTCTCCAGTGGTCATGTATGGATGTGAGTTGGACTGTGAAGAAAGCTGAGCGCCAAAGAATTGATGCTTTTGAATTGTGGTGTTGTAGAAGACTCTTGAGAGTTCCTTGGACTGGAAGGAGATCCAAATAGTCCATTTTAAAGGAGATCAGTCTTGGGTGTTTTTGGAAGAAATGATGCTAAAGCTGAAACTCCAGTACTTTGGCCACCTCATGAGAAGAGTTGACTCACTGGAAAAGACTCTGATGCTAAGAGGGATTGAGGGCAGGAGGAGAAGGGGAAAACAGAGGATGAGATGGATTGATGGCATCACTGACACAATGGACGTGAGTTTGAATGAACTCCAGGAGATGGTGATGGACGGGGAGGCCTCAGTTCAGTTCAGTCACTCAGTCGTGTCCGACTCAGCAATCTCATGAATCACAGCATGCCAGGCCTCCCCCGTCCATCACTAACTCCCGGAGTTCACTCGAACTCATGTCTATCGAGTCCGTGATGCCATCCAGCCACTTCATCCTCTGTCGTCCCCTTCTCCTCATGCCCCCAATGTCTCCCAGCATCAGAGTCTTTTCCAATGAGTCAACTCTTCGCATGAGGTGGACCAAAGTACTGGAGTTTCAGCTTCAGCACCATTCCCTCGAAAGAACATACAGGACTGATCTCCTCTAGAATGGACTGGTTGGATCTCCTTGCAGTCCAAGGGACTCTCAAGAGTCTTCTCCAACACCACAGTTCAAAAGCATCAATTTTTGGCACTCATCTCTCTTCGCAGTTCAACTTTTGCATCCATACTTGACACCTGGAAAAACCATAGCCTGACTAGACGGACCTTTGTTGGCAAAGTAATGTCTCTGTTTTTCAATATGCTACCAAGGTTGATCATAACTTTCCTTACAAGGAGTAAGCGTCTTTTAATTTCATGGCTGTAAGCACCATCTGCAGTGGTTTTGGAGCCCCCAAAATAAATTCTGATACTGTTTTCACTGTTTCCCAATCTATTTGCCATGAAGTGATGATCTTCGTTTTCTGAATGTTGAGCTTTAAGCCTACTCTTTCACTCTCCTCTTTCGTTTTCATCAAGAGGCCTTTTAGTTCCTCCTCACTTTCTGCCATAAAGGTGGTGTCATCTGCATATCTGAGGTTGTTTATATTTCTCCAGGCAATCTTGATTCCAGCTTGTGCTTCTTCCAGCCCAGCGTTTTTCATGATGTACTCTGCATAGAAGTTAAATAAGCAGGGTGACAATATACAACCTTGACCTACTCCTTTTCTTATTTGGAACTGATCTGTTGTTTCATGTCCAGTTCTAACTGTTTCTTCCTGACCTGCATATAGGTTTCTCAAGAGGCAGGTCAGGTGGTCTGGTATTCCCATCTCTTTCAGAATTTTCCACAGTTAATTGTGATCCACACAGTCAAAGACTTCGACATAGTCAATAAAGCATAAATAGATGTTTTTCTGGAACTCTCTTGATTTTTCGATGATCCAGCAGATATTGGCAATTTGATCTCTGGTTTCTCTGCCTTTTCTAAAACCAGCTTGAACATCTGGAAGTTCATGGTTTATGCATTGCTGAAGCCTGGCTTGGAGGCCTGGCGTGCTGCAATTTATGGGGTCGTAAAGAGTTGGACACGAGTGAGTGACTGAACTGAAGTGAACTGATACTGGAAAAGACTGAGGGCAGGAAGTGAAGGGGATGACAAAGGATGAGATGGTTGGATGGCATCACCGACTCAGTGGACACAAGTTTGGGTAAGAGCTTGTGATGGACAGCAAGACCTTGCTTTCTGTGGTTCATGGGGTCACAAAGAGTCAGAGATGACTGAGAGACTGAACTGAAAGGAACTGAGCTGATGGACAAAAATGTCTATTTTACAAAGCTATTAGAAAATATATATTGGGAAGGGGACAGATGTCAGAAGTTTGACAAATGAAAACTAAATTTTAGTTCTTAAGAATATTATTGCTCTAGTATCTTTACAAAGAATATGTAACAGCATGGACAAGTTCTGCTTTATAAGATTAACTAAAAATAATAAATAGTGTAAATTCATAATATATTAATATATAATCTAGTTATTTAAACAGTGTAGAAACATATTTCAAAGAAAAATAGCAAAATGTTAAACATGTTTTGCCTTGGATGGCTACAATTGTGTTTTTCATTTTTATTTGCATACTTTAAATGTGAAAATAAAGAAAAACATTTGTTTGTAGTGAGAAACTTTAAGCCAAATCAGATAATTTAAGTGTGCAAAGTTGGACCAGACAGATGCAATGGAAAAAAAAAAATCTAACGGAGACGTCTGGTTTTCCTGGATCTTTGGCTTTCTATTTGACCAAGCGCCTTTTTCCTTTTATTAAACTTTCTTCAGAAGTGCAGTATTTGGCAATGTAGAGGAAAGACTAACACATCCCCAAATCTATGTCTTTAAATTTATTTTTAACCTACAGTACTAATAAAGAAAAACTGGTGTGACATGTCTGTGAGAAGTCAAGAGTAAAATTCCTAATATGTAAGACTAAAATGTTCTTGAGGTTCTGAATGCCAGGGGGTAAAATACCTACATACTATTAATGCAGAGAAATTGCATGGTGGAATTTAATCTGACAGTTTTTTTTCTGCCAACTGAGAACAGGAGAAATAATTAATAATGACAAACTATGTATACTGTTAAGATTTGTAGAAAGCAATTGGTAAAACTGCAGGAGAGGAAATCATCTTTCCTGGAATTGATTGGCATCCTCCTGTATACATTACTGACCTGGTCTGCCCCTTCTTGCTCTCAGAAATGTCTCCAGATATTTAAATTAGCCCTTTCATGATTTGACAGTGGAAAATAGTTGATTGAGACCAAAGTCCTTAAGTTAATAGCTTGTCATAGATCAATGCATCCTGGTAAGTTTACTAAGGTTCACTGAAAATCCAGAAGTGCTATGTGGGACCCATGCTTCATCACTGAGCTTGAGTCAAGGAAGTATGAACGCTGATAGGATGGCACTGTATGATTTGACTGCTGTGTCCACCTGACACAATACCTAAAACTCTCTTGGCTTTGCTCCCCTCCCCCTCAGTATCACCCAGAAGCATCAGAATGTCACCCAGTGATTTCTTATTAGTTTCAGGGTGTTCCTCAGCTGCTTGGTCAAGCAAGAGACTTTGTAACTCTTTTTCCTTAACTAATGTCCTTCTATTGTCAGTCAAGGATACTGTATCCCAGTGTATGGAAATATTCTGAGACCATATCCTGTCGGTGTCCATGCCTAATCTTGGTGCTACTACCTGTTTACCTCTCCCACTGCAAGGCACCTCTGTCCAGGACATATACCCATCACACACCTTTGTCCTATTGCTTCTGTCCAGGTGCTGAATATCACAACTGCCAAAATTTGCCAAAATGTCAATTGTTACTATATTTCTGGAACTTTCAATTAAGTTAAATGAACTTGCAAATAAAATCATGAAGTGCTCTGTGCTGACAGGGAAGAATTCACTCTTAACTTGAGGGGCAACACGTGATACTGGCTTGCACACTAAGGTCTTGCATAGAACAGAATAAAAATAGCAATTTACATTTTTAATTACATCTCCCTTCTAAGTGGGATCAGATAGAAGCTAAACTAGCTAGGTTGGGTGAATTACTGTGATGGATTCAATACAATACTCAAAATTGCCTTTCTTCACCACCTGCTAAGATTTTATTTATAATCTTTTCTAAAACTTTCTGGAATTAACTCTGTCCTAGGAGGGTTCCTCTCATGAACAGGTTCCCTCAATAGTAGTAATTATGTGGGAGTCCAGCTTTGATTCACACTGATAATTGTAAAACAGAATTTGATACAAAATCTAACTTTTCATACTGTCCAATTCTTAATCATATGTGGATATAGTTTTAGATTAATATCTTTTTATAAATCAGAAATGCAATTTAAAATTCATACAAAATATAAAGAGGATTACTTTAGGATGTCTCTATACATAAGAGGATTTTGCATTACTTTTCAATGCTGCCGTAAAAACATTACCAAAAACTTAGTGTTTAAAACAACATAAATTTATTCTGTGATTATTCTGTTGATTGGAAGTCCAAAACACTTCGCATCAGGTTAAAAATCAAGATATGCTGTGTTTCTTTCTGGGGTTCTAGGTGAGATTTGGTTTCCTTGCCTTGTGAATTTCTCTAAGCTACCCTTGGTTAGTGGTCCCTTCCAGCAGTAGCTTGTTCATTCCTTATATTTTTATTTTTTTTAAACCTCACTGCCTGGTTTGTGGAGTCTTAGTCCCTGGACCCAAGATTGAACCTGGGACCACAGCAATGAAAGTACTGAATCCTAATCACTGGACCACCAGGGAAATCCTTTGGACCTTCTGGGGTCATATCTCCTTTTGAATCTCTTCTGCCTCCCTTTCCCACTACTGAGGATACTGTGATTATAGTGGGCTCAACCAGATAATCCAGGATAACCTACTCAATTTGAAGTCAGCTGATTAGCAATTGTAATTCCATTTGCCAAATAAGCTAACATATTGACAAATTCTAGATATAAAAACAAAGGTATTTCAGTTGTGGGAAATAGAGGAGCATTATTATACCTGCCACAGAGGTGTTTTTTTTTTTTTTGTTTGTTTGTTTTTGTTTGTTTAGGGATTTGATCTTGCATTTTTCATTTGTATCCTTCTCTGACTCCCCATGGCTTTCTGTCATGTACAGAAGATTAGTGCCCACCAGGGACCTGGGCAGCCCTCCTCTCCTTTGGCAGCAGTTATTCCCTGAGGCTGCTATTCCTACCTACTGACTTCTCTCTCCTCTAACATGTCCTTCATTATATCTCTTCTTACAAAAATTCCCCAAACAGTAAAGAAAAGGAAGTCTGAGATGACCTGCTTCACCTCTTATGAGCCATGTCTTCTAAACAATGTGTGGCAGACTGCCTACTTCAAATCACCACTTAGATTCTACAAAGCTGCTGACCAAGACAAACCACATGCCTCTTTCTACCTTTGATCAATTTCTGGACTGAGGGTCCATGTCCTGTCTTCTCCATTTCACCCACCTGCAGACTACTGCTACTAACAGGGCTGAACAGTGTACAATGTTCACACACATTTTTTTTTTTCTGCAATTAAGAAACAAAATAAGAAAAAAAATGTATATATTATGTTTGCAAAAAGAAACACTGAACAGAATTTTAAAATGAATAAAAGTAGGGTCAATGGTATCCCCAATATCGACATGATTCTTAGCTGCCAAGAAAAATCATGATTCTCAACTGAGTGCCCTGGAGCAGGGTTGGAGCAAGCACAGAATCACCAGACAAGGATGAGTGAGCCCAAAGAAAAATGAAAAAAAACCCACAAAAGAAGAACTTTACGAACGCAAACTCTAAAACTTGAAAAAACATCACCACCAAAAGAACCTGCTAAAGGTAAGAAAAATGCATGCCAAACCAAATGCAAAAGATCAGCCTTTGTAGATTAAGATTCAAATAAACCAAATTACAATTGGATGTGTTTGATAAAATCAGGGAAGTCAAAACAGACTGGATAGTAGATAATATAAGGATTGTTCTTACTTTTCTGGCCTGTTTTTCTTTCCTTTTTTTTTTTTTTCATACTAAAGTGTGTATGGATGAAAAAAAATAATAAAAGTAAATATTTTGGAGCAAGACATAAAGAATGAAAACTTTAAAAGTTGTGAATGAGACTTCTCAATGTATAACTTTTATAAATGTGTACCTTGTTTTGAACTATTTGAATATACTACTATGAAAGTTAAATTTAAAAATTTAAAATGAAGTAGACAAACTCCCAGAAAACATAATTTACAAAGCTGACTCAAAAATATATAAAGTGGAATGGTCAATAGCAATCAAAAATATTGGATGAGTATTTGAAAAATCTTCCTTAAAATAATCTAAAAACTCCATATGATTAACATTGGAGATTTTGCCAAATGATCCAGGAACAGATAAATTCAATGCTTTAAAAATTTATAAAGAATGAGAAACCATAAATAATATACCATAATTTATTCTAAGATTTAAGCTTAACTTTTATATCAAATCTAGAAAACCCATAAAATGTATGAGACCAATTTTATTTTATGCTTATAAACAAAACTGTGTACTGAATCTTAACAATATCACACACAAAATATCCAAAAAGACAAAATGAAATATATTATAAACAAGCTGTATATGTTTTAAGAATGCAAATATTATTTAATATCAGAAAATTAATCATGGAATTAATCAAATTAACAATGAAATGGAGAAAAATTACTTGTTTATAAATATATGTGCAAAAGTGTTTGGTCAAATTAAAAATGTGATTATGATAAAATTCTTTGCAAACTAGAAAAGGAAGGAAATTTTCTTAACTTGCAAAGAATATCTAAAATCTTATAAAAACATTATTCTGTGAAAGTTTAGATGCATTCCCTTTAACAAGACAACCAGTACATTATCATCAGAATTATTATAAATTTTATCAAGATAATAGTCATATGCATCAAGACTAAAAGAGTAAATAAAAAGTATGTATCTTGAAAACAACAACATAAAATTAGAATGTTTGGCTAAATATAATCTACAGACAAATTATTAACATTAATAAAAAGTTTTATGATGTAGTTTAATATAAGATTAACTTTCATAAATCAATTATATTTTTGTTTGCCAGAGATATACAGTTAGAAATTTATTTTTAAAAGCCGACATTATCCGCAAATCAATCAATGTAATTCATCACATTAACAAACTGAAAAATAAAAATCATATGATTATTTCAATAGATGCAGAAAAAGCCTTTGACAAAATTCAACATCCATTTATGATAAAAATGCTCCAGAAAGCAGGAATAGAAGGAACGTACCTCAACATAATAAAAGCTATATATGACAAATCCACAGCTAACATTATCCTCAATGGTGGAAAATTGAAACCATTTCCCCTAAAGTCAGGAACAAGACAAGGGTGTCCACTTTCACCACTACTATTCAATACAGTACTGGAAGTTTTGGCCACAGCAATCAGAGCAGAAAAAGAAATAAAAGGAATCCAAATTGGAAAAGAAGAAGTAAAACTCTCACTGTTTGCAGATGACATGATCTCTATATAGAAAATCCTAAAGACTCAACCAGAAAACTACTAGAGCTAATCAACAAATATAGTAAATTTGCAGGATATAAAATCAACACTCAGAAATCCCTTGCATTCCTATACACTAATAATGAGAAAGTAGAAAAAGAAGTCAAGGAAACAATCCCATTCACCACTGCAACAAAAAGAATAAAATACTTAGGAATATACCTACCTAAAGAAACTAAAGACCTATATATCAAAAACTATAAAACACTGATGAAAAAAATCAAAGAGGACACTAATAGATGGAGAAATATACCATGCTCATGGGTTGGAAGATCAATATAGTGAAAATGAGTATAATACCCAAAGCAATCTACAGATTCAATGCAATTCCTATCAAGTTACCAGCAGTATTTTTCACAGAACTAGATCAAATAATCTCAAGATTTGTATGGAAATACAAAAAACCTCAAATAGCCAAAGCAATCTTGAGAAAGAAGAATGGAACTGGAGGAATCAACTTGCCTGACTTCAGGCTCTACTACAAAGCCACAGTCATTAAGACAGTATGGTACTGGCACAAAGACAGAAATATAGATCAATGGAACAAAATAGAAAGCCCTGAGATAAACCCACACACCTATGGACACCTTATCATCGACAAAGGAGGCAAGAATATACAGTGGAGTAAAGACAGTCTCTTTAACAGGTGGTGCTGGGAAAACTGGTCAACCACTTGTAAAAGAATGAAACTAGACCTATTTCTAACACCATACACAAAAATAAACTCAAAATGGATTAAAGATCTAAATGTAAGATCAGAAACTATAAAACTCCTAGAGAAAAACATAGGCAAAACACTCTCCGACATAAATCACAGCAGGATCGTCTATGATCCACCTCCCAATATACTGGAAATAAAAGCAAAAATAAACAAATGGGATCTAATTAAAATTAAAAGCTTCTGCACAACAAAGGAAATTATAAGCAAGGTGAAAAGACAGCCTTCTGAATGGGAGAAAACAATAGCAAATGAAACAACTGACAAACAACTAATCTCAAAGATATACAAGCAACTTATGCAGCGCAACTCCGGAAAAATAAACGAACCAATCAAAAAATGGGCCAAAGAACTAAATAGGCATTTCTCCAAAGAAGACATACGGATGGCTAACAAACACATGAAAAGATGCTCAACATCACTTATTATCAGAGAAATGCAAATCAAGACCACAATGAGGTATCATTTCACACAAGTCAGAATGGCTGCGATCCAAAAGTCTACAAGCAATAAATGCTGCAGAGGATGTGGAGAAAAGGGAACACTCTTACACTGCTGGTGGGAATGCAAACTAGTACAGCCACTATGGAAAACAGCGTGGAGATTCCTTAAAAATTGCAAATAGAACTGCCTTATGATCCAGCAATCCCACTGCTGGGCATACACACCGAGGAAACCAGAATTGAAAGAGACACACGTACCCCAATGTTCATTGCAGCACTGTTTATAATAGCCAGGACATGGAAACAACCTAGATGTCCATCAGCAGATGAATGGATAAGAAAGCTGTGGTACATATACACAATAGAGTACTACTCAGCCCTTAAAAAGAATAAATTTGACTCAGTTCTAATGAGATGGATGAAACTGGAGCCGATTATACAGAGTGAAGTAAGCCAGAAAGAAAAACACCAATACAGTATACTGACACACATACATATGGAATTTAGAAGGATAGTAATGAAGACCCTCTATGTGAGACAACAAAAGAGACACAGAGGTATAGAATGGACTTTTGGACTCTGAGGGAGAGGGAGAGGGTGGTATGATTTGGGAGAACGGCATTGAAACATGTATACTATCTTGTAAGAATGAAGCGCCAGTCTATGTTCGATGCAGGATGCAGGACGCATGGGGCTGGTGCACGGGATGATTCAGGGAGAGGATGTGGGGTGGGAAGTGGGAGGGGGCTTTGGCTTTGGGAGATCGTGGACACCTGTGGCTGATTCATGTCAATGTATGACAAAACTAATACAGTATTGTAATGTAGAATAAAGTATTAAATAAATAAATAAGAAAAAAATAAAAAAAAAAATAAAAGCTGACATATAGTAGCAGCAACATTAAAAACAAAAGATACTTAGGGAAAAAAACTAACAAAAAACATGTTCCAAATTTGTAAAAAGTAAATTATAATAGTTAATTTAAGATTAAAGATCATCTGGTCCTATCACTTCATGGGAAATAGATATGGAAACAGTGTTAATTTTTGGGCTCCAAAATCACTGCAGATTGTGACTGCAGCCATGAAATTGGAAGCCACTTACTCCTTGGAAGAAAAGTTATGACCAACTTAGATAGCACATTGAAAAGCAGAGACATTATTTTGCCAACAAAGGTCTGTCTAGTCAAGGCTATGGTTTTTCCAGTCGTCATGTATAGATGTGAGAGTTGGACTATGAAGAAAGCTGAGCACTGAAGAATTGATGCTTTTGAACTGTGATGTTGGAGAAGACTCTTGAGAGTCCCTTGGACTGCAAGGAGATCCAACCAGTCCAATTTGAAGGAGATCAGCCCTGGGATTTCTTTGGAGGGAATGATGCTAAAGCTGAAACTCCAGTACTTTAGCCACCTCATGCAAAGAGTTGACTCATTGGAAGACTCTGATGCTGAGAGGGATTGGGGGCAGGAAGAGAAGGGGATAACAGACGATGAGGTGGCTGGATGGAATCACTGACTCAATGTACGTTAGTCTGAGTGAATTTTGGGAGTTGGTGATGGACAAGGAGGCCTGGCGTGCTGCGATTCATGGGGTCGCAAAGAGTCGGACACGACTGAGTGATTGAACTGAACTGAACTAAAAATTAAAGAATGTTTAAGTAAATGGAGATGTTTACTATATTTATATATAAGAGGCATTAATGTAAATATTTACTTTCTTCAGGTTAGTCTATAGATAAAATACACCTTCAGTAGAAGCCCTCCAAGAATTTTTCAAGTCACTTGACATGCTGATCCTAAAATTAATGTGAAAAAAAATCAAAGACCTGAAATATATTCCTTGAATTTAAAAAGTATTCCCTGAGTTTAAAAAGGTTGTTATTTTTCAAGATTATCAGAGTTTATAAAGATACAGAAATTATGATAATGTGACCTTGATTCAGGTGTAGAAATGGAATAAATAGGCCAAAGAAACAGACACATACATCCTAGTTTCATTTGCTATATCTCAGGTATGGCACTGCAGTGAATGGGCAGAGAAAAATTGTTCAATAGATAGGGCAGACACATTTGTCTTACAGGAGGAATGAAGTTGGACTGCCACATTGTACCATACACAAATATCATTTTCTGATCCAAGTCTGATTGTGAACTTTAAAGACAATATGGAAAATTTGACAGTAATAATTGGACACTAGACTTCAAGTTCCTTCCCTTTACCCTGCCCTTGACAATGGTTGTAGTTTGCATATATGAAGGGATTTTACACTCATGATTAGATTAACTGATATGGCAAAGGTGAGAGATTTGCTTATAGTCTTAATAAGTTTCCTAATGAGTTACTTGAGTTAGAGCAAAAGGAAGCTTATTCTGTCTCACCTAATTAGGTAAATAAACTCTATAAAAGAAGACCCCTGAAGGAAGAGATTCCAAGCAAACTCCCTTCCTGCTTATCTTGAAGAGGCAGAGGGTCATGTGTGAACTGTCTAGTGGTTTTAGTCTTATAGTTTCAGGGAAATGGCTTCTGTTGACAGCCTGAATGAGCCTGGAAGGGGACCCCAGGGTACAGGTGAGAACCCAGCATAGCTCATCATAAATTTCAGCTTTGTGAAACTTAGCAGAGGACATGCTTCCTTGGTGGCTCAGATTGTAAAGAATCTGCCCACAAACCAAGATACCTGGGTTCAATAATTAGTGAAAGTCGCTCAGTTGTGTCCAATTCTTTGCAACCCCATGGATTATACAGGCCGTGGAATTTCCCAGGCCAGAATACTGGACTGAGTGGCCTTTCCCTCCTCCAGGAAGTCCTCCCAACCCAAGGATCAAACCCAGGTCTCCCACATTGCAGGTAGATTCTTTACCAACTGAGCCACAAGGGAAGCCCAAGAATACTGGAGCAGGTAGCCTATCCCTTCTCCAGAAGATCTTCCAAACCTAGGGACTGAACTGGGGCATCCTGCATTGAGGGCATATTTGTTACCAACTGAGCTATCAGGGAAGCCAGATAATTAGATAGTTCAGTTCACTCCGTTCTGTCTGACTCTTTGTGACCCTATGGACAGCAGCAAGCAAGGACTCCCTGTCCATCACCAACTTCCAGAGTTTACCCAAACTCATGTCCATTGAGTCAGTGATGCCTTCCAGCCATTCATTCTCTGTCGTCCCCTTCTCCTCCTGCCTTCAATCTTTCCCAACAGAAGAGTCTTTCCAAATGAGTCAGCTCTTCACATCAGGCGGCCAAAGTATTAGGGTTTCAACTTCAATGTCATTCCTTCCAATGAACACTCAGGATTGATCTCCTTTTATTTATTTATTTTTAATATAAGTTTATTTATTTTAATTGGAGGCTATTTACTTTAAAACGTTGTATTGGTTTTGCCATATATCAACATTAATCCACCATGGGTGTACATGTGTTCCCCATCCTGAACCCCCTTCCCACCTCCCTCCTCATACCATCCCTCTGGGTCATCCCAGTGCACCAGCCCCGAGCATCCTGTATCAGCATCGAACCTGACCTGGCAATTTGTTTCACATGTGATCTCCTTTTTAATGGATTGATTGGGTCTCCTTGAAGTCCAGGGGACTCTCAAGAGTCTTCTCCAACATGATAGTTCAAAAGTATCAGTTCTTCGGCACTCAGCTTTCTTTATGGTACAACTCTCACATCCATACATGACTACTGGAAAAACTATAGCTTTGACCAGGCGGACTTTTGTTGGTGAAGTGATGTCTATGCTTTTTAATAAGCTGTCTCAGTTGGTCATGACTTTCCTTACAAGGTGTGTCTTTTAATTTCATGGCTGCAGTAACCATCTGCAGTGATTTCAGAGCCCCAGAAAATAAAATCTGACACTGTTTCCACTGTTTCCCCATCTATTTCCCATGAAGTGATGGGACTGGATGCCATTATTGGAGGGTTAATGTGGCCACAATAGGGAAAGTGGAGATGTGTCTGTAAACGAGATGTTTTGTCAAGGAGACTGGACACAGCCTTGAGTTTAATGGTCTCTTACAAATGAGGGAACTTCTTTTGTGTGTGTGTGTGTGTGTGTGTGATAAGGAGAAATAAAGGGCTCTGGATAGACTCTGCAGTAAACAGGACTTTTACTCTCGTTTGCTGTATGATAACATTTATGCACCTGCACTGTACTGAAAAGACTTATTTATATAGTCTGGAATGCTTTCTGGGGGTTATATAATAATAAACCGCTATTATTGTGGGTGCAGTTTTTTTCCCCTCTGGCCAGAGTGTGTGTGTCTCTTGTGCGTCTCATATGTCTTGTGTGTTTTGTGTCATTTCACTCGTAATCTCCAGTAATCAACACATGACCTTAGTTTTCTGAATGCTGAGCTTTAAGCAAACTTTTCCACTCTCCTATTTCACTTTCATCAAGAGGCTCTTTAGTTCCTCTTCACTTTCTGCCATAAGGGTGGTGTCATCTGCATATCTGAGATTATTGATATTTCTCCCAGCAATCTTGATTCCAGCTTGTGTTTCTTCTAGTCCAGCATTTCTCATGATGTACTCTGCATAGAAGTTAAATAAACAGGATGACAGTATATAGCTTTGACATACTCCTTTTCTTATTTGGAACCAGTCTGCTGTTCCATGTCTAGTTCTAAATGTTGCTTCCTGACCTGCATACAGATTTCTCAAAAGGCAGGTTAGGTGGTCTGGTATTCCCATCTTTTTCAGAATTTTCCACAGTTTATTGTCATCCACACAGTCAAAGGCTTTGGCATAGTCAATAAAGCAGAAATAGATGTGTTTTTTGCTTTTTGTTTTTTTTTAATTCTCTTGCTTTTTCAATGATCCAGCAGATGTCAGCAATTTGACCTCTGGTTCTGCTGCCTTTTCTAAATCTTTGAATATCTGGAAGTTCACAGTGCATGTTTTGTTGAAGCCTAGCTTGGAGACTTTTGAGCATTACTTTACTAGCATGTGAGATGAGTGCAATTGTGCAGTAGTTTGAGCATTCTTTGGCATTGTCTTTCTTTGGGATTGGAATGAAAACTAAACTGACGTTTTCCAGTCCTGTGGCCACTGCTGACTTTTTTCAAATTTGCTGGCATATTGAGTGCAGCACTTTCACTGCATCATCATTTAGGATTTGAAAGAGCTCAACTGGAATTCTATCACCTCCACTAGCTTTGTTCATAGTGATGGTTCCTAAGGCCCACTTTACTTCAAATTCCAGGATGTCTGGCTCTAGGTGAGCGATCACACCACCATGATTATCTGGGTTGTGAAGATCTTTCTTGTACAGTTCTTCTGTGTATTCTCACAACCTCTTCTTAATATGTTCTGCTTCTGTCAGGCCCATACCATTTCTGTCCTTTATTGAACCCATCTTTGCAGAAAATGTTTCTTTGGTATTTCTAATATTCTTGAAGAGATCTCTAGTCTTTAACAAATAATTAGTTTTTCTTTCTGGCTTACTTCACTCTGTATAATCGGTTCCAATTTCATCCATCTCATTAGAACTTAGTCAAATTTATTCTTTTTAAGCGCTGAGTAATACTCCATTGTGTATAGAGTGGACTTTTGGACTCTGAGGGAGAGGGAAAGGGTGGGATGGTTTGGGAGAATGGCAGTGAAGCATCAGTATTTTCCTGTAAGAAACGAAGTGCTAATCTATGTTTGGTGTAGGATGCAGGATGCATGGGGCTGATGCATAGGATGATTCAGGTAGAGGATGTGGGCTGGGAGGTGGGAGGGGGCTTCGGCATTGGGAGATTGTGTTCACCTATGGCTGATTCGTGTCAATGTATGGCAAAACAAATACAGTATTGTAATTTAAAAAATAAATAAATAAATAAATAAATTTAAAAAAAAAGAAACAAATAATTAGTTAAGGAATACATAAAATAAAAAGATGTAAAAGATGATAAAAACATAAAATATGAGGAGGGGAAGTAAAAATGTAGTGCTTACAAAATGCACTAAAACTGTTGTTGTTCAGTTGCTAAGGCATGTCCAACTCTTTGTGACCCCATGGACTGCAGCACACTAGGCATCCCTGTCCTTCACCATCTCCTGGAGTTTGCTAAAACTCAAGTCCATTGAGTTAGTGATGCCATCAAATAATCTTATCCTCTGTCACTCCCTTTTCTTCCTCACCTCAATTTTTCCCAGGATGAGGACCTTTCTCAATAAGTCAGCTCTTTGCATCAGATGTCCAAAATATTGGAGCTTCAGTTTCATCATCAGTCTTTCCAATGAGCATTCAGAGTTGATTTCCTTTAGGTTGACTGGTCTGATCTCACTGTCCAAAGGGCTTTCAAGAGTCTTCTCCAGCATCAAAGTTCGAAAGCATCAACTCTTCAGTGCTCAGATTTCTTTGTGGCCCAACTCTCACACTGAGTGACTGTGATCTTAAAATAGACTGCTATATAATATGTTGATATATAGGTTGATATATGAGAACCTTATCATAACCAAATATCAACAATAAATATACAAAAATAAAGAGAAAGGAAACAAGCATAAAACTAAAGAAATTTGTCAAATCATAAGGGAAAAGAAATAGAGAACAACCAGAAAACAAGTAAAAAATGGCAATAAGTACATACTTATTAACTGCTACTTTAAATGCAAATGAACTAAATACTCCAGTCAAAAGATAGTTGAATGGATTAAAAAAAAAAAGAAGACCCATATATGTACTGTCTAAAGGAAACTCATTTCAGATTTAACAGCACACATAGACTGAAAGTGAGGGAACAGACAAAGATATTCCATGCAAATGGAAATAAAGGAAAAGTGAGGTAGCAATACTTATACCAGACAAACTACACTTTAAAACAAAAACAACCACAGGAGATAAAGAAGAATTTAAACCCTCTCCTGCAGAAAAAAGAACCTAACATAATGACAAAGGGATCAAACCAAAAGAAGATACCATGCTTGTAAATATATATGCACCTAACATCAGAGAACCTAAATATATAAAGCAAATATTACATAAAGAATAAATTTACACTCATACAATAATAGTAGGAGACTTTAACACATACCTATATCAACAGATAAATCATCCAGAGAGAAAATCAATAAGGCAATATTAGCAGTAAATTACACATCAGATCAGATGGATTCACACACACACACACACACACACACACACACACACACACACACATACACATACATATATATATATATATATATATATATATATGAGATATTATTCCCCATACAGAAGAATACACATTCTTTTCTGGTGCACATGTAACCTAATCCAGGATATATCACATGTTGCTGCTAAGTTGCTTCAGTTGTGTCCGACTCTGTGCGACCCCATAGACGGCAGCCTACCAGGCTCTGCCGTCCCTGGGATTCTCCAAGCAAGAACACTGGAGTGGGTTGCCATTTCCTTCTCCAATGCATGAGAGTGAAAAGTGAAAGTGAAGTCACTAAGTCTCGTCCAACTCTCAGCGACCCCATGGACTGCAGTCTACCAGGCTCCTCCGTCCATAGGATTTTCCAGGCAAGAGTACTGGAGTTGGGTGCCATTGCCTTCTCAGATCACAAGAAAGTTTCAGTAGATTTAAGACTGAAATCATATCAAGCCGTTTTTCTGCTCACTATCAGTTAAATTTGAAATAAGTTATAAGAACAAAAACTGGAAAAACACACACACAAATATTTGAAGAATATGGAACATGCCACTAAGTAATCAATTAGTCATTGAATAAATCAAAGAGGAAATAGAACAGTTCTTTGAGACAAATGAAAGTAGAACCATAATGTTCCAAAATCTATGGGGTGCAGCAAAGGCAGTTCTAAGAGAAATGTTTGTAGTGATATAGGCCTACTCCAGGAAAATCTCAAATAAATAATCCCACCTTACATCTAAAGGAACTAGAAAAAGAAAGACAAAGTCCAAAGTTGGTATAATAAAGAAAACAATAAAGATAACAGCAGAAATAAGTACAATAAAGATGAAAAAGCAATGTGTTCAGTCGCTTCAGTCACGTCTGCCTCTTTACAACCCCATTGTCTATAGCCCGCCAGGCTCCTCTGTCCATGGGATTCTCCAGGCAAAAATACCAGAATGGGTTGTTGTGATCTTCTCCAAAATAGCAATAGAAAAGATAAATGAGACTAACAGCTGCTTCTTTGAAAAGATCAAGAAGTTGACAAATTTTTAACCAGCTCAGCAGTGGCTACAGGACTGGCAAAGGTCAGTTTTCATCCCAGTCCCAAAGAAAGGCAATGCCAAAGAATGTTCAAACTACCACACAATTGCACTCATCTCACTTGTTAGCAAAGTAATGTTCAAAATTCTCCAAGTCAGTCTTTAACAGCATGTGAACCATGAACTTCAAGATATTCAAACTGGATTTAGAAAAGGTAGAGGAATCAGGGATCAAATTGCCAACATCTGCTGGATCATCAAAAAGCAAAAGAGTTCCAGAAAAACATCGGTTTCTGCTTTATTGACTACACCAAAGCCTTTGACTGTGTGGATCACAATAAACTGTGGAAAATTCTGAAAGTGATGGGAATACCAGACCACTTTACCTGCCTCCTGAGAAATTTATATGTAGGTTAAGAAGCAACAGTTAGAATCAGACATGGAACGACAACTGGTCCTAAATTGCAAAAGGAGTATGTCAAGGCTGTATATTGAGACCCTGCTTATTTAACTTATATGAAGAGTATATCATGCAAAATGCCAGGCTGGATGAAGCACAAGCTGGAATCAAGATTGCTGGGAGAAATATCAATATCCTCAGATACATAGATGACAGTACCCTTATGGAAAAAAGTGAAGATAAACTAAAGAGCATCTTGGTGAAAGTGAAATAGAAGACTGAAAAAGTTGGCTTAAATATCAGCATTCAAAAAAAACTAAGATTATGGAATCTGATCCCATAACTTCATGGGAAATAGATGGGGAAAAAGTGGAAACAGTGACAGAATTTTTGAGAGATTTTTTTGGGGCTCCAAAATCACTGCGGATAGTGACTGCAGCCATGAAATTAAAAGACACCTACTCCTTGGAAGAAAAGCTATGACAAACCTAGACAGCATATTAAGAAGCAGAGATGTTACTTTGCCAACAAAGTTCCATCTAGTCAAAGCTCTCTCTCTCTCTTTTTTTTTTTTTTCCAGTAGTCATGTATGGATGTGAGAGTTGGACCATAAAGAAAGCTGAGCACAGAAGAATTGATGCTTTTGAACTGTGGTGTTGGAAAAGACTCTTGAGAATACCTTGGACTGCCAGAAGATCAAGCCAGTAAATCCCAAAGGAAATCAGTCCTGAATATTTATTGGAAGGATTGTTGAGAAAGCTGAAACCCCAATATTCGGCCACCTGACGTGAAGAACTGAATCCTTGGAAAAGATTCTGATGCTGGGAAAGATTGAAGGAAGGAAGAGAAGGGGGCAACAGACAATGAGATGGTTGGATGGCATCACCAACTCAGTGGACATGAATTTGAGCAAACTCTGGGAGCTGATGTTGTACAAGGACACATGGCAAGCTGCAGGCCATGGGGTCACAAAGAGTCACACTCCACTGAGCAACTGAACTGACTGATATACAATAGATGGAATTTAGACCATATATAAAAATACACTCAAAATTCATTAAAGACTTAATAAGATCTTAAACTGTAAAATTTCTAGAAGAAAACATAAGCAGTACACTCTTTGACATTGGTCTTAGCAATTTTTTTTGACTGTGTTTCCTCAGGCAGTGGGCTTCTCTGGTGGCTCAGAGGTTAAAACATCTGTCTGCAATGCAGGAGACCTGGGTTCAATCCCTGGGTCAGGAAGATCCCCTGGTGAAGGAAAGGGCAATCCACTCCAGTATTCTGGTGAGGAGAAACCCATGGATGGAGGAGCCTGGTGGGCTACAGTCCATGGGGTCACAAAGAGTCAGACATAACTGAGCAACTTCACTTTCACTTTCCTCAAGCAAAGACAACAAAGGTGAAAATTTTAAAAAACAGGACTGCATGAAACAAAAGCTTGGAATGTTTGTTGGTGGGAATGTAAATTGGTGCAGCCACTAAGAATGAGTTTCCTCAAAAAATTAAAACTAAAACTACCATACGATCCAGCAATTTTTTCTTCTGGATAGTCACTCTAAGAAAACAGAACCACTAACTTAAAAAAAAAAAATGTATGAGCCTTTGTGTTTATTGTAGCATTACTGACAATAGCCCAGACACAGGATCAACCTAAACCTCTGTCAATTGGGCTTCCCAGGTTGCACTTGTGGTAAAGAACCTACTGGCCAATGCAGAAGACACAAGAGACACATACATGTTCAGTCCTTGGGTTGGGAAGATCCTGGAGGAGACCATAGCAATCTACTTCAGTGTTATTTCCTAGAGAATCTAATGGACAGATGAGCCTGGTGAGCTAAGATTCATAGGGTTGCAAAGAATCAAACATGACTGAAGTGACTTCAAGCAGGCACACACATCCATCAATAGATGAATGGATAAAGAAGATGTCATATAAAATGGCCTATTACCCAGCCATAAGAAAAAAAGAAATCTTGCCATTTGTGACAAGATGGCTGTACCTCAAATGTATTATGCTAAGTAAAATAAGTCGAACAGAGAAAGACAAATACTATATAGCCTCCTTTATGTGTGGAATCTAAAAACAAAACAAATAAAAGAGTAACAGATTTATAGAGACTTATAGGGTGCAAACTGGTGGTACCAGAAGGTAGAGAAGTGGGTGTTTGAACAAAATAGGTGAAGGGAATTAAGACATAAAAACTTCCAGGTATAAATATGTCACTGGGATAAGAAATATAGGCAATAATATAATAATTTTATATAGCAGCATATGCTTACTGGACTTGTGATCGTTATTAATGTATTTGATTCTTGGATCACTGTGTTGTACACGTGAAACTAACATAATCTTATACATGAACTGTAATTAAAAAAAAAAAAAAACTTTCTAGGCAATGTGGGTCTTTCTCCTGGCAGGTAAAATGTGATTTAATTTAAGAGAACGAAAACAAAAGAGGAAAGTATAGAGAATAACATAACAAAAGCCTGGATCATTTATTCACTAACAAAGAGTGGAGGGTGAGGAATGGAATCTAACTAAATAGGGCTGCCGTGAGAAATTATATAATAAATAAAAAGTGCCTAGACCAATGGTTCTTACTCCTGATTGACCATTGCAGTTACCTGTGTTCTTTTAAAATATAGTGCTGCCCTGGCTACAGCCTAGAACCAGTTAAATCAGAATTTTCATATGACTTAGTTGGTGATTGTAATGTGCAGCCAGAGCTGAGAACCTTAGAATATTTCCAGGCACACAGTAAATGCCCCATTTATATTATCTATCATCATCTTAATACCAACCCACTATGCAAAAAATATGAACATTCAGTAATATTTGTTTCAACATATTTTATAGATATTTGAATATTGGCTTTCTTGCTATCTATTCATGATCTCAGCATATATCTACCACAAGTTACAATATTGTCATGAATTTAGTAGGTATATTTTCTTGCGAGTATTTCCATGATATTAAGATTAATTTTGCATTCATAAGCAGTCTTCTTGAAAACTTAAATGAAAAGAGTCATGCTACACATGCTGTCACTCTAATATTCTCATTAAAACTTTATGTCTAAAAAAGAAAATAAAAATAAACTTAAACCCAAGTTGAATATTTTCCTTAAGAATTAAGTCAATACAGACCATGAATTTAAATGTAAAATTATAAACATTTAGAAAAAAGGCAAAAATCTTCTAGACCTAGGGTTAGATCAGAAACTGAAAGCATTACTCTTAAAAGAAAAAGAGTGATAAATTTTATTTCATCAAAATAGTAAAATTTTATCTGTCAGAGTCCCTGTTAAGAGTAATGACAGACAAATTACAGAATGTGAAAAAAATATCACATGTACAACAAAGGATTAATATTTATAGTAAGAACTCTTTCAAATTAGTGGTAACAGAACACAAATAAAGAAGAAAATGGACAAAAGATGTGAAGAGAAATTTTATTGATGATGTCATGAAGACACATAGGTGGGAAAATAGCATGTGAAAGATGTTCAACACCATTAAGGAAATGTAAATTAAAACCACCATGAAATATCACTTATATACTTCTCAGATGGTTGAAATAAAGAAGATATTACCACCAACAAATGATGGCAGAGAATGTGGGGAAACTGAGATCTTTAATATACTGCTGGTGGGAATGAAAAATGGTATAGATACTCTTGAAAACAATTTGATGGGTTTTTTATGCAATAATTATACAGCACCATAATGCACTGTTGGGCATCTTAGAGAAATAAAACCCCATGTTCACCAAAAAGCTTGCATATCAACATTTATAGCAGCTTTATTCATATAGTCAAAAATGTAACAATCCAGATATCCTTCCATTACATAAATGTTGAAATAAACTGAGGTTCACTCATACCATGGACTATGACTCAGCAATTGAATGAACTACTGGTACATGTGGCAATCTAGATGAAGATTCTGAAAATTATGTTCAGTGAAAAAGTCAATCCAAAAATGTTATGTACTATATGATTTTATTTATATAACATACTCAAATGTTACAAGTATTAGAGATGACAAACAAATCGATGGTTTCCAGGGCAGAGTGTCTCACTGACCCTGTTTGTGATGCCAGTTATATTGCTGTTCACACTGTTCTTACTGTCTACTGAACCCAGAGTAGGCAAGGTGTAAGCTTAAGAGGCTGGAAGATGTGAGAAGCCATAGGAACTGCTGCTAAGTCACTTCAGTCGTGTCCGACTCTGTGCGAACCCATAGACGGCAGCCCACCAGGCTCCCCCGTCCCTGGGATTCTCCAGGCAAGAACACTGGAGTGGGTTACCATTTCCTTCTCCAATGCATGAAAGTGAAAAGTGAAAGCGAAGTCACCCAGTCGTGTCCGACTCTCAGTGACCCCATGGACTGCAGCCCACTAGGCTCCTCTATCCATGGGATTTTCCAGGCAAGAGGAACTGCAGGTGCATTTATTCCCTCCTGGCTGGCACAGCAGCCATAAAACAGCCTCTGTTGGCTGAAGCCATAACATAACAGAAGCCATAAGCAAGACATCACCACAACTTAACCTCACATAGCATGACCGTGATGTTGCACCAATGTAGCCCGAATGCAGAAGCATCCAAGGCTTCATGTTGATGCTCATACAGGTGTCCCGCAAAAAGGTAGGCTTCAACCAAACACGTACCTCTTTATGTGCATGAGCAGTGTTACAAGTGATCTCATCTGTTGCACAACCGTGCAAAGTCATTGTTTACAGTACATAGGGCGAAAGAGTGTGAGGGAGTGGGGCAAGAAAGCCTGACTGGTGCCATCTTGTTAATTTCCCCACTCAGAGGAAAGCAAGTGTGGCTCTAAAAGGTTGGCATGAGGTGTTACTATGGTGACCAGTTCAGTGTGTTGGCTGTGGAGTGTGCTGGCTGTGGAGTGTGCTACAGTTTTGTAAGTTACTTCTGGAGGTAAATGGGATCTCTATCTATTATTTCTTACAAATGTATTTGATATATAATTATCTCAACTTTGCAAAACAAATGAAGTTTAAAATCCAGTTTATGATCACTGAATCATAACCCCCAATTTGAAAGATTGTGAAACTAATAAAAATTGACAATTAGAATATTGAATATATATAGCCTACCTTCTACAAAGTAATAACTAGTCAGGAGAAAACTTGGCAAAGGCCTAACAAGCATTTTTTAAATGTTTGTCACATAAATGGCCAATAAGCATATGAAAGTGACTCAAACTCATTAGTAATTGAGAAAATGTAAATTTTGATCATATTTTCCATTTCCTTCTTTACCCTTAACTTCAGGAAACCATTAATTTAGTTTCTGCCTCTACATATTTGCCTTCATTTGACATTTTAAAAAAAATTTTCTATATATCATCCTGCTGCCTTTTTTTCTTCCTGTTCTTTATTGAATAGTCTCCATGGATTTATCTTTAAATTCTCTGATTTCTTTTTCTGCTACCTCAAATCTGTCACTGAATCCCACTAGTAAATTTTTTACTAGTTATTTAGTTTTTTTAATAAAAATAAAAGTTATTTTATTACTTTTTGACTCCAGAATTTCCATTTGTTTCTTTTTATTTATTTTATTTTATTTTTACTTTACTTTACTTTACAATACTGTATTGGTTTTGCCATACATTGACATGAATCCACCCTGGGTGTATACGAGCTCCCAGTCCTGCACCCCCCTCCCACCTCCCACCTCATATTATCTCTCTGGATCATCCCCATGAGCCAGCCCCAAGCATCCTGTATCCTGTATCGAACATAGACTGGCGCTTTGTTTCTTACATGATAGTATACATGTTTCAATGCCAATTCTCCCAAATCATCCCACCTTCTCCCTCTCCCTCAGAGTTCAAAACTCCATTCTATACATCTGAGTCTCTTTTACTGTCTCACATACAGGGTCATCATTACCATCTTTCTAAATTCCATATATATGTGTCAGTATACTGTTTTGGTGTTTTTCTTTCTGGCTTACTTCACTCTGTATAATCGGCTCCAGTTTCATCCATCTCATTAGAACTGAGTCAAATGTATTCTTTTTAAGGGCTGAGTAATACTCCATTGTGTATATGTACCACAGCTTTCTTATCCATTCATCTGCTGATGGACATCTAGGTTGCTTCCATGTCCTGGCTATTATAAACAATGCTGCAGTGGATGTTGGAGTACATGTGTCTCTTTCAATTCTAGTTTCCTCGGTGTGTATGCCCAGCAGTGGGATTGCTGGGTCATAAGGCAGTTCTATTTCCAGTTTTTTAAGGACTCTCCACACTGTTCTCCATAATGGCTGTACTAGTTTGGATTCCCACCAACAGTGTAAGAGGGTTTCGTTTTCTCCACACCCTCTCCAGCATTTATTGCTTGTAGACTTTTGAATCACAACCATTCTGACTGGTGTGAAATGGTACCTCATTGTGGTCTTGATTTGTATTTCTCTGATAATGAGTGATGTTGAGCATCTTTTCATGTGTTTGTTAGCCATCCATATGTCTTCTTTGGATAAATGTCTATTTAGTTCTTTGGCCCATTTTTTTGATTGGTTCATTTATTTTTCTGGAGTTGAGCTGCATAAGTTGCTTGTATATTTTTGAGATTAGTTGTTTGTCAGTTGCTTCATTTGCTGTTGTTTTCTCCCATTCAGAAGGCTGTCTCTTCATCTTGCTTATAGTTTCCTTTTGTTGTGCAGAAGCTTTTAATTTTAATTAGATCCCATTTGTTTATTTTTGCTTTTATTTCCAGTATTCTAGGAGGTGGATCATAATTTCTTCTGAAATTAGTCAGTCTTCTGACTGAATTTCTACTTTATTTATTTGCTGTCATCATACATAGTTGTACTTTTGTAATAAGATTTCCATTCATTCTCTACACATTTATAGTAGCTTTTTTGAAAATTTTGCTAAATAGGTATCTGATGTTGCTTCAAGACACTTCCTATTGACACTTTTCTGCTGATTATTTTGCATACTTTTGTTTCTGTTTATGTCATAAATTTTGGTTGAATAGTGGTTGTATAAGGCAATGCACTGTCACAAACCATATTTTGTTGTTCAGTCACTCATTCGTGTCTGACTCTTTGTGACCTCATGGACTGCAGCACACCAGGCTTCCCTGTCCTTCACCATCTCCAGAGCTTGCTAAAACTTACTGAGTTGGTGATGCCATCCAACTATTTCATTCTCTGTCATCCCCTTCTCCTCCTGTATTCAATCTTTCCCAGCATCAGGGTCTTTTCTAATGGGTCAGCTCTTTGCTCCAATATTTTGGACCACTTGATGTGAAGTATTGGATCACAACCTATATATACATACATTTTCCTCTCTGGTGATTATTGTTCTTTGGTTTGTTTAATAACTGGCCTGAACTGAATTATAAAGACTATGTTTCTGCAAATGTGCATCCTCATATCTCTGCTAAATTTATTTTTCTTGATTTTATTTTTATGATTGGTTTTCCGGGGTGTGCCTCTGTGTTCACAGAGCTTAATTTATTAAAAGTGGGGCTCAGTTCAGTTCAGTTTCTCAGTTGTGTCCAACTCTTTGCGACCCCATAAATCACAGCATGCCAGGCCTCCCTGTCCATCACCAACTCCTGGAGTTCACTCAGACTCACGTCAATAGTGTCAGTGATGCCATTCAGCCATCTCATCCTCTGTCATCCCCTTCTCCTCCTGCCCCCAATCCCTCCCAGCATCAGAGTCTTTTCCAATGAGTCAACTCTTCGCATGAGGTGGCCAAAGTACTGGAGTTTCAGCTCAACATCATTCCTTCCAAAGAAATCGCAGAGTTGATCTCCTTCAGAATGGACTGGTTGGATCTCCTTGCAGTCCAAGGGACTCTCAAGAGTCTTCTCCAACACCACAGTTCAAATTCATCAATTATTTGGCGCTCAGCCTTCTTCACAGTCCATCTCTCACATCAAAAGTTTCTACACCAAGCTCACTTGTGTATAAACACAGCTATTTTCAAACCACTCTCAGCTCTTACTTTCCACTAGACTCTGCTTCTTGTTTGTAAACATCAACATCCAGGCTTTGCTGGCCAAAGAGTGATTGTATGGCTTAGGTTCTCTGTGCTCTCTACTGTGCTCATGCAAGCTTCTGGTCTACCAGGATGTATAATTAGCTTATCAGGCCTACAGTGACTCTCTCACTTTCTAAAACTTCCTGGTGAATTCCCTGGTCATCCCGTAGTTAGGACTCTCTGCTTTCACTGCTGTCACCTTGGTTCAGTCTCAGGTTGGGGAACTAAGATCCCACAGGCTGTTGGGGGAGGCCATAAATAAGTAAATAAAACTTCCCATTAAATTCCCAGCTAATGTTCTGGCTTATTACTCAACATTCAAAAACTAAGAGCATGGCATACAGTCCCATCACTTCACAGCAAATAGTTGGGGAAACAATGGAAACAGGGACAGACTTTATTTTCTTGGGCTCCAAAATTACTCCAGATGGTGACTGCAGCCATGAAATTTAAAGACACTTGCTCCTTGAAAGAAAAGTTTTGACAAATTTAGACAGCATGTTAAAAGTAAAGACATTACTTTTTGACAAAGTTACATCTAGTCAATGCTATGGTTTTTCCAGTAGTCATGTGTGGGTGTGAGAGTTGGATCATAAAGAAAGCTGAGCACCCAAGAACCAATGCTTTTGAACTGTGGATTTGGAGAAGACTCTTGAGAGTATCTTGGACTGAAAGGAGTTCAAACCAGTCAATCATACAGAAAATCTGTCCAAAATATTCATTGGAAGGACTGATGTTGAAGCTGAAGCTTCAATACTTTGGCCACCTGATGCGAAGAGCTGACTCATTTGAAAAGACCCTGATGCTGGGAAAGATTGAAGGTGGAAGAAGCAGGGGATGACAGAGGGTGAGATGGTGGGGAGGGCATCACTGACTTGATGGACGTGAGTTACAGCAAGCTCCGGGTGTTGGTGATGGACAGGTAAGTCTGGTGTGCTGCAGTCCATGGGGTCACAAAGTCAGACACAACTGAGCAACTGAACTGATTGAATGTTTTGGGCCACTGCTTGCATGAAACAGAACCTCTCCCTCATGCAAGCTGTTGGTTTGCAGAGGAGACCCTGGCTGCTTGCCATGGAGATGCCAGCTGTAATTGGCAGTGTTCCAAGTTAAGTGAGTTTCCCACAGTAGTGGCCTCAAAGGACGGATTTCAGTCTGCCATATCCTGGTTGAAAACCACAGATAGGCCTGCTGGGAAACAGATGTGATCAACTCTATGCAATGATGCAGGGACTCATGTTTTTTAAATTTAAAGTTCAGTAGTTCTCATGAATAGATTCTTCTTAGTTGGGTGTATGCCTTTGGTCAATTTACAATGTTGAAAATGATGTTTCTGACAGTTTCATCCTACTTTAAGAGTAATTTTTTGGTGAGGGGATTTGCTGAGTTCCATATTCCATCATGCTGGAAATAACAACTGTGAAGCAAGAATTTATAATGAGCTAAAATTTCAAAGACATTTGAACATGAACAGGAAGACATACCTGACAAGGGTTGGAAAATAAACAGCCTATGTATAATTGTTTAACATATAACTTTAATATACAACCTCTCACAGCCAAAAAGGATATGTCAAAATTTAGAAGTCAAACAGAAAAGTCATGAAACAAACAGACTTGCAGATCTTTCTTATCTTAGTTTAAAAATCAGATTCAGACATTTGTCAATATGGTCTGTCTCCTGGGTTACTTTTTGGGAGCATTTTAGCTCTTGTTATAATTGATGCACAAATATATCTCTTTAAGTGCTTCTTTCATATAGTTTTTATTCCTCTGTTGAGTTTGTTCATTTCCTGGAACATTGGAGTCTATTTTTCCTGATATGACCATCACTTGTCAATCCTGAAGTCATCTTTTGTCCACTTAATACAACAAATCGTGTTCTTTTTCTGCACGTTCTAAAAATGACAAAATTATTTACATAGTTGGCAGCTTGTACTAAAAACTTAATTTTATAAAGATATTTAACTTTACTCTGCAGAAGCAGAATTATATAAAACAATATAAAAACCATTTTTACTTCTAATTAACTTGAATAATTTTTCCTGCCTTTATGAGTTACATTATATGCTGTACTCTGTGAGTCACTTTTTAAAAAGAAGGTGAAATTATCTTCCCAAAGCCATCTATCTTTTTCCCTTTAAGATATATGAGCAGACCTGTATTAACAGGGTTACAATATAGAACTTACATTATTTTCTAAAGATTTTTGTTAAAGATTTTGCATGGAAAAAAAAACTGCTGAGAAATACATTAAAATATTTTTTGTATAAAAGCCTTGTCTGGCTTGTAGCCCATGCTTTACTTTTTCCACCCCCTCATTTAAAAAGCTTATAGAAACTAGTAAACTAGGAAAGATGAAAAATCATAGCATTGTAAAAGTAAAAGTAATAATATATCTCAAGGAGCTAGGAGAAATTTACATCCTATAAAAGTACATGGACTGAAAATGGAACTCACAGTCAGTATCTGATCTTGACAAATACTTCATGCCAGAGTGACTTAAGAATTTGATTTCTTCACAGGTTCAGAGACCAAAAAACATAATGCTTAGAAACTTAGGTAAAAGAGCAGAAACTGTTTAACAAAGCATCCCTATTAATAATTTTGTTTCAGCCTAACATTGAAATTTTACCAGGATTATTACATAAGCAGAGAAGAATGAAATCATGGTGCATATGAAGCCAGGAGTAAGAACTTCAGCAGGAAGTGTTTGGAGAAGGATGAATCTGGGGACTAAATTTTTATTTGCACACACCCAACCTCCTTGAAATCAAAACATACTATAAAGAAATATGAAAAGGTGAAAGTAAATCTTGGAAATAATATATACATTAATTCTAAAGATCAACACATGTTGGGGTCCCCTGGTCTTCCCCTAGGCTAGGTAATCCTCTGGGATGACTCACAGGACTCGACATACAGTCACACGTATGGCTCAGATTATTACCAAGAAATGACAGAATTCATGTGGTAAAGGGAAAGGTGCAGGAATGAAGGCCAGAGGAAACCAGTACAAGCTTTCAATATCCGTCTTCCAGTGAATTCACAGAGGACCCGTTCAATTCCAAACAGAATCAAATTGTAACAACATATGTGAAATACTGTCTGTCTTGGAAGCTTATTGGAGACCCAAGTTACCAAGGATTTTATTGGTGCTGATCCTGGAGGTAAGTAACCTTTACCTAGTATGTATCCAAGTTCCAACTCCAAGGAAAGAGGATGCCTAGCATAAGTCATATTGCTTGTTCAAATACTTTAAGTGCAGTGAGACATTCTCATTAATTAGGGAATGGTGAGAGCACTCCCAAAATAGCAGTTCTCAGATGCCAGCCAATCCTACCATGCAAGAAGATCTTTCCAAGAATAGCAGTCTCAAACTGATGTCTTAAATCTTTTCTGCAAAATACACAATGTATATTTCAAAATAACTTTGCAAATCAGTTTCTAAAAGGCCAGATCTTTAATAAGAGAATGGATAAGGCACAGAGAAAGGCAATTAAAAAATTTTAAGTACCAGTGTCTAGAAAAATATGAAAATATTTTCAGTTTTTTTCAGAAATAAGAGGCATATAGGCCTTTCTTAGTTTTGCTAATAGTAAAGGAATATTTTTACTTCCATGAACTGCTTCTAGTTGTATAAATTAGCCAACTTTTCTGTAGCTCTCTCTTTTCCTTATATGATAGATTATATTTAGATATGGATATAATTTTCAACTCTATACCAGGGAAATAATTGCATGTGTGGTCCATTGCTCAGGTGTGTCCAATTCTTTGCTTTCCTGTCGACTATAACCCTCCAATTTCTTCTGTCCATGGGATTTTTCAGGCAAGAATTTCTAGAATGGGTTGTCATTTCCTCCTCCATGATATCTTCTGGACCCAGGGATAAAAACCATATCTCCTGTGTCTAGATATGCTGAAAAATCCTGAACTAAGAATATTCACTGTAACATTAAGTATAATGTTAATAATTGAAGAAAGAAGTATATTATGCTATGTCTATATAACTGAAGACTATGTGGCAATTAAAATCATATTGAACAATAATTATTTCCATGAGAATAAAAGCTGTCAATGGCATAATAGATTGTAGTACAGATGCTACAAGGGACAATCAGAGTCAGAGGTCAAAAGAGCTTAAAACTGGAAGATAATCAATATAAAAATAATACATAACAAAGGATAATAGCAAAGTACTTTGGATAAGATTAATCAAATCACTACTTGACTTTGAAAAAAATTTTTATTGTAGTAAAATCTGTATTACATAAAATTTATCATTTTAGCCTTATGTAGGTGTGCATTAAGTGGCATGAACTACATTCACAATGTGTTCAGTTCAGTTCAGTCACTCAGTGGTGTCCGACTCTTTGTGACAGCATGAATCACAGCACGCCAGGCCTCCCCTGTCCATCACCAACTCCCAGAGTTCACTCAGACTCACATCCATCGAGTCAGTAATGCCATCCAGCCATCTCATCCTCTGTCGTCTCCTTCTCCTGCCCCCAGTCCCTCCCAGCATCAGAGGCTTTTCCAATGAGTCAACTCTTCGCATGAGGTGGCCAAAGTACTGGAGTTTCAGCTTCAGCATCATTCCTTCCAAAGAAATCCCAGGGCTGATCTCTTTTAGAATGGACTGGTTGGATCTCCTTGCAGTCCAAGGGATTCTCAAGAGTCTTCTGCAACACCACACTTCAAAAGCATCAGTTCTTCAGTGCTCAGCCTTCTTCACAGTCCAACTCTCATATCCATACATGACCACTGGAAAAACCATAGCTTACAATGTGTTATCATCATGTTTATCCATTTCTAGAAATTCCTCATCACATCAAACAGAAAGTTTCTTCCAATTAAAGGAAAACTCCTCATTCCTCTGCTGACTCCCACCTCTATTCTGCCTTCTGTTTCTGTGAATTTTCTTTTTCTAGGTATGTTATTGTCATGCCTGGTTCTAAGCTTTTGATTGCCAAGGTATCCACTTCACAGACATCCATCTCAAATAAGCATACTGCCAGCTGTATGACAAAACTGCCAGGAAAACAACTAGGTAAGAAGCTATGTCACTCCCCAGTCATGAAGATACCCTTTTAGGAAGGGACCCTGTTTTTCCCTTCCCGTGCCCTAAATTCTTGCTTTTAGGTTTGAAACTCATCAAACTCATCAGGTAAAGTGTGAACCCATGAAATCTTAAGCACTCCACATACAGACCCCATTAGAGAGCCCCTGGTCCATACTCCCTCTTTCTCTACTCACAACCTTGCTGTGTTACTCTTGAGTGTGCTATATATACTGCAGGATTTCTGAGTAATAAATCTTATTTTTCAAATCTCCTTAATGGATGTGTTCTGCAATCATAGTAAGAACCTCAAGGTCAGTCTGGCTAGTCTTTTAATCAGAGAAACATCTATGGGGGCTCATCAAAAGAAGCATGCTCCCTGGCAAGAACCTCGAGCATTCTTACCCAATAACATTATTGTCAAGAGCCTGAAACTGACCCAAAACCTATATAGGTGGAATCATACAATATTTGTCTTTTTGTGTCTAGTTTATTTCACTGAGCTTAAAGCTTCTAGGTTCACACATATTTTATCATGTATCAGAATTTCAATAAATAGTATTCTATTGTAAGTATACATCATATTTTGTGTATATATTCATCTGTTGATGGATATTTTGGTTGCTTCCACTTTGGAGCTCAGTTCAGTCAGTTCAGTTGCTCAGTTGTGTCCAACTCTTTGCAACTCCATCGACTGCAACACTCCAGGCTTCCCTGTTCATTATCAGTTCCAGGAGTTCAATTAAACTCATGTCCATTGAGTCGGTGATGTCATCCAACCATCTCATCCTCTGTCATCCCCTTTTCTCCTGCCTTCAATCTCTCAGCACCAGGGTCTTTTCAAATGAGTCAGCCCTTCGCATTAGGTGGCCAAAGGACTGGAGTTTCAGTTTCACCATCAGTCCTTCAAATGAATATTCAGGACTGATTTCCTTTAGCATGGACTGGTTGGATACCCTTGCAGTCCAAGGGACTCTCAAGTGTCTTCTCCAACACCACAGTTCAAAAGCATCACTTCTTCAGTGCTCAGCTTTCTTTATAGTCCAACCTCTCACATCCAAACATGATTACTGGAAAACTACAGCCTGACCAGATGGACCTTTGTAGGCAAAGTAATGTTTTTGCTTTTGAATATGCTGTCTAGGTTGGTCATAACTTTTCTTCCAAGGACTAAGTGTTTTTAATTTCATGGCTGCAGTTACCATCTGCAGTGATTTTGGAGCCCCCCAAAAAAAAATGTATATGTATATAAATTCAGCCACTGTTTCCCATCTATCTGCCATGAAGTGATAAGGCCGGGTGCCATGATCTTAGTTTTCTGAATGTTGAGCTTTAAGCCAACTTGTTCACTCTCCTTTTTGACTTTTATCAATAAGTTCTTTAGTTCTACACTTTCTGCCACAAAGCAAAAGCAAAGTAAAGTTGCTCAGTCGTGTCCAACTCTTTGCGACCTGTGGACTGTAGCCTGCTGAGCTCCTCCATCCATGAGATTTTCCAGGCAAAAATACTGGAGTGGGTTGTCATTTCCTTCTCCAGGGATCTTCCCAAACCAGGGATCAAATCCGGGTCTCCAGCATTGCAGGCAGACTCTATCGTCTCAGCTACCAGGGAATCATATAAGAATACTGCCATAGAGATGGAGTCATCTGCATGTCTGAAGTTATTGATTTTTCTCCCAGCAATCTTGATTCCAGCTTGAGCTTCATTCAGCCCAGCATTTCAGATGATGTACTCTGCATATAAGTTAAATAATCAGGGTGAAAATGTACAGCCTTGACATACACCCTTTCCTATTTGGAACCGCCTGTAGTTCCATGTCCAGTTTTAACTGTTGCTTCCTGACCTGCTTACAGGTTTCTCAAGAGGAAGGTCAGGTGGTCTGGTGCTCCCATCTCTTTCAGAATTTTCCAGTTTATTGTGATCCACACAGGCAAAGGCTTTATCATAGTCAATAAAGCAGAAATAGATATTTTTCTGGAATTCTCCTCCTTTTTGATGATTCAGCAGCTGTTAGGAATTTGATCTCTGGTTCCTTGACTTCTCTAAAACCAGCTTGAACATCTGGAAGTTTATGGTTCATGTATTATTAAAGCCGGGCTTGGAGAATTTTGAGCATCACTTTACTAGCATGTGAGATGAGTGCAATTGTGTGGTAGTTTGAACATTCTTTGGCATTGCCTTTCTTTGGGATTGGAATGAAAACTGACCTTTCCCAGTCCTGTGGCCACTGCTGAGTTTTCCAAATTTGGTGGCATATTCAGTGCAGCACTTTCATAGCATCATTTTTTAGGATTTGAAATAGCTCCACTGGAATTCCATCACCTCCACTAGCTTTGTTCGTAGTGATGAGTCCTAAGGCCCACTTGACTTCACATTCTAGGATGTCTGGCTCTAGGTGAGTGTTCACACCATCATGATTATCTAGGTCGTGAAGATCTTTGTGTACAGTTCTTCTGTGTATTCTTGCCACCTCTTCTTAATATCTTCTGCTTCTGTTAGGTCCATACCATTTCTATCCTTTTTTTTGAGCCCATCTTTGCATGAAATATTCCCTTGGTATCTCTAATTTTTCTTGAGGAGATCTCTAGTCTTTCCTAGTCTATTGCTTTCCTCTATTTCTTTGCACTGGTCCCTGAGGAAAGCTTTCTTATCTCTCCTTGCTATTCTTTGGAACCCTGCATTCAAATGAGTATGTCTTTCCATTTCTCCTTTGCTTTTCACATCTCTTCTTTTCACAGCTACTTGTAAGGATTCCTCAGGCAGCTGATATGCTTTTTAAATCTCTTTTTATTGTTCTTTTTATTGGAGATGGTCTTGATCCCTGTCTCCTGTACAATGTCATAAACCTCCATCCATAGTTCATCAGACATTCTGACCTAACATTCCAGGTTCCTATGCAATATCAGTCTTTACAGCATTGGACCTTGCTTCCATCACAAGTGATATCCACAACTGCGTGTGGTTTTTGCTTTGGCTCCAACTCTTCATTCTTTCTGGAGTTACTTCTCCACGATCTCCAGTAGCACACTGGGCACCCACCAATCTGGAGAGTTAATCTTTCTGTGTACTATCTTGTTGCCTTTTCATACTGTTCATGGGGTTCTCACGGCAAGAATACTGAAGTGGTTTGCCATTCCCTTCTCCAGTGGACGACATTTTGTTAGAACTCTCCACCATGACCTATCTGTTTCGGGTGGCCCTATATGACATTTCTCATAGTTTCATTGAGTTAGACAAGGCTGTGGTCCATGTGATTAGACTGATAAGTTTTCTGTCAATTTTGGGGCTATTACTAATAATTCATGATGAATGCATATATTAAAAATGAAGAAAAATCTAAAATCATATCTGTTTGTACATTTTCCCTTAAGAATTAGAGCAGAAATGAGTGAATTTGACAAGAGGAAATCAATGGAGAAAACCAGTGACGTTAAAATATGTTTTTATAAAAGAGCAATCAAATTGATAAGATACTAGCCTGGTTAAGAAAAAAGATGACACAAATTGTTAATATCTGAGATGAAAGATGAACATCACTAAAGATCCTATGGACATTAAAATAATGATAAATAAATGCTATGAACAACTCTCTATGCCCACAAACTTGATAACTTCGATGAAATGGTCCAATTCCCTGAAAAAATCATTTTGCTAAACTCAAGCAGGAAGAAACAGACAATCTGAATATAATTATATCTACTAAATCAATTGAATAAGTAATTAACAACCATCTAAAATATAAAGTATAAGGCTTAGGTGTGTTCATTGGCAAATCCCATCAGATATTTTAAGAAATGGACAATGATATAGCCACTTTAGAATACTGCATTATTCAAAGCTTATTACTAAACCAAGCTTATCCTTCTCATAAGAGCCAGCAATCAAAACTCCTAGAATAAAGGAGTTTTTTTTCTTCCCTTCATTCTGTTAATGTGGTAAAAAAAAAATCACTGAATGATTATTATATGTGGAACCAGCTTGCATGCTAGTAATAAACCTCATTGGTCATGGTTTACAGTTGTTTTAATATGTTGCTGGATTTGGTTTGCTAGTATTTTTCAGGATTTCTTCATCAATATTCATAAAAAAATTTGGTCTGTAGTTTTCTTATAGTACCTTTATCTGGCTTTAGTATCAAGATAATGATGTCATACAATGAGTTTGGACATGCCTCTTCCTCTTCAATTTTTTGAAAGATTTTGAGAAAGATTGATTTTTGTTCTTCACTAAATGCTTGGTAGAATTTACCATTGAAGACAGCTGGTCCAAAACTTTTCTTCATAAATATATTTTTGATTCTTATTCAATATCTTACTAGTTGTAGGTCTGATCAGGTTTTCTCAAATTTTATTTGTCTTCATAATTGAGTTTTGGTAGACTGTGTATTTTGCCGACTAAGGTCCATCTAGTCAAGGCTATGGTTTTTCCTGTGGTCATGTATGGATGTGAGAATTCGACTGCGAAGAAGGCTGAGTGCCAAAGAATTGATGCTTTTGAACTGTGGTGTTGTAAAAGACTCTTGAGAGTCCCTTGGACTGCAAGGAGATACAACCAGTCCATTCTGAAGGAGATCAGCCCTGGGATTTCTTTGGAAGGAATGATGCTAAAGCTGAAACTCCAGTACTTTAGCCACCTCATGCGAAGAGTTGACTCATTGGAAAAGACTGTGATGCTGGGAGGGATTGGGGGCAGGAGGAGAAGGGAATGACAGAGGATGAGATGACTGGATGGCATCACTGACTTGATGGACGTGAATCTGAGTGAACTCTGGGAGTTGGTGATGGACAGGGAGGCCTGACGTGCTGCGATTCATGTGATTGCAGAGTCAGACACGACTGAGCGACTGAACTGAACTGTACCCATTTTATGTAGATTATCCAATTTTTTGGTGTACAGTTATAAAATTGGTAGTAATGTCATCACTTCCATTTCTGAATGTGAATCTTCTTTTTCCTTAGTCCATCTAGCTAAAAGTTTATGTGTTTTTATCTTTTTGAAAAACTAACTTTTGGTTTTATTGATTTTCTCTATTTTTCTTCTATTAAACATTGTATTTATCACCACTGTAATCTTCTCATTATTTATTTCCTTCTCCTGGCTTTATTTTTAGTTTGCTCTACTTTTTCTAGCTTCTTAAGTGTATAGTCATTTACTGATTTGTTATTTCTTCCTCTGTAATGTATAACTTTAATATATACTTTTCTGTCTTAGCACTATGTTTACTGCATTTCATAAGTTTTGGTAGTTTGTGCTTTCATTTTCATTTCTCCAAGGTATTTTCTAATTTCTCTTGTGATTTCTTTCTGATCTATTGCTTGTTTTATAGTTTGTTGTTTAATTTCCTAATATTTCTAAATTGTCCTATATTTCTTCTGTTACTGATTTTCATTGTTATCTGATAAGATCACTTTATATGATTTAAATCTTTTAATATTTATTATGGAGAAGGATTACTGTGATATTGAATGGTTTGCCTTGGAAACACACAGAAAACATTCTGTCATTTTTGAGATTGCATCCAAGTACTGCATTTCGGACTCTTTTGTTGACCATGATGGCTACTCCATTTCTTCTAAGGGATTCCTGCCCACAGTTGTAGATAAAATGGTCATCTGAGTTAAATGCACCCATTCCAGTCCATTTTAGTTTGCTGATTCCTAGAATGCTGACATTCACTCTTGCCTTCTCCTGTTTGACCACTTCCAATTTGCCTTGATTGATGGACCTAACATTCCAGGTTCTTATGCAATATTAGTCTTTACAGCATCGGATCTTGCTTCTATCACTAGTCACATCCACAACTGGGTATTGTTTTTGCTTTGGCTCCATCTCTTCATCCTTTCTGGAGTTATTTCTCCACTGATCTCCAGTAGCATATTCGGCACCTATCGACCTGGGGAGTTCCTCTTTCAGTATCCTATCATTTTGCCTTTCATACTGTTCATGGGGTTCTCAAGGCAAGAATACTGAAGTGGTTTGCTATTCCCTTCTCCAGTGGACCACATTGTATCAGAGCTCTCCACCATGCCCGCCTGTCTTGGGTGGCCCCATAGGGCATGGCTTAGTTTCACTGAGTTAGACAAAGTTGTGGTCAGTGTGACTAAATTGACTAGTTTTCTGTGAGTATGGTTTCAATATGTCTGCCCTCTGATGCCCTCTCGCAACACCTACCATCTTACTTGGGTTTCTCTTACCTTGGAAGTAGGGTATCTCTTAATGGCTGCTCCAGCAAAGTGCAACCACTGCTTCTTAACTTGGACGAGGGGTATCTCCTCACCACCACCCCTCCTGACCTTGAACATGTAGTAGCTCCTCTCAGCCCTCCTGCACCCACGCAGCCACCACTACTTGGATGTGGGGTTGCTCCTCTCGGCCACAGCCCCTGATCTCATATGTGGGGTAGCTCCTCCTGCCTGCCACCCCTGACCGTGGATGTGGGGTAGATCCTCTCAGATGCTTCTGTGCCATTGCAGCCTGGCACTCTCAGCCACCACTCCTGACCTCAGACATGGGGTAGCTCCTCTTCACCGCCACCCCTGACCTTGGGAGAGGGGTAGCTTCTCTTGGCCACACTTTTGTGCAGTCCATCACAACTGGCACTCTCAAAATATATGTCCTTTTCATTATAGGGGACTGGAATGCAAAAGTGGGAAGTCAAGAAACACCTAGAGTAATGGACAAATTTGGTCCTGGAATACTGAATGAAGCAAGGCAAAGGCTAATAGTTTTGCTGAGAACATACTGGTCATAGCAAACACCCTCTTCCAGCAACACAAAAGAAGTCTCTACACATGGACATCACCAGATGGTCAACACTGAAATCAGACTGATTATATTATTTGCAGCCAAAGATGGAGAAGCTCTATACAGTCAGCAAAAACAAGACCAGGAGCTGACTGTGGCCCAGATCATGGACTCCATATTGCCAAATTCAGACTTAGTATAAAGAAAGTAGGGAAAACCGCTAGACTATTCAGGTATGACCTAAATCAAATCCCTTATGATTATACAGTGGAAGTGAGAAATAGATTTAAGGGCCTAGATCTGATAGACAGAGTGCCTAATGCACTATGGATGGAGGTTCATGACATTGTACAGGAGACAGGGATCAAGACCATCCTCATGGAAAAGAAATGCAAAAAAAGTAAAATGGCTGTCTGGGGAAGCCTTACAAATAGCTGTGAAAAGAAGAGAAGTGAAAAAGTAAAGGAAAAATATAAGCATATGAATGCAGAGTTCCAAAGAATAACAAGAAGAGATAAGAAACCCTTCCTTAGTAATCAATGCAAAGAAATAGAGGCAAACAACAGAATGAGAAAGATTAGAGATCTCTTTGGGCTTCCCTGGTGGCTCAGAGGTTAAAGGATCTGCCTGGAATGCGAGAGACCTGGGTTCAATCCTTGGGTTGGGAAGATCCCCTGGAGAAGGAAATGGCAACCCACTCCAGCACTCTTGCCTGGAGAATCTCATGGAGGGAGGGGCCTGGTAGGCTACAGTCCATGGGGTTGCAAAGAGTCGGACATGACTGAGCAACTTCAATAGAGATCTCTTCAAGACAATGAGAGATACCAGGGGAATATTTCATGCAATGATGGCCTCGTTAAAGGACAGAAATGGTATGGATCTAACAGAGGCAGAAGATATTAAGAAGAGGTGGCAAGAATACACAGAAGAACTGTACAAAAAAAAGACCTTAATGACCAAGATAATCACAACGGAGTGATCACTCACCAAGAGCCATACATCCTGGAATGTGAAGTCAAGTGGGCCTTAGAAAGCATCACTATGAAGAAAGCTAGTGGAGGTGATTAAATTCCTATTGAGCTATTTCAAATCCTGAAAGTTGATGCTGTGAAAGTGCTGCACTGAATATGCTACCAAATTTGGAAAACTCAGCAGTGGCCACAGGACTGGGAAAGGTCAGTTTTCATTCCAATCCCAAAGAAAGGCAATGCCAAAGAATGTTCAAACTACCACACAATTGCACTCATCTCACATGCTAGTAAAGTGATGCTCAAAGTTCTCCAAGCCAAGCTTCAGCAAGACACGAACCATGAACTTCCTGATATTCAAGCTGGTTTTAGAAAAGGCAGAGGAACCAGAGATCAAATTGCCAACATCTGCTGGATCATTGAAAAACCAAGAGAGTTCTAGAAAAACATCTAATTGCTTTATTGACTATGTCGAAGCCTTTGACTGTGTGGATCACAATAAACTGTGGAAAATTCTGAAAGAGGTGGGAATACCAGACCACTTAACCTGCCTCTTGAGAAATCTGTATGCAGGTAAGGAAGCAACAGTTAGAACTGGATATGGAACAACAGACTGGTTCCGAATAGAAAAAGGAGTACGTCAAGGCTGTATATTGTCACCCTGCGTTTTTAACTTATATGCAGAGTTCATCAGGAGAAACATTGGGCTGGAAGAAGCACAAGCTGGAATCAAGATTGCCGGGAGAAATATCAGTAACCTCAGATATGCAGATAACACCACCCTTGTGGCAGAAAGTGAAGAGGAACTAAAAAGCCTCTTGATGAAAGTAAATGAGGAGAGTGAAAAGTTGGCTTAAACCTCAACATTCAGAAACCAAAGACCATGACATCCGGTCCCATCACTTCATGGGAAATAGATGGGGAAACTAGAAACAGTGTCAGACTTAATTTCTGGGGGCTCCAAAATCACTGCAGATGTTGATTACAGCCATTAAATTAAAAGACGTTTACCCCTTGGAAGAAAAGTTATGACCAAACTCGATAGCATATTCAAAAGCAGAGATATTACTTTGCTGACTAAGGTTCTTCTAGTCAAGGCTATGGTTTTTCCAGTAGTCATGTATGTATGTGAGAGTTGGACTGTGAAGAAGGCTGAGCGCTACAGAATTGATGCTTTTGAACTGTGGTGTTGGAGAAGACTCTTGAGAGTCCCTTGGACTGCAAGGAGATCCAACCAGTCCATTCTGAAGGAGATCAACCATGGGGTTTCTTTGGAAGGAATGATGCTAAAGCTGTAACTCCAGTACTTTGGCCACCTCATGCGAAGAGGTGACTCATCAGAAAAGATTTTGATGTTGGGAGGGATTGGGGGCAGGAGGAGAAGGGGACAACAGAGGATGAGATGGCCGGATGGCATCTCTGACTCGATAGACAAGAGTCTGAGTGAACTTCGGGAGGTGATGATGGACAGGGAGGCCTGGTGTGCTGCAAATTCAAGGGGTCACAAAGAGTCGGACACGACTGAGTGACTGAACTTAACTGATAAGAACAGTAGAATAATCCAAGGAATGAAAACATAAAGATATTAGCAGAAATTAATGAAATAGAAAACAAAAATCAAATAGAAGTATTGAAAAAAACAAATTTTGATTTTCTGAAAAGATAATTAAGAGACAAATCTCTAGAGAGCTTAAGAAAAAGAGAGTGAAGGAAGAAACAAGCAACTCACTAGAAATGACAAGAGAAGCACGGTTTTGAAAGTGTCAGGGATTAAGCAGATGACAAATTTAGGCTATCATAATTAAATCTACCCTATGACAAAGTGATATGATTAGATAGATAAATTCATATAAAACAAAGCTTATAAAATTGAACATTTATTCACTTCCTCAACAAATAGTTTTAGATAGAGTATCTATTATTGTACTTGGAACAATTTGATTTCTGAAATGTTTCTGTGAACAAAACAGCAAAGAATCTCTGACCTTGAGCAGTCTAAATCCCAGACTATCAATGGGAGAAGACCGACAATAAACCAAGCACAATGAGTTATAAAATTATATGATATATAAGAAGATTATAAATGTTTTGAAAAACATAAGAAAATGTTGTTAAAAGGAATATAGTTGAAAGGGTTCAAGAATGCTGATGGATGAGGGTAGTTTTTATTGAGAATATAATATTGGAACAAAGACTTGAAACAGGTGTAGGTGCTGCCCAGGCAGACACTGGGGTGAAGAGTGTTTCCAGTGGAGGGAACAGTTAGTCAAAAGGCTCTGATATGAGAATATGTCTGGTAAGTTTGTTCAAGGAACAGCAAGAAGACCTGTGTGGCTGGAACAGGGAGGGCACTGACAGAGTAAGACAAGTAAGATTAACAAACGATGTAATCAGAGAGAGGCCAGGTTCTGTAAGAAGCTGTAAGTTCTGGAAGTCCTTTTGATTCTTATCCTATTACAAACAAGAGCTACTGACAGATATAAGCAGAAGAGTCACATCATCTGATTTGACCTAAATTTTGAAAGGCTCTTTCTGGCTTCTGTTTTGAGAATAGACACTAAGGCTGTGATAGCAATTCTGTTGTCACTAGGCACATGCAGTTACTTAAGTTTAATGTCAGTTTTTCAATCACATTAACCATTATTTAAGTGCTCAGCAGCCAAATATGACTAGTGAGTGCCATGTTGAAGGATAGATACAGAAGCTTTTCATCACTGCAGATAGTTATTTTGGAAAGTACTGCTCTGGGAAGACAGAGAGAAACAGGTAAGTGTGCAAAGACAAAGGCAGTAAACTAGATAAGTGAAGGTGCCGTCTCCAAATGGGATGGCAGTCTCTCAATCCCCAACTTCAGGATCTTTATTCCCTGCCCTTCAGATGAAGTCTTGGAAAGAACTACAAACTACATTACTCTCAGATAATAAAATTCCTTTCAGTATCTTTAGTCCTAAGAACAGTCCCTTCTCAGTAATGAAAACCTCTTAATCAAAGCTCCAAAGTTCCTTTCAAGTTCAGGTTTTTCGAACATTCTCAGTGTTTCACATTCCACCAGCAGTGTGGACGAGAAGATCCACTTCCTTCTCTGCCAACTGCTCTGTGACCCTTTTCCATTGCTTGCTGATTTTGAGAGAATGGGAGGGGGTGGAGAAGAAGAGGTAGAGGGGTGGGGACAGTTTATCCACTTGTACTGTTGTGATCCAGGATGCCAAAGTACCTTTGCTAACTCATGGGAAGTTTTGAGTGTTCCTTTAGACAGAATGTCTATGGTAGCCACTCAGCTCTGCATCCAGCAATGCAAAACCTCTTTATCCTGGGTGGCTTCAACCTTGGCTAGAAGCCCTGCTGGGCTGGGTCCTCTGCAAGATGTTCATTTCAGTTCAGTTCAGTGGCTCAGTCATGTCCGACTCTTTGCGACCCCATGAATTGCAGCACGCCAGGCCTCCCTGTCCATCACCATCTCCCGGAGTTTACTCAGACTCACGTTCATCGAGTCAGTGATGCCATCCAGCCATCTCATTCTCTGTTGTCCCCTTCTCCTCCTTCCCCCAATCCCTCCCAGCATCATAGTCTTTTCCAATAAGTCAACTCTTCACATGAGGTGGCCGAACTACTGGAGTTTCAGCTTCAGCATCATTCCTTCCAAAGAAATCACAAGGCTGATCTCCTTCAGAATAGACTGGTTGGATCTCCTTGCAGTCCAAGGGACTTTCAAGAGTCTTCTCCAACACCACAGTTCAAAAGCATCAATTCTTCAGCACTCAGCCTTCTTCACAGTCCAACTCTCACATCCATACATGACCACAGGTAAAACCATAGCCTTGACTAGACGTACCTTAGTCGGCAAAGTAATCTCTTTGCTTTTGAATATACTATCTAGGTTGGTCATAACTTTTCTTCCGAGGACTAAGCATCTTTTAATTTCATGGCTGCTGTCACCATCAGCAGTGATTTTGGAGCCCCAAAAATAAAGTCTGACACTGTTTCCACTGTTTCTCCATCTATTTCCCATGAAGTGATGGGACCGGATGCCATGATCTTTGTTTTCTGAATGTTGAGCTTTAAGCCAACTTTTTAGCTTTCCTCTTTCACTTTCATCAAGAGGCTCTTTAGTTCTTCTTCACTTTCTGCCATAAGGGTGGTATCATCTGCATACCTGAGGTTATTGATATTTCTCCCTGCAGTCTTGATTCCAGCTTGTGTTTCTTCTAGTCCAGCATTTCTCATGATGTACTCTGCATAGAAGTTAAATAAACAGGGTGACAGTATATAGCCTTGACATACTCTTTTTCCTATTTGGAACCAGTCTGTTGTTCCATATCCAGTTCTAACTGTTGCTTCCTTACCTGCATACAGATTTCTCAAGAGGCAGGTTAGGTGGTCTGGTATTCCCATCTCTTTCAGAATTTTCCACAGTTTATTGTGGTCCACACAGTCAACGTCTTTGGCATAGTCAATAAAGCAGAAATAGATGTTTTTCTGGAACTCTCTTGCTTTTTCCATGATCCAGAGGATGTTGGCAATTTGATCTCTGGTTCCTCTGCCTTTTCTAAAACCAGCTTGAACATTAGGGAGTTCACGGTTCACGTATTGCTAAAGCCTGGCTTGGAGAATTTTGAGCATTACTTTACTAGCATGTGAGACGAATGCAATTGTGCGGTAGTTTGAGCATTCTTTGGCATTGCCTTTCTTTGGCATTGGAATGAAAACTGACCTTTCCCAGTCCTGTGGCCACTGCTGACTTTTCCAAATTTGCTGAGCCCCAGGCAAATCCCTTCCTAAGGGGCAGGCTTTGCTTGATCCAGAAGAATACACAGACACTCTTGCCTTCCCCAGTATCACCATTCAATCCGTTGCAGTAAAACATTTTTTCTTAAATCTTATTAAGGATGGGTGATACCTGATTCTTACACTATCTTAAGCCCTAAGGCAATCATTCCCAACCAACTTTTGTTTCACTGAGGAATCACCTAGGATTAAGAAAACAAAAACAAGAAACTGAAACAAACGAACAGAAGACCTACTGGCAAACAGGTCCTACTTCCACACATACTGAGTTAATTTGTATGGAGTACAACCTAGGCCTGGAAATTTCTAAAAGCTCTCCAGTGATTCTAATATGCAGCAAGCTTACACTTGTTGCTTTCAGGAAGGGATGTTAGTATGTTAGAGAGGTCATCTTTCGACTCCTTTACTGGCTTCATGTGCATGCAGGGATTCTTGCCCTGATGACTGACAGCTCTCATCTCCTTCTGTGAGTTCAGGATCTGTCTCACTTGGTGCTGTGAAGGTACTTGACATCTATCATTTTGTTCTTTTTTTTTTTTTTTTAGATGAGATAACAATATTGGTTTTATTTCCACACAAGAGAACAAGGTCGCTTGAGTATTACTTACAAATTCCAGATTTGAAAAAGAGGCAAGGTACAGGTATTTTTGTTACATTATGTCAATGAGAAGGAAGAATCAGAAAGCCCCGGGTAAGCTTAGGATTTCTTTCTAGTATCTGTGGGAAGCACTGTTTAAATAATGATTCCAACCTAATATAGGATTGCAACCCATACTTTCCTTCCAAGCCTTAATTCACATACCTGAGTGTTTCCCCGTTAACTGCACACATCACCTTCTCACTGCCTCAGAGGAAATTAGTAACTTCAGACATCAGCTATTTCTTTACTGTGTTTAATGGGAAGCCTATTGCAACCCGGTAACTCCCCCAAATTTATTTGTTCACAAGTGCCAACTCCAGCGGGATCCAGGCTGGGACTGTGTGCCAATAAAAGCTGTTTTTTTTTTTTTCTTTCTTCCCTGTGGTCGAATTTGTATTGAATCAGCAATGAATAGGGCTCTCTATCTTTGGAGGTAAAAGTCTATTACATTTCACTGGATCTTTGTTAATTTGCTAATAAAACCAATACAGCCCAAGCAATAACAGTGGAGGGTGGTGGCGTTAGTCCTTTAAGTGATACTCTCAGAAGCCTCCGAAGCACCGTCCTATAAGTGATCAAATGGTCATAATCCAAAGCAAGCATGGAGTTGGAGTACAAACACAGGGGAGACCCCAAAAGGGCACAAGTAGAGAGGACTCTGGCCAGGTGGTGAAAGCAGATGGGAGACTGTTTGAACCTAATGACCCAGCTTGGAGACAGTGCATCCCATTATCACCTTCTAATGCAGGCGGCCTTACAGTGACTGTCATGAAAATCATGAAATAACAATTTCTTCATGGTTATTCACAAAGAACTTTTGCATACAGTAGCTCAGTTCATCCTTGCTGGGTTGGTGAGAAAACCAAATAGCTTCCTCTAGTGTATATGAGAAGCAGTATTCAAAATAAGGGCTACTGAACACAGTTCATTTTGCTCTAAAATTTGGGCTCTTTCTTAAATGTGAGTTTAAAACAATAACAGTTTCATATCTAGATGTTTGGAAAACACTCTTGAAATTATGACTAAGAAGAAATATAGTCAGTTCTGTGCTTAGTTGCTCAGTCATGCCCAACTGTTTGTGACTCCATGAATTGCAGCCTGCCAGGTTCCTCTGTTCATGGGGATTCTCCAGGCAGGAATACTAGAGTTGGTTGCTTTGCCCTCCTCCAGGGAAACTTCTCAACCCAGGGATTAAACCCAGGTCTCCTTCATTGCAGGCAGATTCTTTACTGTCTGAGCTACCAGGGAAGCCCAATATCACCAGTAATTATATAGCTTTTACATATGTGTAATCCCAAGAACAAACTGTTGAAGTATATTGCTACCTGGAAAAATGATAGATATAATGTCAGTCCTGTTCTTATTAAACATCATGTTCTTTTGGATGCTCATTTTATTTTATAAATTCCATCCTGATATGTATATGTTTTTGCCTATATTCCGATCTTGAATATTTTTAGGAGAAATAGAGTGTGCTAATTTATTTGGCTAGCTCATTAAAGATTCTTTAGAAATTCTGACTCAGCTACTGAGAACTGGGAGCTGAATTAGCATCCTCAGCTGGGCACTGCTCACTGAAATGACTATGCTCCTGATTGAAGCAACTGTAGTAACCAAGCAAATGTGCACAAATGAATGGCTTAAATATTGTTTGTGGTTTGCAAATTAGATCTACACAGGCAAGAAAATGTTTCTACACTTTTCTTCTATAATTATGCTCAGTTTGTTACAGTATTTCCCTTAAATAAGTGGATTGGGACTCTCAAACCTGGTTTCTGATTTTGGCAAAATAGATTTGCAAATAACTTTGATTTGGGAGCATACAATTCCAAATCAGTGCTATTTACAGTGCAATTTGGTAGACTGCGATAAAAATCAGGGCTATTTAGAATTTTATTATCACAAAATATTTAAAAAATATTCAAAATTAGTTTTCTTTTTCTTTTGGAAACTTTTCTTTTCATTAATTTTTTTTTTTTTTAAGGAAAAAGCATAGAAAAAAATCTCATTAATAGAGGATCAGTATCAGTCAGGGTCCTGGCAAAACAGATGGCACACTCAAATATGGTAATCTGAGGTGGGTTTAATGCAGAGACTTGTGAGAAACATGTGGGCAGGGTAGAGGCTTGTGCCTTGCCTTTGAGAAGTGGGCCTGGTAGAACAAATGCAGGAAGGAATTAGCCAGATCTGGAGACGTGGAGGGCTGTGTAGAGGGCCCTTCACTTTAGAGGAAGTCAGTCCTTGAAATCTTGAGGGGCTCAAGGAAAAGAGGGGAGTAAATGGCCATCTCACTCTTTGCCCTCCTTTCTCCTTCCAACTTCCTGCCAGTCCTTCTGTTGTCTGAACTGAGCTGAAGGTCAGAAGTCAGATATTCAGCTGCAATTGGTCAACATCCTAGGACTCTGGCACCAAGGAGAAGGTGGACAGGAGACCTGGAGGGGCAAATGGAAGATATCCATTCAGTCTGCTCCTTTGGTCCCTTGGCCTGTCCTGCTTATACTTCAGGTGAGCAACCCATGTCTTTAACATGGGAAACAGAAAACCCTACAGCTAACAGGCCATCACTGGAGATATCTGGACAAACATACTCCTACCTGAAGCCTGCACCATTAGCTCCAACTAAAGGCCTGGTAATAAAAGGGGAGGAATAAACAGTCGGTGTGAAGATGAACTGTTAGGGTGCCCGGTTATACAGCTGTCACAGGCCTACACTGGCACCACTGCTGTCTTCCTTCCTATCTATTCTATACTCTCCCTACACCTGGTCCAGGTAACTTCTTGGTAGGATGACCCAGATTTTCAATTTGTTGGGCCAGGAGATCTTAGAAGTTTTATCTTCCTTAGGTATCCTCAGTTCTGTAGTGATAAGGAGTCTCCTAGTTCTTATACAAGCCCTCCTTGTCCTCCTGGTGCAGCAGCAATCCCACCAGGATGAAGCACATCTGATGATGGAGTTGCCTCCTTCCCTATCTGTTGGTTTGTTGATACGAGGGATCCAAAATGGCCAAGGATGAGTCTCAGCTTCCAAATCATGAAATCATGACTATATTCCTTGGTGAAAGCGCCACTTCCTCTATATCCAGATAGGCTCAGATTGTGCAGCTGAAAGAAAGAATCTATGGTTTTGTTAGTAACTAGTAGCACTTCTACCCCCATGACTTGGCTCCTGACCTGACAGTATATAATATGGCAAAATATTAGCCATTGGTTAATGAATATTTTGCATCCTTTAAGACAGTATTTGTCTAGCAGAATACTGTCTCACAATTGGTATAATGACTGAACATTCAACTTCAGCAATAAGGAGCAGAATTGTATTGCCACACATACTTCATCACAAAATCAGTTTCTTGATCATAAGCAGTATATGCTGATTGCGCAATGATGCTCTGTAAGTATGCACATAGTGTTATTGACAGAAGTGCAGACAAGAAAGACTAATTTCCATTAGGTCTGGGTTAAAAAGAGATGGGAATACCAGACCACCATACATGCCTCCTGATAAATCTGTATGCAGGTTGAGAAGCAACAGTTAGAACCCAACATGGAACAACAGACTGTTTCCAAATTGGGAAAGGAGTATTTCAAGGCTGTATATTGTCTCCCTGCTTATTTAACTCATATGCAGAGTCAGTTCAGTTCAGTTCAGTTGCTCAGTTGTATCCGACTCTTTGCGACCCCATGAATTGCAGCACACCAGGCCTCCCTGTCCATCACCATCTCCCGGAGTTCACTCAGACTCACGTCCATCGAGTCCATGATGCCATCCAGCCATCTCATCTTCGGTTGTCCCCCTTCTCCTCCTGCCCCCAATCCCTCCCAGCCTCAGAGTCTTTTCCAGTGAGTCAACTCTTCGCATGAGGTGGCCAAAGTACTGGAGTTTCAGCTTTAGCATCATTCCTTTCAAAGAAATCCCAGGGCTGATCTCCTTCAGAATGAACTGGTTGGATCTCCTTGCAGTCCAAGGGACTCACAAGAGTCTTCTTCAACACCACAGTTCAAAAGCATCAATTCTTTGGCGCTCAGCCTTCTTCACAGTCCAATTCTCACATCCATACATGACCATTAGAAAAACCATAGCCTTGACTAGACAGATCTTAGTAGGCAAAATAATGTCTCTGCTTTTGAACATGCTATCTAGGTTGGTCATAACTTTTCTTCCCAGGAGTAAGGCGTCTTTTAATTTCATGGCTGCAGTCACCATCTGAAGTGATTTTGGAGCCCCAAAAATAAAGTCTGACATTGTTTCCACTGTTTCTCCATCTATTTCCCATGAAGTGATGGGACCGGATGCCATGATTTTAGTTTTCTGAACATTGAGCTTTAAGCCATCTTTTTCACTCTCCTCTTTCACCTTTATCAAAAGTACATCATGCAAAATTCTGGGCTCAATAAAGCACAAGCTGAAATCAAAATTGCCAGGAAAACTATCAAGAAATTCAGATATGCAGATGACACTACCCTTATGGCAGAAAGCGGAAAGGAACTAAAGAATCTCTTGAAGAAAGTGAAAGATGAGAATGAAAAAGCTGGTTTAAAACTCAGAACATGGCATCTGATCCCATCACTTCATGGCAAATAGATGCAAAACAATGGAAACAGTGAGATACTTTATTTTCTTGGGCTCCAAAATCAGATGGTGACTGCAGCCATGAAATAAAAGATGCTTTCTCCTTTGAAAAAAGCTATGATAAACCTAGACAGCATATTAAAAAGCAGAGAGATTACTTTGCTGGCAAAGGTCGGTGTAGTCAAAGCTATGGTTTTTCCAGTAGTCATGTATGGATGTGAGACTTGGACCATAAAGAAAGTTGAACGCCAAAGAACTGATGCTTTTGAACTGTGGTGTTGAAGAAGGATCTTGAGAGTCCCTTGAACTGCAAGGAGATCAAACCAGTCCATCCCAAAGGAAATCAATCCTGAATATTCATTGGAATAACTGATGCTGGAGCCTGAGGCGCCAATATTTTGGCCACCTCATGCGAAGAGCTGACGTTTTGAAAGAGACCCTGATGCTGGGAAAGATTGAAGGCAGGAGGAGAAGGGGATGACAGAGGATGAGATGATTGGATGGCCTCACCAACTCAGTAGACATGAGTTTGAGTAAACTGTGGGAGTCGGGGATAGACAGCGAAGCCTAGAGTGCTGTGGTCCATGGAGTCACAAAGAGTCAGACATGACTGAGTGACTGAACCGAACTTATGGAAGACAAATCAACTATTCCCCTCCAAGAAGACTTGCCATCAGGTGACAGTTTGGCTGTCCTAGTGAGCAGTGTCATATTGAAGGCTCCGTGTCCATCTTTGGTGAGAGGAAGTCTATGACCCATCTTGTTTTTGCACCAAACAGATAAGAGAGGTAAATGGGGATGTCATAGGTGACCTAAGCTTCTTTTGGTGAGGACATTTGTCTCTTAGATTCTCTAGAGAGGTGGTATTTTATTGTGACTGACCCTCTCAGGGAGGTTAGTGATTCAGGGACTTCCATCTGGCCTTTTATACTATAGTAGTCTTTGCTCCCATTGGTCAGGAAATAAACAAGGATATTCTCTAGGTGACTCATTGACTCTAATTTTGCTATATCTGCTGGGTCTGGAGAAACATCCATAGTCTCACTAGCCCTGCTGCAGGAAGAATTCAGGTCAAGGTTTATCTTTCACTGAACCTCCAACTGTACAATCTGGCTAGTGGGCCAGAGTCACTGGTCCATGGATTATAGGTCTCCAAGAATAAGAATCAAGTAAGAATTAGTATCTAAATACCTTCCTTTGAATATTCTTATTCTCACTGCATAATTATACTGGTTAAAGATGATAGATTACTCTAGACAGCATGGGGAAAATTCATGATATATTTCTGGAACCACAGGGCAGGGTCCTTTCTCAAAAATACAAGCTTCCTCCTCCAGGCCTTCATAATCCTTCAACTAGTGGCTATGAATCTTGCCTTCATATTAGAATCACCAGGGAAGATTCAGAAAACACTGATGCCTGAGTCTCACCCCCAGCTATCCTGATACAGTTGATCTAGTTGTGACCTAGGCTCTGTGAAAATTGAAAGCTCCAAGTGCTTCTGACCTGACTGATGTTAACTGCTGCTCTGTAGCAGTAGAGGGGAATAGTAACCAAGCAGGTTTTTGTACAGATTTTTGTAATTTTACTAAGTTCCCCAGGTGATTTAGATAGAATGAGAAAATCTCTGCTAGAATAATTGAGTTCCAGCCTCAACTGAGCCAACCCAGCTTACACCACCCCAGGTGCTTGAGGCAATGTGTCAAAACCAAATTCTACAGACAGGAGACATCTTATTGACTAGGGCCTGCTCAAACCTCACACCTCATCCTTCTTGGTCTGAAGGTCACTTAAATTCTACTTTCCACTTGCTCCCAGGCTCCTGCCAGTAGAGATTTACTTAATCCTGTGTGTTTTGGTGAGTATACATCTGCTTCCAGAGCAGACCTTGTACTTCTTTGTCCTGTTGATTTTGGATCCTCTGATTTTGTTGTCTGCAGGAACTTGGCAGGTGGGCTGTGGGGAGAACTGGCATCAACTTGTAGCTGAGGTGAAGTCATTCATAAGTTTTTATATGATGGAAGATAGGCTTCCTATTGGAAAGTTAAATGGCTCTCTCTGTTGACTAAGAATTCAGAAATAATTGAGAGTCCAATTTCCTACCATGTCTCTTTTGACACAAATATTTCTATTTCATGTCTCAGCACCGCACACCCAATCCCCCCCACCCCCCCACGCCCCCCCAACCCCCACCTCCCCACCCCCCCACTCCCCGCCCTGCAGCCACTTCCTTAGCAGGACCCTCACCTTGGTATGGATGAGATTTTGCAGAGTTGAGTACTTCTCTGCAGTCCTTATGATCAGACCTCTGACTTAGTCTTCAGGCCTACCTGCCCCAAAACTCCAGGAGATGAAGATCTCTTTGGATCTGTCACTGAGACTTTGTGATTTCTGTTCAAGTTCTTAATCTGATATTCACTGCTATCCATTCTTCCCTAGGATAAGTTTATCAACTTCTTCACTGTTTACATTTTGAGGCAGATTAATTCTTTGTTGTGGGAACTTTCCTCTGCATTGTAGGATGTTTAGAATAATTACTGGCTTCTACCCTCTAGACACCTAAGTTGTGACAATCACTGTCTCCAGACATTGCCTAAAGTGTCCTTGTGGGACAAAATTGCCACTAACAGAGAAGCTCTATTGTAGATCAGAAACAAAACAAAACAAAATAAAACACCTAATGGCATAATCTTTTAACCCATGTTATCACCCTGGAGCCTGATACAGCAAACTGATGTTCCAACTACTCACCATTCATTGCATCTACTTTAATTTGAATAATTATGATCCCCCAGATGCAGTTAGTTACTCTTGCCCCATTCCCTAATGCAAGGAGAGGAACTCAATCCTAGACTTCATGTTGAAATTCTGTTTCCCAGAGCTATTTCCAGTACCAATTTCTGTTTCTGTTAACATCCCAGCAGGAAACAGATGTTACACACAATGTGAGCAATTTGACAACAGTTTAATCAAGGCACTATTTACAAAGATGTGGGCAGAGTATCCCATAGCGAAACCTAAACCAAGAGTGCAGTGCTCTGAGCTCATGGTAGGTGATGGGGACTCCACTCCTTCCTTTAGACTTGAAGAAGCAAGGGAGAAGGGGACAGAGAAGGTCCCAGAATCTCAGAACCAGACTGGAGATAGAGAGAGTTATTGGGCAGCCTGGGAAATTACCCCCTTCCCCCATTCCTCTCTGCTGTTTGTCTCTTCTGCTGCTGCTCCTTATTGGCAGAGCCTTCCTGCTAGACAGACAGAGAGGAAATCACTGGATGAAGACCCTTGATGAAGGGAATTTAGATCATACTTTGATGGATGTCTGCTTCTAGGACACATCTCAGGGTGCTCAGGTAAAAGGAATATGATGGAGAGGAGCAAAAGGAAGACATAAAGTGTAGCAGTTGCACTTCCAGCACTAGGAAAAGAAAAAAAGAAAGAAAGAAAGAAACATATTTTGGGTAAGAAAAGTAAATTTCATCCTTGTCCATATTCCTGTCAAATCATAAAGAAATACAAATATTTTTTTCAAATATGTTCATATAGCTCACTCTTCATTAATCAAACCATTAAATAATTCAAGAAACTACTTATTATTTCTATTAGCAATTGATCTCTTCTTCAATGATTTACTACTTTTAGAAGAATCTTTTTCATTACAAGTCTCTTTAGATGTCAGAGTAATTTCCATTGACTTCATATACAGATAGATGAAAAATAACTTTATGTGGTACAAAACCCACAAAAGTAGACATTACATGTTCATATATAATCCTAATAGGAAATAACTTCTATTTGAGTAGATGCCAATGAATTCTGAATCCTTTGTTTAAAATTGATTGGAAAGAATTTCCAGACTGCCCTCTGGCTCCATTTCAAACTTTTATTTTCCTCCACTAAGGTCATAGCACACATTCATATTGTGATACAACATTTAATCTGCCACTTTATGTGAGAACAACCAGATGAGTTTCCACAGTGGGTTGTGGGAATGTTCCTGAAAGGCATTCCTACAACAGAATGGCTAGAAATAATTATACACTCAAGAGACTAGGAATCACATAAATATATCCCATTAAACACAAATAAATATATTTCCAACTAAACTTGCCTTATCTGGCCCCCTAAAATGCCTGCTGCTGCCCTGATGCCACTGGGTAAGAGGGCAAGTTGGAGAAGAAAGAGACGACAGTCTGAGCTATTGTGACTAAAATATCTGACTTTAACACATTTTGCAAAAACATATGACAAGTGAATACATTGCTCTGATTTGACAGGAATATGGACAAGGATGATACAATTCACAATATACTACTACAATGAGACAATAAAAGAGTTAACAGTGAGCACCATCAGCTCAAAACCTCTAAGATTAGGCTCTAAACAACAAAAAACTGGGAATGCTCTGGAATCATACAGATGACAAAAATTTGGGCGAAGCTTCCAAAATGTGACTATAATTCTAAACATCTGTGTGATGATACCAAAAATAAGCTCTGATGCACACAGAAATTTTTCTACAATATTAATAAACAAATATGATCAACAATGCTATAAGGAAGAATGATTTATCATTACACTCTCTAGACAAAATCTTATAAGGTCTTTATCAGATGAAGAAGTAGAGTATGGAGCCCCCAAAATGAAGGAAAAGTCATTAAGGAACAAAAATATCGTGTAATTTTTTAAATTGTGTGATGATTGTGTCATTTAAATATTTTTAAACTGTGCAATTTATGGTGATTTCTCTTATTACTTTAAATAAATACTCAGCCTTGAGCTTAAAAAAAAAAGTAAAGTAAATTTCAGACATAGAACAATATTTGAAAAGATTGTCCGGAGCACTATAGAATTTAAGAAAGAAGTAGGACAACTTGGAAAATGGGAACAAAAATCCTCCAGATAAATGGTAATTGTAAAAATAAAAACCACATACATATCTGTGTTTCTCTTTCCTTTTTCATATTTTCTAATCATTAGGGCAACATTCTCATTTTGCTTCACCGAGGTGAGAACTTTAGTGCTAAACAGTCACTTAGCACTGAATCTGGTCACTCACCATCCTGTTGATTGTGCCTCTGAAGTGGCCCTGGATTTATTCCGTTCACTTCTCCATGGACACTGGCTTTTTTCAACCAGTACCTTCTTTTTCCCAGATGGCTTCACAAGCTTGGTATTTCCTGTTTTCATGTCTCAACTTGTCCTCTTCCCTACAACCAGTTTTCATTCTAAAACAAAATCTGATATGCAAATTAATTAATTAAATAATTTTCAATGTTATGTAGTTTATCAAGTGTTTGTTATAGAACATTTTATGAACAAAGTTTATAACACATACAGTAGTTGAAAAAGAGCCTGCCTTCAACCTTGTCTGCCATTCTTGTCTCCTAAAATCCTATACTCCCTGAGATTGCATTAAAGAAATCAGCATTTTCAGAACCTGCACATTTAACATGTCTGTAATTTGTGTGCTGCTCATTCTTTCCTGGTGGGCTGCCATATATAGGGTCACACAGAGTCAGAGATGACTGAAGTGGTTTAGCAGCCGCAGCAGAATTCTTTCCTGGAGTGATCCTCCTACCCTGACCTCCCTCCTTACACACATGCTCCCCATGGGAAAATTAGTAGTTTGTTTTCAGAAGTCAGTTCAACTACCTAACTTGCTGAAAATGTCACCAACGTATTTGGACAGATTTAATGCTAAGAAGTAGAATGATTATGCCCACTAAAAAGACTCAGGACTGTTAACATTTTAAAAAATCACATTCAACCAGTGTGGTACCTTTTGCCTATTAAGTGGTCATGGAGGATGTACTATGCTGGAGGGATGCAATGTGATGACCACTCTCATAAATCACTCTCATAAATCAATAAAATAAATATTTTATAAGGGAAAGCAAAAGACTTAACTAAACCAAGTGCTGATCCAATGTATTTGGTTTTAAGACTTTATGAGAACCAATAATTAAAAATAGGATAATTACTGCTGATAATACCATTGTTACGATTACAATTTCATTTTCCTTTGACATTCAGTTTTTTAATAGCACATGGTACAGTAAAAAAATTCTCTTGTTTTTAATTTCATCCATATTGTTGTGTTTAGTTATAATTCATTCCTTTTTACTACTGCTTAATATCACATTATCAAAATACCAAGTATGAGTTTGAACAAAGTACAAGAGATAGTTAAGGACAGGGGAAGCCTTGGTGTCCTGCAATCCATGGGGTCATAGAGTTGGACACAACTTAGGGACTAAACAATATCCTGCTATCAAAATACTGCAGTTGCCTGTTGTTCAGCTGATGAACACTGAGCTGTTGTAAAGAATGCTGCTCTGAACACTCCTGTACTTATCTCATTGTGTGAGAGTTGGGACAAAATTGTTGGGTATAGACTGAATATATGTTCAGCTCTGCGGGACTGGGCTGGGCTGCTTCCATGTGGCTGTGACAATGTACTTTTTCCTCCGACAGGATTAAGGGTCAGTTCTAGTGAGGTAGGACTTCCCTAATAACTTGGTAAAAATCTGCCTGCAGTGCATGAGACCTGGGTTTGATCCCTGGTTCAGGAGGATCCCCTGGAGAAGGGAATGGCAACCCACTTCAGTATTCTTGCCTGGAGAATCCCCATGGACAGAGGAGCCTGGAGGGCTACAGTCCATGAGGCCACAAACAGTCAGACACAAGTGAGCAACCAACACTTTCTTTCAAGGAGATAGACAAACCCTAGAGTTTACCAAGCAGCCAAACTGGAGCTTTGTTTTCCCTGACACTCCAAGGACAATGTTAATGGCAGAGGCTGAGCTCTGATGAAGTAAAGAAATACGATGACCACTCTTGAGGTCAAGGAAAACTCCCCAACTGCACAGGCACAGACAGATTCCTTGGGTTCACAATGGGTGATGTCAAACCTTTCATAGACCTCTGGGCCAGAATCCATCTTGGCAAAAAGCTGCCCACACATTTTGGGGAAAATCCTAGGGCAGGTCAGGTTTGGACAAAGGAATGAGATAATTGGCCAAAAGTAAGCAAAGGCCCCAGAAGTACTGTCCTATATAAGTGACTTAAATCATCATCCTTTTCTCTTAAATAAACAAACTGTTTCTCTGCGTGCTCTCCCATATGTTATGCTGTGTCTTTGATAATAAACTTTGTACTGTTTTTACAGTTTTTGTTTTTTTGAGGAATTCATTTTTCAAATGGAACAAGAGCTAGGGTAACTTTGCCTCTAATTCCTGGTGGTCTAGCAGCTAGGATTCCTGAGTTTTTCACCCAGGCTACTCAGGTCCAATATTTGGGCAGAGAATTAAGATCCCGCTTCAAGCCACCACTCACTGCTGTCTCCCTGAGATGAATAGCATAAGTTTCAGATGGGTTCAGTACCAAGTTCTTTATGCTCATATTATACTGCTCCAGCTTCACTGCAATTCCATATGGAGAGTATTAATATCCCCAGTAGTTAATTAACACACAGAAGTAGGGAGTGATAGCATGGCTTCCCTGAGAGAAAGGTCCATGCTTACGGGAGGGACATAAAACTGCAGGAAAGAGGTATGATGGTATTTATTGTATTGCTATTTATTTCTTCAGTGAATTAGAGAGACCTTCAGTTTCCATCGATAGATGCACATTTTATCAGTCACACTACCACTATATTATGAAATACGTAACCAGTGAAATAAATTTGGGAAAGATATTTTAATAACATGGGACATACTCATCACATAATCTTAAATGAAAAAATTATGTAAAATGTACATACCACATAATCAAGTATGAAAGAAGTGAATTAGTCACTCAGTTGTGTCTGACTTCGCAACCATAGCCTGTCAGGCTCCTCTGTCCATGGAATTCTCCAGGCAAGAATACTGGAGTGGGTTGCCATTTCCTTCTCCAGGGGATTTTCCCAACCCAGGGATTGAACCCAGTTCTCCAAGTCTCCTGTATAGCAGAAGGATTCTTTAGCAGCTGAGCCACTGGGGGAAGCCCAAGAATACTGGAGTGGATAGCCCATCTCTTCTCCAGCAGATCTTTCTGACCCAGGAATTGAACTGGGGTCTTCTGCATTGCAGGTGAATTCTTTACCTTTTGAGCCACCAGGGAAACTAAATCACATATACATATATATGTTTAAAAAAAGTAAATGTGATAAATATAAATTTACTACACATTTTTTCTAGATTGAAAGTGGTATTTTTTTCTTTATCATTTATCCTTTTCTATATTTTCCAAGATGTCAACACAGAACATGTACTATTTTCAAAATAAGACTAAAAGATCCATATTTGATGCCTACTACAGAATTTTGGGAAATAGTTGTGGTCTGAAAGAGAGCTGAGTATTAGAGCATATTGGACCAGTGTTTCTCACTCTTGTGTTGCTTTAGAAACACAAAGAGGACTTGATAAAATATGGACAGCTGGACCCCCAACCCCCAAAGAGTCTGATCCTGTAGGTCTGAGAATAATCCTGAGAATTTACCTTTGTGACAACTTTTCAGGTGGCCTGGTACACTTCTCTGAGAACCAGTGACTTAGGCACAATGGTCATGAGGCCCTCTCTTGGCTGCAAAACTTACGGCCTGTCTCATGGCTGCCATCCTGGGATCTTCCTCCCTTCTTTCCCTAAAAATGCCATATTTCACATTTTTGGAGGCCTATTTTCTACTTTTCTCTAGTGAAGTATGTTCTCTAATAACTTCCTGAGGTGTAGTGGATAGGAAGTTTTTCCTCCACTTTCTGTTCCCTCCTGTCCTTCCTCTTGTGAGATTTTTCAGCTCAACACCACATTGTTCCCTGGCTTCTGCCATGCTGCTGAAAAGTCAAATGAATAACTGATTGGCACTTCTTTGCAAAGCAACCAGTTTTCTTTCTGAGGGATTTTAAGGCTTGTTCTTTCAGAAATCTTTGATTTCTGAAATTCCAAAATCATGAGTCTTTATGTGGATCAGTTTTCATCCATTTTCAATTTGGCCAAGTTTTGTGAAAACTTGAACAGATGAATTGGGGATACACTGATGTCTCTACAATATTTAGTCTTTCTATCCACGAACACAGAATAGATCTTGCTACGTTTTAAGATCTTCCTTTATGCCTTAAAATAAAATGTTTTATAATCTCTTCTTGAATATCTTTACAATTCTTTTAGATATAAAAGGTATTCAATATTCCTAAGTATTCCTTTTTTGTATGGGAAATATACTTTGTTAAGTGCACATTTTATAACTGGTTTTTGCTGATGCATACACAAGCTATTGAGTGTTGCATCAGTTCAGTTCAGTCACTCAGTCGTGTCTGACTCTTTGCGACCCCATGAACCGCAGCATGCCAGTCCTCCCAGTCCATGACCAACTCCTGGAGTCCACCCAAATCCAGATCCATTGAGTCAGTGATGCCATCCAACCATCTCATCCTCTGTTTTTTATACCCTTCTTCTCCTGCCCTCAATCTTTCCCAGCATCAGGGTCTTTTTCAATGAGTCAGCTCTTCACATCAGGTGGTGAAAATACTGGAGTTTCAGCTTGAACATCAGTCCTTCCAGTGAGCACTCAGGACTGATTGCCTTTAGGATGGACTGGTTGGATCTCCTTGTAGTCCAAGGTACTCTCAAGAGCCTTCTCCAACACCACAGTTCAAAAGCATTAATTTTTCCATGCTCAGCTTTCTTTATGGTCCAACTCTTACATCCATACAAGACTACTGGAAAAACCATAGCCTTGACTAGATGGACTTTTGTTGGCAAAGTAATGTCTCTGCTTTTAATATGTTGTCTAGGTTGGTCATAACTTTCCTTCCAAGGAGTAAGCGTCTTTTAAATTCATGGCTGCAGTCACCATCTGCAGTGATTTTGGAGCCCAGAAAAATAAAGTCAGCTACTCTTTCCATTGTTTCCCCATCTGTTTGCCACAAAGTGATGATAACATCATCTTGCATATTGATCCTTAATTTACCAAAGTTAGTGATAGCTGTTCTAATAATTTTTATTTCTAGTATTTTTTATCCTCTTTGCAATCATTCACATTATCTGTGATTATTTGCAATACAAATTTTGTTTCTTTATAGTTTTAAACCTCTTATTTTCATATCTAAATTTTTATTGATGACTAAGTAATGTTAACATGTGTCTTTCAATTCTTCCTGAATTTAAGGAAAATTTTTTAAAATTTATTTTTTTAATTAATTTATTTTTAAGCTTTATTTATTTTAGTTGGAGGTTAATTACTTTACAGTGTTGTAGTGATTTTGCCATATATTGACATGAATCAGCCATGGGTGTATATGTGTTCCCCATCCTGAACACCCCTCCCACCTTCTCCCTCATACCATTCCTCAGGGTCATCCCAGTGTACCAGCCCTGAGCACCCTGTTTCATGCATCAGACCTGGACTGGTGATCTATTTCACATACAATAATATACATATTTCAATTCTATTCTCTCAAGTCATCCCACCCTCGCTTTCTCCCACAGAGTCCAAAAGACTTCTATACATCTGTGTCTCTTTTACTTTCTCGCATGTAGGGTTATCATTACCATCTTTTTCAACTACTCTAATATTAAGTAGGCTAATTGGTGAGGATCTTAGCAGATACACTATCAGATTAAAAAGTTCACTTTGATTCCTAGTTTTCTAAGTGCTTTCTTTCTTTTTATTATGTCAGTATCATATTATCCAGTACTTTCCTAGTATTTGCTATTTATATATGAGTATACAATTTTCCTCACAGTATTTGTTAATAAGACAGATTAAGTTAATCTTTTTTTTTTCTTTTTCATTGTGGCTTATTACAGGATATTAAGTACTCTTGGTACTGCCATTCCTCTGGGAGATTTAATACTGCCTGTTCATGGCTTAGATCACCACCCACGTGTTCCATCTCTCCCTAATAGGACCAATTTCTGTCTCCCTTTCAGCACTCATCACCCTCAGGATTAATCCCATCCTGCCCTACATCTCTGTTTATCTCTATTACCAAAAGAAGCCTGAATCTTCTAAATCATCCTTTATCACCTAGACTCTTACCTAGATGTGGCTGTACATTTCCTACTGTGATTTAAACATTCATCTTCCTCAACCTTAAAAATTCTTATAGGACCTAGAGTCAGCAAAATGTTCCACATTTTCAACTGCCTCTTTAACTTCTTGAAAGTATCTACATTTGCTGTTTTCCCCCTGTGAAAGTGAAATTTTTGGTTGATCAGTCGTGTCTGACTCTTTGTGACCATATGGATCTAGCCTGCCAGGCTCCTTCGTCCATGGGATTCTCCAGGCAAAAATACTGGAGTACGTTGCCATTCCCTTCTCCAGGGTATCTCCAAATGCAGGGATTAAACCCAGGTCTCCTACATTGCAGGCAGATTCCTTTACCATCTGAGTCATCTGAAATTGTGGTGTTTCCTTTCCCTACTTCTACAATGATCCTAGAGTTAGGGTGGTTGTATGTGGCAGAATATATTTTCCAAAGATGGCCACATCACTATGAGTTCTATCTACACACTGTTCATACAGTAATAATGTTGACACTCTTTCACTGGGATATGGTGTTTTATATTCTTTTCTCTTGGTTGCATATGAACCTTTGTAATTCTCTAGGTTGTGGCAGAGAAATTGTCACATGAATTCTAAGATGGAGCTAAAAAAGGAATGCAACTGGTGCCTGGCTCTCTCTCCCTTTAGGCTGCTTGCCCCTGGGAACCCAGCTTCCATACCTCGAGGACACCCAGGCCATGGAGAGAGCCAAGTGTATGTGCTCAGCCAATGGTCCCAGCTAGAAGGAAATGAAACATCACGAATTCCAGCCCTAGGCTTTATGCTTTCTCAATGGGGCCTCAGATCTTGCAGCATAGAGACCTACTGTCCCTTTCATGGCTTGTCTGAACTGACTTGCAGAAACTATGAAGGATAATAAATGATTGCTGTTATTTTAGCTTTTGAGTTGACTTGTTATGCAACAATAAATAACTAATAGAAGTTCTTAATGTCTCTCATTACTGTTTCCAGATCACTACCCCAGCTTCCCTCTCATAGAGACCAAGATTCTTTGAAGCTTAGGCTCTTTCAATACATCATATGCCATTTTTGTTTCTTGGTATCCCTCATCCCTGGGATATTTTAGCTGCTAATTTGTCACTTCTTTTCCTAAAAACTCATGAGTCATACATTTGGCTACATCGGTATTCCTACAAAAAATGTTTCCAGTACCCTTAGGCCTCTTATCCTGAGATTTCTACTTCCAATACACCTGTTCTCGTTTGTTATCAGCTCTCTGGTTTTTACTCTCAATGTTGTCATTACCAGTAATTGCAGCCCCTTCATAACCTTAGTTTTAATTTCTGACTACCACCTTAAATCATTCCAGCTCACTCCCTCTGGACCCCATTTTTAACAACTCCCATGCAAATGGGCCTTCCAATAAATTAACCCAGATCAAACTCCACTCATTCTTCACTTTCTTTCTTTCCTATCTTTGAATTCTTGGTCCATCATTGCAATCACTTCCATATCTTTGCCACTATTTCTTTTCATTCCTGGCAAAATTTCACACCTAATTAATCCCAGTCCTCCATGAGCACAATACCTTCAACATGAAGGGAAAGTAACCAGAGAAAAGTATTCAATGATGCTGACTGGTCTCACATTCATCATGCCTAGCACATTTTAACAGCGTTTGGGGGACTCATAAAAGCTTAAAATGCTTTGGGGGCTCCTCCTAATCACATCACATCTCCCTTAACTTTTTGACCTCCCTCACAGAAGTTTCTTTCCGTCTCTTCATGCTCACGTGATGGCTTTTTTTCTTATTTTTATTGACTAAGAACACGCACAGTTCCACACTGAACTACCTACATTTGTATATTCATATTTTACCTTTCCTTTTATTACACTCTATGCTCTACACTTCCCAAATCAGCTCTTTCACTTCTGTAGTTATTTCTATCTCCTCTTTCCAACTCAAAGACTCACTTGAAGCATCTCTCTCTCTCTCTCTCTCTGTTGTTGTTGTTGTTGTTGTTTTTTTTGTACTATTAAATTTCCTCACTACTGGCCCATCTCCATCATCATATAGGCATGCTTAAAAGCTAAATAAATAAACAGACTTACTCACCTAAGTGATGTCCTACTTTTGTGTTCATTTATTTAGAAAAAAATATTTGGAAAACATTTCCTGTACTTCCTTTCTCCACTTCACAATATCTTACATACTCTTGAACCCATTCCAATAAGCTTGAACTCCTACTATTCCATCAAAACCTCACCTGACAGGTCATCTATGAACTCCAAGATGCCTAGTCCCATGGTAATTTCTCACTCCTTATCTTTGTACCTGGAACAACAGCAGCTAACACAACTTGCTCTTATGTGCTGCTTTAAAGCTTATAGACTTCCTGGTATAATAGGAACAAGTTCTGGGAATTTAATATATAGCATATTGAAGTGGTACAGTAATAAAGAATCTTCTTGCCCAGAGATGCAGGTTCAATCCCTGGGTCAGGAAGATCTCCTGGAGAAGAAAATGGCAACCCACTCCAGTATTATTGCCTGGAAAATCCCACAGACAGGGAAGCCTGATGGGCTACAGTCCATATGATCACAAAGAGTCGGACATGACTGAGCAACTGAACAATAGTTATTATAGTTAATAATACTGTATGGTACACTTGCAAGATTCTAAAAGAGTAGACCATACACACAGCAAAGGTAACTAAGTGAGGTGATGGACATTTTAACTAACTTTATTGTGGTAGTCATTTTGCAACAAATATATGCATCAAATCATCACAATATACACCTTTCACATATACAATGTTATATGTCAATTATATCTCAGCAAAGCTGGAGAAAATTTTTTTCACTTGTTTTCTGGGAATAACTTAAATCCCCCATCTCAAGATTTTTTTTTTCCCAATGTAAAATCTCTTCAAGAAAAATTCTTTAAGGCCTCCCTGGTGGCTAAATGATAAAGAATATGCCTGCCAATCCAGGACACGTGGGTTTGACCCCTGATCTGTGAAGATCCCACATGCCACAGAGCAATTAAGATTGTGCACCAAAAACTGTTGAACCTGTGCTCTAAAGCTGGGGAGACTCAACTACTAAGCCCTCCCGCTTCATTTACTGAAACCCACGTGCCTGTGCTCTGCAACAAAAGAAACCATGGCAATGAGAAGCCTGTGCACTGCAATGAGAGAAAAGCTTGTGCACCAATGAAGACCCAGCACAGCCAACAATAAATCAATAAATAAAATTATTTAAAAAATAAGAATTCTTTAGAAATCCAGTACACTAGGGAATTATTAAAGAGAGACCATTTTTTCTAAAATAAAATTTATTTTTATTTATACAAATGGAGGAGGTGAATAAGCATTGGTTATTTTTTTCCTTATAAAGTTTGCTTACTCCAATTTGCCTATTTATTTCAGGAAAAAAACATTTTGTGGTCAGCAAAGTTGGCTGTTGTTTTATCAATGTAATTTCACTCTGTTGTTTGTTTAATAAGAATTTAAATTGCACAATAGGATGCAGATGGTGTGTTTTAATTGGATTGTTTAGAAGGAGGTGTCCTTACAGTGTGAATAGCTGTAGGTGGACAGAGTTCACTCCCTGATGGCAGTCATTTGGCCCTACTATTTATTTGCACACATTGCATCAAAGGTTTATGGCACCTTCAGAGAAGACTAAAATTGAAGTGGAAGATAAATGTTAAAAGTGGAAGTGACAAAAAGAAAATAAACCAAACATGAGAACACAAAGTGGTACCAAGAATGAGGCAAAACTGAATGAACCGGGTTACCCATAAGCTTTTCAACAAAGAAAAACTAAACTCTGTTAATTACATAATTCAGTTTTCTGAAAGTAAACAAACTTTCCAAAAGATATACGAGTCTTTTATGAGCACAAGTGAGCACTTTCTCAGATGGATAATCACTGCATGATGTGCATAAAATTATCCTTGACAATGTCATTTATATAAGCTCTATTAATATGTTTACAGCTTCTTTATTTTTCGCACTGACACTTAGATGTATATGCTACTGCTCTAAAGTGCACTAGAATAAGCAAGAATTCTTGTGGCATGTGTCACATCGTCCAGATATTGCCCTCCCAGAGTATCTTTGACTTAGAGATGGAGGGCAGATATCTTCAGAGGAAGATGGAAATCCTTCCCCTGAATTGTGGATTGTCTCAACAAACTTCTGATACATACTGAGTAGTCACCACCTCAAGTTTGTGTGCCCTTGACATGTAGTATGGATAGATCTAATGTATGTTTCCTAGTGAGGACCAATCCTGTGATATCACAGATAATGCCTTGTGGGCAGAATTGATATTCTCTTTGAAAGCTTGGGAGAAGGCAATGGCACCCCACTCCAGTACTCTTGCCTGCAAAACCCCATGGATGGAGGAGCCTGGTAGGCTGAAGTCCATGGGGTCGCTAAGAGTTGGACACGACTAACAACTTCACTTTCATTTTTCACTTTCATGCATTGGAGAAGGAAATGGCAACGCACTCCAGTGTTCTTGCGTGGAGAATCCCAGTGACGGGGGAGCCTGGTGGGCTTCCGTCTATGGGGTTGCACAGAGTTGGACATGGCTAAAGCTACTTAGCATTGAAAGCTTGAGATTTACAAGGCATCTGCCTCAGTAGAAATATGCTTTCCTTCATTCCACTGAAATTGTCTCTTACAGGTAAACAAAGTGGTTGGGAAACCAGAATGACACCGAAGAGGTTGGCTATTGAGTAAGATCAGAAAATTACAGTTGTGTTAGGAAGCAGAACATCAGTCATGGAATTTAACAACGGCATGTGTCTGCACATGACAGTAAACCCATATATATGTTAAATATTTGCTAGGAAAGTGCAAGATTCTAGTATTGTTTTGGCTATTGAAGATGTCATTGAGGAGTCTTAAATGACTCCAAACTAAACTGGGTGCCTTTTCTATTCATGAATTTTAAACTGCCCCAAAGTTTCCATCACCTCAGGTTCCATTTCTGGTTTCAGATACATGTTCAAGAGTTGATGCTGATGCTTATTTGTAATATTGAAGTGTTCTAGATCCTGTTCAATTAAACAAATCAGCAGTGCATGACAAATAGCTTCCAATCACATAAAATCACTCCTGCCTTGTTAAAATCTCATTTGTTATAGGAACTCTTAAAAACATAAAGTGCCTCCAAGGAAAAAGTATTACTACTCATATTGCAAAAGGAAATAATACTCTATATAAATCAATACTAGCAGGGATGTTCTTATTAAAAGGGATCCTCAGGTAAATTGCTAATTTGCATTTGACAGAATAATTCAGTAGCACACACTGCCCTTATGGTGGCTAGTGATCATTTTCAGAAAGAGTAGGGGGTTAGGTCAGATTCTAATAGAAGCAATTTGCAACAAAAATAACAATAATAATAATAAAAAAAACAAACAGAATCAAAGTTTGGTGTATCATCTTGTTTCAGATTTTTCATTTATTTTTATTTTTATTGTTTAATATAAACTTATTTATTTTAATTGGAGGTTAATTACTTTACAATATTGTATTGGTTTTGCCATACAGCAACATGAATCTGCCACAAATATACACATGTTCCCCATCTTGAATTCCCCTCCCTCATCCCTTCCCTTACTATCCCTCTGGGTCATCCCAGTGCACCAGCCCCAAGCATGAAGTATGTATTTTCATTTTTTAAAATAGCGTTGTTCCAAATTCTGAACCCTCTCCCACCCCCCTCCCCATAACACGTGTACACCTGTGGCAGATTCATGCTGATGTATGGCAAAACCAATACAATATTGTAAAGTAATTAGCCTCCAATTAAAATAAATAGATTTTGGTTTCTGGGTAGATTCTCAGACAGAGGACCCCTTGAGACCTGACTCGCCTTGCCCATCAGGCCTCTCTGCATGACCTTGTCATGGGTGGGATCTCCCGTGCTGGCGAGCAGAAATTTATGTCAGATAGTATTTTGCCTATGTTCTCCTCTAGGGGTTTTATAGTTTCTGGTCTTACGTTTAGATCTTTAATCCATTTTGAGTTTATTTTTGTGTATGGTGTTAGAAAGTGATCTAGTTTCATTTTTTTCAAGTGGTTGACCAGTTTTTCCAGCACCACTTGTTAAAGAGATTGTCTTTAATCCATTGTATATTCTTGCCTCATTTGTCGAAGATAAGGTGTCCATAGGTGTGTGGATTTATCTCTGGGCTTTCTATTTTGTTCCACTGATCTATATTTCTGTCTTTGTGCCAGTACCATACTGTCTTGATGACTGTGGCTTTGTAGTAGAGCCTGAAGTCAGGCAGATTAATTCCTCCAGTTCCATTCTTCTTTCTCAAAATTGCTTTGGCTATTCAGGGTTTTTTTGTATTTCCATACAAATTGTGAAATTATTTGTTCTAGCTCTGTGAAAAATACTGCTGGTAGCTTGATAGAGATTGCATTGAATCTGTAGATTGCTTTGGTAGTGTACTCATTTTCACTATATTGAGTCTTCCAATCCATGAACATGGTATATTTCTCCATCTATTAGTGTCCTCTTTGATTTCTTTCATCAGTGTTTTATAATTTTCTATATATAGGTCTTTAGTTTCTTTAGGTAGATATATTCCTAAGTATTTTATTCTTTTCATTGCAATGGTGAATGGAATTGTTTCCTCAATTTCTTTTTCTATTTTCTCATATTAGTGTATAGGAATGCAAAGGATTTCTGTGTGTTGATTTTATATCCTGCAACTTTACTATATTCATTGATTAACTCTAGTAATTTTCTGATGGAGTCTTTAGGGTTTTCTATGTAGAGGATCATGTCATCTGCAAACAGTGAGAGTTTTACTTTTTCTCTTCCAATTTGGATTCCTTTTATTTCTTTTTCTGCTCTGATTGCTATGGCCAAAACTTCCAGAACTATGTTGAATAGTAGCGGCGAAAGTGGGCACTCTGGTCTTGTTCCTGATTTTAGGTGAAATGCTTTCAATTTTTCACCACTGAAGATAATGTTTGCTGTGGGTTTGTCATATATAGCTTTTATTATGTTGAGGTATTTTCCTTCTATTCCTGCTTTCTGGAGAGTTGTTATCATAAATCGATGTTGAATTTTCTCAAAGGCCTTCTCTGCACCTATTGAAATAATCATATGATTTTATTTATTTATTTTTTAATTAAATTTATTTTTTTTTAATTACAATACTGTATTTGTTTTGCCATACATTGACACGAATCAGCCATAGGTGAACACAATCTCCCAATGCCGAATCCCCCTCCCACCTCCCACCCCACATCCTCTACTTGAATCATCCTGTGCATCAGCCCCATGCCTCCTGCATCCTACATTGAACATAGATTAGCATTTCATTTCTTACAGGAAAATATACATGTTTCATTGCCATTCTCCCATACCATCCCACCTTTTCCCTCTCCCTCAGAGTCCAAAAGTCCACTCTATACCTCTGTGTCTCTTGTTGTCTCACATGTAGGGTCATCATTACTGTCTTCTAAATTCCATATATATGTGTCAGTATACTGTATTGGTGTTTTTCTTTCTGGCTTACTTCACTCTGTATAATCGGTTCCAATTCCATCCATCTCATTAGAACTGAGTCAAATTTATTCTTTTTAAGGGCTGAGTAGTATTCCATAGTGTATATGAACCACAGCTTTCTTATCCATTCATCTGCTGATGGACATCTAGGTTGCTTCCATGACCTGGCTATTATAAACAGCGCTGCAATGAACATTGGGGTACATGTGTCTCTTTCAATTCTGGTTTCCTCAGTGTGTATGCCCAGCAGTGGGATTGCTGGGTCATAAGGCAGTTCTATTTGCAATTTTTTAAGGAATCTCCACACTGGTTTCCATAATGGCTGTAATAGTTTGCATTCCCACCAGCAGTGTAAGAGGGTTCCCTTTTCTCCACATCCTCTCCAGCATTTATTGCTTGTAGACTTTTGGATCGCAGCCATTCTGACTGGTGTGAAATGGTACCTCATTGTGGTCTTGATTTGCATTTCTCTGATAATGAGTGATGTTGAACATCTTTTCATGTGTTTGTTAGCCATCCGTATGTCTTCTCTGGAGAAATGCCTATTTAGTTCTTCGGCCCATTTTTTTTATTGGATCATTTATTTTTCTGGAGTTGAGCTGTATAAGTTGCTTATATATCTTTGAGATTAGTTGTTTTTCAGTTGTTTCATTTGCTATTGTTTTCTCCCATTCAGAAGGCTGTCTTTTCACCTTGCTTATAGTTTCCTTTGTTGTGCAGAAGCTTTTAATTTTAATTAGATCCCATTTGTTTATCTTTGCTTTTATTTCCAGTATACTGGGAGGTGGATCATAGAGGATCCTGCTGTGATTTATGTCGGAGAGTGTTTTGCCTATGTTCTCCTCTAGGAGTTTTATTGTTTCTGGTCTTACATTTAGATCTTTAATCCATTTTGAGTTTATTTTTGTGTATGGTGTTAGAGAGGGGTCTAGTTTCATTCTTTTACAAGTGGTTGACCAGTTTTCCCAGCACCACCTGTTAAAGAGACTATCTGTACTCCATTGTATATTCTTGCCTCCTTTGTCGAAGATAAGGTGTCCATAGGTATGTGGGTTAATCTCAGGGCTTTCGATTTTGTTCCATTGATCTATATTTCTGTCTTTGTGCCAGTACCATACCGTCTTAATGACTGTGGCTTTGTAGTAGAGCCTGAAGTCAGGCAAGTTGATTCCTCCAGTTCCATTTTTCTTTCTCAAGATTGCTTTGGCTATTCGAGGGTTTTTGTATTTCCATACAAATCTTGAGATTATTTGATCTAGTTCTGAGAAAAATACTGCTGGTAGCTTGATGGGAATTGCATTGAATCTGTAGATTGCTTTGGGTAGTATACTCATTTTCACTATATTGATTCTTCCAATCCATGAACATGGTATATACCTCCATCTATTAGTGTCCTCTTTGATTTCTTTCATCAGTGTTTTATAGTTTTCGATATATAGGTCTTTAGTTTCTTTAGGTAGGAATATTCCTAAGTATTTTATTCTTTTCATTGCAATGGTGAATGGAATTGTTTCCTTGACTTCTTTTTCTACTTTCTCGTTATTAGTGTATAGGAATGCAAGGGATTTCTGAGTGTTGATTTTATATCCTGCAACTTTACTATATTCACTGATTAGCTCTAGTAGTTTTCTGGTCGAGTCTTTAGGATTTTCTATGTAGAGGATCATGTCATCTGCAAACAGTGAGAGTTTTACTTCTTCTTTTCCAATTTGGATTCCTTGTATTTCTTTTTCTGCTCTGATTGCTGTGGCCAAAACTTCCAGTACGATGTTGAAGAGTAGTGGTGAAAGTGGACATCCTTGTCTTGTTCCTGACTTTAGGGAAATGGTTTCAATTTTTCGCCATTGAGGATAATGTGAGCTGTGGGTTTGTCATATATAGCTTTTATTATGTTGAGGTATGTTCCTTCCAGTCCTGGTTTCTGGAGAGATTTTATCATAAATGGATGCTGAATTTTGTCAAAGGCTTTTTCTGCATCTATTGAGATAATCATATGATTTTTATTTCTCAGTTTATTAATGTGATGAATTACATTGATTGACTTGCGGATATTGAAGAATCCTTGCATCCCTGGGATAAAGCCCACCTGGTCATGGTGTATGATCTTTTAATGTGTTGCTGGATTCTGATTGCTAGGATTTTGTTGAGGATTTTTGCATCTATGTTCATCAGTGATATTGGCCTGTAGTTTTCTTTTTTTTGGTGTCTTTGTCAGGTTTTGGTATTAGGGTGATGGAGGCCTCATAGAATGAGTTTGGAAGTTTACCTTCCTCCGCAATTTTCTGGAATAGTTTCAGTAAGATAGGTGTTAGCTCTTCTCGGAATTTTTGGTAGAATTCAGCTGTGAAGCCGTCTGGACCTGGGCTTTTGTTTGCTGGAAGATTTCTGATTACAGTTTCAATTTCCGTGCTTGTGATGGGTCTGTTAAGATTTTCTATTTCTTCCTGGTTCAGTTTTGGAAAATTGTACTTTTCTAAGAATTTGTCCATTTCTTCCAAGTTGTCCATTTTATTGGCATATAATTGCTGATAGTAGTCTCTTATGATTCTTTGTATTTCTGAGTTGTCTGTCGTGATCTCTCCATTTTCGTTTCTAATTTTGTTGATTTGATTTTTTTTCTCTTTGTTTCTTGATGAGTCTGGCTAATGGTTTGTCAATTTTATTTATCCTTTCAAAGAACCAGCTTTTTGCTTTGTTGATTTTTGCTATGGTCTCTTTTGTTTCTTTTGCATTTATTTCTGCCCTAATTTTTAGGATTTCTTTCCTTCTACTAACTCTGGAGTTCTCTATTTCTTTCTTTTCTAGTTGCTTTAGGTGTAGAGTTAGGTTATTTATTTGACTTTTTTCTTGTTTCTTGAGGTATGCCTGTATTGCTATGAACTTTCCTCTTAGCACTGCTTTTATAGTGTCCCAAAGGTTCTGTGTAGTTGTGTTTTCATTTTCATTTGTTTCGATGCATATTTTGATTTATTTTTTGATTTCTTCTGTGATTTGTTGATTATTCAGTAGGGTGTTGTTCAGCCTCCAAATGTTGGAATTTTTAATAGTTTTTCTCCTATAATTGAGATCTAACCTTAGTGCATTATGGTCAGAGAAGATGCTTGGAATAATTTCAATTTTTTTGAATTTATCAAGGTTAGATTTATGACCCAGAATGTGATCTATTCTGGAGAAGGTTCCGTGTGCACTTGAGTAAAAGGTGAAATTCATTGTTTTGGGGTGAAATGTCCTATAGATATCAATTAGGTCTAACTGGTCTATTGTATCATTTAACGTTTGTGTTTCTTTGTTAATTTTCTGTTTAGTTGATCTGTCCATAGGTGTGAGTGGGATATTAAAGTCTCCCACTATTATTGTGTTATTATTAATTTCCCCTTTCATGCTTGTTAGCAATTGTCTTACATATTGCGGTGCTCCTATGTTGGGTGCATATATATTTATAATTGTTATATCTTCTTCTTGGATCGATCCTTTAATCATTATGTAGTGGCCTTCTTTGTCCCTTTTCACAGCCTTTGTTTTAAAGTCTATTTTATCGGATATGAGTATTGCTACTCCTGCTTTCTTTTGGTCTTTATTTGCATGGAATATCTTTTTCCAGCCCTTCCCTTTTTGTCTGTATGTGTCTTGTTTTGAGGTGGGTCTCTTGTAGGCAGCATATATAGGGGTCTTGTTTTTGCATCCATTCAGTCAGTATTTTCCTTTTGGTTGGGGCATTCAACCCATTTACATTTAAGGTAATTATTGATAAGTATGATCCTGTTGCCATTTACTTTATTGTTTTGGGTTCGGATTTATACGTCCTTTTTGTGTTTCCTTTCTAAAGTCTATCCTTTAGTATTTGTTGGAGAGCTGGTTTGGTGGTGCTGAATTCTCTCAGCTTTTGCTTGTCTGGAAAGCTTTTGATTTCTCCTTCATATTTGAATGAGATCCTTGCTGGGTACAGTAGTCTTGGCTGAAGGTTATTATCTTTCATCACTGTAAGTATGTCTTGCCATTCCCTCCTGGCCTGAAGAGTTTCTATTGAAAGATCTGCAGTTATTCTTATGGGGATCCCCTTGTGTGTTATTTGTTGTTTTTCCCTTGCTGCTTTTAATATTTGTTCTTTGTGTTTGGTCTTTGTTAGTTTGATTAAAATATGTCTTGGGGTGTTTTGCCTTGGGTTTATCCTGTTTGGCACTCTCTGGGTTTCTTGGACTTGGGTAATTATTTCCTTCCCCATTTAAGGGAAGTTTTCAACTATTATCTCCTCAAGTATTTTCTCATGGTCTTTCTTTTGTCTTCTTCTTCTGGGACTCCTATAATTCGAATGTTGGAGCGTTTCATATTGTCTTGGAGGTCTCTGAGGTTGTCCTCATTTCTTTTAATTCGCCTTTCTTTTTCCCTCACTGATTCATTTATTTCTACCATTCTATCTTCTATTTCACTAATCCTATCTTCTGCCTCCGATATTCTACTATTTGTAGCCTCCAGAGTGTTTCTGATCTCATTTATTGCATTATTCATTATATGTTGACTCTTTTTTATTTCTTCTAGGTCCTTGTTAAACCTTTCTTGCATCTTCTCAATCCTTGACCCCAGGCTATTTATCTGTGATTCCACTTTGATTTCAAGATTTTGGATCATTTTCACTATCAGTATTTGGAATTCTTTCTCAGGTAGATTCCCTATCTCTTCCTCTTTGGTTTGGTTTGGTGGGCATGTCTCCTGTTCCTTTACCTGCTGGGTATTCCTCTGTCTCTTCATCCTGGTTATATTGCTGCGTTTGGGGTGGCTTTTCTATATTCTGGGAATTTGTGAAGTTCTCTTTATTATAGAGGTTCCTCTCTGTGTTTGGGGTTATATCAGTGGCTTGTCAAAGTTTCTTGATCAGGGAGGCTTATGTTGGAGTTCTGGTGGGTGGATCTGGATTTCCTCTCTCTGGAGTGTTGTGACGTGTGAAGTAATGGGTTATGCGACGTCAGTGGTTTTGGAGTATTTTGAGTTGCCTGTGTATTGAAGCTCAGGGGCTTGTTCTTGTGTTGCTGGAGAATTTGCGTGGTATGTCTTGCTCTGGAGCTTGTTGGCCCTTGGGCAGTGCTCAATTTTAGTATGGGTATGAAGGCGTTTGATGAGCTCTAATTGGATAATGTACCCTGTATTCAGGAATTCTTTGATGATCTCAGGATTTGGAATTACGCCTCCTGATTCTGGTTTTCAGATTTATTTTTAGAATAGGCTCATGATTTCTCTGTCTATTCAGCACTAATGTTAAAACATCTAGGTTAATGATGATAGGTTTCTCCACCTTAAGGGTCGTCCCTAGAGGATCGGTGAGTTACTTGGAGGAGAGAAGAGGGAAGGAGTAGTTAGAGGTGAGTGGAATGGGATGAGGTGAAATCATAAGAGGGAAAATCAAGTTAGCCTGTAACCACTTTCTTGTGTGTGCTCTGAAGTCTGGACCGCTTAGAGGTGGTCACAGAGTTATACATGGAAGAGGAGAGGAAGGAAGTAGATAGAGGTGGACAGGAGGATAAAAGAGGGAGATGGGAAGAAGGGATACAGATCCGGTCAGTGACCAGTTCCCTTAGAGTTCTCCTCCTTCTGGAATGTACAGAGGTTCATAGGGTTGGGTAGAGAGGGGGAGAGGGAGGGAGGAGACAAAAGCCACCTGGTGGTGAAAAGGGAGATTCCAGAGGTGGAGAGAGTGGTCAAGCCAGTAGTCTTGCACTCATGTAAAACTGGGTACTGAGGATTAGGTTTTTAAAAGTACAAAATTGGCAACAAATATCAAAATGCCAAGATTAAAAATCTGGAGTATAAATTGGATTTTAAAAGATAGATTATTGAAGAGAAGATGAAGAAGTAGAGAGAAATTTAAAAAAATAGAGAAAAAGAAAAAAGAAAAAAAGTAAAATATAATAAAAGACTCCAGAATTATTAAAAGACAACTTCCTTCACCAATAAGACTATATACGGCGTTTGCTTAAACGATAGGTTGTTTTTTTTTAAAGTAATATTAGGTTCTAAAAATAATAACTAGAAATATAGAATACTTAAAAATTTAAGGAAGTTTAGGGAAAAAAGGATGAAAAAGAAAAGGATAAAGAAATTTAAACAGGAAAAAAAATTTTAAAGAAAGAGAACAAAATTCTTAAAAAAAAAAAAATCACGCTTCCACATCATCCCCCAACCAAAAAAAAATTTTTTTTTTTTTTTGATCATAAAAGTAGAAACGGCGTATCTGGCGCTTTCTCTGTCGTTGAGGGCTGTGTGGGGTCACTACCAAGGCAGTTCCCTCTGTTTGACTTCCTCTGTTTGCTGGTCTCTTCCGTGTCTGATTTCTGTCTTGCCACAAGGAGGGTGGTGATGAGCTCTGCACTGGGCTTGCCCCTTCCCAATCCGCGGGATAACCGTGTGGGGCCTGCCCTATGTTTCATGCAATTCCCCGGTTTAAGCCGCTCAGGATTGGCGCTCAGGAAGTCCCCTCCGGGTGCCGGGGTTTGGTTCCAAGTCCAAGTGGTAGGGAGTTTGGTGCGGACTATTGTTGCAGAAGTCTCAATAAAGCAGCTTGCTTGCAATTTGGTAGGTAATGTCTCTCTTGAGCTGCGTCTGCCCTCTTCCAGCGCTTCAGGCTCTGGCTGCCCGTCGCTGATGGGGGATGGTCTGCAGCCGGCTATTTCCGATCCGTTCTTTGTTCTGTGTGCGGGCCTGTCAGTGTCTTATGTTCGAGCGTTTCGCGTGTTAGTTACCCCCCAGTCTGGTTTGTTGGTCCGGGATAAATCATTCTATCCACGCGTGGACCCGATTCTGGCCCTGTTACGCCCCGATTCTCGAGAAAAGCCCTGCAGCCTACGTCTCCCGCGGCCCAATTCTTAGAAAGCACTGTCGCGGGCGCGCTCCTCCCTGCCCAACTCCCACTGCTGTCGGACGCAGGCGTTTGCGCTGCTTGTCCGCGGGGGTTATACTGTTGAATTCATAATCTGTTGGTTTTAATTATTTATTTATTCTTCCTTCCTGTTATGTTGTCCTCTGTGCTTCCAGGGCTCGCCCCATGCACAGCTGTGAGAAAGTTCCCCAATTTTAGGGAACCTCTCTCTTTAAGAGTCTCTTCCTGGGACGGGATTCCCTTCTCGTGCCGGGGTTCCCTCCCTACCTCCTTTGTCTATAACTTCATTCTTTAAAATAAAATAAAGTATTTCCTACCTGGCTTTGAAGCCAATGATCTGCTTTGCTGGATGCCTGATGTCCTCTGCCAGCAGTCAGAAGTTATTTTGTGGAATTTGCTCAGCGTTGAAATGTTCTTTTGATGAGGTAGAGAGGGAGAAAGTGTTCTCCCCATCCTATTCCTCCGCCATCTTTTTCCAATCCCATGATTTTATTTTTTATTTTGTCAATGTGGTGAATTACACTGATTGATTTGTGGATATTGAAGAATCCGTGCATCCCTGGGATAAAGCACACATGGTCATGGTGTATGATCTTTTTAATATGTTGTTGGATTCTGATTGCTAGAATTTTGTTAAGGATTTTTGCATCTATGTTCATCAGTGATATTGGCATGTAGTTTTCTTTTTTGTGGCATCTTTGTCAGGCTTTGGTATTAGGGTGATGGTGGCCTTGTAAAATGAATTTATAAGTTTACCTTCCTCTGCAAGAAAAAGAGTTTGAGTAGGATAGGTGTTAGCTCTTCTTGAAATTTTCGGTAGAATTCAGCTGTGAAGCCGTCAGGACCTGGGCTTTTGTTTGCTGGAAGATTTCTGATTACAGTTTCAATTTCCGTGCTTGTGATGGGTCTGTTAAGATTTTCTATTTCTTCCTGGTTCAGTTTTGGAAAGTTGTACTTCTCTAAGAATTTGTCCATTTCTTCCATGTTGTCCATTTTATTGGTATATAATTGCTGATAGTAGTCTCTTATGATCCTTTGTATTTCTGTGTTGTCTGTTGTGATCTCTCCATTTTCATTTCTAATTTTATTGATTTGATTTTTCTCCCTTTGTTTCTCGATGAGTCTGGCTAATGGTTTGTCAATTTTATTTATCCTTTCAAAGAACCAGCTTTTGGCTTTGTTGATTGTTGCTATGGTCTCTTTTGTTTCTTTTGCATTTATTTCTGCCCTAATTTTTAAGATTTCTTTACTTATACTAACTCCGAGGTTCTCCATTTTTTCCATTTCTAGTTGCTTTAGGTGTAGAGTTAGATTATTTATTTGAGTTTTTTCTTGTTTCTTGAGGTATGCCTCTATTGCTATGAACTTTCCTCTTAGCACTGCTTTTATAGTGTCCCACAGGTATTGGGTTGTTGTGTTTTAATTTTCATTCGTTTCTATGTATATTTTGATTTCTTTTTGATTTCTTCTGTGATTTGTTGGTTATTCAAAAGCGTGTTGTTCAGCCTCCATATGTTGGAATTTTTAATAGTTTTTTTTTTTCTCCTGTAATTGAGATCTAATCTTAATGCATTATGGTCAGAAAAGTTGCTTGGAATGATTTCAATTTTTTGAATTTATCAAGGCTAGATTTATGGCCCAGGATGTGATCTATCCTGGAGAAGGTGCCATGAGCACTTGAGAAAAAGGTGAAATTAATTGTTTTAGAGTGAAACGTCCTATAGTTATCAATTAAGTCTAACTGGTCTATTGTATCATTTAAAGTTTGTGTTTCTTTGTTAATTTTCTGTTTAGTTTATCTGTCCATAGATGTCAGTGGGGTATTAAAGTCTCCCACTATTATTGTGTTATTGTTAATTTCTCCTTTCATACATGTTAGCATTTGTCTTAAATATTGTGGTGCTCCTATGTTGGGTGCATATATATTTATAATTGTAATATCTTCTTCTTGGATTGACCCTTTAATCTTTATGTAGTGGCCTTCTTTGTCTCTTTTCACAGCCTTTGTTTTAAAGTCTATTGTATCAGATATGAGTATTGCTACTCCTGCTTTCTTTTGGTCTCTATTTGTGTGGAATATCTTTTTCCAGCCCTTCACTTTCAGTCTGTATGTGTCTTGTTTTGAGGTGGGTCTCTTGTAGGCAGCATATATAGGGTCTTGTTTTTGCATCCATTCAGTCAGTATTTTCCTTTTGGTTGGGGCATTCAACCCATTTACATTTAAGGTAATTATTGATAAGTATGATCCTGTTGCCATTTACTTTATAGTTTTGGGTTCAGGTTTATACGCTCGTTTTGTATTTCCTGTCTACAGAATATCTTTTAGCATTTGTTGGAGAGCTGGTTTGGTGGTGCTGAATTCTCTCAGCTTTTGCTTGTCTGGAAAGCTTTTGATTTCTCCTTCATATTTGAATGAGATCCTTGCTGGGTACAGTAATCTGGGCTGTAGGTTATTTTCTTTCTTCACTTTGAGTATGTTTTGCCATTCCCTCCTGGCCTGAAGAGTTTCTATTGGAAGGTCAGCTGTTATCCTCATGGGAATCCCCTTGTGTGTTATTTGTTGTTTTCCTTGCTGCTTTTAATATTTGTTCTTTGTGTTTGATCTTTGTTAATTTGATTAATATGTGTCTTGGGGGTGTTTCACCTTGGGTTTATCCTGTTTGGAACTCTCAGAGTTTTGGGGTTTGGGTGATTATTTCCTTCCCCATTTAAGGGAAATTTTCAACTATTATCTCCTCAAGTATTTTCTCATGGTCCTTATTTTTGTCTTCTTCTTCTGGGACTCCTATAATTTGAATGTTGGAGCATTTCATATTGTCCTGGAGGTCTCTGAGATTGTCCTCATTTCTTTTAATTCATTTTTCTTTTTTCTTCTTTGAATCATTTGTTTCTATCTTTCTATCTTCTATTTCACTAATCCTATCTTCTGCCTCTGATATTCTACTATTTGTTGCCTCCGGAGTGTTTCTGATCTCATTTATTGCATTATTCTTTATATAGTGACTTTTTAAAATTTCTTCTAGGTCCTTGTTAAACCTTTTGTACATCTTCTCCAAGCTATTTATCTGTGATCCCATTTTGATTTCAAGATTTTGAATCATTTTCACTATCATTATTTGCAATTCTTTCTTAGGTAAATTCCCTATCTCTTCCTCTTTTGTTTGGTTTGGTGAGCATTTCTCCTATTCCTTTACCTGCTGGGTATTCCTCTGTCTCTTCATCTTGGTTATATTTCTGCGTTTGGGGTGACCTTTCTGTATTCTAGGAATTTGTGGAGTTCTCTTTATTATGGAGTTTCCTTGCTGTGGGTGGGGTTATATCGGTGGTTTGTCAAGGTTTCTTGGTTAGGAAAGCTTGTGTCGGAGTTCTGGTGGGTGGAGCTGGAGCTCTTCTCTCTGGAGTCCAATGAAGTGTCCAGTAATGAGTTATGAGATGTCTGTGGTTTGGGGGTAACTTTGAGCTGCCTGTATATTGAAGTTCACGGGTATGTTCCTGTGTTGCTGGAGAATTTGCATGGTATGTCTTGCTCTGGAACTTGTTGGCCCTTGGATGGTGCTTGGTTTCAGTGTAGGTATGGAGGCGTTTGATTAACTCCTATCAATTAGTGTTCCCTGGATTAAGGAGTTCTCTGATGTTCTCAAGATTTGGACTTAAGCCTCCTGCTTCTGGTTTTCAGTTTTATTTTTACAGTAGGCTCAAGACTTCTCCATCTATACAGCACTGATGATAAAACATCTAGGTTAAATACAAAAAGTTTCTCCACATTGAGGGACACCCAGAGAGGTTCACTGACTTACATGGAGAAGAGAAGAGGGAGGGGGTAGTTAGAGGTGACTGGAATGAGATGAGGTGGGATCAAAAGAGGAGAGAGCAAGCTAGCCAGTAATCACTTCCTTATGTGCACTCCATAGTCTGGACCGTTCAGAGATGTTCACGGACTTATACAGGGAAGAGGGGAGGGAGGAAGTAGACAGAGGTGGCCAGGAGGATAAAAGAGGGAAATGAAAAGGAAAGAGACAGATCCAGCCAGTAACCAGTTCCCTAAGTTTTCTCCATAATCTGGAACACACAGAGATCTATGGAGTTGCGTAGAGAAGAGAAGGGGGAGGGAGGAGACAGAGACAACCTGGTGGAGAAAAAGGAGAGTCCAAAGGAAGAGAGAGTGGTCAAGCCAGTAATCTCGCTCTCAGGTAAAACTTGGTACTGAAGATTGGGTTTTTAAATGTACAAAATTGATAACAAATACCAAAAGCAAAGATTAAAAATCTGTTTTTTTAAGAATGATCTGCTTTTGTGGATGCCTGATGTCCTTTGCCAGCATTCAGAAGTTGTTTTGTAGAATTTACTCAGTGTTGAAATGTTCTTTTCATGAACTTGTAGGGGAGAAAGTGGTCTCCCCATCCTATTCCTCTGCCATCTTAGGACTGCCCCCTGATTTTTTTTTTTTTCAAGAAGAAAAAATACACTTAATTGAAAGCAATTCAATAGAAGAAGGATAAACATTTTAATACATAGTGCTGCAAAGACAGAAATATAGATAAATGGAACAAGATAGAAAGCCCAGAGATGAATCCACACACCTATGAACACCTTAATTTTGACAAAGTAGGCAAGAATATACAATGGAGAAAATATAATCTCTTTAACAAGTGGTGCTGGGAAAACTGGTCAACCACTTGTGAAAGAATGAAACTAGAACACTTTCTAACCCCATACACAAAAATAAACTCAAAATGGATTAAAGATCTAAACATAAGAGCAAAAAGTATAAAACTCCTAGAGGAAATCATAGGGAAAACACTCTGACATAAGTCACAGCAAGATCCTCTACCACGCACCTCATAGAGTAATGGAAAGAAACGCAAAAATAAACAATCGGGACCTAATTAAACTGAAAAGTCCTTGCACAATGGAGGAAACTACAAGCAAAGTGAAAAGACAGCCTTCTGAATGGGAGAAAATAATAGCAAATGAAGCATCTGACAAATAATTAATCTCAAAAATATACAAGGAGCTCCTGCAGCTCAATTCCAGAAAAATAAACAACCCAATCAAAAAATGAGCCAAATAACTAAACAGACATTTCTCAAAGAAGACATACAGATGGTTAACAAAAACATGAAAAGATACTCTACATCACTTATTATCAGAGAAATGCAAATCAAAACCACAGTGAGACACCATCTCACACCAGTCACAATGGCTGCTATCCAAAAGTCCACAAACAATAAATGCTGGAAAGGGTATGGAGAAAAGGGAACCCTCCAACACTGTTGATGGGAATGCAAACCAGTGCATCCACTATGGAGAACAGTGTGGTGATTTCTTAAAAAACTGGAAATAGAACTGCTATACGACCCAGCAGTCCCACTGCTGGGCATACACACCAAGGAAACCAGAATTGAAAGAGACACGTGTACCCCAATGTTCATCACAGCACTGTTTACAATAGCAAGAACATGAAAGCAACCTAGATGTCCACTGGCAGATGAATGGATAAGAAAGCTGTGGTAAATATACACAATGGAATATCACTCAGCCATTAAAAAGAATACATTTGAATCCATTCTAATGAGTTGGATGAAACTGAAGCCTATTATACAGAGTGAAATAAGTCAGAAAGAAAAACAGCAATACAGTATACTAATGCATATATATGTAATTTAGAAAGATGGTAACAATGACCCTATATGCGAGACAGCAAAAGACACAAATGTAAGGAATAGTCTTTTGGACTCTGTGGGAGAGGGCGAGGGTGGGATGATTTGAGAGAGGGGGTATTGAAACATGCATATGATCATATGTGAAATAGATTGCCAGTCCAGGTTCAATTCATGAGACAGGGTTCTCAGGGCCAGTGCACTGGGATGATCCTGAGGGATGGTATGGGGAGGGAGGTGGGAGGGGGTTTCAGGATGGGAAACAGATGTATGCCCATGGCTGATTCATGTCAATGTGTGGCAAAACCCACTAGAATATTGTAAAGTAACTAACCTTCAATTAAAATAAACAAAATAATTTTAAAAATACATAGTGCTGGAGCAACTGGCTATTGTTATTCAGTCGCCCAGTCCTGTCTGACTCTGCGCCGTCATGACTGCAGCACACCAGGCCTCCCTGTCCGTCACCATGTCCTGAAGTTTGCCTAAGTTCATGTCCATTGCATCAGTGATGCTATCGAGCCATCTCAACCTCTGATGCCCTCTTTTCCTTCTGCCCTGAATCTTTCCCAGCATCAGCGACTTTTCCAATGAGTCAGCTGTTAACATCAGAAGTACTTGCGGCATCAGCCCTTCAAATGGGTATTCAGGGTTGATTTCCCTTAAGATTGACTGGTTTGATCTTCTTGCTGTCCAAGGGACTCAGGAGTCTTCTCCAGCACCACAATTCAAAGGCATCTGCTCTTTGGTGTTCTGCCTTCTTTATGGTCCAGTTCTCACAACTGTATGTGACCACTGGGAAGACCATAGCCTTGACCATATGGACCTTTGTCAGCAATGTCTCTGCTTTTCAACACACCATCTAGGTTTGTCATAGCTTTCCTGGCGATAAGCAAATGTCTTCTGATTTCATGGCTGCAGTCATTATCTGCAGTGATTTTAGAGCTGAAGAAGAGGAAATCTGTCATGACTTCTACCTTTTCAACTTCTATTTGACATGAAGTGTGAGGCCAGATGCCATGATCTTAGTTTTTTTTTTTTTTTTAATATTTAGTTTTAAACAGGCTCTTTCACTTTCCTCTTTCACCCTCATCAGGTTCTTTTTAGTTCCTCTTCACTTTCTGCTATTAGAGTGGTATCATTCGCATATCTGAGGTTGCTGATGTATTTCTCCTGTCTATCTTGATTCTAGCTTGTGATTCATTCATTCTGGTGTTTCTCACGATGTGCTCATATAGATTAAACAAAAAGGGTGACAGTAGGTATCCCTGTCATACTCCTTTCTCAATCTTGAACCAATCAGTTGTTCCATATAGGGTTCTAACTGCTGCTTTTTGACCCTCATATAGGTTTCTCAGAAGGCAGGTAAGATGGTCTGGTATTCCCATCTCTTTAAGAGCTTTCCATAGTTTATTATGATCCACACAATCAAAGGTTTGGTGTAGTCAATGAAACAGAGATAGATGTTTTTGTTTTGTTTTGTTTTGTTTTTTTGAAATCCTTAGCATTCTCTATGCTCCAGTGAATGTTGGCAATTTGATCTCTGATTCCTCTTCCTTTTCTAAATCCAGTTTGGACATCTGGAAGTTCTTGGTTTGCATAATGCTAAAGCCTTGCATGTAAGATTTTAAGCATGACATTACTGGCATGGGAGATGAGTGAAACTGTCTGATGGTTAGCACATTCTTTAGTACTATGCTTCTTGGGAACTGGGATGAATATTGACATTTTCCAGTCCTGTGGCCACTGCTGGTTCTTCCAGATTTGCTGATATATTGAATGCAACATCATCCTTTAGGGTTTTGAATCGTTCTGGAATTTGTCAAATCCCCTAGCTTATTAATAGCAGTGCTTCTTAAGGCCCACTTGACTTCACTCTCCAGAATGTCTGGCTTTGGGTGGCTGACCACATCATCATAGTCATTTGGTTCACCTGGATCTTTTTTTTTTTATATAATTCTTCCATGTATCCTTTCCATCTCTTCTTGATCTCCTCAGTGTCTGTTAGGTAGGTCTCTACCATTTATGTCCTTTATTGTGCCTATATTTGGAAATGGCAACCCACTCCAGTACTCTTGCCTGAAAAATCCCATGGACAGAGAGTCTCATGGGCTATAGTTCATGGAGTTGCAGAGTTGGACTCTATTGAACATAAACACTGGATTAGCACTAGGGAAATTAGAATGTAGCAGTTTTATTATTTAGGCCTATAAATGGCAAGTCTTCATCTGAATAGGTGGGATATGTCCCCAAATCCATGCTGGCACCTATTTTAAATTCAAAACTCCCAAGAGAGGTCCAGATACACTAAAATTTCCCTCTTACTTGCAAATGTTCTCTGCTAAGGCTCCAAATTCACAAGTTATGCCCATTCTCCTCAAAAGGCAACAACTTTAGTCTCAATAGATCAGTGACAGTACAAGCCCAATATCCAAATGAGACTACTACAAAAGTCAGAGACTGTTACATTACACTCATTTTCTACAGTAAAATTAGCATGCCATGTGAAATTTATTTCCATAGTGCTTCTCAAATCTGTAAACATGTCTCTATCATCTGAAATCCAAGACCTCTATGTCCTGGATTACTCCAACAGCCCCTTGACTTGCCTCTCTCCACACTGCAGTCATAGTGATAGGAATCTGATGTCTTCATTCTCTGCTTTTATCTCTACTGGCTCTTCTTTTCAAATAGGAAAGGAGTTTAGGTTCCTTACTGTGACTTTCCTCAGTGAGTGAGCACCTCTCGTTGCTCCAGCTTCTTCCCGTGGAAGACCTTATTTTGACTGTTCCCTATGCACGGGCTTAATAGGTGGAGCTAGTGGTAAAGAACCCTCCAATGAAGGAGACATAAGAGACGTAGGTTGGATCCCTGGGTTGGGAAGATCTCCTTGAGAAGTGCATGGCAACCCACTCCAGTGTTCATGCCTGGAGAATCCCCCTGGAGAGAGGAACCTGGTGGGCTACCATCCATAGGGTCACAAAGAGTCGTACACGACTGAGCAACTTGGCACTTGTGTAAAATGTTCCCTTGACATCTCCAATTTTCCTGAAGAGATATCCAGTCTTTCCCTTTCTGTTGTTTTCTTCTAGTTTTATACACTGTTCATTGAAGAAGGCCTTTTTGTTTGTCTGTGCTGTTCTTTGAAATTCTGTGTTTAGTTGGATATACTTTTCCCTTTCTCCCTGTTTTTCACTTCTCTTCTTCCTTTAGCTATTTGTAAGGCCTCTTCATATAACCACTTTGCCTTCTTACTTTTCTTTTTCTTTGGGATGAAATGGAGCAACTGGACATGTAAGCTGAGAAAGAAAAAGTTATTAAATTGAAAAGATGATCTATAAATGACCTTAAATCTCATAGTTCAGTGCAATGACAGATCATACTTTGGTTTATATGATTCCAGTATTAATTATGTGTGTGTATTTGTGTATGTAGTTGTTAATGTAGCATAGTCATTATAAGTAAAGAACCTGAAACCGAACACTTTGTTTTAGATATTGACTATGTGGTGTACTCTCTCTGGGACACCGAGTAACTTACAGGTTACTTAAACTCTTTGATCCTAGGATTCCTTATCCAGAAACTGGGAAAAATTGCCTACTTCATATGTTTATGAGAATGAAGTTAACATATGTAAATATCTTAGAAATGCGCTTGGCACATTGTGAATACTGATATTAGTTATCCTCATTGCATTTTTCATAAAATTTCATGTCTTGATATTTTTTCAATAACTTTTCCATGATACTACTGCTAAGTTACTTCAGTCATGTCTGACTCTGTGTGATCCCATAGACAGCAGCCTACCAGACTCCTCCATCCCTGAGGTTCTGCAGGCAAGAACACTGGAGTGGGTTGCCATTTCCTTCTCCAAAAATCCTTAAATGTCCTTTTATATATCAAAACACTATTTTGATTATATTGCAGTTCAACAAATATAAAGATTATTTTCTCATATTTGGGTTCATTTGTTTTAGAGTAGACTGTTAGCAACGGTTACAAACAATCTGAGACTTTATCACGTTTATTTTTTTAAATATCTGTGACATGTATCTGATTGATTTTTGTGAACAATATGAACTGTATCTAATAAAGTCCACTATTTTCAGTTCATTTGTATTTTAATCTTTGTACATACAAGGTTTTCACCTTTTGCAAAATGTGAACTGAGCTCTGTCAAGGCCTAGGATTTGTTCCTGGGTACTGACTTCCCCAGTGGCTCGGACGGTCAAGTGTCTGCCTATAATGTGAGCTACCCAGGTTTGATCCCTGGGTTGGGAAGATCTTCTCAAGAAGGAAATGACAACCCACTTCAGTACTCTTGCCTGGAAAATCCCACAGGCAAGGGGCATGGTAATCTACAGTCCATGGGGCCGCAAAGAGTTGGACACTACTCAGCGACTTCACCTTTTACTGAGATTGATCTTAGCCCTTAGGAAATCCACCCTGGTCTTTCCTATCTCAGTTCCTCAAAAGGAAATGACTTTGCATTGATGTCCAGGGATTGATCTAATGTGATTCTGCTGTATTGAAATAGGGTCATCTTTCCCTGCCACTTGGCTTGTTTATTGATATAGAAGAGACGGTGGCAGAGATGAAAACTCACAGTTCCCAGACTGTAACTATTGACATTAAGGATAAAGCAACCAGTAGAAAGAGCAAAATGTGTTCACCTGGGAATTAGGACAAGTAAGCTTTTATGAACCAAAGGCAAGTCCAGATGAGCTCAGGGTGACAGCAGCATGTGGCAGCTTGAAGTCACATCTTAATTTCCTGCCTGGGAATTGAACCTGGGCTGTCTGGGTAAAAACCAGGAATCCTAACCATAAGACCATCAGGGGCTGGTGGCTAGAAGCAGATCCCTTGCTCTAGACTTCTCTGAGAACAAGAGATTTACAAGAAGACTGAAATAGTAAAAGAGGTACAGAATTTATGAGAAGCCAGCACATATGAGAGAACACATAGAGAAGCAGTTGTTTTAAGACAGAAGCCAAGCAGAACTACCCATCCAGACAAGAGTGTACATCCTCTAATGAGGAGCCCTAAAAGGGTGGTATAAATTGCTTATATGGGAGCACCTTCCGGGTCTTTTTTCCTTTGGTCAATCATCCTGCTTCATTCCCCATATCTTATCTGACCCCGGGCCCTTCTGATATGCATGCATATCTTTTAGCTAAGATGGATTCCAGTGGGAAGGTTTCTAAGAGATTAACAGCACATAGTGTGGGGTAGTACTCTCTCCCTTTCTCACCCCCTGAGAAACTTTTCTGCAAGTGTTTATTCAAAGAGGTCTCCTTGACCTCAAGAATTATAGATCTGGTCATCTTGTCTTTTACCCCAGCAGGACTCAGATCCTCTCTGCTTCTGCTATTTTTCCTTGAAGACAAGCTCCAATTTGCTCAGCTTGACAAATTCCAGCTGATCAGCCCAGGGGCCCATCTATCTCCTATCTCACAAAGAGACAAAAGGAAGGTCAATGCTTATTAGGTTTTAGGAGGAACCTGGGGAGAGTTGCTTTCAATAAAAGTTCAATGGAGGAGAACGAGTTCAAGGTTGGGGCAGGTTCTCCTTGGCTGCAAGGGTGGCTAGTGCACTATTGCTGGGGCAGGGAGAGCCTTTCCTTCCTTTTCTTAAAAGTAGGAGATGAAATTCCCATGTGAAAAATGTCCTCCTTGTAGCAGATCAAAAGTAAATTCTTACCAACAGGGACAAGAACTTGAAAAGAGAATTCTACACAAAGAATTCTACACAAACAGATATTATTACTTTTGCCCTCTCTGCTTGGGTTATGCAGGCTGCATGGTTGTACCTGCATGAGAGTCCTCTTGGGGCCTCCTCAGTTCAGTTCATTTGCTTAGTCATGTCTGACTCTTTGGCATCCTGACTCCATATTAAATGAAGTTTTCTCTGATTATTTTCACTAGGACTTCTGAACTCTTTCCATCTTGTCCTGACAGGGCCCTTTGGCTCAGGGAGCAGATTCTCTAATCACCTCACAGCAGCCACCACTAAGTGGAGGACCTACATACCACTTCTGCTCATGGCTCAGCTGTCACATCTACAAGGGAGCATGCAGCATTGTGGCTTGCTCTGTGAGTGTGGTGGACCTTTGAGGGCACTTCCAAATCCAGCTTTGTTGATGTTTTGGTTAACGTGAAATCCTCACAATTCTGGCACTACTCTAACGGCCAACCTCAGTCTTTAAAAATGGAATTTGTTTCCACCACTCTTCACTGGCACTATTTGGGAACTTTCTGTATGCTTCCCTAGTGGCTTAGGCTGTAAAGAATCTGCCTGCAGTGCAGGAGACCTGTGTTTGATCCCTGGGTCTGAAATATCCCCTTGAGAAGGGACTGGCTACCCAGTCCATTCTTTCCTGGAGAATTCCATGGAGAGAGATGTCTGGTGAGTTACAGTCCATGGGGTCACAAAGAGTTGTACACAACTGAGTGAAAAACACACAAACATGGTGACTGCAGTATAATGTAGGTACAGCTGGTTTTCTTACTCAAAATCCTAAGGCATTGTGCCCTTAGAAAATTGTTTCTAAGATTTCTTAATCACTCTTTTTTTCTTGCAAATCTGGTACTTCTTTCAAAATCTTAAAGGGTATTGGAAATTGGGAAAACATGAATCAGACATCAGTTTAAACCAAACATTGATTCAGTGAATAGTGGGGACCTGTGTGATCATTTAGCTCATATTTTTGAGTCATAGTTAGAAAAAGCATTAGGTCCAAACAACTTTCTCTATTTGTCATGGGTAACACAAGTAGTAAGAGATCAAATCTGGTATTTTAAATCCCAGTGTTCTTCAACTGTCTTCCATGTGGAGATAATAAAATGACACTTTTAATTTTTATTAGTACTTCAGAAATTTCTTCACATACATTATCTTACTTTCTTCTTGCAGGCACCACATGAGATAGTCAGCACAGGACTCATAATTCTCACTGACAGATGAGGAAATTGGGGACAAGGGAGGTTAAGTGGCTCATCATGGGCATGCTACTTCTCTGGTAGAAGGCATCATTTTTGTTGAAAGGAACATGTATAAGAGAAACGACACCAGTTTAGGAAGCAAAGTGTCTTAGAGTCCTGTCTTTTCCCATCTGCACAATCTTGTCCTAATTATTTAAATTATCTGAAGTCTGTGTCTTTCATAGAGATACCAATTAATAAAATGAAACACACTAAGTAACAATAACACCTTACATACTAACAAGCTTAAGATAATGAATGTGATGAGCAGAAAATGAAGGCAAGCCAACAAACAGGGAACAGTGAAAAGATGTGGGATAAAATTGCTGAAAACAGAGTGAAATTTATTTTATTATGATTATTTTTTATATTTATGTTTACTTTGTTGGAACACTTCTCTGGGCATGTAATTCATCACAGACCTACAGCATTTTTAGTTGTGAAGAACATGCACACTATAATCATGGATGTATAACATGTTCCCATAGCACATACAACTTCTAGAAAAGAACAGGATGGGTAGGTGTCATTTGGAGAAAGATACTTTAGAAATGAGAGGGTAACAGGCAGGAAGGCCAAGGGTCTCCAAACGGAGAAAATAGCCTGCAAGTGTCATACATTTTTATCTCTCTTAAGTGGCAGGACTAAACAAACTAGCTATAGTTTTTCCTTCTCTATTCAAATTTAAAAGGAGGTTTCTATGAAAATACTGTGTTGCCATAATGACACCTGGTTTCACCTGAAGTTAACTATTCTCAGACCTTGAGTTAACCAATGCATTTTTCTTATGGAAGTATTTGTCTTAAGCTATGTTAATGTACTATGCATTTACCCCAAACTCTGTCTTCAAATCGGTTCTGCCTAATGGCTCAGAACCTACTTGACAAACCAGGGTGTGTTTCAGATAGTTTTCCCATAATCTATGTAAATTAAACTATTTGTATGGTAATATGCCCTTCTACAAGATTCAAGTCAATCATTTTATCGCCAGGGATGAATCATCTGGTGCCAAGATTATCCCAAAATGCATCTTATAGATGAGGGGCCTGATGCCATTCTGAGTTTTAAGACATTCCTTTCTTTCATTAACAGACTGCTAGTGACCACATAACATCCAGCTGAAGACTAGCAGGGGGTACTCTTTCTGCCCTTTCTGATGCCTATGTCAGAATCTTTCTCTATGTCCTTTATACTTTAATAAAACTTTATTACACAAAAGCTCTGAGCAATCAAGCCTCGTCTCTGGCCCTGGATTGAATTCTTCTCCTCCGGAGGCCAAAAATCCTGGTGTCTTTTTGTTCAGCAACAACCTTTCAGAAATAGGGTGAGATCTGTACCCCTGTTTCAGGTGAGTGCATGCTCCTCGGTGCTTTGTCTCGTCACAACAAAGATTTGGAGTGACGGACATTAAAGCCCCCTCAGCGTGTCACAGCTCTTGGGTCTTGGACAGAACGTATTATAGCTCTCAGGTCTCAAATGGACCATGTTATAGCTCTTAGGCAAATCAATGTTACAGCTCAGTGTTGCAGCTCTATTTTATTTAGAAGATTGCAAGGGGAACCCTCCTCAAAGAAGAGAAGAGAGTGGAAGAGCCCTCCAGTGCATGTCCACACATGGGAGAGAGAGAGAGAGAGAGAGAGAGAGAGAGAGAGAGATTCTTGGCTCTTTCTTTCATATGTTTTCTTCCCCCTGGCCCTGCCTTATGCAAATTGGGCTCAACCAGCAATGCTGTTCTACCTGAAGTCCTCAGGACCCTTCTTTGACCTTCCTTTGTTCTATTTTTGCAGGCTTTACCCTTCCTTGTCTTTTCAGTTCAGTTGCTCAATTGTGTTTGACTCTGTGACCCCATGAATTGCAGCACACCAGGCCTCCCTGTCCATCACCAACTCCTGCAATCCACCCAAACTCATGTCCATTGAGTTGGTGATGCCATCCAGCCATCTCATCCTCTGTAATTTCCGCTCCTGCCCCCAATCCCTCCCAGCATCAGGGTTTTCCAATGAGTCAGCTCTTCGCATCAGGTGGCCAAATTACTGGAGTTTCAGCTTTAGCATCAGTCCTTCCAAAAAGATGCAGGACTGATTCCCTTTAGAATTATGGACTGGTGGGATCTCCTTGCAGTCCAAGGGACTCTCAAGAGTCTTCTTGAACAACACAGTTCAAAAGCATCAATTCTTCAGCACTCAGCTTTCTTTACAGTTCAACTTTCACATCCATACATGACAACTGGAAAAACCATAGCCTTGACTAGATGGACCTTTGTTGGCAAAGTAATGTCTCTGCTTTTCAATATGGTATCTAGGCTGGTCATAACTTTCCTTCCAAGGAATAAACATCTTTCAATTTCATGGCTGCAGTCACCATCTGCAGTGATTTTGGAGCCCAAAAATAAAGTTTGACACTGTTTCCACTGTTTCCCCATCTATTTCCCATGAAATGATGGGACTGGATGCCGTGATCTTTGTCTTCTGAATGTTGAGCTTTAAGCCAACTTTTTCACTCTCCTCTTTCATTGTCATCAAGAGGCTTCTTAGTTCCTCTTCATATTCTGCCATAAGGGTGGTGTCATCTGCATATCTGAGGTTATTGATATTTTTCCTGGCAATCTTGATTCCAGATTGTGCTTCTTCTAGCCCAGCGTTGCTCATGATGTACTCTGCATATAAGTTAAAAAAGCAGGGTGACAATATACAGCCTTGATGTACTCCTTTTCCTGTTTGGAACCAGTCTGTTTTTCTGTGTTCAGTTCTAACTGTTTCTTCCTGACCTGCATATAGGTTTCTCAAGAGGCAGGTCAGGTGGTCTGGTATTCCCATCTCTTTTAGAATTTTCCAGTTTATTGTGACCCACTGCCATTTTGGACTATTTTTTCCTATTCTAATTACCTAACACCTGAGACTTGAGTGATGTGTTTGTGTATTGCAGTGAATTGGGGTATGGTGAGTACAATTTTGGCTGGACCAGAGGTTATCTGGGAAAAATCACTGTGGGGTGGGACTGATATGGTAGACTGAATCCAGGTCTTAGAAACTTCCAACTGCTTGTTTACATAATTTATGCTCCACTAGCAAACAAGAGATAGTGAAAAGTTTTGAAGAAATTAATTTGCATTCATTGGATGCAGTCACTGGTTTCCAACTGGATTTAACAAACTGATATTTTAAAATCATAAAAACTTCTCTGGTTCTCCAGTGGTTAAAACTCCATGCACCCAGTGGAGGGGCCCCAGGTTGGATCCATGGTCCAAGAAGTAGAGATTGAAGGCTGCAACTAAGGCCCACTGCAGCCAAATAAATTAAATTAAAAATAAATAACATTAAAAATTATGTACAATATATTATTTGCGTATAATTATGATTGCATATTCCTTCATTTATTAGATGTTTACAATAAGTATGTAAGCATTATAAAAATATACAGGCTAATGCCTTATAGCAATAGTTCATGAAATTATTCAAATTTTATGTTCTCTTCTGTATATTGCTTTTGAGATTGAATCCAGGTATTGCATTTCAGATTCCTTTGTTGACCATGATGGCTACTCCATTTCTTCTAAGGAATTCCTGCCCACAGTAGTAGATATAATAGTCATCTGAGTTAAATTCACACATTCCAGTCCATCTTAGTTCGCTGATTCTTAGAATGTCAACATTCACTCTTGCCATCTCCTGTTTGACCACTTCCAACTTGCCTTGATTCATGGACCTAACATTCCAGGTTACTCTGCAACATTGCTCTTTATAGAATCAGACATTGTTTCTATCACCAGTCACATCCACAACTGGGTGTTGTTTTTATTTTGGTTCCATCCCTTCATTCTCTCTGGAGTAATTTCTCCACTCATCTCCAAGAGCATATTGGGCACCTACAGACCTGGGGAGTTCATCTTTCAGTGTACTATCTTTTTGCTTTTTCATACTGTTCATGGGGTTCTCAAGGCAAGAATACTGAAGTGGTTTGCCATTCCCTTCTCCAGCGGATGACATTCTGTCAGACCTCTCCTCCATTACCTCTCTGTGTTGGGTGACCTACATGGTATGGCTTAGTTTCACTGATTCTACAAGTTGTGGTCCATGTGATCAGATCGGCTAGATGTTTGTGATTGTGGTTTCAGTCTGTCTGCCCTCTGATGTCCTCTCACAATGCCTACCATCTTAGTTGGGTTTCTCTTACCTTGGACTTGGGGTGTCTCTTCATGGCTGTTCCTTACCTTGGATGTGGGGCATCTCCTCATGGCTGCTGCTACTGACCTTGGATGTGGGGTAGCTCCTCTCAGCCACCACCCATAAACTTGGACATGGGGCAGCTCATCTCAGCTGCTGCCCCTACCCTTGGACATGGGAGAAACACTGTGCTGGATGAAGCACAAGCTGGAATCAAGAATGCTGGGAGAAATATCAATCACCTTATATACGCAGGTGACACCACCCTTATGGCAGAAAGTGAAGAAGAACTAAAGAACCTCTTGATGAAAGTGAAATAAGAGAGTGAAAAAGTTGGCTTAAAGCTCAACATTCAGAAAAAGAAGATCATGGCATCTGGTCCCATCACTTCATGGCAGATAGATGGGGAAACAGTGAGAACAGTGTCAGACTTAATTTTTGGAAGCTCCAAAATCACTGCAGATGGTGATTGCAGCCATGAAATTAAAAGATGCTTACTCCTTGGAGGGAAAGTTTTAACCAACCTAGACAGCATACTGAAAAGCAGAGACATTATCTTGTCAACAAAGGTCTGCCTAGTCAAGGCTATGGTTTTTCCAGTGGTCATGTATGGATGTGAGAGTTGGACTATAAAGAAAGCTGAGCACTGAAGAATTGATGCTTTTAAACTGTGGTGTTCAAGAAGACTCTTGAGAGTCCCTTGGACTGCAAGGAAATCCAACCAGTCCATCATAAAGGAGATCAGTCCTGGGTGTTCATTGGAAGGACTGATGTTGAAGCTGAAACTCCAATACTTTGGCCACCTGATGTGAAGAGCTGACTCATTGGAAAAGACCCTGATGCTGGGAAAGATTGAGGGTGGGAGGAGAAGGGGATGACAGAGGATGAGATGGCTGGATGGCATCACCGACTCGATGGACGTGAGTTTGAGTGAACTCCGGGAGATGGTGATGGAAAGGGAGGCCTGGTGTGCTGCAATTAATGGGGTCTCAAAGAGTCGGACACAACTGAATGAATGAACTGAACTGAACTGAATGATGCTTGGTTTCTAGGCTGTCAAAAGGCTGGTGTTAAAATACTCAGAGCCTATCAAGTTTAGAGAATAAATGCAGGCATTTGCATTAACGACCTCATCAATGCATCTTCAGTGTTTACTTTTCCTGTCTTTCTTTTCTCTTTATTTACATGCAAACATTGCATTTTTATTCCAGGCCAGAAGAGAAGATATGGATATTAAGGATACAGAATAAACCTCATGGGACTTTATGCGATGTACTACTAGTTTCTCCCTGAAGATCTAAGAGTCACATTTCAAACCTTTGCATTTGGGATGCAAGCAGAATAAAATTCTAATAGCAAAGGAATTCCTAACTGTATGATATAGAAATACATACTGCTGTGCTTTAAGGACTCATTTCCTGCCTTATAGTTTTCTTTGCTTAATTATCATCACCATAAAATTTTTTGGTAGTGCAAAGTTTTAATGTATATTTTGCATCTTGCTATGTGAAGCTTTAATTGTTTGCCTTGATTTTTTTGTTGTTGTTGATGATACTAATCTCATGATTTAGTAACATTGTCATGTGATTTTAAAGAAAAATAGTTGTGAAATCATTTTTACAATCCTATCACAATTTTTTACTTCAATCCAGCTGAGCCAGTCTGTAGTCAGAGTATCTTGATTTTTTTTTGACACATAGTAAAGTGTGTAGTCATATTTTGAAGCATCTGGGTCAAATTTTTCTTTTAAATTAATACATTGCAGTTTTTAGAAAAAAATATAGGTTTACAGAAAATGCAGCAAATGGTACAGATAGATAAGATACACTTTCTTTTACTCCCACTGTTTCTCCTATTATTAACATCTTCCATTAGCATGGTATATTTGTAACAATTGGCAGACTAATAGTACTTACATTAGTATTAACTGATGATACACTAGCATTAACTGAAGTTGAAAGTTTAATAGTAGAGATCACTTTTGTATTGGACAGTTAGTTCTATAGACTTTAAAAATGCACTATGTCACTTAACCAGCAGAATAGCTTCACTGCACTTCCACCCACCCCTGTACTTTCACCCATCTTCTTTCCTTCTTCCCACTAAGTTCTTGGCAATCACTGATTGTTTACTGTCTTCATAGTTTTGCCTTTCTGGATGTCATGTAGTTGGAATCACACAGTATGCCATAGTCTTTTCTTTCACTTAGAAATATGCATTTAAGGTTTCTCTGCATCTTTTCATGGCTTGATTACAAATTTCTTTTTATCACTGAATTACAGCTCATTCCATGAATATTGTCACAGTTCTCTAGCCACTCACTTTTCAAAGGACATCTTGGTCACTGCGTTTTTGACAATTATAAATAAAGCTGCTGTAAACTTTTATGTGTATGTTTTCATGGAGACACAAGGTTTCAACTCATCTGGGTAAACACTTAGGAGTGTAATTGCCGAATTACTTGGTAAGTCTATATTTAACTATGCAAGAAACTGTCACATTGTCTTCCAAAGTGGCTGAAACCATTTTGTATTTCCACAAGCAATGAATGAGCTTCTGTTGTTCCACATCTTCACTAGCATTTGGTATAGTTTTAATCAAAATTTTGAATATATAATTAAAATTTTGAATTTTAACTGTTCAATAGGTGTATAATGGTATCTCATTTAATTTTGAATTCCTTAATGACATAATATTGAGCATATTTTCATATGCTTAGTTTCCATCAGTATATTTTTCTTCAGTAAGATGTCTACTCAGATCTTTTGTATATTTTTAAAATGGGTTACCTGTTTTCTTATTATTGTCTTAAGCATTTAATGTATATTTTGGATACACGTCTTTATCAGAAATGTGTTTTATCAGTATTTTTTCCTAGCCTATGGTTTATCTTTATATTATTAAAATAATATCTTTCACAGATATTTTTAATTTTAGTAAAATATGACATCAGTTTTTCTCTCATAGAGTATGTTTTGTATTATATCTAAAAATTCTCCACTAAATCATCTAGATTTTCTATGAGTTTTATAGTTTTGTTCCACAGTCAGCTCTTTCATTTAATGCACCTTGAGTTAATTTTTGTGAAAGGTGTTAAGACCAGTGCCAGTATTTATTGTTCTTCAGGTGCTGTCCAGTTTCATTTATTGAAAAGACTACCCTTTCTCCATTGAACTGTCACTGCTTTTTTGTCAAAGATCATTGACTGTATTTGTGTGTATCTATTTTTAGCCCTCTGTTCTGCTCCATTGACTGACTTGTTCATTCTTTCACCGACACCACCCTGCCTGGGTGATGGCAGCTCTATGGTAAGTCCTGAAGCCAGGCAGTGTCGGTCCTGCTACCTTGTTCTTCTTAAGTAGATGTTGACTTGAGTCACCCTTTTTGTCATTTTTATAGCACTTCCCTAGATGTAGGTTTACCTACTTATCAGAAATAAACCTGATGTTGACACAACAGAAAGAAATCCGAACCATCTCATGATATGACTTTGTCATAAAAAATAATAATAGAAAGATATATTTATTTTTTATCTACTATGTGCCAGGACATGAGCAAATCACTTTTGGAAACTTGTGTAAAAACAGGCTAAAGAGGACTGTCTACAAACTGTTCACTGTCAGACAAGTGCCTAGTAGTTGGGAAAGTAGGGTTATATGCACACTTTGAGATCTGTCACAAGCTCAGACTTTAAGCTAAAAGCAACTTTTCTGACCAAAAGTTTTCAAAGCCTATATATTCCAGCAACAAAAATGACTATATCAAAATTAATGATGATGAGATAATTTAGATAAGAAAGAAGTATTTCCACAACAAATTTAACACTTAAAGATGTTTTTAAGTCCTAAAAGCTTCTGGGGAAAAAGCAGCTGACCAACCCAGAGATAAGATTTTTTTTTCTGGCTTTGAACATTTTCTCCACAATACTATATGCCAACAATCATTTGGGAACGATGTCTACAAAGTACTGAGTCAATAGAAAGAGTATGTAATGTTTATATTTCTCCCATGTTTGCATAGTTTTATAAAAAGTCTTCTCTTATAACTTCAATTTCCTCTACATCACTTGTTTTATTATTTAGAGAAAGACAGATATTGTATGACATTGCTTATCTGTGGAATCTAAAAAAATGGTAAAAATAAACATTTACAAAACTGAAATAAAGTCAAAGACATATAAAACAAACTTATGGTTACCAAAGGGAAATGGTGGGGGATAAACTGGGAATTGAGATTGACACATATGCACTACTATATACAAAATAGAAAACTAGTAAAAATCTATTGTTATAGCTCAAGGAACTCTACTCAATATTCTTTAAATGCCTATATGGGAAAATAATCTAAAAAGAGTGAATACATGTATGTGCATAACTGACTCACTTTGCTGCACAGCAGAAACTAACACAACATTGTAAATCAACTAAACTCCAAGACAGTTAATTTTAAAATATTTTTTCTTTGTCCAATAGTTATTCATGTCATTAGCCAATTTTCTAACTGGGTATTCCTGCCTTTCTTCCATATATATGATCTGCATAAATATTAAGGATATAATCATCCTGTTTCTTTTTGCCTGTTTTTCTTTCCAAATTGTTACTTTTCAAAAGTTATATTACAGAAATTTTATATTTCTATATATTTTATCCATTGATTACTTTCCTGTAGAATTGCTTATTTATGTTCCTTTATGCTTAACTTTTTCACTGTTTTTTTCTTTTTCCCCATATGATTGTCTAATCCACAATTTAATTGTCTAATATTCACTAATTCATGGTGAACAGTGAATATGCAACCCCCTTCAATAAAATTGCAATTACTGATTAAATAATTTCACTTTCCCAGTTGCTTGTTCATATTGCCATTATCATGTATTATTTTTTATACACACTTGAGTACTTTCTGGAACATTCATTATGTTCCACTTTTCTTCCTGTCAATATTTGGACCCAAACCACATTATTTGAATTATCATGCTTTCATTATCTGGGAGGTTAATTCTCCATTCATTAATCTTTAAATATTTTATTTGACTACTTTTCCTCATTTCTTCTCCAAGATTAAGCTTAAAATAATTTTCCACTATGTTTTCCTATCTGGCATAGAGCAAAGTACATGTTGTCTAAGTATATTAACATGTATCTAGTATGGTTAACCACTAGCCTTAAGCTCAGAAAGTTCAGAGTAGAGTATCACATGTTTAATCTGAGGGTCCAGGGTTCATGTCTCTGTTTGGGTGCTCTGGTTTTGGGGGCTTCTCTAGTGGCTCAGATGGTAAAGAATCTGCCTGCAATGCAGCAGACCCAGGTTCAATCCCTGGGTCAGGAAGATTCACTAGAGAAAGGAAATGTCAACCCACTCCAGTATTCTAGCCTGAAGGACCCTAGCAGATGACAGTCTATGGGGTCACAAAGAGTCAGACATGACTGAGTGACTAGTCACACACTAGCCCTAAAATACATCAGTATACCCTCTTATGCTTTTTCAGCAGATAACTATTTACCTGCAAATTATATATAGTATTCTTTCAATTTTCTGTTTCTTATTTTTGTATCATCAAAAATTATACAAAATTAGCTATTCAAGCTCACAATTTTTTTAACAATTTTGAACTTTATCAAATATTTATCATCTATAGAGGTGATCATTATTTTGTTAGATATACTATAATCTTATATTATATTGCTTATTTCATCTTATATTAACACATACTCTTGGGTTCAATGAAAGGGGCTTCCACACACAAAGACGGTTCTGGCTGCCACTCTGCCAAGGGCCCAACTTGCCTATAGTGGAGACCAGTGTTGAACCCCTGATATGGCACCATTCCCAGGAAAACCTAAACAGTAGTAGGCTGACTACACTGGATTATTTCCAATAAAGAAAGGATACTTTTATTCTGTGTAGAATAAACAAGCAGTCTGTGCATGGCTTTTCTTCCTTTGGCACTGTCTTCCCAACACTGACTTTGACTAACGAATCATTCCACAGCAGAAGTGTCCCAAAGGATATACAATCATAGAATTCAAAGTTGTTACTACATACATCATCGCCAAGAAACAACATAATTAGACAAAGACAGGGTCTATTGAAGACTCAGTTATACCCTAATTGGTATCAATGGGTGTGTGCTCAGTAGCTCAGTCATGCTGGACTCTTTGTGATCCCATGGACTGTAGTGCACAAGGCTCCTCTGTCCATGGAATTATCCAGGCAAGAATACTGGAGTGGGTTGCCATTTCCTCCTCCAGGGGATCTTCCTGACCTAGGTACCGAAACCGTGTCTCTTGTATCTCCTGAACTGGCAGGTGGAGTGTTTACCACTGAGCCACCTGGGAAACCCAGTAGGTATCAATACCCAGGAAAATAATGTATGGTTTGAATCAACATCTGATCAGATCAGTTCAGTTCAGTTCAGTCACTCAGTGTGTCTGACTATTTGCAACCCCATGAATCCCAGCATGCCAGGCCTCCCTGTCCAACACCAACTCCCGGAGTTTACTCAAACTCACGTCCATCAAGTCAGTGATGGCATCCAACCATCTCATCCACTGTCATCCCCTTTTCTTCCTGCCCACAATCTCTCCCAGCATCAGAGTCTTTTCGAATGAGTCAACTCTTCGCATGTGGTGGCCAAAGTACTGGAGTTGCAGCTTTAGCATCAGTCCTGCCAAAGAACATCCAGGGCTGATCTCCTTTAGAATGGACTGGTTAAATCTCCTAGCAGTCCAAGGGACTCTCAAGAGTCTTCTCCAACACCACAGTTCAGAAGTATCAATTCTTCGGTGCTCAGCTTTCTTCACAGTCCAACTCTCACATCCATACATGACCACTGGAAAAACCATAGCCTTGACTAAACGGACCTTTGTTGGCAAAATAATGTCTCTGCTTTTCAATGCTATCTAGGTTGGTCATAACTTTTCTTCCAAGGAGTGACTGTCTATTAATTTCATGGCTGCAGTCACCATCTGCAGTGATTTTGGAGCCCCAAAAGATAAAGTCTGGCACTGTTTCCCCATCTATTTCCCATGAAGTGATGGGACCAGATGCCATGATCATAGTTTTCTGAATGTTTAGCTTTAAGCCAACTTTTTCACTCTCCTCTTTCACTCTTCTTTTTCTTTTTTTCCACTTTTTTTCCCCTCTTTTCCCTTTTGCAAGAAGGCATCAGAGGGCAGACACAGTGAAACCATACTCACAGAAAGCTAGTCAATCTAATCACAGTAAGACCACAGCCTTGTCTAACTCAATGAAGCCAAGCCATGCCCTGTGGGGCCACCCAAGACAGGCGGGTCATGGTGGAGAGGTCTGACAGAATGTGGTCCACTGGAGAAGGGAATGGCAAACCACTTCAGTATTCTTTCCTTGAGAACCCCATGAACAGTATGAAAAGGCAAAATGATAGGATACTGAAAGAGGAACTCCCCAGGTCAGTAGGTGCTGAATATGCTACTGGAGATGAGTGGAGAAATAACTCCAGAAAGAATAAAGGGATGGAAACAGAGCAAAAACAATACCCAGCTGTGGATGTGACTGGTGATAGAAGCAAGGTCCAATGCTGTAAAAAGCAGTATTGCATAGGAACCTGGAATGTTAGGTCCATCAATCAAGGCAAATTGGAAGTGGTCAAACAGGAGATGACAAAAGTGAAAGTCAACAGTCTAGGAATCAGTGAACAAAAATGGACTGGAATGGGTGAATTTAACTCAGATGACCATTATATCTACTATTGCGGGCAGGAATCCCTCAGAAGAAATGGAGTAGCCATCATGGTCAAAAAAGAGTCTGAAATGCAGTATTTGGATGCAATCTCAAAATGACAGAATGATCTCTGTTCGTTTCCAAGGCAAACCATTCAATATCATAGTCATCCAAATCTATGCCCCAAGCAGTAAGGCTGAAGAAGCTGAAGTTGAACGGTTCTATGAAGACCTTTTAGAACTAACACCCAAAAAGATGTCCTTTTCATTATAGGGGACTACAAAGCAAAAGTAGGAAGTCAAGAAACACCTGGAGTAACAGGCAAATTTGGCTTTGGAATACGGAATGAAGCAGGGCAAAGGCAAATAGAATTTTTCCAACAGAATGCACTGATCATAGCAAACATCCTCTTCCAACAACACAAGAGAAAACTCTACACATGGACATCACCAGAATCAGATTGCTTATATTCTTTGCAGCCAAAGATGGAGAAGCTCTATACAGTCAGCAAAAACAAGACCGGGAGCTGACTATTGCTCCGATCATGAACTTATTGCCAAATTCAGACTTAAATTGAAGAAAGTAGGGAAAACCACTAGACCATTCAGATATGACCTAAATCAAATCCCTTATGATTATACAGTGGAAGTGAGAAACAGATTTAAGGGACTAGATCTGATATATAGAGTGCCTGATGAACTATGGACAGAGGTTCACGACATTGTACAGGAGACAGGGATCAAGACCATCCCCACAGAAAAGAAATGCAAAAAAGTAAAATGGCTGTCTGGGGAGGCCTTACAAATAGCTGTGAAAAGAAGAGAAGTGAAAAGCCAAGGAGAAAAGGAAAGATATAAGCATCTGAATGCAGAGTTCTAAAGAATAGCAAGAAGAGAAGAAAGCCTTCTTCAGCGATCAATGCAAAGAAAGAGAGGAAAAGAACAGAATGGGAAAGACTAGAGATCTCTTCAAGAAAATTGGAGATGCCAAGGGAACATTTCATGGAACATCTGATACATGGTGATAATTTCCCAAAGCCAGATTATGTGGGTCTGTGGGTCTAGGAGCTAAGGCTGGAAGTGAGAGTGGCTCTTTATACTGTTATACATAATTACCCACTGACAGAAGTTTTGCTTTCTGTCCTTTTCCACATCTGGGCATTTGGCAATTTTGGTTCTTCAGGGGAGTATGCCTCCATCAGTTGACAGACAGTGGTTTCCTGGAATTGGAGGTTGAGGTTTCCATTCACCAGTTGGAGCTTTTATGCCTCTGAACCTACTATGGATTATCATAGACACATATGTTATAGTCTTGGGTTACTTTTAGTGTCTCACCTTTTGTTATAAGTCTTAACATTTTATTTTCTTCCAGGTTTTTGAATCTATGAAACTTTCTATCTGTTCTTTAAGTTATTTTTACTATATTGTTAATTATTTTTGTGTCTATGTTTTTTATTTCTTCTAATCATTTGTGGTGTATTCAAATAGTAATTTTTACCTTCTTGGACTGAGGATATAATTCATACAATTTCTTGTTTTATAATAAAACATTTAAGAATATTCATTTTTCTCAAATTCAGATTTAAGTTTACAAAGTATTGGTCTTGCTATCATTTTCTTTTACTTTAGTGAGATTTAGTATTTTCATGTACATTAGCTATTTATATTTCTCTTGAAAAATTTCAAAAAAATGAATTGTTTTTCCTTTGCTTATTGATTTAAGATGAAAAACATGGAAAGAATATTGATTTGGGCATGTCATGTAAGTTGAAGTATTTTTTCCCTTCTTTTGATTTTGAATTTTTACCTACATAAATTTTGTCTTATATTGCCCTTAATTTATTATTTCCTCATTTTAATTTGCTTGAAATTTTGTCCAAAGAGTTGATAAGTTATTCCAAGATTGTTTATAGAACTTTCCCCAGTTGATTAGGAAAGTTGTTGTTATCATATACTGTATTCATAATATACATAAAACATGCATATATACATGTATTTTATACATATATTTTATTGTCAGGGATCTGCTGTTGGATATTTCAAATCAAATTTTGTATGTTCTCTAAATATCTTAAAATAAGATAATCTTCTGGAAAAATTATTCAAAGTCAAATTCAAACTTCTTTGTTTATGGGGAACTAATTCTTTAAGACACTATAACATGGGTTGATAGAGTATTGATGGCATGTCAGAAATAGGGAAACTAAGGGTGTGACATTTTTATGCAGTTATTTGTACTTTTCAGACCTTCGTAGACATTGTCTTACTTCTGCTTGTTGGAGCTATTGTGGTATCCTGGATAAGCCCTGATAGACTGTTTAACTGCTTGTTGTTCCAAATGTATTTAATCTCTACTAGGGAACAGTGGTAAATGGTTTCTTAAAAGTAGTGACTTGCTACAGAAAGGATGGCTTTCTTACAGAATTCTGATGGCATTAATAATAATTCTCCTAGAAAGACTGTTAGCAGGCCCCAAATAGAGTCCTGAAACTAATGAGATGCTTTAAACACTGTGGGCCCTACAGGGCTATAAGGGGCAATGGGCAAAGCTACTTCTAACATGGCCTGGACCAGGTAAATGGTACAGTCTTCCTCTGGCTTACACTCAAACCTGGCGAACTTTCAGGTTACTGAATAGGTTAATCAGAGCACACCAGACTGTAGAGTGTGTTGTTTTCAAAATCCAAACAGGCCCATGAAACATGAGCTCTTTCTTAGTGTTGGGAGGGACAAAGTATGACAAATCTCTCCATTCTGGAGGGAATGTTCTAGCACATTTCAAACAGTGATTCAACTTTACTTATTCTTGAATTTTGTATGAACTTCCTGCTGTATATATTCCCTTATGTCTTCAATCAATCAAGTATCAATTACAGCTTTAAGATTCATCCATAATGCTGTAAATAGCCCTGGCTGATTTATTTGTTGTCCAGTATATCCTTTTATGGGTCTTCCCAGGTGGTACAGTGGTAAAGAATCCACTTGCCAGTGCAGGAGACACAAGAGAGGCAGGTTTGATCCCTGGGTCAGGAAGATTCCCTGGAGTAGGAAATGGCAAAGCACGCCAGTATTCTTGCCTGTAAAATTCCATAGACAGAGGAACCTGGCAGTTTACAGTCAGTCCATGAGGTCACAAAGGGTTGGACATGACTGAACACATACCCACTATATCCTTTCAGGAACATACCATTTATTTATATATTCTATTACTAGTGGTCTTTTGTGTTCTTTCCGATTGTGGATCATTAAAATGCTTCTAAGAACAGTCTTGTCTGGTAGATACATATCAGCTTCTCATTTCCAACTATAAAGGGGAAATATTCAGGGTCATAATTGAGTATGATGTTTGCTACAAAGGTTTTGAAAATACTCATTCCTAGGGTAAGGGAGGGCTTTTTTATTCCTAGTGTTCTGAGAGTTTTAAATCATTAACAGATGTTGAATATCATCAAATGCCTTTCTTTCATCTACTGAAATAAATGCATCTTTTCTCTTTTGTTCTGTTACTGCTGGCAGCAGGAGCTGCTGTGGTCCACATCAGATGAACCTCAGCACTTCAGTGTATTCAAGCACATTTCTCATTGTCAGTACTTGCAGTCCTTTTCCTGAAGATTGTGATGAAAGGTGCAGAGGCTGTTCTGCTTGTGCACAAAGCAGGCTTCAAGGGCCTGGAAATGAACCCCATTACCTTCTTTCTCCACTAGGGACAGCCACATTCAACTGATTGCTGGCAGGTCTGATATTTATCCCAGCTTCTCCTTTGCATGAGGGTAACTCTGAGGTGTGTCTTATACCACTTGCTTCATTTCCCCATTAGATTGACCTCTGGTTCCCACAGTGGTAGCTGACTTGATGATACAGCCTGCCTTTCCTTCTTTGTCTTACCTCTTCCTCTTTTAATCATGATTCAAGAGTCCCCCAGACAAATCAATTAGACCTGAATCCTGGTCTTAGTTATGTTTCTGGGGACAGCAATCCAAGACCATTGTTGGCTTTTCCAACTTTGCATTCCTGATATAAGCTATGTTCATTCCGTATTATGTATCATATATTATATATTGATGACTTTGTTTTTATTCTATGGATGACTTTTGAATCCAAGACACTGTTGGGTTTTCTAGCAAGGTAATGCTTGTCTTATAAAATGAGTTGAGAGCAAGCCATATTTTTCCATTTTACTGAAATACTTTGTGGAAGATTGAGATTATTACTTCCTTGTATGTTTAAAAGTACACTTGAAGCCATTGTTGTCCTACTTTTTTTTAATAGAGTTTATCTTTCATCCTATAGGGTATATTATTAAGGCCTCCAGGGTGCTATTTCTTCCTGAGCTCCAGGTCTCATCAACATGCTGCTATCACAGTAGCATAGCCAACAGGATATCTGAGGGGCTGGTGACGGGGCTAATTGAGGCCCAGACCTGGAGAATCAATGTAACTTTGAGGCAAGACACTAAAGGAGTATTTTCATCCCTTCCATGTTAAAAAAAAAAACCCTTTATTCTAATTGCAGTAAAGTAGAAAATTACTACATTTTTAACTGGAGCTCTGCCAATTTGTTTTCCAGTAAGCGCTCAACTTCCCTGGTGGCTCAGATGGTAAAGTGTCTGTCTACAATGTAGGAGACCCAGGTTAAATCCCTGGGTCAGGAAGATCCCCTAGAGAAGGAAATGGCAATCCACCCCAGTACTATTGCCTGGAAAATCCCATGGACAGAGGAGCTTGGTAGGCTACAGTCCATAGTGTCACAAAGAGTTGGGCATGACTGACAGAGTTGACTGACTTAAGTTCTCAAGTTCTCTGTCCATCTGGTTCCTTCCTAGAGATCTCACAATCAACCAACTATTCAAAATCTGGTCAGATGGTTCTCATTATCTTCCTGGGGTCACTCCTTGTTTTGGTCACTGCACATGCCTTTCCTCTAGTGGTTAAATACCACTGCTCACATGTCTTCCATCATTCCCTTGATCTCTGCAGATGACTCGGGTGGATTCCCATGTGCTAGCATGTCACTCTCCAAGGTACTTCTCAGCTTTGAAGAAGGAACTGTCTCCTGGAGGACCACATCAGTTGTAACTAGGAGTGGGGGATATCTCAAATGTAGGAAGGGGTTTCTGATGATGATAAACCAGCAAAGAAAAAGACAGGAACCTAAAACAGAACAGGAAGACCACAGACACCACAGCCTAATCACTCTCCTGTCCCCAAAGTGATACATGTCATTTTTTCCCCCTTGGATCACCTCTAACTTCTTATTTTTTTTAAAGCATATTAAGAGTTCAGAAACTCAATTTGTTGTTTCATAGTATTTACTGTCATTTAATTAGCTCCTCGTTTGCATCAAATTTTGGAATAAAGTACACCTGTGATACTGTTTACTTCAAACTTTGTTTTGTAAAATCAATTTAATATTTTATGGCACGTGTTAACAAAACAGAAACAGAATAACACAGAAAATACTAGAGTGCATTTCATTGCATGCACAAAATAAGGATAAATATCATTTTGTGAAATTTAGTTTCATTCACATACAGTGAAATGCAATAAAATATTCGATGATTCTTTGGAATTAACACTTTCCTATGGTAGACGCTTATTTGGTAGACAGCTCATATTTATTTATTTTTAAATTTATATATATATTTGCCTACTTATTTTTAACATCATATTTGATTGCTATCTTGGTTAGAGAATTCAAGAGTACATATATGGTATTTTTCTTTGACCCTTGACTTTCAGAATAATTTTATTCCTTTAGCAATGAAAACGCAAGTATAAAGTTATTTTGTTAGAATATTTTCACCATTATACTCTTTAATTCATTGTCTTCTGAGATTTGTATTATAGAGAATTCTAAACTCCTACTTTCTAATTTTTTGACCACTCTTTTTTTTTTTGGTGCACATGTAGATTTTCCACCTCCCTCTACTGTTTTAAATTACAATATTTTACCAACAAGTGCCTAGGAGTGAGTGTAGTTTCTTTCAATCTGTCTGCACTTTCAATTTATATACTCATGCTTTTAATTCAAATAACATTTATAATTATTGTTATTATCAGTGCTACACAAAAAGCAGTCTTGATCATCTTTCAGTCTTTCCGTTTCCTCCTCAAAATTGTCAATTTTAAATTAACATCAAACTCTTGAGTTCAATTTTGTCATGCTTAATATAACCCTGCAGCTTCTATACAAATGTACAACTTGAGTGACTACTTGAAGGACTGTTTTGTTCCCAAGGAAGTCCTGTTTACAAGCTAAAGTGAAAGTGAAAGTAAAAATGAAGTCGCTCAGTCCTGTCAGATTCTTTCGACCCCGTGGACTGTCGCCCACTAGGCTCCTCCATCCATGGGATTCTCCAGGCAAGAATACTGGAGTGGGCTGCCATCTCCTTCCTCAGGCTAAAATCAACCCCAAAAGAAGTGGGGCTCCAGAGGGCAGAATAAACATCACAACGGGTTTTTCTGCCCTCCTCTCAGGAATTCCCCTGACTTCCCACACTTTAGCCCTCCCTCTAGCCCACAAGCCTGGATTCACTCACAGCAGGAGTTTTGCACAAGTAGTTCCCTCTCTCTGAAGCCTCTTCTTTCAGATCTTCTCTTGACTGGCCTCTCATCATTCAACTTTTACACAGATGTCACCTCCACAGAGCAATCTCCCATGACCACATCTAGTCAAACTCCTTAAGAAAAACATACTGACTTTTTCTTCTTAGAATTTACCAATATCTTATATTTTCTTGTTTATGAAAGTTTATTGTCTCTCTCTAGATACAGGAAAGGAGCTTATCTATTTCATCCCTGAAATTCTGAGGTCTTCAACACTTCCTGATTAATAGACTGTTTCCCTCATTAATAAGCAGTTCTAAAATTAAAGTTATTTGGGTTTAATATTTGAAATTATGTACCTACATATTTTGTAGCTTCACATACTTAATTCCAAGATGCAGTCATCAGAGTTTGTTATCTGAGACAGATTGCATTTGCCCTTTCCAATTTTTTTTTCATAGAAATTACCATTAATTTAATAAAAGATCAATACCAGAACTACTTATTTGAATAGTATCTTCTGTGTATATTTTTGTAAAGTTATATTTTAAGATTTTAACATTGATCCTAAAAATTCAACAGATGTCATGCCATATCTATTTGTCCATGCTGTGTATCATAAATTTAATAAAAATTTCCTGGACCTAAAAATAAATGTTTTCTTTGCCAATACAGATATACTATTTCCCTTAACATGTCCTGCTTCTAAGAACTTTAAGGTAAACTAGTTCAAAATTATAATAAGTACGCCCTTTCAGGGGCTTCCCTTGTGGCTCAGCAGTAAACAGTCTGCTTACAATGAAGAAATCAGAGGAGACATGGGTTCAGTCCTTGGGTTGGGAAGATCCCTTGAAGGAGGGCATGGCACCCCACTCCGGTATTCTTACCTGGAGAATCCTATGGACAAAGGATCCTGGCAGGCTGCAGTCCATTGTTTCACAGAGTCAGATACCACTGAAGCAACTTAGCACACATGCATGCAGGTCCTTTAAGGTGCTCAGAAGTATCTAACCTTACTTTTAGGTCAGCAAATCATCATCTAATCACTTTCAGAATCAATGAACGTGAAGGACAATCTCTGTTAAACAAATATACATGTGCAAAAATATGTGCATAATTTCATTGGCTTCATGGACTCTGCTAATTTTCTTTACTAACTCAGATTAAGAGCTCCTGCCTTAGATGATTTTTTTATGTTCTAGTGTTTTCATTTGCATTGCCTCTTTTGTAAGCAGTTTGTAAATTTTTAAGAAAGAACTCAAGAATCTGACATAAATTCATGTAAGCAATTTGAGCTTTTGTGACTTGTTCTTATAAAAATATTTATCATATAAGCTTGGATGTCAAGGTCAAGAAAGTCAAATAACTTATTTTTCTATCTTTATTTGCTTCTATAATCATAGTTACATACCAAGTAATTAGTCCCAGAGGGACACAGTATATGGTAAAACTAGACATCTCCTTGGGGAAGGCAATGGCACCCTACCCCAGTACTCTTGCCTGGAAAATCCAATGGACGGAGGAGCCTAGCCGGCTGCAGTCCATGGGGTCGTGAAGAGTCAGACATGACTGAGCGACTTCACTTTCACTTTTTACTTTCATGCATTGGAGAAGGAAATGGCAACCCTCTCCAGTATTCTTGCCTGGAGAATCCCAGGGATTGGGGAGCCTGGTGGGCTGCCATCTATGGAGTTGCACAGAATCGGACATTACTGAAGCGACTTAGCAGCAGACATCTCCTTGTTATACTTTTTGTTCCAATATTTAAGATTCACATTAAAATTTCTAGCTTGGAGAAATAGATTGTATGCCATGTCTTGCTCAAAGAAGTCAGTAAATCAGACACTTGGTAGCACACTGACAAAGAACTGTTATTTTGTACCCTGATGCAATGAGTGTAATGAGAGTTCTTTCCAACCAGCATAATGTTCTTTATTACAAGTGAGAATGGTGAACATCACTGATACAGATACATATCCATCTTGCCTTAGAACTGATCACTCTCATGACCTGAACTTTGTGTAAAAGTAAATTACATTGTGGATTTTCCCAGTCTGACTGAATTTGAAAATGTATACTTACTTATGCTTGAATGTATACAAATTTTAGAGTCCAGATAGACTTAATAAATAATATTTATCTTGTTATATTATGCATTTTAACCATTAACCTTTAAAGAAAATAAATTTCTAAGTTAATAAAATAGTGCAACCAAATCTTTTATTTATTTTTTCTCTTTAGACTGAAATAATAAGCCAAGTAAACAAAAAATGTCAATAAAAGATTTAGCATGAAACATAATTTCTCAGATGATAATGTTAAGAGTATTATGAAAATATCACATTGCTTATAACTGAATTGCAGAAAATCAATGCATTTACCTTTGAAAAGCAGAGGTATTCATTGCTTCAGGCTCCAGTCTAGGACCTTAGACTTGGTGCTGCTGGTCCTATAGAGATGATCTTCTGGTTTGTTATGAATGAAAATGGAAGAGTCTCTCTGGAAGGAAAACTCAGGTAATTTCTATCTCAACCATATCTATTCCATAATGTATATGGAATGCAATGCTAGTTCTGCCTATCATTCTTTGCCAGAGTAGAAAACAGGTTCCAAATAAAATAGTCATAAAGCCAAAAATAAGAATAAAGTATTTAAAATTATAATTCACTTAACTAGTGATAACTGAACACATTATCTTCTTTAGTTGGGAATTTGTAGTCATCTTTTGCATACTATATTTAGCCAACAACCAAATTTTAATTTTAATTAGCAGACATTAAAATATAATTAGCAAGTAACAGAATAACAAAGCTAGAAAAATTCATACAGATCAAAGGAAGCAACATTTTTTTAGCCATAGCAAAAAGTGTTCTTTCATGAATTTAGGGACTCATGATGACCACTTCACTGTCCGCGTATCCCCTTCCCAGGCAAATTTTATAGAAACACCATTGCTTTTTGACAAAAATGATAGTGATACAGGAATGACTGTCAAAACGAGAGCACGTACATTCTCAGTCAAAAGATCCTCAAACCCAAGAAAACACCTCATATACAGGAACATAGCAAATTCCAACACAGCATACACACAACAAAATTAATTCATTTATCAGAGACAATATAATTTTGAATATGCATTTTCCAGAAAGAAGCAGGAGCAACAGAAGCCACCTGCAACTGCCAACCCTGTGGAAGTGAAACAATGCATTACAAAATACCCACTATATAGGAATTCTAAGTGAAAAACAAATGTTTTATCCAAAAAGAAAGTTGGTTGATGGTCCAACATATAGATATTTATTTGTATATATTTATATAGAGAATGATAAAAATCAGCTTGCATGAGGCTCAGAGTCTATCTACTTTGAAGTTGTATCACACATACTATAAGCAATTTACAGAATTTGTCATTTGCGTATACAAGAATTGCAAAATAACTTAAAATGCACTGAAATATAGAATGCTTAAAATGTCTTCATATAAACCTCCCAGGATTTACAGAGATTGGCCATAATCAGCATTTGCCAGCATGGAATAAAAACTACAATCAATAAAAAGGAGAAAAACCCAAGAAAAGGGGGAAATTAAAAAAATTATTTTATTATTTCTTATTTAAAAGTATTCCTTATTTAAATTATTTCTTATTTAAAATAATGTTGTAGACATACTTGCAGTGTTGAAAATTTTGTTCTTGCCCCCAGCCAGGGGTTTTGTTTGATGATAGTTTATTTTCTGTAGCCTTTTGATCTCTGCTTACTTTCTGCAGATGATGGGTCTTTAGTAGGAAATCAGTGGTGTCTGTGGTGAATATTCACTATACCGAGGACCGTCAGGCCAACCCCTGAGCAGTCAGTGAGATGATGCTTTGAGTAGCCGAAAGAAAAGGAAAAATATAGATCTTGCTATTAGAAAATGTTCTATCACTTCACACTAATTCTCTTGAAATAAAAGATCAGTGATTTGCCGAAGAAAATGTTATGAACAAAGCGTGAGATAGCCTCTTCGTTTATGCTTCAGAAAGCAGGTGCTCCTTGTGTAGGTAATTAGAGTACAGTGGGTGCAGAGTGGTGCTTGGAGTTTAGGGTCAACTTTGCTGTCCGCTCCGTAGATTTTACAGGCGATTTGCTCTTTGCTTTAAGAAGAGAAAGTGATATTGGAAAAAAGTCAGCACTTTAGACTAAAGCAAAGCACCCTTCACAAAGCCACAGACAAGAAGCAGGACAGAAAGTCCATGGCTTGTAGCTATCCTCGCACCTGCGGAAGAAGTTATAAGATATTCGCTCATCTCGAAGATTTCCAATGCTCCTTATTAGGCTGTTTTAAACACATACATATATATATTTAATTAGCTCGCCAGCTTGGCTCTGGTGCCCATGAATGTCTTGGCATGCACTGCAAATAACAACACATACAAAGTATTTCAGTCCCAGGAAGTGGTCTTGTTTGCTTTGTCTGTTTTCAAACCATGCCATTTCACGGCTGGGAACACTGAGAGGAACAAATGCAGATACTTTTTCCTCAAGCAATTTTGTGAGGATTATTCCCTATAGTCATTTGGTTGTTCCTAAATGGATGCCTAAAAACACATCCCCTGTTTTACCACTGCAAGCGTAAAACCACAGGAGGTGAAAACCAAACCAAGGGCAGCAGGCTTCTCAAGGGCAAGGAGAACAGGTTCTGGAGCATGTGCATTTGGGCATCTGCTTTTAGAGGAAGAGCTTTCTCAACTTTTTATCCTTAAAATCTGAAGAAAATTTAGCATTATCAAGAACTGGACACGTTTGACAGCTCTCTGAGACTACATAAGAGAGGGAATGAAATTGTCCTTTTGCATTTTTCTTCACATATTTTATCCATGAATGTAAATGATATACCTTTACTAGTAATAATCATTATTGATAAGAAAACAAAAATGTGATGGACCTTAAAGCATTTCTTTTCTTTCTTCCTTTATGTTAATTCAAGAAAAGTTAAAAGGGTTTGAAAGGAGTGAAGGTAGGCAGATTCAATCTTTTGAATATTTCAGCTAAATCATGTTCAAGTCTACATTGGTAGTGATAGAAATTAAGGTGAAAGCACACACTCTCAAAAAGTCACTGTACAGTAAATATTTAGGGTTCTAAAGGGGTGGTTTAGCAGACTCACATTAATGTTTCTAGTTAGGTTACTTAAGTGTCGCCATTGATTTGTCTTTGTTTAGGCAGTGAGTCATGTACTTAACACAGAAACCTGATGACTCAAAACCCAAGGTCAGTGGTGGGTCTCTGGAGCATGTTGCTTCACTCAAGCTGGAGGACAAATTTCAAAAATGCAAAAGTAAAGGTACAGTCCACGTGTGGCTCTAAATATAAAGATTATGCAAGGAAAATATATACAATCCATGTAGAATCACTTGCATCAGGGCCAAAATTAAATATGTGCCCTCGTTATCTTTGAAGGGAGACTCTGACAGGAATTCATTTAACTATAAGAAAGAAATTCATGTAATTAAAAGAAAGAAAGAAACAAAATGATTACATGACTCTTAAATTGCCAGTAGCACTTGACACAAAGTATGTATGATATCGAATAAAGGTTTAAAAAATGCTAAAAACAATAAAACCAAGGAAAATGATTCATTCTTCAAAAATGATACTTTGTGAAACAATGTTTCCTTTTCAGTATAAGCATTGCAGATTGGCTCAGTCTTGCTGAAACTGGTAATTATGTGCCTCTTTTCTCAACTAATCAACCCTTCACAGGAGATGTCCATCATTCCTGAGAATGATGAGATTCGAAGGGAACAGCTACCATCCTGACACAACATTCTCTATTATACTGTGTCCAGTATGTGCAAATCAAAACAAAATTTACATAGGCAGTATAACTGCAAACAAACCCAATTATACACTGTAAAGAATATGTTAAGATTAATATTTTGAATTGCCATCAGATATAAAATAAACCACTGCAACACATAACATTTTTTTTTCAGATTGTAATCATTCATCCACTTTAGGTACTTGCATTACTAGCATATTGTTCATTAAGTGAAATTTATTTCTGTCAAGCCAATTATGTTTTTTTTTCCTATAAATTCTAGAACAAATCTGTTTTGTCATCAAATCATAGATTGTTTCTCTATTCTTTCTAAAGGTTTTATTCATGCCTGGAAAGAAGAGATAGGTGCTTCTTCATCTTGGTAACCCCAAAGATTTCAACAGTGAAATCTGAAACCCTAAAATGCTATACTGTGTCCTATGTAATTTTAACAAATAATCATCATCGTCAATTTCATTTAGATGCACACTATTCTGAATATATAGGGCTTCCCAAGTGGCACTAGTGGTAAAGCCAATGGAGGAGATGTAAGAGATCTGGGTTCAATCCTTAGGTGGGGATGATCCCCTAGAAGAGGGCATGGCAACACACTCCAGTGCCTGGAGAATCCCATGGACAGAGGAGCCTGGAAAGCTATGGTCCCAAAGAGTCAGCCACAACTAAAGCAACTTATCACACACAAGCACACATTCTGAATATAACATTATTGTTTTACAACATATGCTGTAGTTTATTCTAAAGAAAATTAAAAAACAATACTTTTTTTTTGTAAAGTGCAAACTTTGGCTACTCATCATGCTCTATTGTTGTTATTGTTTTGGAATGATGAGATTCAGGATTGCAATCAGGAGCCCTGACTTCTAATTTCCTCTGCAGCCACTCACCTCTGAAATCTCAAAAATTTTATTTTTTTGATGTTTCCTAAAACGAGCATAACAATTGTTTGCATTTTATTGTTTTATATATATTTTCTCATGAGGAGGCCAGAAATTGTATTTGGTCACCTGTTTTGCTTTATTTGGTTTCCTTTCGCTCTGTGCTCAAACCAAGCTAAGATAACCTGTTTTTCCCTAAAAATGATCATTCATTTAAGCAGCTCTTCCCCTCTCATAACCTGTATTCTGCTGTGTCTGTTCCCATCGAGCAGCTGTAAGCTCTTTCTCCTCTAATCTTCCTGGTGATTCCGGTTTTGCCTCTCTTATGGCCTTAACAGGGCTCACATTGACTTATAACTCATTATATTTGTATTTTATCCTACTGATTACACTATAAACTCATTAAAAGCAAGGATAAAATTTTAGGAACTTTTTATTATTCTCAAAGTGTAAAGCAATGCCTTGAGTTTTTAAACTTTTGCCCCCACCACAAAATACCCTGTGAAGAAGAAAGGGAGATGCTATTATCTAAATTACGGCTAGAAAATGTGGAGATAACATGCTTCGATGAGGAGCAGTCTAACAATCTGAAGATATTTCTCTGATTCAGAATGTGATTTCAAGATGTCCTTTGACTTCAGTGTAATAATGACGCCTTTCATTTGTTTTAATGTTTAAAGATTCCTCTGTGCTCTCTCAGGTGCAATTTCTCATGCCTTTATAAATAGGGTGAAGAGGGATTTGCTCCATTTTGCAAATGGAAATGTCTAAGAAGTCTTCTTAGAAGTCTCATGAGTACAGGCACTTAGCTTTCTTCTTCAGCCCTTTTTCTTTCTGGTGATAGTGCATCACATTGCTCTCACTGGGATGTAGATAAACAAGATCTGTGCCCAAAACTGTGTCTGTGACAAATGAGTTTGGCCAATGAGAAATAGGAAAGAAAAAAAGCTTCAAATATTCTATCTTCACTGTGTATAACAACTATTTTGGAGAATAACGGAAAATTCCATCTATTTCTTTTATAAGAAACAAGACAAAATAAGAACTTATCACAACAACACAAGAGTTGAGATCTTGGAGTCCTTGGAGATCAGGCGGAAGAGGAACCATTTACCCACATTCTCAGTCACTGCCTTCCTCCTGCCTTGATTAACTAAGCACAGCGTCCGAACTGGAAAGCCTTCCTGGCCTTCATCTGTTTGCCAGATGGAAGGACTTGGCTCCCTTTTGCACCTTCCTTTTGAGATGGTTCCATCTGAACTGCCATTTTTTTCTTCCCGTGCATCTACAGCTATGAGGCTGGAAGACACTGGGCAGACTGAACAAAGCTGCACCCTCTCCTTCGCTCCAAACTGGAAGATTCAGCCCCTACCATGTATCCCTGACAGAATACGTATACATGTGACATACAAATATTGTCTTAGTTTATCCTCTCATTAGGCCCATACAGTGAACACACAGATTAGGAAAACTCAGTGGCATGGAATAACTCAATATAGGTTGATAGATAATTAAACAAAGGTAAAGAAATGAGGACACAGCAATGCAGTCAGATCAACTCACCGTCTGGATGTGCTTTTTTCTGAAACTCCCTCAGACACTGCAACCTTGCCTCACTGCCTCCACATATTAGGTTAAGATGTACAGCTATTATTTAAATGTACAATAATCTTTTCAGGGAAAATACAACTGGCTTTAGGGGAAAAAAATAAACTTTTTTCCCCAAGACTGAACTGATAACTACTGGATATGAAAACATCAGCTTCTTTGTTTTCCTAAACATTAATAAACTTTGTTTTGTGCCATACAGTATGCCAAATGTCTGACGATATTTGAATGAGACGTGGTCCCACCCTTATTCTTACATATCCTCTTCCTTCTATGAACTCTTCTCTATACTTTTAATCTAAATTTGATAGCCTGGAACCAGGAAAAGTTAAGTTGATGTTCAAAGTACCACCATTAGTGGTGGGAAGAGAAAGACAACCAAAGCTTCTGGCCACCAGGAAAGATATGGGATATGGATATTTAATTCAAAGAAGTAAGGAGAACATTGAGACAACTATCTAGATAATTTATCACATCTAAATCTTGCCAGCTCTTTAAATGTCCTCTTTTTCTGGGCTGAGATTGTTTTGATGGATTAGTTTCCTACGTGAGGACAACTTGGTTTTGATATGGGGAAGAGTCGCAATTCAGGGCACCAATCTACAGATAGGTATAATCCTCATAGGTTATTCTACTTGTTTGAGTATCCAGTGGGATTAAAAGGAGCAAGAGAAGAGAAAGGGCACAATTTATGTCCTGCTGTGGCTCTCTGATCTGGCTCCAGAATCTTAATTTTCTCAAAGTGAATATTAGTGATGCTTATCCTATGAACAAACTTAAAATGGAAATTTTCCAATAATAAAAGAAGTAACACTGGAATAACTGTTTTGCTTGTGAAGAGGCCTAGGTTACAGCTCTAGGGACAGACAGGCCTTGACTAGCCTCTTTTTATTATAGGTGTCAGCTTTACGATATGAAATTATCTGTGAGAAAATCTGAGCCATCTTTTAATGCAATTTTTATTCAGGTTTGCACATACTAAATCACGACTTAAGGGGAAGGGTCAAATAACAGGATGATTTTATCCTATAATATTTTTGAAAAGAATATCTTTTTATTAGATTCCTATGGAACTAGTGCCAATTTCTTATAGAGATCCATTTTTTAAAAGGAATGTGCTTCATTTTGACCTAATACATAAATTGCCTATTTTGCCCAGGCATGTTGACAGCAGCTGTTTAAATTTCCTTTCCCGCTTTCCTTTAGTCAGCAGATTTATACCTCTATTCTAGTTATGAGGCCTCTTGTAGCTGAGGGAGACAAGCACAGCTGCCCATGTACACAAAAGTCTAGGTGACAAGGTGCAGGAGCGATACCCCATTCACCACAGAAGGTTCCAGACTTTTTGCTTACAGTAGGCTTTTGGGGTTCCTACTTTCTACAGCAACTCAAGAATGGGCACATAAAAGTGAAACTGCCTTCCGCCTGCTAGGACCACAGGGCATCTCAAGACAGCACATTTTCACTGTAATTGATTCATCCAAGTAAGAACTGATCCTGGTGCAGACAGGGTGATGATTAGGACAATAGCAGCTAATATTTCTTTACCTCCGACTGTGGTCCCAGGAGGCTGCCACAATCATTCTGCTGATTAAGGAACTGAAACAGAGGGGTTATACAATACTGTTTTCTCAGAGAGTAGGTGAAGGACCGCTACTCAGGAGTTCTGTCTGAGGCTAGAAACTGATTTGCGTCTTAACAAATGTTTGTCTGAGCACTTAAAGAAGCACACTGAACTCAAGAATAATCTATTAGGACAACTGGTGCCAAGGTGGGATGACTTTGCTGAGGGCCTGTGGGCCAGATTTCTGATCCCATCACACTTACATCACTGTAAGGACAGTGTCCTAAGCTTTTGCAATTTGCTTCATTTCAAGCACTGAGAGTTTAACCTATATAGGATCTTTTAATGCAGATAGGATTCTGAATTCATACAGAAATGCTCTCTCAGACTTTTTGAAGCACTTGTATGAAATAAAACACAGTTAATATGTATAAAATCTCCCAGAGTATTGACTTTCCTTGGCACCCCTGGTGACCACACCACTGCTCATCACTTTGATCTCCCTCCAAATTGGGGGGCTCAGTCAGTCATATTAAGAGAGGAAAAGTAATTGAATGAAATTTTATTTAAAGACTTCATATGTGTTTGATTTATTTTATCAATATAAATTTATCAAGATAACACCCATTATGTTTAGACAAATAAGAATAATTTGATGGTCAGATTCTCCAACCAGCTCCCAGGAAATAAGATATAATGCTTTTAATTTCAATGCTACTAGCAATTTCTAGGGACACCACTTTCACCATAGTGCTTTTAATATACATACACACATACGTGTACATGCATGTGAGTTTTTTTGTCATAAGCTTCACGATTACACAAAACTTTTACTTTGCTTTTGTTTATTTGTTCAATGTATTTTCTTTGTTTTTCTCTCAAGAGCTGTCTGACACTGGCTTATTTTCAAATTTGGGCAATTTAGAGTATCTTTTTCTTATGACAAAAGTAATAAATTATCAATGTACAAATGTTATCAATACAAAAAAAATCAAATAATTTGATGGGCATTTTCATATTATTTCTTGTCATTTTCTATGTAAGTATCTCAGATTGACTTTAAATTTAGTATTCTTTATGTTTTCACTTTAAAGGTCTTTGTCCAATATTTTTTCACATTGTATTACATATTGGTTCTTATCTAATTTCATTAAACTTTCTTTGAAGACATGATTTTCGAAGGTGCTTACTCTCCATCGTATGGTTTTGCCATGCTCACTGGGACACTTCCCTCCTATTGGTCCTCTGAGTATTTCCCACGTGGGCAGAACTGTGTGATATGCATTCCTGTTCACAGGTTTGGGTCTGCCTCACTCCTGAGCTCCTTGGATTTTCATCCCAGAGCATCATCTCAGGGCCAACCTCAAGCCCTGAGACCAATCTTTCTTGCCAATTTCCCTCGAGAAAGGAAGTATCAGTTCACCCTGCAAGCAAAGATACAGCAGAATACCTGAGTCACTGTAACCTTGCTGGCATGTGTTGATTATTAAGTGAAAGAGAAAATTGTTCAGTCGTGTCTGACTCTATACAACCCCATGGACTATACAGTCCATGGAATTCTCCAGGCCAGAATACTGGAGTGGGTAGCCTTTCCCTTCTCCAGGGGATTCTCCCAACCCAGGGATCGAACTCAGGTCTCCCATATTGCAGGCAGATTCTTTACTAGCTAAGCCACATCTTTGCCAAGTTACATGTGTCAAATTTTCAAAACTGACTAAAGATTTGCCTAGGAATGCAACAAATCTAAAAATACTTTTGAAAAACTTGACATATTTCCAGTACTGAGATTGCTCATCCAAAAACAGCCTACTTTCTCATTTATTTGGATGCAATCTCAAAAACGACAGAATGATCTCTGTTCGTATCCAAGGCAAACCATTCAATATCACATTATCCAAGTCTATGCCCCAACAAGTAACGCTGAAGAAGCTGAAGTTGAATGGTTTTATGAAGACCTACAAGACCTTTTAGAACTAACACCCCAAAAAGATGTCCTTTTCATTATAGGGGACTTGAATGCAAAAGTAGGAAGTCAAGAAACACCTGGAGTAACAGGCAAATTTGGCCTTGGAATGTGGAATGAAGCAGGGCAAAGACTAACAGAGTTTTGCCAAGAAAATGCACTGGTCATAGCAAACGCCTTCTTCCAACAACACAAGAGAAGACTCTACACATGGACATCACCAGATGGTCAACACCAAATCAGACTGATTATATTCTTTGCATCCAAAGATGGAGAAGCTCTATACAGTGAACAAAAACAAGACCAGGAGCTAACTGTGGTTCCGATCATGAATTCCTTATTACCGAATTCAGACTCAAATTGAAGAAAGTAGGGAAAACCACTAGACCACTCAGGTATGACCTAAATCAAATCCCGTATGATTATACAGTGGAAGTGAGAAATAGATTTAAGAGTGTAGATCTGATAGATAGAGTGCCTGATGAACTATGGAATGAGGTTCGTGACATTGTACAGGACACAGGGATCAAGACCACCCCCATGGAAAAGAAATGTAAAAAAGCAAAATGGCTGTCTGGGGAGGCCTTACAAATAGCTGTGAAAAGAAGAGAAGCGAAAAGCAAAGGAGAAAAGGAAAGATATAAGCATCTAAATGCAGAATTCCAGAGAATAGCAAGAAGAGATAAGAAAGCCTTCTTCAGCGATCAATGCAAAAAAATAGAGGACAACAACAGAATGGGAAAGACTAGGGATCTCTTCAAGAAAATTAGAGTTACCAAGGGAACATTTCATGCAAAGATGGGCTCGATAAAGGCCAGAAATGGTACGGACCTAACAGAAGCAGAAGGTATTAAGAAGAGGTAGCAAGAATACATGGAAGAACTGTATAAAAAAGATCTTCATGACCCAGATAATCATGATGGTGTGATCACTAATCTAGAGCCAGACATCCTGGAATGTGAAGTCAAGTGGGCCTTGGAAAGCATCACTATGAGCAAAGCTAGTGGAGGTGATGGAATTCCAGTGGAGCTGTCTCAAATCCTGAAAGGTGATGCTGTGAAAGTGCTGCCCTCAATATGCCAGCAAATTTGGAAAACTTGGCAGTGGCCACAGGACTGGAAAATGTCAGCTTTCATTCCAATTCCAAAGAAAGGCAATGCCAAAGAATGCTCAAACTACCAAACAATTGCAGTCATCTCACACTCTAGTAAAATAATCCTCAAAATTCTCCAAGTCAGGCTTCAGCAATACATGAATCATGAACTTCCTGATGTTCAAGCTGGTTTTAGAAAAGGCAGAGGAACCAGAGATCAAATTGCCAACATCCGCAGGATCATGGAAAAAACAAGAGAATTCCAGACAAACATCTATTTCTGCTTTATTGACTATGCCAAAACCTTTGACAGTGTGGATCACAATAAACTGTAGAAAATTCTGAAAGAGATGGGAATACCAGTCCACCTGACCTGCCTCTTGAGCAATCTGTATGCAGGTCAGGAAGCAACAGTTAGAACTGGACACAGAAAAACAGACTGGTTCCAAATAGGAAAAGGAGTATGTCAAGGCTGTATATTATCACCCTGTTTATTTAACTTCTATGCAGAGTACATCATGAGAAACGCTGGACTGGAAGAAACACAAGTTGGAATCAAGATTGCCGGGAGAATATCAATAACCTCAGATATGCAGATGACACACTCTTATGGCAGAAAGTGAAGAGGAACTAAAAGCCTCTTGATGAAAGTGAAAGAGGAGAGTGAAAAAGTTGGCTTAAAGCTCAGCATTCAGAAAACGAGGATCATGGCATCTGTTCCCATCACTGCATGGGAAATAGATGGGGAAACAGTGGAAACAGTGTCAGACTTTATTTTTTGGGCTCCAAAATCACTGCAGATGGTGACTGCAGCCATGAAGTTAAAAGACACTTACTCTTTGGAAGAAAAGTTATGACCAACCTAGATAGTATATTCAAAAGCAGAAACATTACTTTGTCAACAAAGGTCCGTCTAGTCAAGTTTATGGTTTTTCCTGTGGTCATGTATGGATGTAAGAATTGGACTGTGAAGAAGGCAGAGCGCCAAATAATTGATGCTTTTGAACTGTAGTGTTAGAGAAGACTCTTGAGAATCCCTTGGACTTCAAGGAGATCCAACTAGTCCATTCTGAAGGAGATCAGCCCTGGGATTTCTTTCGAGGGAATGATGCTGAAGCTGAAACTCCAGTACTTTGGCCACCTCATGCGAAGAGTTGACTCATTGGAAAAGACTCTGCTGCTGGGAGGGATTGGGGCAGGAGGAGAAGGGGATGACAGAGGATGAGATGGCTGGATGGCATCACTGACTCGATGGGTGTGAGTCTGAGTGAACTGTGGGAGTTGGTGATGGACAGGGATGCCTGGCATGCTGTGATTCATGGGGTCGCAGAGTTGGATACGACTGAGCGACTGAACTGAACTGAAACTTTTCTAACAAAATGTTCTAATCATTTTCATATTTATACTACTTATTTGCTATTCTTTTAAAAAATTAGATATGTTATACCTTTTTTTTTAGTATTGAGGATTATATATTATGCTGCAAATATTTTATATTTGGTTATTACTGTCATATAAAGAACTGATATAAGTTTATATCTTTGCTTTGAGCTTATCAATATTACAGGATCACTTTTGATATTTCTAAGTCATTTAGAGTGGATTACATAATCATTTGCATTTCTAAAATGGACATTTTCCCTTCTTTCCCTGAGTATTAGACATAAATATTTCCCTGTTACAGTACTTATTAGTTACACTTGATTTAATCAAACAAATGTTTTAAATTATTTATAGTACAATGTTATTTTCATTTGTATATTTTGTGACTTTAAACTTTCTTTAGTAACATTAAACCGTCAGGCCTCTGATTTTATGCTAATCTTCCTGTGTCAAATTTCTTTTCTGCTCAGCTCTTAATTCATTTGGATTCATTCTTAGTTCATTTGGATATGTAGCTCTTAATTCATTTGGATTAATTCTTAATTCATTTGGAATTCTTAATTCATTTGGATTGATTCTTAGTTCATTTGGATATTTAGCTCTTAATTCATTTGAATTCATTCTTAGTTAATTTGGGTATGCAACCTAAATTGTAATCTTTTTTTGTTATTTATCAAATAAATTCAGCTTTAATTATTATATTTTAATGCATCAGATATTATTGTATTTTACTATTTTACAGCCTTCTTTGTTTATATTTATGTTCCTTTATTGCCCTCTTTATGCATGGTTATTTCAAAGAACCAAAAAGTAACGACCTCACTCACATGCCAGGTTTACTCTGCTAGATATTTAAAATATATCATGACACAATGCTAAAATGTTATTATAGATAAAGACTCTGAGGTTCAGAGAGATTTGTATGCAGCTCACTCAAGAAACAAGGTATCTAGGAAACAATGTTATCTACTACTACTATGTCATTTGTATTATAAGGTTCTAAATCCATTTTGCTTTTCTCTCTTTTTAAAGCTTTTAGTAATATTCTTGTTCATGTTTTCAGATGCACCTGTGGGGTTGCAAAGAGTTGGACACGACTGAGAGACTTTCATCTTCATTTTCCATAGTTATTTTGTGATTAAAGAAAATTCTGAGAGTCTTTTCTGAAAGCTTAAATTTAATTACAATAGCATACAGCGTGTATGACTTCAGCTTCCATAAGCACATTACTTATTCAAGTCACAGTTCAAAGTCCTAAAAATCCTTTGGAATTTTATTATTTTGTAACCAATAAAGTCAACCATCTAGTTATAACCTTGGTCAAGACAGTTGGTGGCTAATGTGGTATGGTTATGTAGGGGACAATTTATCATTAATTAATGTCACTGTGACAGAAGAAAAAAGGGAAGCTCTGAAATTATGAACAATAAAAGGTAGTCAGGAATGAAGACCCATTCTCCCTTCTTTAGCTCATCACCTACACACAGCCTTACACACCTGCTCACTTATCAAGAGTTGATCAGTGACACGCTGTCTATGTATATAATTTCATTTAATTCTCAAAACCATTAGGATCATTCCTATTTAATAACTGAGGAAGCAGAGGTACATGCAGCTGTGAGTGATGAACATGAGACGAGAACAGTCTAATAACTGAGCCCACCACCTCCCCTGGTGAGAGAACCAGCTGGTCTAAGAAGCGTGTTCCCCTGGATTTTTGCCTCTTTGGCACAGATGTAAAGAAGCTGCCTGCCAATGCCGGAGATGCAAGAAACGCCTGTTCAATCCCTGGGTCGGGAAGATCCCATGGAATAGGAAATGACAACCTACTCCAGTATTCTTGCTGGAAAATCCCATGGTCAGAGGAGTCTGGCAGGCTACAGTCCATGGGGTCAGAGTCCAGACACAACTGAGCAACTGAGCATGCGCAGCTGAAATGAATACACCTGTCAGGCTATAGGTGGCAGCAGTGTTCCTTGGAAGAAGGAGCCCTTGCCTTTCTTGAGAATTTGCGTTATTTTGACCAACAGAGTGAGGTCTTTCCAGCAACTTCTCAACCCTTTGGTCATCTATCCAGATAAAGCTCCTCTGGCAGCTTCCTGAAACCTTAAGGAGAATGAAATCATTTGTGACAAGATCTTAAAACACTGGCAAATTCTGCTTCATGGCTCCTCAATCACAGAGCCCTAGTAATCACAAATGAACCTTGCAGAACACTTAAGTGTCTGTGCATTGAAAAAACCTTTACAGCACAAAATGCAGCCTTGGTTTTGCAGACCCAGCTAGTTACTGAATTTCAACCAGTTAAGTTAAATATAGTTTACAGAAGAATTTAGCCAGTACAGACTCTTACTCTGCATAATTCGAATTTAAACATAGCTCCAGCAGATTCTTTGACCTGTATTATCCAAAGCATTGTCTCAAATCTATTTTTCATCTTATTCCTGACTGCTTGATTTACATAGCAGCCATTGAACTGATAAAATTACAATGATCAAATTAATTTAACCTGTGTAAGCAGCCAAGTTGGATCTTTATACCAAAATCAACACTGAGGTCTGGATTATACATGTGGCTCTCTACATGGATGTCATGCACCATTTCCTCATATTTTAACTCAGGAAAATAATCTCCAGCAAGATACTGAGCCCCCTCATCTACCTCCCCTCACCAGCTCTGAAATCTGTTGTAAGATCATTTCTCTAATTTTGACCATTTTTGGAAAGCTGCTACATTTGTAAGCCAGAAAGGAGCTTCTGGAGCCCTTGGATTCTAGCAGCTGGAGCAGCAGCTGCCTCTCAATGCTCAGGTTCACATCATGTTGAAAACACAACAATCATACTTCTGAGTTCAGAGAATCAGTATTCCTGCTGAGCAACCACACACGGAAACACAACTACACCCTAACTATGGCCTGTTTTCTTATTAGTGCCAGCTTGAAGAGAACAGTTTCACAAAAGTCCAAAACAATACTAGAAAAAACAATAACAAAAGACCAGTTTCTAAAAGTGTATTTTTTAGTTTCACACACATGCACACACATCTCATAGTACATAATGAATTTTTTTCACTCACTCATAAGAACTTTTTAGAGAGAATGATTCTCATAATTAACTGCTCATAAAAATGGGTATTTCTGCTTCTAGACTCAGACATTTGTTCTGGGATATGAACTTTTTAATAAGCTTCCTTGTAAGTCTGGCACAGGATATCTGCACTTTGAAAAACACTGTTTAGGAGTCTTGATCGTTTTTGAAACAGAGGCAATGTAATCGATTTATGCAAATATATGAAAAAGACAAAAACAAAGTTTTATCTGCCCTCTCTCTCTTCCTTTTCTCCCCAAACAAGACATCCACTTATCCTAGACACTTACTTACAGGAAGGCAAAAGAAGGGGTGATCTCTGTAGCCAAAAAGTCATCTTTAGGGTGGCTACTACTTTGTCTGTGTGTCAAGTTTCCCAGAAAATGGGACTTCTAGCACTGAAAGGAGGAATGCCCCAGGGAAAAGGATACAATGAGGACTTCAAAATAAGTGTAAACAAGTTGCTATGGAGACCTGAATGAGGAAACAGCCAATTCTGACTAAGACAACAGGAGAAAGTTTTATAAAAGAATCTGCATTTGAGTACAAGTCCAAAAAGAGGGAAAAAAAACATATCATTTTCAAAATCATAGAGGTAAGAAATATCCGAAAACATTCAGGAAAGAGCAATTTAGAAGATTATGTGTGAGGGTTCGGAAATCAGGAGAAACAGCTGGAAATGAGACCTTGAAAATCTGTGATAGTGCTTTGGAAATGATCATTATTTAATACTTATGTTCTGTTGTGACATGTTCCACATATTGAGATATGAGCATATTCTAGATTTCCTCATTACCTGTGATGGTGTTATTAAGAGAACTGGGGAACACCAGAGGAAGAACATTTTTTGTGTGTGTGAGAAATCTAAAATAATAAATTCAGTTTTTGAATATTTAGGGACCTAATCTAAATATTTATTGCCATGAAACAAGCCACCCTAAAGCCCTAGCACCTTAAGACAACAATTTATTATCATGTCTCACAGGTCTGGAGGATGGTCAGCTGGGGCTCAATTCAAAGGCTGGCTGCCTTCAGTCAGCACCTTGTCTCAAGGCAGCTGCACTTGGTGCTCAATGGCTGGCTCTAAGGCCACAGCAGAGGCTGCCTATCCTGTTGTAGGAAAGGTCTCAGATTGGCTGGTGAGGCATTACTCCTTCCTATCTCACTGTCACAGCAGTCAAGGTCCAGTCCAGGCTCAGGGTGGGGACAAGCAGCACATGTGTCGACAGCTGCTGTCAACCACTGTGCAGGGGCTCTGCTCTGCACAAGGCTCCTGGGACAGAGATGGCGGTGGTGGAGGGGAGGTTAATGGGCACAGCAGGAGCCCTGGTCTGGCTTTCCAGAAAGAAGTCAGGATCAGACTGTCAATTTGTTAGGGAACCACTGACCAAAACCACCTGCCTTGGCCAGGCACAACAGTAATCACTTGCATTAGTTATCTTACAACAGGAAGTTCTGGTAAGGAACGTGGAACTAACAAGCTACCAATGACAAGAAGGATTTGGGAAAGGTCAAAAGAAGAAAGGAGATATCAGTTCATATGCCAGACCTATAAGGTCCTACCACCTCCCAGAATCCTCCTCGCTGGAACTCATCTTGGCTGAGTGATGTGCAAGCCACCAGCAAGGGCCCCGAGTCACCAAATATGAGCCAAACAGGATGACTGGCCACAGACAAGCTGGCAACTAACCCCACTACCATAAGCCCAAGACTGCAAGTCAAGTGGCAGACCTTCTGGGTTCTCATACCTCGCTGTTCTCCACCCAGGTGCCCCTTCCCAATAAAGTCTCTTGCTTTGTCAGCACTTGTGTCTCCTCAGACAATTCATGTCAGAGTGTTAGACAAAAGTCCACTCTTCAGCCCTGGAAGGGGTTTCCCTTTTGCAACAGATTGAGAAATTTTCTAAGGAAAACTTAGTAGTTGAAACCATAGAAATGGATGAGACTGGAGCACTGAGAATGGGAAAATAACTACATTTAAGAGAGGAATTTAGTTGGAGAAGTCCACAGAGAGAAAGGGGAATGCTAGCAGTCAACCTGAAGGGGCCAGAGGGGAATTCAGGAGACCAGCAGCTGAAGGCTGGGGCTGTGGAGGTGACCTTTAGGGGTGTAGCTGCCAGGCTGGGGTGGGACTGGGCCAGGTTGTGTTCACAGCTTCATTGACTTGTTGGCAAGGGTGTGGAGAGGAGATCCATAGAAAGGAGTATAGACTGGGTGGGGAAGGACAAAAGTAGGAAATTGGGGTGGTGGTGGATGGAGGGGATGTTTAGCTTCTGTATAAAATAGATGTTCTCCATGAGACAGAAACAAATGAGTAGAGAATGGTGTAGTTTATTGAGGTACTTGGGGATCTGTTCTCAGTGCAGATGGAACTAAACCAGTTCATGATACTTATGATACAATCAGGACTTGTTACCCTCAGAACACCTATAGGACATTCTAAATATTAGTTATGGCTACAAAGATTGGAGAAGAGAAAAACCTAAGGGACTCTAAAAGCCAAGTTCTATTTATTTGCTTTATGATTTTTCTTCGGTATTTTGGTTCTAATTGTGGATTATCAAATGTAGGTAGAATTAAAAGGATTAAAAATAAATACCATAAAGATACAGCTCAATTGGATAGCTACATGCGCATTAGTTTTGAAGAAAATATCTGGTAAAGTAGCTATATATTTTGTGATATACAGATAATAAAATATTATTTTTCTATATTTTTAACATAAATTTCTGCTCTAGGAAAACTGAGTAATTTGAATGTTATAATATATATTCAGTTATTTTCAGCTAATACTTTTCCTTCAAAGAGAGACAGAACTACTTTGACAGAAAGAAGTACGAATTAGGAACTGAGAATTTCAAACTAAATAGTTCAGTCAACTAAAAACTGTGATGAAAATAAAAGGCCAACAGCTCAGCTTTTGGTAACAGGTTGGTATTATAGTGTCACAGACACCATGGATGACACATGCCTCCCTATATCAAGTGAAAAAACAAAAGGCTAATATAACTCTTGGTCTGTAAAGGCAAGATTTCAATCATTTTGTCTTCATCATGTCTTGCCTTTAATAAAACAGGAAAACAAAGATGCGTGGTCAGTGTAATTAACAAATATTTTGTTTTCTCACCAATGAAAATATAAAAATGATTAACCCTTTGAAGAATGGAAGTATGTCTTCCATTTTTGTCTCATTGTGCTTGTCATACAAGTTCTCGAAAGGATAGAGAGTGAATAAATGAAGCATGGGTATTGAAATCAGCTTTATTTGAATTTGAATATAACCTGAAAAATCATAAAGCAAAATTACAAATCAATATGTAGGTGTTAGAGGAAATATTATACAGATATCTAACCCAAATACTATATCTTATGCAATAACTGTGCAAGCACAGAGACTTACACATGAATAAAATGAGTGGTTGGGCCACTATAGCTTCTGCACTAGAAGTTAGAAAATGTTAAATGTATATAAAATATTTTCCAGTATTCAATCATAGAAAAAATAGAAATGAAAATTTTTAATGTGTTTCAGATTAACCTTTGCTACTGCTGATCATTTTTAGTGGAAATGGCTTTGGATGGATACAGGCTTCCATGAGTAGTACACCCTGTTCCTTTAGAAGAAGCAATGGGTGAGGCTGGTGCTGGCTGGAAAATGAATGGTTGTTTGTCTCTGAAATTTGTTAGATTTGTATAACCTTTGCCATTTAGCACCAATCACAAGACTAAGAAAAAGATATTAAAATAAAATGAATCTTTTTAGAGTACATTATTCAATCCAAAATGTAAAGAATTTAGAAATAGAACTTCTCATCCTATGCTTGGAATCCTTCATCTGGGATAAGTAATCTGATTCCACAAAATGGATTTATGATTTCTAGCCGGGAATATTCTAGGCAGGCTAATAACTTCAGTTCCATGATTTGGAATACTCATCAGTTAGGTTGTAAATTGTCTGCTGAGTGGTCTCTGTAATTTTGAATATGGCATTTAGGTTCTTCTTTTGACAGTGAGAAAGGAACAAAGACAATGTCTCCAAAAGTATAAAATCTTTACCAAATAATGACGAAAAAGATTACAACTGTTAGGGGTGTGTGTGTATACGTGTGTGTGTGTGTATACATGTGTATAAATATATATTTTTAGCTTGTTTTTTTTCCTTTGGGGAACAAAAGAGATGATAAAGATGAAAATGAGACAAAGTCACACAAGTATGGCTTCAGAGAAGCTGTCTCCTTTCAGCATGGCATAAGGTGCCATAAGCAATACATGCTGGGATAGCTGCCTACCTACATCACAGGGACCCTTGGTCAAGCTCACAACAAATAGTCTCCATTAGCATATGAAGCCTAAGGAGGAATCTAGGGTGGCATATATTATTTTTAAAATATTGTTTATAAATAAGTATTTAAAGATATACACATGCACACACACATGGGCTTCCCAGATATCTCAGTGGTAAAGAATCTACCTGCCAATGCAGGAGGCACAGGAGACACAGATTTGAACCCTGGGCTGGGAAGATCCCCTGGAGAAAGGGAAGAAATAGCAACCCACTCTAGTATTCTTGCCTGGAATATTCCATGGACAGAGTAGCCTGGCAGGCTACAGTTGATGGGATCTTGAGTTGGACGCGACTGATAAATATATATATATGTACATATTTTTACATATAAATGTAAAAATATATTTAACTTATATATATATATATATAAATCATCCTGATAAAATGATGAAATTTTAAAAATCTAGTAGCTAAAAAGAATTTGAATGTTAGCAATATAATTTTCTACTACAATAGTAACAGCAATAATTCTTCAATGATAAACTATAAAGAGACAAACTAAAAATGAGAAATTCAATATTTTATGCTCCCTTCATCCTATAATACTGCATCAAGTATTTGAGCAGGATGGAGAACAGTCTAGGGTAGTGTAAGGTACTGCTCATTCCATGCCAAGGTTAAAACTTCAGTGAGTTTCCATTGGCTGAATCAGTGCATAAATTAATGCTATTCAGAACAGCTTTAACTTGCACAGCTGACTTAGGAAATGTGTGACTAAGCTTCTAAATTGGCATCGAAGCCACACTGACAGGAGCTGCCTTATCACTGTACCACTTTCTGCCTTTCACCCCCCTTACTTCCTCCCATTACCATAATTACTTTCATCACAGGCAGCTGAAGTTTCTCCTTCAAAACAGAAGCCCTTGGTAACTGGTCCTGCTTAAAGCTACGGACGGGTCCCTGAAAATGTGGTGTGTCTCTTTCATTTACATGATGATGAAGTGAAAGTTCTTAATTTGGGTCATTATTGATACATAAATCTGCAGAGAAAATGAACATGCATTTATAATGCAACCAAATGCACATGATTTATTGTGTTTATAGTGTGTAAATACAGAAGGAAAAGAAGTCCAGCCCTCAGATTCCCTGGACATGAAGCACTGTCAGCGACTAATGGGGCAATTCACACCCTCAGGAAGATCAGCCTCCGGCTCTCATAGCTCATCCTCATTTTAAATGAACTAGCTTTCCAATTTTAGAGAAACCATCACACATAAATCTGTCTACACTGACCCATCTTCCTGTGGAGAGTTTGTGAGTGGTAAAATGGGTTTCCATACCTGATTGTGGACTTTGTTTGGGGATTTTGGCTACCTCTTGAGGGCTGGAAGTGGAGGGCATTCGCTGGTTGGCAGAGCTGTGCATACTGCTGGGAGCTGCCACGGAGACATTCTTGCGAGGTTTCATATCCTGCAGCCACATGGGTGAGGCCTCGAAGGCCTGCATCCTCCGGGCGTGGCTGTTGGCGTTGACTTTTAGGTAGGCCTGGGCTTTGTGTTCCTGAAGCTCTCCATAATTGGCGTCGGTCACCCTGCACTCATATAAGCCTTCATCCTTTTTCCTCACTTTGGAAATCTGAAGCTTGTGAGAGATGTCATTCCCTTGGACTTTCACTGTCTGAAAAATTGCAGGTAAAAAACAAAGTGCTACATCAAGTGATTTGGTTTCTGTATCTTGTCCTGAGCTTGCTAAGGCTGGAAAATTAAAAGGTCTTAATGGCCTCACAGCCACAGTCAGAAAGTTTTTTATTTCCTCAGCAGTCTAATAGAAGATCTTATTTATCTTATTCTATTAACACCTAGATTCACAAGATCATGGAAACATGAGTTCAGTCCAACTGAACCAGATTCCATCAGCCACATGGTTTGCATTTGGTACCAGCTCTACCATGATCCCATCAGGGACTGGCCTCTGCCAGGTGAGCTCAACTGAATGAAGAAGAACCTAACTCGTGCACAGTTTACAAAGCCTCTCTTCTTCACTGTAGACTACCTACCACTCTGAGAGATCACAAAAACATGCTGTTGGTCACAACTGAGTTTAAGTGGGAATGTGCTTTTAATCCCCACTTCAGTATGATTACTAAATGAACTGATAAAATAGACTTGGATAGTAAAGTTTTTACTCCAGCTGTTGGTGCAGTCTGACCTATAGTCATGGGGTGGCAAGACTCAGGGAGCAAATTAATATCACCTGAAATCCTATGACTCAGAGTACATGCCCATACCACAGCGTCTGTGTGCTGCTGGAACTTGAGATGCCATTAATTAAACACTGCCTTGATTTTCAAAATAGAAACTGACTCCCACTTCTGATACTGCTTATACCAGATTAACACCAAGAATATATATATGGTTATATAGAATATATAAAATTCTACATAATATGCAATAGATCTTTATCAGAAGAAGTAGATTTGATATACATCATATTATCATATTATACATGACTGACAATGATGGACTTCACATGACATTCAAGATCTGGATTTGGATAATTTCCAAATTAATTTCAAAAGACCAAGAAGAGAAGTGAGAAGTTATTTCTATACTGGGTATTACACTTTCAAACAGCCATACATAATTTAGAAAGTTTGGGTAGTGTTCATCTGGTTTTTGCATACAGAATTGTATATATATACAGTTTTCAACATCTGAACCATAACCATAAGTATGCATTTATGTACATGAAAATTACATATGAATATTTGAAGACTGTAAAACTAATGGGAAACAGTAGTTTCAAGTATATTTTCAACTGGGTGTCCTGATAATGTTGGAGTAGTCAGAGTGCTTATATATTGTTATTATTCCATTTTATAGTAAACTGAGGCTTAGGGGTTTGGGTCAGTGCTTGTCAATGTTGACTGTACACTAAAATCATTTGAGGAGGTTTAGAAAATACTCTCATTTGGATTAATGAAGAAACACTCTGCATCTCTCCAGGGCAAAGCTCATACTGTATTTTGTAAAAACTCACCTGGGAATTCAAATTAACTGCTGGCTTAGGACCTATGTTCAAGGTCACATACCAGGTGAACTGGGAACACACTGCTTTCTACCTCTGTGTTTAGAGCTCTTTCCAGTTGACTAGACTGTATGAACTCTGGGCGTTGATAATGCTGTTAGCAGTTGTGTGCATGACTATGCAACTAACTGCACGTTTCTCTAGGCCAAGACGTGTGAGGCTGCTTCACCACTGGGCTTCGGAGGATCGGGGTATGGGTGAAGAACGAAAGATGAATAGGACATAATATCTAATTATATATGTATATATAAATGAATATTTAAGAAAAAACATCATTAGTAACTGATCTTACCAATAAAGCTTTTCTAGCACTGTTGGAAAACAACAGATTCTGTGATATAAGAATAATTAAATTGAAAGAGTCTAAAAAGTCAGTGAGTTTATGAAAAGAAATTGGGAGTTTCTGGTTAATATCTTATTTTTGATATTTTTTTCCATGCTGAGATTATATATTTAGAGAATTTGATTGTATTAGCATATTTTTACACTTTTAATTATGACGTAACCCCTATATTCTATCACTTTATATATGCCTAAAATAGCCTCAGAATAAATTTCCTTTTAAAATGTGATTTTCAGATTCCTTATACACATATTACTTCTACTAATGGAAACTTGTTTACTAATTATCAACAAACTAAGCAATTCTATTAGTATAAAGTGATTCTAGATGGCTTCCTCTGAGGTACAGTAAATTTTTTTTTCTAATTTCAGACATTTATAAGCAGTAATAACCAGCAGAGTAGAAACACATCTCTATTTTCAACAGGTTAACCTCCTCTAACAATGCTTTTATATTTATATTGGCTTTTGGTCTTATATTACATTATTTTGAACACTGACATTAGAAATGCCAATGACATTGAAAGTTGAGTTATTTTAATTACAACTTCAACACCCTGTTGGATGCTTTAATTTTTTTCTGCCTGGGAAGATTTTCATCTTTTACTTGCTATTGAAGGATAATTATTGGCATAAATTTGAACGTACTCTTATAGTTAATAAAAGCAAAAAAGTGTCACATTCCTCTTTGGGTGCAAAATGATTCCCAAGTAATTTTTCAAATATTTACGCCATTATGATAAATAATTTTATTGTATGAATTCTAAATCTGCTTCGATGTGTTTGTACCCAGTGAGGTAAGATATGACAGAGCCAGAGGGCTCTCGTCCTGCGTGTGCAAATTTCCTCTACTGGGAACAGTAAGTATAAACACTTTTAAAAACTGACATTCACTAACTGGTGCCCACGGCCCGAGTGCACCGGTTTCGTTGACACTCACGCTGATCTTGGTCCCATCTCCGTCAGGGTCCCGGTCTGGCAGCAGCTCAGCCTGTGGGGAGGGATGGGGAGTGGGGCACACGGATGCTCAGAACTCGCCCAGCCAGAGCCATCCGCAGCGCACACCTGGAGGGGAGGGGAGCTGCCCCATACCCGCCAGGGGACCAATCCCCCCTGCGGCTGCGCTGGAGACTCGGGAGCGGGGATTAGGGGACAGAGAACTCTGGAGGTGGCGGTGGGGGGTGAAGAATCGGCGAGGGCGTGCTCGGACTCGGGGGACAGGGACTCGGGAACTCGAGGAGCAGCATTCGGGTCAATGCCTGGGGTGCTCGAGTCTGCGGGCGATGGGAGACCTGGGATCTCGGGGGACTGCATTCTGTCATTCCCTGCTGTCACTCCTACAAACCTTCCCTCGCCCCCGCACATCCGCAGCCTCTTCTGCAGAACTACCTTCTTCTCGGTTCAGACCTTCGTTTCTCTACCGCCCCCTCTTCTCTCCTCCCCCTCCCCACCCCCTCTCCACTCGAGTCGCCTCGGGTTCCTCTGTCACTCTCCATTCCCTTTTTTCCACCGTCACCCTGTCTCTCCTTCTTTCCCCATCTCCCACCTCCCTCCTCGGTCTCCTCCCACCTCCTTTCTCCCCTTCCATTCCCCCTCCTCTGTCTCTCCCCCTCCTGTTCATCTCCCACTCCTCTCCACCTCTCCCCCCTCCCCCCGCTCCCTCCCTCTGCGTCTGGCAGAGGTGGTAAGAACCCAAGGGGGTGGGGGGTAAGGGTGGGGGTGATGGAAAACCGACAGAATTTTCCCCCATCCCACCATACTGAAGGGATAGCGAGTGCTTGGAGATGTATCAACGCAGCAGTGCCATCTAGGGCTGCTGAAAATATCCAGTACTAAAAGGAGGAGTCTATTCCCAGTTCTTAACCGGGAAAGACTAGACAATCTGCTTTCCCTTGGTTTTAACGCGGTGTCGCCAGGACAGGGTTCACCCCCTGGCATCCCTAGGTGTCATCCTTGCCGCCAGGAGAGCCAGGGGTGTTCCTAGGGGCGCCCCAACACCATCTTAGTCCAGATCCTGGCTGGACACTCGGGAGTCTAAGTCAGTGAGTGGACCAGACACGAAGCAGGAAATTCGGGCGACGCAACTCCGCTACCTGTGCCCCAGCCACATCGGCCCCAGGCTCCAGGTCCTCTGGCCCCCACAGGAACCACCACTGGATCTCCAGGTACACCGAAGCAGAGCCGCTCTGGAAAGCGCAGGACATCTCCACATTCTGCCCCTCGGTTGCTGTCACATTCCGCGGAAACTCGGTAAATTTTGCTGCAAAACAGAAACGCACCCTTTTGGAATATGCACTCCACTCTTGACAGCATCTCTTGTGAGCTCACTACATTTTCCTGGGTCTTAAAAAAAAAAAAAAAGCAACAAAACCCCCCTCTATGATATCCCAGAGGCTCCCCCACCCCTTTCCTTGGCCTCTTTCTTATTTTTGTTTGGTATCATGCCTAAATCATTTTGTTGTTGATCAAATCCAGATAATAGAAAGGTTAACAAGCTTTCCAATAACTCCCCCTCTGCTAGCCAGGCTGCTCACAGTTAGATACAAATACCTTTTGTCAGACTGCAGTATTCCCCAAAACTTACTGAGAGATTCAGGGAAGTACATTTTACACAAATCTATCAAGCTGATACATGAAGAGAGCCTCTTATGTCCAGGTTTCTAAACAATCTGTGACTAACTGGATGTTCCATGTAATAGAGAAAATATCACGATTATCTGTCAAATTTTACATTCCTGATATATATATCACAACACATTAGCAGTTGTGGTTGGAGGGCTACAGCATTGAAACAAGTTGCACACTGTTTTAAGCTGTGGATATTTCTTTCTTTCTTTCCAAATTAACCTTCATATCTGTTCCCAACAAGCTATTGTATTGTAAATTGTCATACATCATGGGACGTAAGAATCACACACCTGGGCTTGGTTCGGATTAAAGATTGTTCTAAAGTCATTAGAGACATCATTTTTTTTTTTTTTCCTTTTCATTACAAATCTTGACACTGCTAGTTTGCAAGATTCATGGAGTCATGGTGAAACTCACAAAAATATGTTTCCTGTCTCCCAAAGGCACTTCCCTAACATGGAATGCGTTGGATAGTTGTTCTTATCTTGTCTGAGAGACACTCTGAGAAAGGCTGGTGATCCCTTAAAAGTCTAGGAGAGATCTGTAGCTTAAGGAAGTGCACAGCTACAATGCGTACTCATGGGGAGGAAGATTGAGGGGCTGCAGGATCGATTTAGGGTAGATGCACTTTGCCCCCACTCTTTAAAGCAAGGCGCCATCAGTGTCTCTTTTAAAAAATTATAAAATCCCAACACGATCTCTACTGAAATAGAACTGTATTTATACTTAGAGGAAACGGGAGATGTTAAGAAGACATTCTGATCTGAAAAGGACTTTTCTGTTGATGGCATTTCTGTCTGCAGAAGTGATGCAGTCTTCTGGCACCAGAGATGTGATCTGTTCATGGTGCTGAAATGATCACTGCAGCCTGCGAAGTCCTGAACAACTGGATTCAGCAGGCTGCTGCTGCTTGTAATGCAAGTCGTGCCTTTTATGGGTCCTCAGAGGAGTCTGTCCTTTGATAAACACACACGCAAACGAAGTCAAACGGACACAGAAAAAGGAAACTCTAAGCCCATATTGCCTACATAGAGAAGGGCTCGCCATGGAGAGACCCCAACCCCAGCTCTGTTTGCGAAAATAATGTATGCAAGAGTCGTTACCCTGTGCATGCACACAGATAGAGGGAACACACACACACACACACACACACACAGAGCTTTTGTTTGTGCTCAGCGAGGAACCCACCTCGTTGTCAGGAACCAACTGGATTTGCTCTCAAATCTACCTGGGCTACTATTAATAAACTTTAAAGAAAAATGCCAAACAGAACACTATTCTTTGTTACTTGCTAAGAACCTGACTACATCTTCATGGCCGTTCTTTGAACGCAAAGACACACACACACACCGCGAGCAAATGTATACTTGCCAGTGAGCACAGACTTACCTTGAGAAGAAAGCCCTTGCTGTACATATAAAACGGAAAAGAAAACAAATCCAACATATGCCAAAAAGATCCCCATCATTCCAAAAAGTGTAAGGTTGGCGGGGGACTGGGCGGGTGTCACATCGGTGTATCCAACAGCCAAAAAGCTTCAAAAGAAAGGAATGCCACTGTCCGGCAGGCTTGGTCTCAGCGCCGAGGGTGCGGAGCCGCGAACATCCCGCCCCTTGCCTGCTCGGACTGCTCTGGAGACCGGGAGAGGGGACTGGGAGTTGGCGGCGCGGTCGAGGGCTGGGTACTGGGCTCGGCTTTGGCGGACTGTGCTTGCACACCCGGACCTTGGCGCGGGTAGTGCTCGCCCCTCGGCTGCCCGCCTTCCGCTTCCTGCTGCGGGTCCGGCGTCAGCCCGCGGTGCGGGGTGCCGGGCGCGGAGCGCGGGGCCGGCGCGGGGCCGGCGCGGGGACGGCGCGGGGCGGGGGCCTCGCGGTTTCGCGCCGTCTCCGCTCTTTGCGCCGCGGCGCCGTTAACTCCGTGCGCGCCGGGCCGCGGTCGGTCTACGCCTGAATTCCGGAGAGCAGCGGCAGCGGTCCTCCCCACGCGCTGCTTCCGGCCAACTGAGCCTCTCCCGCCTCAGTGAGTCCCGGCTCGCGGACTGCGGCGGGGCTGTTAGGACGGGGCCTGGGCAGCGGGCGGGAGGATGGGGCTCTCCGGGAAGGAGAGGGACGGGACTGGGCGAAGACACTGCGCCGGGGCGACGAAAACAGCCATTGGAGGAGATGTCGCTTAATCAGTTATTAACTGCTCTAACTAGGAAGAGCGCAAGCTATTATTTCACACGGATTTATTGCTCAGCAACCTCGCGAGGAAGAGAAGCGGCTCCTGCAGGGACCGTATCACTCCTGCTGGTGAATGGAAGGGACGAAAAGTACAAAAAGTCACGTATTGAGGGAATTTTCCAGAAAGAAAAGTTGTACCACTTTTACGCTTTCATTTATTTGTTTTTGCTAATTCATATACTGCTTTGCTTTCCCAGCCTCCATCTCACGTGTATTTTGGCGGTGGGGGAGGGGTCTCAAATACCATTAGGGTCTTTATTGCATGGTCTATTTTTCTTTTTTTCTTTGTGTGTGTGTGTGTGTGTGTGTGTGTGTGTGTGTGTTTTCTTTTGGCTAACACAGTAATGATTTACTGTTCCCTGAGATTCTATTAATAACAAATACTGTTTTAGGAAGAAAAAGTACAGTAAGCTTTACGATTTGGAACAAATCTAGCTGTCTTCCATGGAGAAGATTTGAGATGTGTATTCTATTTTTTATTAAGAATCTAAAAGCAATATCTTTCGCTTTAAAGACTATGTCCACAGTTAGGCAGTGAATTTAACTCTTCTTAATAAAATTAAAAATATTTGCCCTTTAAACACAGTGCCAGGTATTTTATTCTCACTGTTACTTCTATGCATCTCTACCACAGATTTTCAGTATTATTTGGAAATATGACTAAGTGTTAACAATGCTGTCAGGAAACCAATGCAGTATATGTATTTTCATTTTATTGCTAAAAATATGTAGGTGGCTAATTCCTTCACAGACTAGAAAAAAAAAAACAAAACACTGTCGTATTACTAATCCACTTATCTGCTGAATACAGCAGTAATTTAAATGTTCAGAAAATTAAGGCACAATAACTTGAGAACAATATTATTTTCTGAAGATACATTTGTTTTTCACTGTGGTTTGGCAGACTGTAAGACTTGGAGAAAGTCATGAGGGACGTTTTATATTTGTTCATGTTTAGGCTAACATGACTCCTTATCCTTCCTCTGTTGAGCAAAGAATTCTGAAGGATGTCTTTTCAAGAAAATAAATCATTTTTACATCGAAACACTCTCTTATGGAGAATGTGTTCACAATATAGAAAACAAAATTCCAAGTTAATCCAGCTAATCAATACAGTATTATCTGAAAAATAAAAGTATGAAGATATTCGATCCTCAGAAGTTAGTCACCTCCAGCTTTAAATTATATGCCTAACAAGATATGTGCAGTGTTTAATCACAAGGTTTTATCTTTCTTTTAATATTTCACATAAACATGAGATTAAAATGTCATGGACATGACCTGACTTGAAGGTTATCTATGGTTAGAACTGTTTCTAATATAAAGGAAAGGGCGTCCATCTTAAGCAAAGGAAGTTCTGAATTAATTTAGCAAAGCATGGCAGCTCTTTTTAAGGGCAAATTGGTCAGTGTAACTGCAGAAGTACAATACAAATAAGTTGAAAATGTGAAAAGTTAGAGTGAGAAACGTTTTTATAGGACAAACTATCAAGCTTCTTTAAATAGAAAGTTATAAGCATTTAAAGCAGTGAAAGAAGGAAAAGGATGGAAAGGAAGGAAAGAAGAGAGGAAAAAGTAAGTAAGAAATGAAGAGAGAAGAGAGATAAAATTGGGGAAAAAATTATCCTCTTTTCCTTGTGAAAATTGCCTGATAAATATTTTATTTTCACTCTTGCCAGTGAGACCAAAGTGATTTCTTAATACTTGGTACATCATCATAAGAACATTTGCACTACCTCTTTTAGAACATTTGCCTTATTAAAGACAAAATTTCTCTATATGAATAGTTTGAAATAAAATAAAATTAAAACCCAAATATATCCGGTATACCAAATGACACAGTTCTAAGTCCCATTATTTTAAATAAGTCCTTGTAAAACATATTCTCTTATAGGATTGGAAGCAACTTCAAGGAAAGACAACCTGTCCTCATCCAGTTGTGGGAGAGATATTTCCTGCTCATTGCTATGCCTTATCTTATAAAATGATTGCATATCTCTTCTTTGAAAATACTTATGAAATAGATGCTACAAAAAATATGATCATCTTTATTATTGTGTTCTTGCCCTTTGAATTAGCTTTTGATCTTTTATTTTTCTTTTCAAAGTTTAAATATCAACGGACATGTGTATGCTAAGTTGTTTCAGTCTTGTCCAACTCTTCATGACCCTATGGACTGTAGCTTGCCAGGTTCCACTGTCCATGGGATTCTCTAGGCAAGAATACTGCAGTGGGTTGGCATACTCACCTCCAGGGGAATCTTCCCAACCCAGGGATCTCTTAAGTTTCCTGCATTGGCAGGCAGGTTCTTTACCACCTGGGAAGCCCATCAGTGGACATTAAGTTGTGCAAATTTAAGGAGATAGTGGAGGACAGAGGAGCCTGGCATGGTACAGTCCATGGGGTCACAAAGAGTCAGACACAACTTAGTGAATGAACATTGTTACAGCTATTTAACCCTAAGATTTATAATAGAAATGTTTATATGCCTCTTTCTCAGCTTGAGTTCATGCCATTGTCTTCCTTTGGTTTTTATTTTTCCTTCTTTTTCTTTCCTTCCTTCCTTCCTTCCTTTCTTATTTTCATTGGAATTTACTCTGTGTGTGTATAAAAATATATATATACTTGTTTAACTTTTGTCTTTCAAACACTGTTCCCTTATGAGTCTGTAGGCCTTTACAAATGCTTTCAGAGCCATCCATCCATTTGACTGGAGAGGGGCTCACCAAGTTCGGTGATTATAGACTAAATCATTTCTTTCTCCTAGGAAGGATTTTAGGCATTTTTGCATCTTGGTCTTAATGGGAAATCACCACACTTCACTGTCATAGGCTTGTGATAGAGTGATATTTTATATTACATTTCCATCATCTCTCCTAAGTTGGGCTTAAGTGCCCAATGTAAACATTTTCAATTTTCTGAGTAAGTGCAAGTCACAAAATTATATATTTTATTTATAAATAATCATTAAAGCCAATTATGGAATAGGAAGATCACCCTTAGGAGCTGGAGGCATAAACTTCATCTTTTCAACTCTCTTGCAGATATCTCACAGTGCTGTGGAGTGAGCATACTTTTCCATTCCTGCCCCTAAAGAGCCTCCCTCTGTGGCCTTGAACACATTCTTTGGAGAAGCTCAAGACTGAGTAAGAGAGAATATTGCAGGGTTTTGAAGAAAATTTTCATTTGTAACCTCATGCCTGCATTATTTTTCCTCATTTGGTAAAATAAGAGGAATTAAATATTAATTATTAATAAACATTAATATTTAAATAATTTAATAATAAAACAAACTCTTTAAATATGGAAGTAATATTAACAATTCAAAGAAGTTGTTTTAACTAAAGAAAATAAGTGTCAAAGAGAAAGACAGTAATTTCTATCAACTAAAGATGATCTTTTTTTTTCTTTTTTTAAAAATTTATTTATTTATTTATTTTTATTTTACTTTATTTTGCTTTACAATACTGTATTGGTTTTGCCGTACATCAACATGAATCCGCTAGGAGTGTACACGTGTTCCCAATCCTGAACCTCTCTCCCACCAGAAGCTTTGGTAATGCTAGGTTTACCAGTATCCTCCACACTGTCAGATTTTCAAAGATTGACAGAGTCAAGGATACACAATAATGACAAAAAATATGAATAATATACTTTTCAGACATATACACAGCATATCGTCACTAAATAAGTGAATTTCAGAACCACAATGGAATGAATCCGAACAATTCTACATATGAGGGATTAGGGCTGCTAGTGATAGTCAGTTCTATCAGACACACACACACAAAACCAAGGCAAGGCCTCATTTCTTTAGGCTCTTAGCTCAAAAATGCTTAAAACGTAGGGCAGAGAATTAAACCTTTTAAGACAAACGAACAAACAAGTTTGCTGTTCATACTCTTGGTTCTATTTATGCTGAAAACGTGAGCATTGAAAATAAAATTAACTCCACCCAAACTCTTTCCTAGGCATGCGTGCACAAGTCATTTGTATCTTCAGACTCTGAAATCTTTTGAATCTTTGAATTGAGTCTTTAAGTCTCTCTATACAACTTGTTTCATATCTCTTCTTATAAATGATTCTGAAAGTGAGGTTACTGATGGTTGTTGGAAATGGACAGAGATATCTATCAAAGAGCCAGATGGCCTATGTAGACTCTAATTGTCCATCATACAACTGTTCATTTAAAATTTCTGCATGGCATTTTTCCCTTTATCTTTTCCTTCTGTACATGACTAAACTATAAATTACCTAGATCTAAATTATTCTGTGGATCTCTATGTAACTTTGGAGTTGAAGTTCATGAAGTAAGAACTCTTAATTATTCATGAGGTCATGTTACATCATTTTGAAAATGTAACATCTGGCCTGGTGGTGGCCCCTGGAAACAGCAAAGGAAGTGTCACATTTTCTGTAAAAGTTAATATCACAATCTGCTTAGATGCCCTCTACAAACCTATGGACCCTTTTCTTAAGACTGTGATAGTTGATGTACATTGTTATATAAGTTACAGGTGTACAACAAAGTAATTTACAGTTTTAAAGCTTATACTCCACTTATAATTATTATAAACTGTTGGCTGTATTCCTTGTGTTGTACAATATATCTTTGTAGCTTAGTTATCCTATACATAGTAGTTTTCAGTTAATTAGGGCATGTCATGTCCTAGTTGTGTCCTGTGGGGTCTTTCCTTCCAGTGCACTCTCTAGGTGTGGTGCGCCAACTCAGTAATCGCATTGCGTGGGCTTAGTTGCTCTGTGGCATGTCGGATCTTACTTCTCAGACAAAGGATCAAACTTGTATCCCCTACATTTCAAGGAGGATTCTTAACCACTGGACCACTAGGAAAGTTCCCCAAAGTAGTTTATACTTAATTCCCCACCCCTATGTGCCCCTCCCAAAACTCATTGACTCTTATATCTCCAAGTTTTTCTGTTCTTCATTAGGAAAAAATTTAACATGAATAGTATATGTCCATAGCATAGTAAGATATTTATGACTAGAAACCATGAGGTAAGGAAAGCTGAGAATCTTGTAACTGAATCTGCTATTTCCAGACTATTTCTTCTTATTTCAAAGTCAAAATGCAGCTTTTGAGATATTTATTAATTTTAACATATGCTTTTTATTCATTAAAAATCTTGTGAGGTTGATTAGACATGAATAACTACTTTCTAATCTATTTTTGTACAATGGGTAATTATTTGGGAAAATAAACCCAAAATACAAGAAAACTAGCAATTTTTGGTAGAGTCTGTAATTTCCATGGTTCTTTGCCTATATTTACAAAATAAATTATAACTCATAAAGTACTGTAGAAAACCTTTCAAAAAACAAAAGAAATTTATAAACATTTAACTAGCTTTACATTTTTAAGTATAGATGTTTCCTAATTATTTACTATTGCAGACTGAGTTCAAGTTTCTCTTCAGTATTTATCACTATATCCTCAAGCAAGTGACATCCTCCCTAGATATCACCCAGTTTCCCCATAAATAGGTTTTTATATATTGTGAGGAACATAGGGGTCCCTAAACTTCAGGGAATAATTAATGCCTGATGATCTGAGGAGGAGCTGATGTAATAATAATAGAAGTTAAGCACTCAATAAATATAATGTACTGAATCATCCCCAAATCTCCCCGCAACCTTGCACCACCATCTGTGGAAAAATTGGCTTCCACGAAACCAGTCCCTGATGCTAAAAATATTGAGGACCACTGTACAGTAGTTCAGTCAGTCAGTTCAGTTCAGTCGCTCAGTTGTGTCCAACTCTTTGTGACCCCATGAATTGCAGCAAAGTCTCAGTAAAAGCTAATTATTATTTTATTGTCATTTACCCTTAATTTTGACTCATGAGCCTTTTCATGACAATCAGACTGAATGAAAAAGAAAGTCTAGTTAAATCTTACAATAAGTTGTTAGGAGGAAAGTATGGGAGTCTTCTCAGCTTCTCCAAAGGCAACCAGTGGTAAATTATAACTGTATTTCTGAAATAAAGATCCTGAAGTCTGAGAGAAACACTGGAGTTCAAAAGCTCCAGATGTATGTTAGGAGGTGCCAAGGCAACAGTTCAGAGATCTAGAATTCGTTTAGCCCTGTTATACCACAGAGTTATACTAGGGAAAGGTCTTTGGCCTGACTCCAGTACATATGAAGTTTCAGCAAACAAACCAGATATGTTAATAGCGACTATTGTTAAATCTTTTATGGCAGTGAACTTAGGATATAGGAAAGTCGCTCAGTTGTGTCCGACTCTTTGCGACCCCATGGACTATAACCTAGCAGGCTCCTTTGTCCATGGGATTTTCCAGGCAATAGTACTGGAGTGGATTGCCATTTCCTTCTCCAGCGGATCTTCCCGAACCAGGGATTGAACCCAGGTCTCCCGCATTGTAGACAGACGCTTTACTATCTGAGCCACCAGGGAAGTTTGGAATCAATTAAGGATAGTAGAAAGGGTTCAGTGAATTAAGGGATCACTGTCATCATCATAACTGTGTCTTCCCAACTCAACCCAAAGCCTTTTAAGGTAATATCCCAGAAGTCTTATGACGGTTAAAGACATGGTGACCACCCTGGAATGGTCTTGGTTCTTGTCAGTTGTCTCACCATAATTGTTTACAGCACATACTTTTGTTTTAAGAATGATATGACCATTCTAGTTAAAGAGGAAAATGAAACTTTTAGATTTATATCAGCTTCAAGATTGTGACTGGGTAACTTGCAAGGTACAAGATGAAAGACTAATACTTCTTTATCTTGTTTGTTGTTGTTTTCTAACCCTTTATACATACTATATATAAATATATAAATTATATATATATACACATATATAAGTTTTTCTACTATGCTTGATAAAGGCTTGAGAAATAATATTCAAAAAAAGAACAGATGGAGATATTAGAAAACAGACTAAATGAAATGGGAGCACTGAATATGAAATAGAAAAAGTGAAACAATCTAGGTAAAAGTAAAAGGTCAATATACTAAAAGCCAGTTGTTTTTAAACATGATTGCTCATTAGAAACATACTTGGAGCTTTGGAGAAAAAAAAATACCTGGGTATTTGTATTTTTCAAAATATTCCAAGATAATTCTTATAGTCATTGGGATTTTGAAAAGCAATTACAGGTTTTTCTATTAAATAGTAGTCTTGGTGATATAGAATTCTATTATTTTTCTGTTGACCGATCATGATACAATGGTATTATATGAGTAATAGTTACATGATCACAATAGTAAAAGATGTTTATCAGTTTTTACATCAATAGCCAAAAAATAATAATAATTACAATTGCAAGTCACAATGGGAACATGATTACCATAATATAAAAATATATAAATACAATATAAAATAATTACATACAACTTGAGGGGTCCAGCAGACTGCTGTGGTAAGTGGAACTGCATGTATCCCCATGTTTTCATCCACCCTGGAAATCTATGTCTTTTGGTTGATGATTATAACCCATTTGCATTTAAGGTAATTATTGATATGTATGATCCTATTACCATTGCATTAATTGTTTTGGGTTTATTTTCGGTAGGTCTTTTCCTTCTCTTGTGTTTCCTGCCTAGAGAAGTTCGTTTAGCATTTATTGCAAAGCTGGTTTGGTGTTGCTGAATTCTCTTAACTTTCACTTGTCTGGAAAACCTTTGATTTCTCCATCAAATCTGAGTGAGGCTTGTTGGGTATAGTATTCTTGGTTATAGGTTCTTCCCCTTCATCACCTTGACTATATTGTGCCATTCCTCTCTGGATTGGAGAGTTTTTGTTGAGAAATCAGATAGGAGTTCCCTTGTACATTGTTATTTTTCCCTTGTAGCTTTTAATATTTTATTCTTATCTTTAATTTTTGTCAGTTTGATTACTATGCATTTTGGCGTATTCCTCCTTGGGTTTATCCTGCCTGGGATTCTCTGTGCTTTCTGGATTTGGTTGAGTATTCCTTTGCCATGTTAGGAAGTTTTCATCTATTATCTCTTCAAATATTTTCTTGGGTCTTTTCTTTCTCCACCTTCTGAGATCCCTATAACATTAAAAAAAAAAGGCATCTAGTTCTGCTTTTTGACTATGCCAAAGCATTTGACTGTGTGAGTCACAAAAAACTGTGAAAAATTCTTAAAGAGTTGGAAATACCAGGCCACTTTCTCAGACCTGCCTCCTGAGAAATCGTATGCAGGTCAAGAAGCATGGAAAAGTTGGAACCAGACGTGGAACAAGAGACTGGTTCTGAATTGGGAAAGGAGTACATCAAGAATGTATATTGTCACCCTGCTTATTTAACTAATATGCAGAATATATCAAGCAAAATTCTGGGAGGGATGAAGCGCAAGCTAGAATCAAGATTGCCAGGAGAAATATCAGTAACCTCAGATATGCAGATAGCACCACCCTTATGGCAGAAAGTGAAGAAGTACTGAAGTGCCTCTTGGTGAAAGTGAAAAAGGAGAGTGAAAACGTTGGGTTAAAACTCAACATTCAGAAAACTAAAATCATGGCATCTAGTCCCATTACTTCATGACAAATAGATGAGGAAACAATGGAAACAGTGAGAAACTTTCTTTTATTGGACTCCAAAATCACTGCCGATGGGGACTGCAGCCATGAAATTAAAAGATGCTTGCTCCTTGGAAGAAAAGCTATGACCAACCTAGACAGCATATTAAAAGGCACAGACATTCCTGATGAAGGTCAGTCTAGTCAAAGCTATGGTTTTTCAATAGTCATGAATAGATTGAAAGTTGGACTATAAAGAAAGCTGAATGCTGATAAATTGGTGCTTTTGAACTGTGGTGTTGAAGGAGACTCTTGAGAGTCTCTTGGACTGCAAAGAGATCAAAGAGTCAATCTTAAAAGAAATCCGTTCTGAATAGTCATTGGAAGGACTAATGCTGAAGCTGAAGCTCCAATAATTTAGCCAGCTGGTAAGAAGAACTGACTCATTGGAAAAGACCCTGATACTGGAAAAGACTGAAGGCAGGAGAAGGGGATGACAGAGGATAAGCTGGTTGGATGGCAAAACCAGCTCGATGGACATGAGTTTGAGCAAGCTCTGGGAGTTGGTGATGGACAGGAAAGCCTGGCATGCTGCAGTCCGTGGAGTCACAAGGATTCAGACACAACTGAGCAACTGAAATAATAATGAATGTTCGTGGTATAACGTTGCCCCAGATGTCTCTTGTTGTTCAGTTGCTCAGTTGTGTCTGACTCTCTGTGACCCCTCTCCCCCGCCCCGACAACCCAGGAGCTGCAGCACACCAGACTTCCCTGTCATTCACTATCAAACTCACGCCCATTGAGTCAGTGGTGCCATCCAGCCATCTCATCTTCTGTCTTCCCCTTCTCCTCTTGCCCTCTATTTTTCTCAGCGTCAGGGTCTTTTTGAATGAGTCAGCTCTTCACTTCAGGTGGCCATTGTATTGGGGCTTCTGCTTCAGCACCAGTCCTTCCAATAAATATTCAGGGTTGATTTCCTTTATGACTGACTGGTTTGACTTTCTTGCTGTCCAAGGGACTCTCAAGAGACTTCTCTAGCACTACAGGTCTCCTAGGCTATCTTCTTTTTTTTCCCCCTATTTTTTTCTATATTCTGTTTTGTAGCAGTGATTTCCAGCATTCTGTCCCCCAGGTCACTTATTTGTTCTTATGCCTCAGTTATTCTGCTATTGATTTTTTCTTGTGTAATCATTCATCTCTATTTGTTTTTTAAGTCTTTGGTAAATATTTCTTGCATCTTCTCCATTCTATTTTTGAAATCCTGTATCATCTTCACTATCATTATTCTGAATTCTTTTTCTGAAAGGTTGGTTTATTTAGTTGTTTTTCTGGGGGTGGGGGTTTATATTGTCCCTTCATCCTGGATGTAACTGTCTACATTTTCATCCTGATTAACTTTCTGTATTATTTTTTTTTCTAGCCACAGTGGGATTGTGGTGGTTCTTGCTTCTTCTGTCTGCCTTCTGATGGATGAGGCTAAGAGCCTTCTGTAAATGGGAGGGACAGGGTAGGAAAAACTGGCTCTTGCTTTGGTGGACAGGGCCTTTCTCAGTAAAGCTTTAATCTAATTATCTTCTGATGGATGGGGTTGTGCTAACTCTCTGTTAGTTATTTGGCTTTAGATGGACACAGCCCTGGGATCCATAGGATCTTTAGTAGGGTTAATGGTGAATTCCAAGAGTATTATACTAGAAGGGGTCCTCTATGACTGCTGCTTCCAGCGCCCTCGTCCCTGTGCTGAGTCCCTGACAAACCATGCCTCCACAGGAGACTCTGTAACACTAGCAGATAGATTTGGTTCAGTCTCCTGTAGGGTGGCTGCTCCTTTCTCTGGGTCTTGGTACATGTAAGATTTTGTCTGTGCTCTCCAAGTTTGGAGCCTCTGTTTCCCCAAGTCCTACGGAAGTCCTATAATCAAATTGCACTGGCTTTCAGACTCCTTGGAGATTCCTGGTCTCTTTGTTGGATTCTCAGATTGGGAAGCTTGACATGGGGCTCCAAATTTTCACTACTGTGGGAAAACTTCTTTGGTATTATTTTTCTCCAGTGTGTAGGTCACCCACCCAGTGGGTATGGGGATTTTTAAATCATGATTTTGCCTCTCCTACCATCTCACTGTGGCTTCTTCTTTGTCTTTGCACATGGGACTCAAGTGTCCTCCTGTCGATGTTTGTTCTATAACTAGTTGTGATTTTGATGCTCTCATAAGAGGAGATGAGCGCACATTCTTCTACTCTACCAACCTGAACCAGAAAGAGACAAGGTAAGAGTTATTTAAAAGGCTTGGATTTTGTAGTGAGTTTTTTTTTTTTTTTTTAGGTTGGACAAAAGGAAATTTTGATTCGAAGTCAGAGTGGTATAAATCCTCAGAGTAAAAATCATCTTACATTCTTTTGGACAGACCCATAGGCCCTGTGGGAGTAGCCCCCAATGGCTAGACTGAATCATTGATTACTCTTGGTAATTGCTAAGAAAGAGCAAAAAGGCTTTGGGTTTAAAGAAGTATGAGTACAGGAAACTGTACTTTGAAAAATACCTTGCAACTTAAGAAAGAAAGAAAGAGGTAAAGGAGGTCTTTAGAATTTCCTGGAATTATGAAATGTGCATTCATGATTCCATTTTGGGCTGTGTGTGTGTGTGTGTGTGTGTGTGAGCATGCATGTGAGTGTGCATGCATACATAAAGGGTACACTGCAGCAGTGAAATACAGGGAAGGAATGCAACAGGGGAAAGGGTGGTAAATATAAGAGTAAAGGGAAAACTGAAGCTGGCATTCATTCTTATATCCTTTTGGCCAGATGACTATATTAAACCACACATGCTTGTCCCAGCATGCTATATTTTCCAAGGAAGAGGTACACCAACCTTCGTAATTTACTGAGGATTCAACACTTCATCTCTTAATTTCTAACCTATGACTTATCCTTATCCTCTCATCCCTTAGTTACTTCAATCTTTATTTGAATGGTGCTTTCCAAATACTGGTATCTCATACTTGTAGTTTCATACAAAATAAAAATATTGTTTACCCTACTAAAATTACCTTATTTCATTGTTTCATTATGAACTATGCCATTTTCTAGAAGAGTTGTACCTTGGAAATAATAAATTCTGGCATATTATCACTTACCAAAACCTTTTATTCTTTCAATCATTTTACTCCACTATCCCAACAATGTTGGTTGGTCAACTATCTTGCAAAATCTATCTAAAATTCCTCTTCTGACCCTTCCACATGCATCATTTTCTCCAGTCTTCCCTGCCTTCCCTCTCAAACTTAAGATTCAGTATGCTTCCACTTTAACCAGTCTTGGCCTCACTTGTTATATAAAGACGCCAATATGAAAATTCTGCAAGTTTCTGAGTATGTCTAATTTAATGTTCATTCAGAAATAAGGGAAATATCCATAGGATTGGTTAATAGACTCAACAGATCCAAGATTCCATTTATGACGTGATTTCAATAAGTTACTAAACTGGCAAACTATGGTGGCATTTTAGGTCTCATTGTATTAGTATGTAAGGAAGCTTCTTTAAGGAGACCCAGAGAATTCTATGATCAAAGGGTTTTTGTAGTGTTTTATAATTTGAAGGAACAAAGATATACATACATTTATGTTGTACATATATATAAGAGGGAAATTACAGTTGGTAGTGTTAAGCACATCTTAGATTTTAATAGACATATCAATCTGTTTGCTACTGCTCCTAGTAAACAGCATGAGCTTTCCTATGTTGCTTTATGGGTAGCCAACACTTGACAACATCAACTTTTTTTAGTTGTAGCTATGCTAATATTAAAATAGGAATGTGTATAAATGTGTTCTAAGAAACTTGTACAAGCATATTTACAATAGCACTACTTTTAATAACTCAAAACTAGAACTAAACCAGATGTTTATCTACAGTAGAATAGATAATTTGTGTATTCATATATCAAACATCAAAGAAAATTGACAAACACAGCTATAAACAAAATTGACAACACCTCATACACATATTGAGCACAATATGAAGTCAGAAACAGAAGAATAATATACTGTATTGTACTATCCAATACAATTTCAAAAAACAAAAAACAGAGCTGAAGTCAATATTGAAACTGTAGAAAGAGACTCGAAGGGGGCTGGTCATATCTGTTTTTGTCCTGGGAACTGGTTTTGTGTGTATTCTCAGTGTGATAATTTATTGATTTAAACATTAATGTTTTCTGTAGTTCCCTTTAATGAAAAGTTAACAAGAAATTCAAAATCATTACCATTAAACTGACATCATTAAACATTCATTTTCACCAGCCTCAAATAGCCCCTCAGTGAAGCCTGTAACTGTTATTTTCACTGAAGTAATAGAAAATCTATTATTTTCCTAGTTGGTTTACTCCCATTCCCTACAGCTACTATTTCAGACTTTTGCCAGCTTCTTCAACCATCAGTTTCAGAGCTCCTCTTTTATGATGTGTGTACACGCTACTCTCACTCCAAATATTAAATATAACCTCTCAATCATAAGAAAAGTTCACCCAATTTTCTGTCATCATACACACAATCTTCCTGCAGGATTGAAGTTAATTATTTAAAGACAAATTTATTGGTAAGAATTAAGTTTTGCTCAGAGTGATAAAAAGCAAACAAATAACAATACTCTTAAGCAAGACTGAACTTCAACTCTCTGTCCTGTAGACAATGGTGAGTGGATATCAGTGGTTCAGGCCCATCAGACTTTCTACTCTTGGAAACCTCAGAAAGGCAGAATATTCCTTTTGTCCTCATGGTTCAACACAACCATATCTGCATTCCAGACAGCAGCATAGCAGAAAGGCAAAGACACAGGGAAAATATGAGGATGGGGAGGGGACTTGTTATGGGCAATGCACATTCCTCTAGGTCTGCTTTTGCTGATTTTCTGTTCTTTACTTCAGGGCTTCTCTGGTGAATGCACATTCCTCTAGGTCTGCTTTTGCTGATTTTCTGTTCTTTACTTCAGGGCTTCTCTGGTGGCTCAGAGGTTAAAGCATCTGTCTCCAATGCGGGAGACTCGGGTTCGATACCTGGGTTGGGAAGATCCCCTGGAGAAGGAAATGGCAATCCACTCCAGTATTCTTGCCTGGAAAATCCCATGGACGGAGAAGCCTAGTAGGTTTCAGTCCACAGGGTCGCAAAGAGTCAGACATGACTGAACGACTTCACCTTCACCTTCACACCATATACACTCTAATGGAATCACATTATTCCCAGACCATCCTCATGGACTCTCTCTCCCATTTGTAATAATAATTCTTATAAATTTAATTTATAAGAACTTCTATGAAGTGCAGAAACCTCCAGTGCAATAAACCTATCTATGTGCACATGCAAAAGGTGACTTATACCCACTTTCATTCACTATATAATCCAGTGTAATCTGGATTTTTGCCAACAAAAATACCCTGAAATTATGTCACTGCAATGACTTAAATCTCTCTTGCAAAATAAAACTCATAGACATTTTCCATGCCTTATCTATTTTGACTTCTTAACATCATTTCATTCTGAAGACTACTGCATTCTTTACAGATGGTCTTTCCTCTTGATTTCTGAACATCTTTCTCTTGATTTCTTACCCTAATCAAAAGACATTGATAGTTTCCAGGGAACCATTTTTAAAGGTAATATTTGGGGTGAGGGCTGCAAGGTGCATGACTATCTTGTGCTTGACTAGTGGTGAGGTGACAGGAATCTTAAATCTTCAACCTTCTGGTTCCAACCAGTCTGGGGTCCAGTGTTTGTGCTCAGCAGTCACCAAGGCTCCTACCCAAGTTTACCTGGATAGGAGTCTTCTTAGTTTCTGCAGAACAACTCAAAGATATGTATAAGATTGTAGTTTATCCCTTGAGGAAGAAATCGGACTGTTTTATCACTGAGTATTGTTTAAGCTACCATTTGTTGTCTTGCTGGATTCCTTTGCCTTTGTTTCTGAATTCCCTCACTTCCCTATCAGTAACTGCTTAAGGTGCTTTGAGTTCCCCAGGCAGGCAAAGAATCTGCCTGCCAATGCAGGAAGCACAGAGACATGAGTTCCATTCTTGAGTCAGAAAGATCCCCTGGAGGAGGAAATGGCAGCCCACACTAGAATTCTTGCATGGGGGAATCCCATGAACAGAGGAGTCTGAGGGGCTACATCCATGGGGTCACAAAGAGTCAGACACAACTGAGCAGACAAATAAGTCTACTCTTTGGAGCTAAAGGAAAGCTGAAGAGACCTTTTTGTTCAAACAAGAAATATCTATGAGGAAACTTCAGCGTTCTACTTAATTTCATTTGCCAACATCCATTGGATCATTGAAAAAGCAAGAGAGTTCCAGAAAAACATCTAATTCTGCTTTATTGACTATGCCAAAGCCTTTGACTGTGTGGATCACAATAAACTGTGGAAAATTCTGAAAGAGATGGGAATACCAGACCACCTGACCTGCCTCCTGAGAAATCTGTGTTAAGATCAAGAAGCAACAGTTAGAACTGGACATGGAACAACAGACTGGTTCCAAATCAAGAAAGAAGTACATCAAAGCTGTATATTGACATCCTGCTTATTGAACTTATATGCAAAGTACAACATGAGAAATGCTGGGCTGGATGAAGCACAAGCTAGAATCAAGATTGCCAGGAGAAATATCAATAACCTCAGATATGAGGATGATACCACACTTATGGCAGAAAGTGAAAAATAACTAAAGAGCCTCTTGATGAAAGTGAAGGAAGAGAGTGAAAAAGTTGGCTTAAAACTCAACATTCAGAAAACTAAGATCATGGCATCTGGTCCCATCACTTCACGGCAAATTGATGAGGAAACAATTCGGGAACAGTGACATACTTTCTTTTCATGGGCTCCAAATCACTGCAGATGGTGACTACAGCCGTAAAATTAAAAGACTGTTGCTCCTTGGAGGGAAAGATATAACAAACCTAGACAGCATATTAAAGAACAGAGGCATCACTTTGCCAACAAAGGTCCATCTAGTCAGAGCTATGGTTTCTCCAGTAGCCATTTATAGATGTTAGAGTTGGACTATAAAGAAAGCTGAGAGCTGAGTAATTGATGCTTTTGAATTGTGGTGTTGGAGAAGACTCTTGAGAGTCCCTTGGACAGCAAGGATATTGAACCAGTCAATTCTAAAGAATATCAGTCCTTAATATTCATTGGAAAGACTGATGCTGAGCTGAAGCTCCAATAATTTGGCCACTTGATGCAAAGAACTGACTCATTTGAAAAGACTCTGATGCTGTGAAAGATTGAAGGATGTATGAGAAGAGGATGACAGAAGATGAGATGGTTGGATGACAACACTGACTCAGTGGACATGAGTTTGAGTAAGCTCCGGGAGTTGGTGATGGACAGGGAAGCCTGGCATGCTGCAGTCCATGGGGTCACAAAGAGTCAGACATAACTAAGAGACTGAAATGAACTGAAGTGAACATTTTTTTTAAAGCCCCCTTTTCCACCCTGCTTAGTACTGCCAAGCACTCTGTTCTATTCCACTTTCTGTTCATTCTTTACCTAATTCTTAACAACTTCAGCTCTTTCAGTTTCATTATGTTATAGGCAACTCCCAGGACAGTAATTTTATCTAAAGTATCTCTACTGAGACCTAGGATTGCCTGATTATTGAAAATAACTCTCAGCACACCAAACTCACATCTTCTCCCCAAATATGTACTTATTTTGTTTTCTAAATCAGGAATGGCCTTACACTGTAAATCATTCTGCAATTAAAAGATCTCCAAGTCATCTTTCTTTTTTCTTTTTCTCTTTCCCTTTGTTCACTGAACTACAAGTGCTGCTGATTTTACCTGCTTGAATTACTTGAATTTTGATTCTTAGCTTCAACACCAGGGCACTATAATCACTTACCTGAATCACATAAATTTTCAAATGTGGTTGTCTCCTGCCACTCTTCACCACACCATGTCTTTTCCACTCTGTAGTAATAAGGATTTTCTGAAAGTGCAAATCAGATATTGTCACTATTTCAACATGATCACTGGAATAATTTCTACAGTCTTAGGTTTATTTCTGCTACCAGGTTCCTGCCTACTGCTTTAGTGTTATCTCTTGTCACTGACACATTTAAATTTTGTGTTCCTTCTCATACTTGGTGATGAACCGTGCTTTGTCAGCACACAGTGTTCTCTCTCTGAACAGTATCTTCCCCACCCGGACCCCTGACATTCCTAGTCCCCAACCTTAGCCTGTGACTCCAAATCAACATAAAACTAATGCACTCCAGATCCTTTCATACTAGTATACCCTTGTCCTATGATTCTTAATCACTCTCTATTTTTCTTATAAAACATCATACTGTTTGGCAATTGCTTCTTTAAAATTTTTATTTTCCTGACAGGCTATTAACTCTGTTTATGTAGAAGTTGAGTTATTTTGCTCAACGTTTTTTCTTCAGAACTTAACTCAGTGTCTAACAATAAAAATGTCCCTGGGAAGGAATAACAAATACAATTCAATAAAACGTTATATATACCTAGAAGCTGGATATATCTTTGTTCAATGCCTGAGATAAATAATTGCTTGTTAAATAATGAAACTAATCTAAGTCCATTACCCCTACTTCAAGAGACTTTGGAAGTGTGTCCACATCAGTGATTTAAAATACATGAAGAGACTGTTCTATACATCTGTGTCGCTTTTGCTGTCTTGAATCCAGGGTTATTGTCACCATCTTTCTAAATTCCACATATATGTGCTGCTGCTGCTAAGTCGCTTCAGTTGTGTCTGACTCTGTGCAGCCCTGCAGATGGCAGCCCACCAGGCTCCGCCATCCATAGGATTTTCCAGGCAAGAGTACTGGAGTGGGGTGTCGTTGCCTTCTCCAATATATATGTGTTAGTATACTGTATTTGTGTTTTTCTTTCTGGCTTGCTTCACTCTGTAAGGGTGGGATGATTTGGAAGAATGACATTGAAACATGTATAATATCATATAAGAAACGAATCGCCAGTCCAAGTTTGATGCAGGATACAGGATGCTTAGGGCTGGTGCACTGGGATAACCCAGAGGGATGGGATGGAGAGGGAGGTGGGAGGGGGGTTCAGGATGGGGAACACGTGTACACCCATAGCAGATTCATGTTGATGTATGGAAAAACCAATACAGTACTGTAAAGTAATTAGCCTCCAATTAAAATAAATAAATTTAAATTAAAAAAATGCATGAAGAGACAAAGGCATGAGGACCACTGAATAGAGAAAATATAGTATTCAACAAGCAGTGATTTAATAATTGGACTTCTGTATGTATTGATAAAATAATGCACTTAGACATATATGGTACATTTCACAAAATTTATCTCAAGAAAGATGATAGACACAAATTAGAATGCAAAGTTCTATAACTTCTGAGCCTGGCAGGCTATAGTCCATGGAGTTGCAAAGCATAGAACACAACTGAGTGACTGAGCATGAATGCACTGTGACATTCCTCAGCATCTAATTCTCTGTATTATGTTGATTACAGCTGGCAAAACTTAAAGTGATGTCTGTATTACTGATTATTCTATAACTTAAAATACTGAGTAAAGTATCTAAGTAAAGTTCAAAGCAACTATATAACTTCTAGAAGAAAACAGGATAAAATCAACATTGCTTTGAGTTTTTGGTGATTTTTTTTTTTTTTTTTTTTTAGATACAATGCCAAAAGCACAGTTCATTAAACAAAAATGGTTATTTTGGAACTCATGAAACTTAAAAATATCTTCCATGTGAATGACATTGTTAAGAGAATAAATAGGCAAGCTACAGACTTGAAGACAATACTTAAAAACATATTTGATAAGGAACTTACAATATTTGATCTCAAACATACAAAGAACTCTTAAGTATCAACAGCAAGAAAACAACAATATTACAATATAGCAAAATATTTGAACAGATACCTCACCAAAGAGGGGAGGGTATTCAGTGTATTGTGAAGAGGCATTCAATGTATTTGTCATTGGAGAAGTGAAGATATAAAACTAGAACACTTATTGCTACCGCTAAGTCACTTCAGTCGTGTCCGACTCTGTGCAACCCCATAGACGGCAGCCCACCAGGCTCCCCCATCCCTGAGATTCTCCAGGCAAGAACACTGGAGTGGGTTGCCATTTCCTTCTCCAATGAATGAAAGTGAAAACTAAAGTGAAGTCGCTCAGTCGTGTCTGACTCTTCACGACCCCACGGACTGCAGCCCACCAGGTTCCTCCATCCAAGGAATTTTCCAGGCAAGAGTGCTGGAGTGGGTTGCCAATTGGAATAACTAAAATCCTCAAATCTAAAAATGCCAAGTATTGACGAGGATGCAAAGCAACAAGAACTCTCATTCATTGCTTGTGGGAATGCAATAGGTACAACCACTTTACAAGACATGCTTACAGATCTTTGCAGAGCTAATCATTGCCTTAATATATGATAAGCAATAGTGCTTCCAGATATTTACAAAACTTATTTGAGTACATAAGTAAGTGATGTAAGTGAAGTTATTCAGTCTTGTCTGACTCTGCGACCCTGTGGACTGTAGCCCACCAGGCTCCTCCATCCATGGGATTCACCAGGCATGAATACTGGAGTGTATTGCCATTTCCTTCTCCAGGGTATCTTCCCAACACAGGGATCAAACCCAGGTCTCCTACATTGCACGCAGATGCTTTAACCTCTGAGCCACCAGGGAAGCCCCATTTGAATACATATATCCACACAATAAAACAGAATGTACAATTATTGATAAAGCTTAATTTATAGTGTCTAGATGCATTTACAATATCTTACAATAGGTGAATGAATAAATAAACTACAGTACATCCCTATAATGGAATATTCTTAAGCAATGAAAAAGACTTAACTATCAAATTCGTATGACAACATGGATGAATCTTAAATGCATATTATCAAATAAAAAATTAAGTTGAAAAGACTATATACAGTTTGATTCCAGATGTATATTATTCTGTAAAGAAAACAGTGGTTGACAAGGGCTCAAAGAGGGTGAGAAGGTTGAATAGATGAACATTACATTTTTAGGGTAACATAACTATATTGTGACTTCCTTGGTGGCTCAGACGGTAAAGCGTCTGCCTACAATGCGGGAGAACCAGGTTTGATCCCTGGGTTGGGAAGATCCCCCAGAGAAGGAAATGGCAATCCACTCCAATACTATTGCCTGGAAAATCCCGGACAGAGGAGCCTGATAAGCTACAGTCCATGTGGTCACAAAGAGTTGGATACGACTGAGCAACTTCACTTTCGCTTTCAAATATATTGTATGATACTGTAGTGGTTGATATAAAATATTATTTTTTTCAGAACTCATAGAAATTTAAAGTACAAAGTGTGAGCCTTTGTACTATAATTTTGTATTATAACCTTTAGCATATGCACATTTAAAGCCTCGGTTGAAGTTTTCAGATTCCAAGATAAAATGCAGAATATAACAAAGGGGTCTAACTATCACATTTGTGTGAAACAAAGTTGCTGAACGTAGTGAGGGAAAGGTGTTAAGCTCAGTAACTTTGGAACTGAGTAGAGTCTATAGAGAACGCAATGACACCCCACTCCAGTACTCTTGCCTGGAAAATCCCATGGATGGAGGAGCCTGGTAGGCTGCAGTCCATGGGGTCGCTATGGGTCAGACACGACTGAGCGACTTCACTTTGACTTTTCACTTTCATGCACTGGAGAAGGAAATGGCAACCCACTCCAGTGTTCTTGCCTGGAGAATCCCAGGGATGGTGGAGCCTGGTGGGCTGCCATCTATGGGGGTTGCACAGAGTCAGACAGGACTGAAGCAACTTAGCAGCAGCAGAGTCTATAGAAAAGTCTAAAGGGGAGAGGAAATGATCTCAAGCACTGTGTTCCAGCTAACAGAGTTGTTTTTTCCTGAGGGCATGAATTAACATTTCATAAGCCACTGCATATTACACTGGAATTAGTGTGAACAGGTGGCAGGTGACTGGAAGCCAATCTTTCACTGTTGGAATGGGAAGTTTCAGACAAGCAATAAGAGGAGGCTAGGAAAACCATGAAGAACCATGTGATCATGGGTTAGAGTTGGAGACATTAGTATGCACTTATGAGTAACATAATTAAGATGCAGTTGACTATCCAAAGAAATATATGTGTGTATATACATGGTTAGTGCATACTCATTTATATTTACATTTTCATCATCTGAGAAGGCCTAGGTGCATTAGCAATGAGCACACTTTCTCTAAGAACTTGTTTTTTCTTTATTTAAAATTTATTTATTCATCTATTTTTGGAGGCTAATTACTTTACAATATTGTATTGGTTTTGCCATACATTGACATGAATTTACCATGGGTGTACATGTGTTCTCCATTCTGAAACCCCCTCCCACCTCCCTCCCCATCCCATCCCTCTGGGTCATCCCAGTGCACAAGCCCTAAGCATCCTGTATCATGCACTGAACCTGGACTGGCAATCCATTTCATATATGATATTATACATGTTTCAATGCCATTCTCCCAAACCATCCCACCCCTGCCTTCTCCCACAGAGTCCAAAAGACTATTCTATACATCTGTGTCTCTTTTGTAGCTTCACATACAAGATTATTGTTATCATCTTTCTAAATTCCACATATATGTCTTAGTATACTGTATTGGTGTTTTTCTTTCTGGCTTACTTCACTCATAGGCTACAGTTTCATCCATCTCATTAGAACTGATTCAAATGTATTCTTTTTAATGGTTGAGTATTATTCCATTGTGTATATGTACCACAGCTTTCCTATCCATTCATCTGCTGATGGACATCTAGGTTGCTTCCATGCCCTGGCTATTATAAACAGTGCTGTGATGAACATTGTGGTACACGTGTCTCTTTCAATTCTGGTTTCCTTGGTGTGTATGCCCAGCAGTAGGATTGCTGGGTCATAAGGCAGTTCTAGTTCTAGTTTTTTTAAGGAATCCTCACACTGTTCTCCATAGTGGCTGTACAGTTTGCATTCCCACCAAGAGTGTAAGAGGATTCTCTTTTCTCCACATCCTCTCCAGCATTTATTGCTTGTAGACTTTTGTATAGCAGCCATTCTGACTGCTGTGAAATGGTACCTCATTGTGGTTTTGATTTGCATTTCTCTGATAATGGGTGATGTTGAGAATTTTTTAATGTGTTTGTTAGCCATCTGTATTTCTTCTTTGGAGAAATATCTGTTTGGTTCTTTGGCCCATTTTTTGATTGAGTTGTTTATTTTTCTGGAATTGAGCTGCAGGAGTTGCTTGTATATTTTTGAGATTAATTCTTTGTCAGTTGCTTCATTTGTTATTATTTTCTCCCATTCTGAAGGTTGTCTTTTCACCTTGCTTATAGTTTCCTTTGTTGTGCAGAAACCTTTAATTTAATTAGATCCAATTTGTTTATTTTTGCTTTTATTTCCAACATTCTGGGAGGTGGGTCATAGAGGATCCCGCTGTGATTTGTGTCAGAGAGTATTTTGCCTATGTTTTCCTCTAGGATTTTAATAGTTTCTGGTCTTACATTAGATCTTTAATCCATTTTGAGTTTACTTTTGTGTATGGTGTTATAAAATGTTCTAGTTTCATTTTTTTTTTACAAGTGGTTGACCAGTTTTCCAAGCACCACTTGTTAAAGAGATTGCCTTTTCTCCATTGTATATTCTTGCCTCCTTTGTCAAAGATAAGGTGTCCATAGGTGGGTGGATTTATCTCTGGGCTTTCTATTTTGTTTCATTGATCTATATTTCTGTCTTTGTGCCAGTACCATACTATCTTGATGACTGTGGTTTGTAGTAGAGCCTGAAGTCAAGCAGGTTGATTCCTTCAGTTCCATTCTTCTTTCTCAAGATTGCTTTGGCTATACAAGTTTTTTTTTTTTTTTTTCTATACAAATTGTGAAATTATTTGGTCTAGTTCTGTGAAAAATGCTGTTGATAGCTTGCATTGAATCTATAGATTGCTTTGGGTAGTATACTCATTTTCACTATATTAATTATTCCAATCAGTGAACATGATATATTTCTCCATCTATTTGTGTTCTATTTGATTTCTTTCACCAGTTTTTTATAGTTTTCTATATATAGTTCTTTTGTTTCTTTAGGTAGACATATTCTTAAGTATTTTATTTTTTTCATTGTAATGGTGAATGGAATTGTTTTCTTAATTTTTCTTTCTGTTTTCTCATTGTTAGAGTATAAGAATGCAAGGGATTTCTGTGTGTTGATTTTATATCCTACAACTTTACTATATTCATTAATTAGTTCTAGTAATTTTCTGATGGAGTCTTTAGGGTTTTCTATGTAGAGGATCATGTCATCTGCAAAGAGTTCGAGTTTTACTTCTTTTCCAACCTGGATTATTTTTATTTCTTTTTCTGCTCTGATTGTTGTGGCAAAAACTTCCAAAATGATGTTGAATAGTAGTGGTGAGAGTTTGTACCCTTGTCTTGTTCCTGACTTTAGGGGAAATGCTTTCAATTTTTCATCACTGAGAATAATGTTTACTGTGGGTTTGTCATATATAGCTTTTATTATGTTGAGGTATGTTGCTTCTATTCCTGCTTTCTGGAGGGTTTTTATCATAAAGGGATGTTGAATTTTGTCAAAACTTTCTCTGCATCTATTGAGATAATCATATGATTTTTATTTTTCACTTTGTTAATGTAGTGTATTACATTGATTTATTTGTGGATACTGAAAAATCCTTGCAACCCTGGAACAAGACCCACTTGGTCATAATGTATGATCTTTTTAATATGTTGTTGTATTCTGTTTGCTAGAATTTTGTTAAGGTTTTTTGCATCTATGTTCATCAGTGATAGTGGCCTGTAGTTTTCTTTTTTGTGGCATTTTTGTCAGGTTTTGGTATTAGGGTGATGGTGGCCTCATAGAATGAGTTTGGAAGTTTACCTTCCTCTGCAATTGTCTGGAAGAGTTTGAGTAGGATAGGTGTTAGCTCTTCTCTAAATTTTTGGTAGAATTCAGCTGTGAAGCCATCTGGTTCTGGGCTTTTGTTTGTTGGAAGATTTCTGATTACAGTTTCAATTTCCGTGCTTGTGATGAATCTGTTAAAATTTTTCATTTCTTCCTTGTTCAGTTTTGGAAAGTTATACTTTTCTAAGAATTTGTCCATTTCTTCCAAGTTGTCCATTTTATTGACATAAGAATTTGTTTTCTAACACCTTTCTCCAATAATCATAACAAGAAACTTGAAGAAATGACTTGCCTAGGACAGTGAGAGGAAGTGCACAAAGCTTACTAGGAAATTTGTATGGTGCTACAGAATAAGCAGGTGCTCGATACAATAATACACAGTGCTGGGGACAAAGCAAAGAGACTCCAGAGCCAACAAAGAATTCTGTGTCAAGGCTGGGACAATTTGAACAAAAAGTAAGTGAAGTTCTATTTATTATAACCCAAAGCATAAAATAAATATATGTGAACCTACACTTCTCAGATGGCAGAATCTGTATGCCAACAATGCAAGAGGTGTGAGAGACCTGGGTTTAACTCTTTGGTGAGGAAGATCACTTGGAATAGGAAATGGCAGCTGGCTCCAGCCTGGAATATTCCATGGACAGAGGAGCCTGGTGGGCTACATGAGGTCACAAAAAGTCAGAAAAAATGAGTGACTGAGCACAAATACTTATATAGATCCTTGGTGTGGAATAATGAAATGGTATTTAACCTTTGAAGTCTACTTCCCCCAATCCCATAACCAAAGTCTAATTATTAAAAACAAAAAACAGTCATCAGATAAATGTTAGTTGAGGGCCATTTTACACAACAACTGGTCAGCACTCACCAAAATTATCAAAACTACGGAAAATAAAGCCTAAAAATTGTCAGTCAAGAGGAACCTAAGGACAAATGATGGCTAAATATATTTTGATAAATTGAATGGAATCCTGGAACAGGAACATTGGGTAAAAATTAGGGAAATGTAAATAAATTATCAACTTTATGTAATAATAATTTATCCTCATTTGTTTATTATTTGTAATAAATATACCATACAATGTAAGATGCTAATAACTGGGGAAACTGAGTATGGAGTGTACAAGAAAGGAATTATCTGCATACTCTTTCAATCTTTCTGTAAATCTAAATCTGTTCTAAAATAAAAAGTTTAAAAATACATGAAAAGATGTTACTTTTAAAAATTATATATCCATTTTCAAAATTCAGAGAATTATTGACAGACACAAAAATGAATTTAACCACTAGTAATTTTCTTTTTCTTTTAAATTATTCTATTATATTGAATTTGATGTGCCATTTTACCCTACATCATTTTTCTTTTAACTTTGATTATTAATTCAGACCCACTTGATTTGTTCCTTTTACATAGTTTATCACTCTTCTTCTGTCTTCCCTATCTATTATCTCTTCTTTCATTATATTCTTTTCTGATTTTTCTGCTGCATTTTGAATAGCTTCTTAAGATCACTTGGAATTACTAACTCAGTTTTCCAAAATGCCTCATAGGCTTTCCTCAGTTTCTAGTGAGATCTTCAATTCTGCTTTGATGTTCAATGCTTTCATAGGCTACTCTTGTTTTCATTTCAGGCTATGTTGTCTTATACTCTAGTTTTTTATGTTTCACCCATTTTCTTTAATTTGTCATTTAAACTTTATAGAGTGTAACAACATAAAAATTGTTCATTTCCCTTGTTATACATCTTAAGCTCTATATTCTTTTATGAGTTGGAATTTTGGGGATATCTCCATAGTTTTTCTATAGATGTCCCGAATTTCCCTTATAGATGTCCCAATATTTTTGCTAGTTTTCTGTTTATTCAATTTGTTTACAGATAAATCTGACAGATATTACTGTCCCATAATTGTATGATTGCTTTTTTAACTGACACTTGGGGCTGATTTGTGTGGCCCAATTTATGTCTCTTGTTATAAACACTCTGTGCCCCATGTATTTCCAGAGTCTATTGCAATGTCAGATAAGCAATTATTCATTTAGTAGATCTAATGTTTTTCTTCATACTTCCTAGGTGGCACTAGTGATAAAGAACTCCCTGGACAATGCAGATTAAGGGATGCAGTTTTGATCTTTTGGTTGGGAAGGTTCCCTGGAGGAGGAAATGGCAGCCCACTCCAGTGTTCTTGCCTGGAGAATCCCATGGACAAAGGATCTTAGTGGGCTATGGTCAACAGGGTCGCAAAGAGTTGGGCACTACTAAAGTGACTTAGCACACAGATCTAATACTTTTCTTTCATACTAGACTATAAGACCCAAGCAGGCTTCAATCACATGTCTCTTATAAAACACTGAATTCACTGCACCTAGCTTGATGCCTACAGCAGATTCTCAGCATTGCAGAAGGAATGGAATTGAGCCATGAGTAGAAAGCTAAGACTATAGGAAACCCCAAGTAGACTGCAGTCCACATGTGGAGTCAACGATTTTAGGTATATCTTTGTTGAAAATATCTAAAGTGTATATTCTTTTGATTCAGAAAATTAAATATTATTGATTATTGGTGAATTTATACAATAAACTGTATAATTCATTTTGACTCATCTCTTCAATTTTTTAGACATATTTTCCTTTCGGTGAGTTAGAAGTAAGTTATATGAAATTTGTTTGTTTATTAACAAATGTGGTTAGTCTGTGCTGAGTTGCTTCAGTTGTGTCTAACTCTTTCCACAGCCTGTCAGAATCCATTGTCCGTGGGATTCTCCAGGAAAGAATACTGGAGTAGGTTGCAACATCCTCCTCCAGGGGATCTTCCTGACTCAGGGACTGAATCTGTATCTCTTATATCTCCTGCTTCGGCAAGTGAGTTCTTCACCACTAGTGCCACCTGGGAACCCCACAGTCAGTGAGGTTTTTGTAATTGTTTTTATGGGAGAGAGGTATTGTGGAGAATATGCTAACAGTTACAGGATGATTTAAAAATGTAAGAGTCAAATACCTAAAAGAAGCACTTCAAGAGTCTTCTTAGAGAGCTAACCACAAACTGGAAGATGCTATAAAATTTAATTTTCTGTCTTCTGTTTTACTTGGAAAACTGTGATCTTGCCTACTTATGGTGGTCTAGAAACAATTGTGTTGAAGGATACCTGGCTGAAATAAGAATGTGATAGTGAAATTGGGATTTATTTTTAAATAACAAAAATTCCTACCTGTATTTTACTGTTCTTTTAATGAGTGAGTTTTAGTGTGTTTACAGGATTCCACTGACTTTTGTGCTCTTTTTTTTAATGTTGTAAAAATGTTTAATATTGTAAAAAATGGTGAGGGTTACAAAAATTGTACAACTTAAATATTTACATTACAGTTCTCCATGAATTTGTCAATTTGGAACAGATTTTAGGTTCTATTATTTTAGGTTTTTAAAAAATGCATACTTGGAATGTATTAAGTAATGTGAAATAGAAAAATGTATAATAAAGAATCTGGGACAATAATATTAGGAAATAATCAGTGTTTACTAAATGATCCAAAAGTTGTAAGGTATTTGTTTAAGTATATTTCTGCATATTTATAATAGTGAGAATACTTTATGTCAAAATACATGAAGTTTTCTAAAACTGTACTGAGAAAGATTTTTCTCAACATAAACATTTTTGTTACTAATCAATAAATTTTGTTTAAAAAAATTCAACATTCAAAGAAAGAAGTTATCAAAAATAAAATTGCATAAAAGTGGGGGGGATATAATTTTAAGGAGGAAAATTGTTGAATTAGCAAGTAGAAAACAGAATTGTTAAGTATGATTAGCATCTGATTATTTTTTATATGTTTAATATATATTTTAAGGATAAAAATAGAATCATCCAGAAAATAATAATAAAAACAACAGCACACTTGTCAGCCAGACAAAGCATATTTTATCATACTTGCTTCAACTTGCTCTCCATTTCATCCAAGAAATGTTGCAAAGTTCAAAGACCCTGTATCAGGCCACTTTTATTTCTCCCTTTCCTTAGTTAACTTTTACTTGAAAATTATAATTTTTATTTATTTCAATATATTTTCTATACATGTATGTACCCAGAATGTAATTTAATTATCATTTTTGAGTATTCTTAAGTATTATTATGTTGAACATATATTTTTATAATATCTTTTTCAATCCAAATCCATATTAATATAAAATAGAATGAATATACATATTAATTCATTTGAAATTAGTAGATTGAATGAATATTACTGGATTAATAAATTTCTAAAGGTTTAACAATGATTCTTTTCAGATGCTTAAGGTAAATAGTGACTTTTCATTTTTGTAGTGCATTTTAGAATTTTGTATGATGGAATTTAATTCTCTCATGATTAAAATGCATATGAAATATGTTTGAGGATAATATGTAAAAAGCTCTGCAAAAATGGAGAAAATGATAATAATATACACAATTTTTTAAATAAAATTAGGGATTACAAATTATGTGTTAAAAATCAGTAACTACTAACTAGGTATACATTTCTGCATCTCTCTCACTCTACTTTTTGGTAGTACATCACCATGTAGTTTTAGATCTGTTTTTAAGTGTCAAGATTCAAAAAGTTTCTATTGCACAGGATAAAAAAGCTTTCAGCATAAAAATAATTTTCAAAGCTAAACTAATTGCATATCTATATATGCATATCTATATCTAATGATAATTGCTATAAATAATGCTGCCACAAACATTGGGGTGTGTATATTTTTTTGAGTTAGAATTTTTCTTTTCTTTGGCTATATATGCAAGAGTGGAACTGCTGAATAATTTGCTCTCTGAGGAACCTCCATACTGTTCTCCATGGTGGCTATATCTTTATATTCCCACCAACAGTGTAGGAGAATTCCTTTTCCTCCACACACTCTCCAGGATTTATTGGAAAATTTTGATGGCAGTTACTCTGACAGGAATGAGCTGATTATCTTCCTTGGAAAAATGTCTATTCAGGTTTTATGCCTACTTTTAAATTGGATTGTTTATTTTTGATATTGAGTTGTTTGAGCTCTCTGTATATTTTGTATATTAACCAGTTAGTAGACATATCATTTGTAAATATCTTCTCCCATTCACTGGGTTGTCTTTTTGTTTTGCTGATGACATTCTTCACTGTGCAAAAGTTTTTAAGTTTAAATAGGGTCTGTTTGTTTATTTTTGTTTTTGTTTCCTTTGCCTTAAGAAATAGATCCCCCTAAAGATATTGATATAATTTATGTCAAAGGTGTTCAGCTTGTTATCTTCTAGAGATTTTATGGTTTTCAGATCTTACATTTAGGTCTTTAATTCATTTTGAGCATCTTTGTTTTTTTTTTTCTATATAGTATGAGAAAGTGTTCTAATTTCATTCTTGAGCATATAGTTGTCCAGTTTTTCCAGCATGACTTATTGAAGAGACTGTTTTTCTCCATTGTACATTCCTATCTCCTTTACTGTAGATTAATTAACCATAAGGTTATGGACTTCTTTCTATAAAAATTTTGAGTCACTATGCTATATACTTGCAAATACTATAATATTATAAATCATCTATAACTCAATAAAACATTAAAAAATCTTGGCTGACAGTAAAATTATACATTATTTCAATTTATTTATACTAACTGATCAACATTATATAATATTTTGTAATTTACTTATGCAATGAAAGTATGTTTTATTTTTATTTTTTTAATTTATTTATTTTAAAATTACAATACTGTATTTGTTTTGCCATACATTGACACGAATCAGCCATAGGTGAACACAATCTCCCAATGCTGAAGCCCCCTCCCACCTCCCACCCCACATCCTCTACTTGAATCATCCTGTGCATCAGCCCCATGCATCCTGCATCCTACATTGAACATAGATTGGCGCTTCGTTTCTTACAGGAAAATACACATGTTTCATTGCCATTCCCCCAAACCATCCCACCCTTTCCCTCTCCCTCAGAGTCCAAAAGTCCACTCTATACCTCTGTGTCTCTTTGTTGTCTCACATATAGGGTCATCAAGAGGTTTTTTAGCTCCTCTTCATTTTCTGCCATAAATGTGCTGTGGATCACAATAAACTGTGGAAAATTCTTCAAGAGTTGGCAATACCAGACCACCTGACCTGCCTCTTGGGAAATCTGTATGCAGGTCAGGAAGCAACAGTTAGAACTGGACATGGAACAACAGACTGGTTCCAAATAGGAAAAGGAGTACGTCAAAGTTGTATGTTATCACCCTGCTTATTTAACTTATATGCAGAGTACATCATGAGAAACGCTGAACTGGGAGAAACACTGGACTGGAAGAAACACAAGCTGGAATCAAGATTGCTGGGAGAAATATCAATAACCTCAGATATGCAGATGATGCCACCCTTATGGCAGAAAGTGAAGAGGAACTAAAAAGCCTCTTGATGAAAGTGAAAGAGGAGAGTGAAAAAGTTGGCTTAAAGCTCAACATTCAGAAAACGAAGATCATGGCATCCGGTCCCATCACTTCATGGGAAATAGATGGGGAAACAGTGGAAACAGTGTCAGACTTTATTTTGGGGGGCTCCAAAATCACTGCAGATGGTAACTGCAGCCATGAAATTAGAAGACGCTTACTCCTTGGAAGAAAAGCTATGACCAACCTAGATAGTATATTCAAAAGCAGAGACATTACTTTGCCGACTAAAGTCTGTCGAGTCAAGGCTATGGTTTTTCCTGTGGTCATGTATGGATATGAGAGTTGGACTGTGAAGAAGGCTGAGTGCCGAAGAATTTTTGCTTTTGAACTGTGGTGTTGGAGAAGACTCTTGAGAGTCCCTTGGACTGCAAGGAGATCCAACCAGTCCATTCTGAAGGAGATCAACGCTGGAATTTCTTTGGAAGGAATGATGCTAAAGCTGAAACTCCAGTACTTTGGCCACCTCATGAGAAGAGTTGACTCATTGGAAAATACTCTGATGCTGGGAGGGATTGGGGGCAGGATGAGATAGGGACAACAGAGGATGAGATGGCTGTATGGCATCACTGACTCGATGGACATGAGTCTGAGTGAACTCCGAGAGTTGGTGATGGATAGGGAGGCCTGGCATGCTGTGATTCATGGGGTCGCAAAGAGTAGAACACGACTGATTGACTGAATTGGACTGAAGGCTTTTGATTTCACCTTCTTTTTAGAATGAGATTCTTGATGGGTACAGTAATCTGGGTTGTAGGTTTTTCTCTTTCATCACTTTAAGTATGTCCTTCCATTCCTTTCTGGCTTGAAGAGTTTCTATTGAAAGATCATCTGTTATCCTCATGGGGATCCCCTTGTGAGTTATTTGTTGTTTTCCCTTGTTGCTTTTAATATTTGTTCTTTGTGTTTGATCTTTGTTAATTTGATTAATATTGCCTTGGGGTGTTTTTCCTTGGGTTTATCCTTTTCGGGACTCTCTGGGTTTCTTGGACTTGGGTGGTTATTTCCTTCTCCATTTTAGGGAAGTTTCAACTATTATTTCTTCAGGTATTTTCTCATGGCCTTTCTTTTTGTCTTCTTCTTCTGGGATTCCTAAGATTCGAATGTTGGGGCATTTAACATTGCCCCACAGTTTGCTGAGATTGTCCTTATTTCTTTTAATTGTTTTTTTTTCTTCTCTGTTTCATTTATTCCACCATTCTATCTTCCACCTCACTTATCCTATCTTCTGCTTCAGTTATTCTACTGTTGGTTCCTTCCAAAGGGCTTTTGATCTCAGTTATTGCATTATTCATTATTGATTGACTCTTTTTTATTTCTTCTAGGTCCTTGTTGAACTTTTCTTGCATCTTCTCAAACCTTGTCTCCAGATTATTTATTTGTAATTCCATTTTGTTTTCAAGATTTTGGATCATTTTTGCTATCTTTATTCTGAATTCTTTTTCAAGTAGACTCCCAATCTCCTCCTCTTTTGTTTGGTTTGGTGGGATTTTATCACGTTCCTTTACCTGCTGGTCATTTCTCTGCCTTTTCATCTTGTTTAGGTTGCTGTGTTTGGGGTGGCCTTCCTGTATGCTGGAAGTTTGTGGTTCCTCTTTACTATGGAGGTTCCTCCCTGTGGGTGGGGTTGGATGAGTGGCTTGTCAAAATTTCCTGGTTAGGGAAGTTTGCCTCAGTATTCTGGTGAGTGGAGGTGGATCTCTTCTCTCTGGAGTGCAATGAAGTGTCCAGTAGTAAGTTTTGAGATGTCTGTGGGTTTGGCGTGACTTTTGGCCCCTGTATTTTAATGCTTAGTGTTATGTTACTGCATTGTTGGAGAATTAGCTTGGTATGCCTTGCTCTGAAACTTGTTGACTCTTGGGTGGAGCTTAGTTTCAGTGTAGGTATGGAGGCTTTTGGATGGGCTCTTGTCAATTAATGTTCCTTTGAGTCAGGAGTTTTCTGGTGTTATCAAGTTTTGGATTTAAACCTCCTTCTTCTAGCTTTCAGTCTTATTCTTACAGTAGCCTCAAGACTTCTCCATCACTGATGATAAAACTTCTAGATTAATGGTGAAAAGATTCTCCACAGTGAGGGACACCCAGAGAGATTCACAGAGTTACGTGGAGAAGAGAAGAGGGAGGAGGGAGATAGAGGGGACCAGAAGGAGAAGAAGGAGAGTCAAAATGGGAGAGACCAATCTAGCCAGTAATAAATTCCCTATTTACTCTCCACACTCTGAACACCCAGAGAGATTCATAGAGTTCCATAGAGAAGAGAAGAGGGAGGGAGGAAGGTAATAGAGGTGACCAGGAGGAGGGGAGGGGGAATCAAAAGGAGAGAGACAAATCTAGCCTGTGATCAGTTCCTTAGGTGTTCTCCACAACGTATAACTCCCTAAGAGATTCACAGAATTAAGTAGAGAAGAGAAGGAGGAGGGAGGAGATAGAGGTGACCTGGGGAAGAAAAAGGAGAGTCAAAAGGGGAGACAGCGATCAAGCCAGTAATCACACTCCTAAGTAAAAACGTGTACTGAATATTGGATTCTTAAAGGTAAAGAATTGATAACAAATACCAAAAAGCAAAGATTAAAAATCTAGAGTAGAAGTTAGACTCTCAAAGCTACAATGTTAAAAAAAAAGGGCAAAATTGCAAAAGTTATAAAAAGTATATAAAATTTGCTTTAAAAATAGGGTCTTTTGAGGGGCAAGGTAATAGTAGGTTTTAAAAATGAAAATTAAAGGAGCAATAAAGTACTTAAAAAAACAAAAATTGATAATAGTAAAATATATTTAGGAATTTCTCTGGAGCTATTGAGGGCAGTGTGGGGTCAGTTCAGTTTCAAATAGTTCCTTGTTCCAGCTTATGCTTCTTCTCAAGGATTATAGGTCCGTTCCAATGTAGCCAGTTCTAACTACAGGGTTTTGATCTGTTGCACCTGTCACTTCCAAAGCAGTTCCCTTTTATTTGTTTATTTTAGCTTCTCAGTATTTAACTTCTGCCCTGACACAAGGGGGGCGAAGGTGGTCATTTACTTTGGCTCACTTGTTCAGTTGTGCTGCAGGGAGGGAGGAACACTGCAAACAAATGTCACTGATATCTGTGGGGAGTGTTCACAGTGTCTGGGCCACACAGGGTTTGCCCCCACTCAGAACATGTGTGCTTTCCCAGTCTATACTGCTGAGGCTCCAGGTTGATCTGCAGGGGAACTGTCTAAGGTGGGCCCTGGGCTGCATGTGCTTCCCAGATCTAAGCTGCTCAGGTTCTGGTTCTTGGATACTCCACAAATGCACAGACTCAGTTGGGCCTGCGTTTTGTGCCTTTCCCTGGTAAGAGCAGCTCAGGCAACCAGGTGCTTGGAGAGCACACTCTCCCCAAGTAGGCAGTGCATTTTATCACCTCCCTGTCCCAGCTGCTCCATTTCCTGGATGTGCAATGGGAATGCCATCTCAGGTGTGCCGCATGTCTCCTCTGGGGAGCTGATCTCTGGCAGCGACCCTCATGGCAGATGTTAACCATCCAGGATCCCAGGAAGACTAGGTTAGAAACTGGGAGCCTGCTCGCAGTTTGGTAGAGGATGCTGTCTCTGGGGCCCCTTGCCTTCCGGCTCTGGCACTTGCCAACCTGCATCCCTGCATCCTGTGGGGGATGGGCCAGCACACTGCTGGCTAGCTCTCCTCTGGTATTCGCTCAGTCCTTTATTCTGTGAGCAGGCCAGCAGTGCCTTAGATTAGCACATTTAGATGGAAATTTCTGTCTCTCTCTTTGGCTATCCCATGGTTTGGGGTGCTATCTCATGTTAGCTCCCTCAGATTGCCCTCAGGATATTTAGGCCTGGTTCTTACCCTAAGCAATGCAACTGGGGCCTCCCTGTTCAGTCCCTGCTTTCTTGTGGCTGATGTGAGCATCTGTGCTACTTTTCTGCTGGGAGCTGCAGTTAGACGCGTATTCTGTGGGCTTTATTTATTTTTCCCTTCCAGTTATGTTGTCCTGTAAGATTCCAAAATTCCCCACAGACCCGCTGATTGAAAGAATTTTCTGGTGTTTGGAAACTTCTTCTTCATGACTCCCTCTCTGGGACTGGTCTTCAGCCCTAATTCTTTTGTCTCTCTTTTATCTTTTGTCCTGCTTCCTTTCAAAGGCAATGGGCTACCTTTCTGGGTGCCTGGTGTCCTCCGTCAGTGTTCAGAAGCTGTTTTGTGGTATTTGCTCAGAGTTTAAATGATCTTTTGATGAATTTGTGTGGGAGAAAGTAGTCTCCCCATCTTATTCCTCTGCCATCTTAGCACCCCATCCTGTTATAAGGTTCTTACATTATCTGGAAAGTTTTTAAAAGAGTCACTTAAGGTACACTCTAACAAGTAAATAACTAATATTGTACTATATAAGGAACTACTACATTAAATTTTAGAAATGAATAGCTAAAATGTAGGTAATATGAGTAATAAATATTCCAAAAGAAGGCAAGAAAGGTAAAATAAGGGAACATAAAACATGTGAAGCAATTAGAAAGGAGAAAGATTATAGACTCAAATTATATCCAAAAGTTAATGTAATTACTACATTAATTTTAAATGGTTAAAGTTTCCAATTAGAAGATAAAGATCATCAAGATCAGTATTAAAAAAAAAAAACATAGCTCAACCATTGCTGTTTAAAAGAGATACACTTTAGATATTAGGACACAGATTTAACTTGAAAGGACAAAAATTATATATACTTGATCCTCGTTATTTACATATTAAAAATTCACCTACTCATTACAATTTATTTGTAACCCTGAAATCAATGTTCCCATGCTTTCAACCCATGTATAAACTTGAATTCTCTGTACAGCAGTGAAAAAATCTGCACTTCCTGACACACAGGATTCCAGACAAGGTTGAAGAAGGTGACATTCTGCCTTCTTGTTTCAGATCTTGTACTGTAAATATGTCCTTTTTGCAGTATACTTCAGTTCAGTTCAGTTCAGTCGCTCACTCGTGTCTGACTCTTTGCGACCCCATGAATCGCAGCACAACAGGCCTCCCTGTCCATCACCAACTCCCAGAGTTCACTCAGACTCACATCCATCGAGTCATGCCATCCAGCCATCTCATCCTCTCTCATCCCCTTCTCCTCCTGCCCCCAATCCCTCCCAGCGTCAGAATCTTTTCCAATACGTCAACTCTTCACATGAGGTATATGCAGTATACTTCGTGCCACATATTTTGCATTTTTGTGTGGAGTTGTGTGTGTGTGTGTGTGTGTGTGTGTGTGTGTACGTGAATTTTTGTATTTAAGTGGCCCCCAAAGTAGTATTGAAGTGATGTTTCATGCTCATAATGGTAAAAAAAAAAGGCTGTGATGTGCCTTTTGGAGAAATTAAGTTCAGCATCATTCAGACATATGTCATAGTGTTATTGCCCACAAGTTCAACGTTAATGAACCAGCAATATATTTTACATAAGGGGTCTTTAGATAGAAACACATACGAAATGGAAAAAACGGGATTAGGTAGTTAGCAATTTGTGAGAGTTGTGACCAGAGGCTCACAGGTACCTAACTATATCATCCATTTTACTATTGGAGAAGTTGGACTTTATAGTAAGTAATATTTCTAGACATAAAGAAGAACATTTTATAATGATAAAAGAAGAACAAATTAATGTTTATATGCATTTAATTATATCAAATGTATGCAATGAAACATATGAGAGAAAAGGAGCGATGGATAAATTCATAATCATGGCTATAGACCCTCAATAACTGAAAAACCAACCTCAAAGTCAGTAAAAATACAGAATATTAGAACAACATAATTAACATATTGATCAACAATTTGACCTCCCTGACACACAGAATACCACTTTGTACAAAGGTAGTATTCACATTATTTTAAAATACGTTAAGGCACATGGACACATGGATTCTTTTTTTTTTTTAATTGCTTTTATTAGGTATTTAAATTTTTACAATTAATGTGTTTCTAGTGCACAAGAATATTTATTATTATTAAATGCCTCAATTTATCCTTTTGAATCTACTTAAATCATTGTGTGTTGAGAAATATTTAGTCAAATAATTGTTACATCTCTAACATTTTATTTTGCATCTACCAAGTACACTTTTGAAATGCCATTATTTTTGAACTTTGTCATTTTTGTTTGTTGTTGTTGCTTTTTAAAAATAAATTTGTATTGGGATATAATTGCTTTACAATTTTGTTAGTTTCTTGCTGTACAGCAAAGTGAATCAGCCACATGTATATGTATATGCTCTCTTTTTCGATTTCCTTCTCATGTAGGTTACCAAGAGCACTGAGTAGAATTCCCTGTCATATATGGTAGGTTCTCACTATTTATCTATTTTATACCTAGTTGTGTATATATGTCAGTCCCAGTCTTCCAAGACACATAGATTCTTCACCCTCACCCCCAAAAAATTTTTGTTTAGACCCATTAAGCAAGTTCTAACATATTTTGAAGGAATAAGAAAGTAAAGATTATAATCTTTGATTACAGTAGAATTAAACTAGAAATTAACAACAACAAAGGATAATTAGAAAATCCCCAGAAGGTAGAAAATAAAGCAACAGACTTTTCAATAACCTGTAGTGTACTCAGAGTTCCCCTGGTGGCTCAGTGGATAAAGAATCTGCCTGCAATGTGGGAGCCCTGGGTCAGGAAGATCTTGTGGAGAAGGGAATGACTACCACTTCAATAGTCTTGCCTGGAGAATTCCATAGACAGTGGAATCTGCCAAGGTACAATCAATGGAATGCAAAAGAGTCACACATGACTAAGCAACTAACATAGTGTACTCATAACTTAATAGTGAACTCAAGTAATCACAATTATAATTCTTAAATATTTTAAAATGAAAGGTTAAACATAAACAAGGCATATCAAACTTATGGGATACATAAGAAGCAATGCTTGAGAGGACATTTATGGCTCTAAATACATATATAAGAAAATAAAAAATGTTGAAAATCAATTATCTAAACTTTCATACTTTCATTCTAAGTAGCTATTAAAAGGCAGCAGAATAAATCAGCAAACTGAAATTAAATATAAAGCTATGAGAAAAAGTCAGTAAAATAGAAAGGACTCATACAATAAAGCACTCAAGAAACTGAAGTTGTTTTTTTTTTATAATTCAGTAAAATTAATAAACCCATTGTAAGACTGGTAAATAAAAAAACAGGAAAGAAAATATAAATTATCAATATTAAAAATGAAATAGAGACATCACTATAGATGTTACAGACAAACCAATAATAAGAGGATATTGTAAGAAAAAGATAGGAGTACCAAACTGATTTACCTTCTCCTGAGAAACTTGTATGTGAATCCAGAAGCAGCAATTAGAACTGGACATGAAATAATTGACTGGTTCCAAACTGGGAAAGGATTATGGCAAGGCTGTATATTGTCAGCCTGCTTATTTAACTCATGTACAGAGTATATCTGTGGAATACTGGGATGGATGAATCACAAGCAGCAATCAAAATTCTTGGGAGAAATATCAATAATCTCAGATGTGCAGGTAATATCATTCTGATGGCAGAAAATGAAGAGGAATTAGAAGGTCTCCTGATGAGGGTGAAAGAGGAGAGTGGAAAAGCTGGTTTGAAACTCAACACTCAAAAATCTAAGATCATGGCATCTGGTTCCATCACTTCAAGGCAAATAGAAAGGGAAAAAGTTCTTGGGCTCCCAAATCTCTGTGGATGGTGGCTGTAGCCATGAAATTAAAAGATACCTGCTCCTTAGAAGGAATACTATGACAAACTTAAAGAGCTTATTAAAAAGCAGAGACATCTTTTTGTTGACAATTTGAAAGCATCAGTTCTTTGGCACCCAGCCTTCTTTATGATCCAACTCACATCCATAGATGACTATTGGAAAAACACATACTTTTGACTATATAGACCTTTGTCAGCAAAGTGATGTCTCTGCTTTTTAATACACTCTCTGGGTTTGCCACAGCATTCCTTCCAAGGAGAAAGCATCTTTTAATTGCATGGCTGTAGTCAACATCTGCAGTGATTTTTGAGCCCAAGCAAATAAAATCTGTCACTGTTTCCCCTTTCATTGACATGAAGTAATGAGGCCTGATGCCATGAAGTGATGAGACAGGATGCCATATCTTAGTCGTTTTTAATGTTGTGCATTAATGTTGCACAATAAAAACGAGCAAACTTCTACTACTCAAACTAACATGAATGAACCATATTGCGACAATGTTCAGCAAAATAGATTAGACATAATAACTTAATAATGAATGATTTTCTTATATATAATTCAGCAGAGAAAAGATTAATCTATGAGAGAAATCAATGATAATTTTCTCTTCTGTGAGGTAGGGACTTTGATGGGAGAGAGCTTGATAAATAATTTGTGTGATAAAGGAAATGCACTATATCTTGTGTTGGTTAAATGTGTATATATTTGTCAAAATTTATAAATTGTAATTAAGATTTCATGTTTTCCTGCATGTAAGCTATGCATCATATATTTAAAAGCTAATGCATATTTATATTTTATGAAGCTAAGAATTTGTTGCTTGGATTGGGCCATTCTTTATTTTTATTAAGTTAAGTCTATCAATTTTAGAGAATATTGCTTTGATTGCCAGGCTTTTATTTTCAATCTTTGTCTCCAGAGTGATTTTGATGAGTCATAAACATGAAAACCACCACACAAATGCACAGAACTTCATTCATCTTTCTGAGGTGAGGTGAGGTGAGGTGAGGTGAGGTGAAGTCTCTCAGTCGTGTCCGACTCTTTGCAACCCCATGGACTTGTAACCTACTAGGCTTCTCTGTCCATGGGATTCTCCAGGCAAGAGTACTGGAGTAGATTGCTATTTCCTTCTCCAGGGGATCGTCCCAACCCAGGGATCGAACCTGGGTCTCCCGCATTGGAGGCAGACAATTTAACCTCTGAGCCACCAGGGAAGCCCATAAATCTGTGAACTCAGGACTTAAAAGTTATACATTGAATTTAGAAAAATAATGACCTATAAAAGTATCCTTTACACCTCTTTTTGCTGACATTCTAAAGCATAATAGGACAAATGGAAATTTAACAAATCTATTTCAGCTCTAAAATAAAAGGAAGAGAGATAGGCAAGGTTCTGTGGAAACTGTGAGCAACATTTAATGAAGCATGACTAAGAGAAAAGAAGAAAGAAAATTTTAGAATACATTAAAGATTAGTCTGGAGTAAACAAGCACTCTGAAACTCATTAAAATGTACATATTTCACCATTAATAATTTGTGATTTAATTATTTTGAAACAATAAGAGAAACTCATGTTTTAAGCCACTTACATATAGTCACAGCTCTTTGAAAAATAATTATCTCCCCTTCCCTTTGCACTTACTTCACAGGCCAGAAAGGTCCCCAGTTGATGATGTGTATTCTCTAATAAAAGCAAAACAGTGACAGAAAGAGATGCAAGCTATTTCATCAAATATGCTCTTTCCTTACTATTTATCATAGAGTGCAAACTTTGAGATCTCACATTGTTATAAAGATTTCCACCTATTTCTGAAATGATAAAATAACCCTAAATTTTGAATAACAAGTGGCTTCCTTGATAGTTCAGTTGATAAAGAATCCACCTGCAATTCAGGAGATCCTGATTCAATCCCTGGGTTGGGAAGATCCCCTGGAGAAGGGAAAGGTTACCCACTCCAGTAGTGTGACCTGGACAGTTCCATGGACTCGCAAAGAGTCAGATACAACTGAGCGATTTTCACTTTTCACTTTGACTAACAAATATATTTTTAAATGTCTCAGAATAAGCATTTTCAGAATGAATATTTGTCTTCATTTTTATTTACCTGTCTTCAGCAATCATTATGCAAGATATAGATTTTTCTTAGTAAGATAAATCTATTCCTAATAAGGACAAACAATTAAAGGAAGAAAAATGGCAGAATATATTTCTATCATTGTATAGTTTTTAGAATTTACTGGCTGTGATTTTAAATCTACTCATTTTATGATTTCTAAATTCCATACTTATACATTTAACTAAAACACGAATACCAAAAAATGTGAGTGACTTGATTTTCCTGTATCCTAGCGTCTTCCTGAATGATGTTGCTAAGATTCACGATCTCCGTAATCCTGTACCTAATACTGTCCCCAAAATGTTTTCATTCTTATTCATGCACAGCATCTCTGATATTGATACATCTCCAGCTCTAAGATAATTGAACTCTGTTATTTCTGATATTATATTCATCCCTAAATTTCCTGCATCTGTTTTCCAGCACAGCCTCTCTAATACCCCCATCAAAACCTCCAATCTCTTAACCTCATTACCTTTTATTGGCCCATTTTCCTAATTACCTCTTTATTTCTCTTTATATCCAGGTTATATTCTATTATCCATGTCATAATCAATTTACTTTATCCTTTCTCACGTCCATGACAACTTTATATGTCACTGACAAAGTAGAACAAATACAATTAAATCTATAGACTTATCTTCCTCTAGACTGATAAATTTTGTCTTGTCTTTCTTTCAGTAGGTTAATTTTAGATATTAGTAACTCCAGCTCTCATTCTTGAATCCCAGCCTTCTAATTTATTCAAGAGCCTGTTTTGTTACAGTGTTATAGAAGTATATCTTGGTCTATCACCTGCCCCTAGGTGAGCATGCAGCCTGGGCATGCCGAGTTTTGGTGGGGAGGGTCTCCAAGTGCTGAAGAGAAAGGGCAAGCCACATGGGGCAAAATCAAGTTCACAGAAGAATTGAAGGAACTGAGAGCAAAAGAGGAAAAAGGCAAGCCTGGCACAGGATGTAACCTGAGAAGCAAAACTAGAAACATGGAACAAAGAAGACAGTGTTTCCACAGTTAGGACTTTATCAGACAGTGGTCAATTTGCCTTAAAAATTAAGAAGAAAGATCAGAAGTTGATTTAATGAAAAATTAAAATCAGGTTGATAAAATATACTTGAAAATTCAAGGATTCACGGGATGATCCAGAGAGATGATATGGGGTGGGAGGTGGGAGGGGGCTTCGGCATTGGGAGATCATGTACACCTGTGGCTGATTCATGTCAATGTATGGCAAAACCAATACAGTATTGTAACGTAGAATAAAGTAAAAATAAAATTTGAAAAAAAAATACAAGGATTCAACTTGAGAAATAGAAGAGAACCAGAATAAAATAAAGAAAATATGAGAAAGAATGAGTTAAAGAACATGAAAATGTTACACATTGAGATAACAAATAAATGGCCAATAATTTTAGGATGTACTCTTCCAGCTAGAAATCAAAAAAATGCATGGCTAATATGTCAGATGTGTTCAGTTTGGTGGAGAGGAGACAAAAGGGGAGCTTACTGCTGGCAATAGCTGACTGGCTGCAGGGCAGTTCCAAAGCTAGTAGGCAATCATGGACTGAGTCTGAAGGGACTCACATTTTTACCCACTTCACCAAGTAAGATCTAGTCAAGATAAAGAAAGTATGCTAGTTATGTCAACAGACAAAGTTTAATATAAATTATTTTAATTAAATATTGAGGACTGAGTAATAGTATGTTAAGGTATTATTCAAAGTACAGCTTCCAGGACTGGAGATGTGAGAATCTGGACAACATTTGACACCCTATGAAAGTGAAAGTCACTCAGTCTTGTTTGAATATCACAAATCTATTTTCCCATGCAGTTGGAAAGAATTCTTGTTATGATCTCATCTCTGGTTAAAACTATGAGATACAATTTCTTTATTCTTTGAACTTTTTTTTTATTTCTCACACTTCAAAAATGAATCTTTTATATACAGCATTATACATTCTCTTATGTTATTAAAATATGACTTGGAAAGCTTGCCTAATATCACTTTGCTTTAGTTTGTTACATTTAATGTCTATCCTATACTGGACATTTAAGTTGCTTTAATTTATTCAGTTATAAATGATATTATAATAAAATTATTTTTAGAGCTCTGCATGAATATCTAAACATTTCTGTAAGTGAAATTTTGTTAGCAATGGTATGATCATTTTATGGATCATAGGTGAGGAAAAAGGTCAAAATTCTCTAAACTTTTGACCATTCACAATCATTAGCAGTGCACTATGTAGCAGGATTTGTGAAGTGTATTTTCAAGAGTTTCACATTTAAGTATGATGTTGGCTGTTTATTGAGGCTAATATTCTTTATTTTTATTCCTTTACTTCTTATAATTATGTTTTGTTTACACCAAAAAAATGGAGTTTTGAAATTTAGCAACTATTTGTGACATCTATTAAGTGAGATATGGTTGTTATTAATCACCATCATGAATTGTTTATTAGAATTCACACTTATTAGCATGAAAGAATAAACTTTTAACTGCAAGCACTAAGGAGTTTTGGAAAATATATGCTGATAAAAACAAACAACCCAATTAAAAATAAGTGGGCATATCTCTTAAACAGGTATTTCAAAAAGAAGAAAAAAATATCCAGTATGCACATTAAATGGTACTTATTATGATTAGACATTAAGAAATGTAAGTTAACTCACAATTCGATGCTACTGTATAAAGATTAAAATGGCTAAAAGTGATAATATTGACAACTCAACACTAGGTGTTGGAAAATATGTGGGAAAACTGGAACTCCTACATTGGTCTGCTGCTGCTGCTTAGTCACTCAGTCATGTTTGACTCTGTGATCCCATGGACTGTAGCCTGCCAGCCTCCCTGCCAGGCTCTTAGGGCAAGACTGGCTGATCAGATGTAAAAGGGTAAAATCACTCTAGGAAATTGGTTGGCACTTTCTTTTGTAAAAATAATAAATTTATTGAGTTACAGTTTATATGCAAAAAACTGCACATATTTTATATACACAATCTGATGAGTTTGGGCATATGTAAACATCTGTGAGATTATTATCACAATCAATGTAGCAGACATCTATCACCTCCAAAAGCTTTTTGTGTCCCTTTGTGGGTATTTTTGTTGTTGTTGTTGTTTAATGCATCTACTCTATGATCCAACAATTATACTCCTACATATTTATCAAGAAAAATAAACACACGTGTCCACCAAAGAACATGCACATTAATATTCATTGCAGATTTTTTCATAATAGCTAAAACCCAGAAACAATTCAATTATCTTTTAACAAGAACACAGATGAACAAATTGTGATGTGTTTCCAACATCGCATTGGAACTCAACAATTCCAATTGTTGGCGTTGTACTCAGCAATTAATTTTATCATTACATGCAATAACATGAATAAAGCACAAAACTATTATACTGAGAACATGCATATATATTCCATGTGAATCTGATCTACAGTGATATAAACCAGGACAGCGGTAACCTGGCAGCAGTGGGGACTAACTGCAAATGTTATAAGGAAAGTCTTGGGAGTGATGAAATGACTTGAGTACTGATTACATAGACATATATACCTGTCATAATTTGATCTGCGTACTTGCAAATCTTATTTTAAATAAATTATATCTCAATAAACTTCATGCAATTTTAGAAACAAATTACAAAAAGGTTCTGGTTTTTTTTTTAAAGAAAACATTAGGAAAAAAAATAGCCAAAATTATCAAATGCAATTTTGCTTAAGAATTTGGGGATAAGAGCTGGAATTGTTCCAAGTAAGAACTGAGACACTAGGTATTTGCGAAATATGGTAGATTTTGAAAAATCACCTAAGAATTCAACCCACAGATCTGAGGTTCAGTTTCTTATTTCTAAAGCCTAGGATGGGGAAACAGTGGAAACAATGTCAAACTTTATTTTTCTGGTCTCTGAAATCACTGCAGATGGTGACTGCAGCCACGAAATTAAAAACGCTTACTCCTTGGAAGAAAAGTTATCACCAACCTAGATAGTATATTCAAAAGCAGAGACATTACTTTGCCGACTAAGGTCAAGGCTATGATTTTTCCTGTGGTCATGTATGGATGTGGGAGTTGGACTGTGAAGAAGGCTGAGCGGCGAAGAATTGATGCTTTTGAACTGTGGTGTTGGAGCAGACTCTTGAGAGTCCCTTGGACTGCAAGGAGATCCAATCAGTCCATTCTGAAGATCAGCCCTGGGATTTCTTTGGAAGGAATGATGCTGAAGCTGAAACTCCAGTACTTTGGTCACCTCATGCGAAGAATTGACTCATTGGAAAAGCCCCTGATGCTGGGAAGGATTGGGGGCAGGAGGAGAAGGGGACGACAGAGGATGAGATGGCTGGATGGCATCACAGACTCGATGCATGTGAGTCTGAGTGAACTCTGGGAGTTGGTGATTGACAGGGAGGCCTGGGGTGCTGCGATTCATGGGGTCGCAAAGAATCGGACACGACTGAGCGACTGAACTGAACTGAAAGCCTAGGATAGTCAATAATTCTTGTGCTACTTCAAATTTCTAGAGCACAAAATGTAAAAAATATAACTAAAACCCTAACTTTTATTGCTCATCTTCAAAACCAGCTAGCCAAAAAAAAAAGTAGAAAAATCCCTAGAGAATATAGATTTTAAAACTGTAGATTATGACACAAATGAAAGACATAAATACAATAACAAATGAAATCTAAAAAAAAGATTGTTATATTACCAAATAAACGATTTGATAATTTACCAAATAAACCATTACCAAAATGGTTTATTCCCAGAGTTAAAAATAAAGTAATTCAACACTTTCTTTATAAAAGTAACAGCAAAGAACTTTAAAAGACAAAGATATCCAGCTAAAATCTCTGTTTAATGGATGTGGAAAAATCAGAATGTAAAAATGTTCAACCTGGAAAAATGAGGGAGCCAGACACTAACCAGGTAATTTGGAAGATATGCACACATATTCCTAGGCTTTAAGCAGGACACCCTGTATAGATTGCTGCCAGTTTATTTTTCTGTTGTTGTTCTCTGTTTCAGACTCAAAAATTGATTTGTATTTATTTTTCCTCATTTCTCATGATCACTGCCAGATGATTAACTAATTTATATATTTTTAAAAAAACTTGTTATTGGGTTAGTTTATTGTGCTGTACTTATGTTTTTAAATGCATCATTTTTTAACTTATATTTGTGTGTTCATTTCCTTCTGCTTTTCTTAGGTTTATATTTTTTTTCTCCTTTGAACCAGGAGTTATATAAAGCAAAATGTTAAATATATAATTTTTCAGGAATTTCTGATATTCTAAAATTTCTGATATTCTAAAATATATAGGTAGCAGAATTCTTTCATTGTAAAAATGTCCTTTTGTGATACTTATGAAGACTATTTTAGTTGTGAGTAGACTGTTAACATTGCATTCAGTAGGTAGCCAATATTTCTCTATTGTTTTGCAATGTAAAACCTCATTTCTTTGTATATATATATTTTTTTCTTTTGACTGTTTCTTAAATTTATACTCTATTCTTGGATTAGAAAAAGAAGAAAGGAAGGAAGGGAGGAAGAGAAAGATCAGAAATGACTTAAAACTCTGGATAGATGAATAGTCTGAGTGTGAGAACTAAATTAGTAGTTGTGGGGACTCTCTGGGATCCAGGACACAGTTCTGATTTGATCTTTCAGGTGAGGTATGGACAAGTACCCACGTTCAGGAAATTAGCTGGAGTAATATGTCATGTAGCCCTGACAGTGGTTTAGTCACTGAGTCGTGTCTGACTCTTTGTGACCCCATGGACTGTAGCCCACCAGGCTTCTCTGTCCATGGGATTTCCCAGGCAAGAATATTAGAGTGCGTTGCCATTTCCTTCTCCAGGGGATCTTCTTAACCCAGGGATTGAACCTGTGTCTCCTGCATAGCAGGCGATCTTCTACATAACAGGCAGGTTCTTTACCTCTGAGCCACCAGGGAAGCCTTAGGGGCTCCTTTGTTGTTGCTGTTGTTCACACATGTGAGGCAAGTTACCTAGGAAGACGTTCTGGGCAGTGCAAATGATCTGTTGGGATAAGGAATAAACAAAAACAACCAGCTCCAATGATCCCCTCCACCTATATTTACTCACCTGCTTCGCACTTCCAGTACAGGTAGATTATAAGAAAAGAAACTCACTTCCCAGAGCTGCTTTCTTTAGAGCTTAAAGTGAATATCACATATTCTTGCTGATATGAGGGGAAGGGCAGTCACAATCACAGCACGATTGTGTTTCTGGTTTTATTTAGGTTTCAGTGCACATCACTTTCCCCTTCTTAAAACTTGTTCTTCCTCATGCACCTTTACTAAATCTGCCAGGGAAGAATGTTCCTATCCGAGGAATAAAACTATGATAAAAGCGAAATAAATACATCAAATACTCAAAGTCACATGATGAAGAATAAATCAAAGAAGAAATAGATTAAGAATTTTAAAAATACAATGTATATCCCCAGCAAAACAAGGAAAGATTTTTGTATGTTGAAGTAACAAATCATAAAAAGAAGCCATGTAGAAACACTGGTTATTATGATTTAATAATTCAGAGAAAGAACATAGGTTGGGAAAAATAATAACATACATGATTGAAGAAAAACTTAGTGAACTAAATATCAGGTTGAGAGTATATCTAGAGCAAAGAGACATTAAGAAAGGTCATCAGAGAATGATAACACTCTGCTAGTAAATTTTAGACAAAATGGACCAATTATTAGAAAAATAGAGCTTGCCAAAGCTGATACAGTGGAGGAGACAATCTAGTTTTATTACCTGATAAAGAAATTGAATCTTAATAAACAAACCTTCATAAAATAAAGGGATAGGCCCACTTAGCTTCATAAATGAATTATTTTAAGCATTAGAATATTAATAAAAACACAATTATTTAATTATTTCAGAAAACAAAAACACTGGCAAACTTCTTAATAGTTTTCATAAACTTGATATCAAAATCTTATAAGGCTACACAAGAAATGAAAGCTGAGAGTGGGAGGTATGGAAAGAGTAACATGGAAACATATACATTACTATATGTAAAATAGCCAATGGGAATTTGTTGTATGACTTAGGGAACTCAAATCTGTGCTGTGTAACAGCCTAGAGGGATGTAATTGGGAGGGAGCTGGGAGGAGGGTTCAAAAGGGAAGGGACATGAGTATACCTATGACTGATTCATGTTGCTGTTTGGCAGAAGCCAACACAATATTGTAAAGCAATTATCCTTCAATTAAAGATAAATTTAATTATAAAAATATAAGAAAATTTCTAAAAATATTGACCACAAGAAAAAGGAGAGACAAGAAATGAATACAGAATTTAAAAAAGAAAATAAGATAAATTCCTTTTAAAATAATTAGAATATTATGAAAAATACAGCAATAAAGTAAAAACCCATTTCCCATGCTAGGAAGGTTTTGCTCAAAATCTTGCATACTAGGTTTCAATGTTATGAGAACCAAGAACTTCAGTCCAAGCTAGGTTTACAAAAGGCAGAAGAACCAGAGATCAAATTGCCAGCATTTGCTGGATCATAGAAAAATCAAGAGAATTCCAGAAAGACATCTCCCTCTATTTCATTGAATATGCTAAAATCTTTGGCTGTGTGGATCATAGAAAACTGTGGAAAACTCTTACAGAGATGGTACTAGACCATCTTACCTGTCTCCTGAGAAACTTGTATGCTGACCAAGAAGCTACAGTTAAAACACTGTGTGGAACAACTGACTGGTTCAGGATTAAGAAAGGAGTATGACAAGGTGGTTTATTGTCATTCTATTTATTTAACTTATACACAGAGCACCTCATGAGAAATGCTGAGCTAGAAATACAAGCTTGAATCAAGATCGCTCGGAGAAATAGCAACAACTTCAGATATGCATATGATACCACTCTAATGGTAGAAAGTGGAAAGGAATTAAAGAGCCTCTTGATAGGGAGAGTGAAAAGGCTGGGTTAAAACAGTATTAAAAAAACAAACAAACAAACAACAACTAAGATCATGGCATCTGGTTCCATCACTTCATGGCAAATAAAAGAGAAAATGTGAAAGCAGTGACAAATTTCCTCTTGTTGGGCTCTAAAATCACTGTGGATGGTGACTGCAGCCATGAAATTAGAAGATGATTTTTTCTTGGCAGGAAAGCCATGACAAACTTATACAGTGTATTAAAAAGCACAGACATTGCTTTGCCAACAAAGGTTGTATAGTCAAGGCTTTGATTTTCCCAGTAGTCATGTACAAATGTGAGAGCTGGACACTGAACAATAAAGAAGGCAGAGTGTGGAAGAATTAATGTTTCTGAACTGTGGTGCTGGAGAACCCTCTTTAGAGTACTTCAGACAGCAAGAAAATCGAACCAATTTATCTTAAAGGAAATCAACCCTGAATATTCTTTGGAAGGACTGATGCTGAAGCTCCAATACTTTGGTCATGTGATGCAAAGAACTGACGTATTGGAAAAGACACTGATGCTGGGAAAGATGGAAAGCAGAAGGAGAAGAGGGTGACAGAGGATGAGATGGTTAGATTTATCACCAATCTAATGTATATGAACCTGGCCAAACTCCTGGAGATGGTGGGGGAGAGGGAGGCCTGGTGGAACAACAATAACAAACTAGCACAATAAAAGGGCAAGTTGATTAGATAAAATTATCCCAAAGAAATTGATCGTGTAATTAAATTTCTTCACCCTCTAAGAAACATCCCCTTAACCCTCAACATAGACACTAATCTAATCCAGTCTCATGGTCACTCACTGGAACACCATCACCTCCTATCAGATGCATCACATCCCCTCAATCTGTGTGATCCAGAGGAATGTAGTAAACGCCCCCATGTCGCCAGATAACTGCTGCAGAAGGAACTGCACAAGCTTAAAGAGCCCCCAAAGTCCTCTTAAGATCTCCAAACTCATCTCATGTCCCCTCCTCCTTACTTTATGTGATCTGCTATGTCTGAATAGTATTCTGTCTTCACAAGTGTATCCTTTTCCCCACTGTAGTGTCTTCACACACTCACTTCCATGTGGAGTGTTCTTTCCCTCTCCCCCAGCCAACATCTCCTCTTCAGTCTCAGATTTAATTCCAACTTTTCCCTGGACTTTGAGTCACATCACATCCCTACACTACATGTTCCTTGGACCTGCAGTCCCAGCACACCTGCACTTGTGGACGCTGTTCAGAGTCTGCCTCTATCATCAAAATATTAACTCTGCCAGAAGGGGACCATGCTTGTCTTGTTCCAGGATGTCCCCACTCTTCACACTGTGCTCAGCAGCACTTAAATGTGCATTTATTGCTTTTAAATAAGTGAATGGTAAATTATGTAAAAGACCTGAAGGAAATACACTAAAGTGCTATCATGGCTAAATTCAGTATTGACATGATAAGTGACTTCATTTTATTTTTGATTATCCATGTTTCCCAAATTTAAGGAGTGTTTATTGTATCACTTTTATGACTTTACTGAGGCATAATTTTTTGGGCTCCAAAATCATTGCAGATGGTGACTGCAGCCATGAAATTAAAAGATGCTTACTCCTTGGAAGAAAAGTTATGACCAAGGTAGATAGCATATTGAATAACAGAGACATTACTTGACTGACTAAGGTCCATCTAGTCAAGGCTATGGTTTCTCCAGTAGTCATATATGAATGTGAGAGTTGGACTGTGAAGAAAGTTGAGCACTGAAGAATTGATACTTTTGAACTGTGGTGTTGGAGAAAACTCTTGAGAGTCCCTTGGACTGCAAGGAGATCCAACCAGTCCATTCTGAAGGAGATCAGCCCTGGGATTTCTTTCGAGGGAATGATGCTGAAGCTGAAACTCCAGTACTTTAGCCACCTCATGTGAAGAGTTGACTCATTGGAAAAGACTCTGACGCTGGGAGGGATTGGGGGCAGGAGGAGAAGGGGATGATAGAGGATGAAATGGCTGCATGGCATCATGGGCTTGATGGACATGCGTCTGAGTGAACTCTGAGAGGTGGTAATGAACAGGGAGGTCTGGTGTGCTGCGATTCATGGGATCACAAAGAGTCGGACACAACTGAGCGACTGAACTGAACTGAGGCATAATTAACAACCAAAATTGTAATGCATTTAAAGCGTACAACATGCACATTATGAAAGGACATACTTTTATAAACTTTTATAAAACTTTTTAATAAACTTTTATAAACTCACCAGACTTTCATAAAACAGATGATTTCTATCTTATACAAGTAAATATAGTAAGGTTGAAAAAAAAGAAAGCCTTCTCTATTCATTTTTTGGTGGCTGGTCCAAATTTATATTTTCAAATCTGATAAGAAAACATAAAAAACTAGGCCCATTTATCAAGTGAGCATAGGCTAAAAATTAAAAAAATATATATATTGACTGAGTTCAATAGAACCTTTAAAAATAAACTTTTTAGGGATAATTCACTAATCTAGTAAACGAGATCTGCCAATGTATATTAAGAAAAGTGTTAGTTAATTTTCAATGATTATTTATGATTTTGTAATAAAATTCTTAATAATTTTGATAACAGCATTTTGGTAATGCAATGCATTAGTTTTGTATTGTTGAATAATGCATCACCACAAGCTTAGTGCCTTAAGCACACATTTATTATGATGTTGCTTTCATGGAACAGGATTCCCCAGTTCAAATCTATGTATTAACCAAACTGCCTTCCATCTGGTGGCTTGGCTGGAAAAGAGTCTATTTCAAGAGATTTTAGTTAGCAGAATTCAATTCCTAGAAGTATAGGAATGAAGTTTCTGTTTCTTGCAATCTGACCACCAGGAATTGCTCTCAGCTTCTAGAGGTCTTTCCATTTGGCTCTCTCCATAAGCAGGAAATGTCAACCAGTGTTCTTGCCTGGAGAATCCCGTGACAGGGGAGACTGGTGGGCTGCCGTCTATGGTGTCACACAGAGTCAGACACGACTGAAGTGACTTAGCAGCAGCAGCAGCAGCAGAAGCAGAAGCAGTGTGGCTATTTTATTCTTCAAGTGTGCCACATCATCTTTCTTGGTACAAATCTCTCACTTCAGAAAAGTCCTGGGCCCTCTTGTTGATGGCTCACTTGACTGGGTCAGACTTACTGAGAATAACTTCCCTTTTGATTAGGAACTGATTAGGAACTATGATAACATTCTGCAGAACACCTTTGCTATAGTAATATTAGTACAGTTTAGTCGCTCAGTTGTATCCAACTCTTTGAGACCCATGGACTGCAGCATGCCAGGCTTCCCTGTCCATCACCAACTCCCAGAGCTTACTCAGACTCATGTCCATTGAGTCGGTGATGCCGTCCAGACAGCTTATCCTTTGTCATCCCCTTCTCCTCCTGCCTTCAATCTTTCCCAGCTTCAAGGTCTTTTCCAGTGATTCAGTTCTTCACACCAGGTGGCCAAAGTATTGGAGTTTCAGCTTTAGCATCAGTCTTTCCAATGAATATTCAGGACTGATTTCCTTTAGGATTGACTGGTTTGATCTCCTTACAGTCCAGGGGACTCTCAAGAGTCTTCTTCAACACCACAGTTGAAAAGCATTGATTCTTCAGCAGTCAGCTTTCTTCACAGTCCAGCTCTCACATCCATACATGACCACAGGAAAAACCATAGCCTTGACTAGACAGAGATTTGTTGGAAAATTTATATCTCTGCTTTTTAATATGCCATGTAGGATGGTCATAGCTTTTCTTCCAAGGAGCAAGCATCTTTTAATTTCATGGCTGCAGTCACCATCTGAAGTGATTTTGAAGCCCAAGAAAAGAAAGTCTCTCACTGCTTCCACTGCTTCCACTGCTTCCCCATCTATTTGACATGAAGCAATGGGACCAGATACCATGATCTTAGTTTTCTGAATGTTGAGTTTTAACCCAACCTTTTCACTCTCTTCTTTCACTTTCATCAAGAGGCTCTTCAGTTCTTCTTCACTTTCTGCCATAAGGGTGGTATCATCTGCATATCTGAGGTTATTGATATTTCTCCTGCCAATCTTGATTCCAAATTGTGCTTTGTCCAGTTCACTGGCATTTTGCATGATGCACTCAACATATAAGTAAAATAAGCAGGGTGACAATACACAGCCAGATGTACCCCTTTCACAATTTGGAACCAGTCTGTTGTTCCATGTCTGGTTCTAACTGTTGTTTCTTGACCTGCATGCAGATTTCTCAGGAAATATAATTTTTATATAATATTTCTCCTGAGAAATATAATTTCTCAGATTATATTTGCCATATGAAAAGTAAGTAAAAAGTAAAAGTCGCTCAGTCATGTCTGACTCTTGGTGACCCCATGGACTATAGCCTCACAGGCTCCTCTGTCCATAGGATTTTCCAGGTGAGTGTACTGAAGTGAGTTGTCATTTTCTTCCCGAGGGGATCTTCCTGACCCAAGGATTGAACCTGAGTCTCCCACATTGTGGGCAAATGCTTTACCCTATGAGCTATCAGGGAAGCTTGTTTGCTATATAATCTAGACTAATTCTGGTAATGAAATTCCATCATATTTGTAAGTCTTGCTTACACATAAGGGGAGAGCAATACACCTGACATATACATTAAGGTGGCAGGAATATTGGGTGTCATTTTAGAATTCTGCCTACCATCATCAATAAAGATTATATAATGAAATCTAAAGAAATCATATCTAATAGAGAAAATTGAGTCATTTATTTTATTCTAACAATTCTCTATTTCTATTACTTAGTACCAGATGTCCAAGCTTATTCTATAAAACAAGAAACAAGAGTAAGATTTAAATCAAAAGGTTAGCATCTGTACACAAAATTAATAAGTTTCTGGAAATGTTACTGCAGATAATTGATTAATTTTGTAAACCAGTTACATTTCTCTGTGTTGTGCTTAGTTGCTCAGTTGTGTCTGACTCTTTGGGGACCCATGGAGTAGCCTGCCAGGCTCCTCTGTCCATGGTGATTCTCCAGGCAATAAGATTGGAGTGGTTTATGATGCCCTCCTCTAGGGGATCTTCCCAATCCAGGGATTGAACCCAGGTCTTCCGCATTGCAGGTGGATTCTTTACCATCTGAGCTACCAAGGAAGCCCAAGTAGAATGGGTAGCCTTACCTTCTCCAGAAAAAACTTCCCCACCCAGAAATCAAACCAGGGTTTCCTACTTTTCAGGTGGATTCTTCACCAGCCGAGCTACCAAAGAAGCCCTGCATTTCTCTAGACCTGAGTAAAAACCTAGAAATTAAAGGAAAATATAGAAATATATACAGCAGATACAGAACAATAGCTAGCAATTATTGTAATTTAATATATGCCAAGATTCTTTAAGGATTAGAGCATATATGAATATTCTATTATTTAGATATGTTATTCTATGTTAATGAATGAAACAGTTCAATATTATACAGATACTGATTCTCTTTATCTTAATACTTATATTAGTGCAAGATCAATTAAAAAGCACATTTTTAAACAAGCCCCCAAGGAATTTTGATACTGGTTCCCAGACCCCACCTGAAGAAATGTTCTCTTGGGAAGTCCTGCTCAGCCCTACACCCAGCTTTGTCCATAATGCTTCCTCTTGCCATGTACCAATATTTACCCTAATGGGTGATACAGCGTGCTATAGATGCTATAGATAAGTGCTAGCTTTTGGATTTCAGGTTCTTTTACAGAGGAAGAAGGCTCAAATGTAATTTTTGTCAAACAAAATGGGGACATAGTCCATGGCCAAAAGTACATTATACCTAAGAAGGGTCTTAAATAAGAGAGTCTTGTTACTGGGGATCGAAAGACTTGGGATTTGCATGTGGGCACCATTATTTTTCATAAGTTTTTACTAAAATCTTAAAGCACAAATCAGGATATAATTTAATGCAAAATATTTTATATTTAAATGACTAGTTACTACTTAAAAGCCTCTAGATTTTTTAAATGACTCGTATTTTAAATCTTTTCAATACTATGTGAGTTACTATTTACTTCAGATATTACTTAAGCCTCTTTTTTTTCTTTCCTCTCGTAAACCCTTTGTAAAACTAAGTTTTGGCTTAAATTACTTTGGTAGTTAAACAAGTCAATTTCTCCTAGAGTTATGGGGTTTCTTTTTTTTTCTTTCTTTTCTATGATTACTTCCAAATGGGGAAAATAAATTTTTTTGCTTATTTAACTTGTGTGAGAAGTGCTGCTGCTACTACTAAGTCACAACAGTCATGTCCAACTCTGTGCGACCCCATAGATGGCAGCCCACCAGGCTCCCCCATCCCTAGGATTCTCCAGGTAAGAACACTGGAGTGGGTTGCCATTTCCTTCTCCAGTGCATGAAAGTGAAAAGTCAAAGTGAAGTCGCTCAGTCGTTTCTGACTTTTAGTGACCCCATGGACTGCAGCCCACCAGGCTCCTCCCTCTATGGGATTTTCCAGGCAAGAGTACTGGAGTGGGGTGCCATTGCCTTCTCCGTGTGTGAGAAGTAAAATAGTTTATTTTCTTGCCAACTGCTCCAATTTGATTCTAGTTTATGAAATTGCACGTTGTGTTAGCACTTGATTAAATAAGACCAAAATCGCCAGTTTTCTAAGACTCCGTTTTTGTTAAAAATTATTTATATTTAATGATAACATATATTTCACCAAGACATAAATTTAACAGAAGGGCACCTGTCCAATTTTGCCATAATTCTTGTGGTAGTTAAGAAGATAACCCATTCAGAAGCTTCTTTCTCATGACTGTTTTCTATTTAAACCTCGAAAAACTTTCCCTAAAATTTGTAAGAAAGAAAACTGTCTACAGATGATTTAAGTAGGCTTCACTTTCAAACCCCTTCTATTCTGTTCAAGTTTATTGGCAGATGGTCTACTTTTTACTGAAGAAAAGTGTAGTGATAATTTGCAATCAGGCCATTAATGCAATTGTGACACTTCCACCAGTTCACAGAAGAGAAACTTGCATTTGTACAATAAAAGAACACTTTGTGTGACATACTTATGTTAATTATTGGTGAATCAGGCAATTGTCCAGGTAGAAGGGAAATGAAATATAACTTATTCTACTTCTCTGCCCCCATATATTTTACAAGTTCAAAAACCCAGAAAAATTAGCAAGTGTTTAGGTCATAAACCTCCAACATGACAGATAAGAGATTGAAACTAACCTTTCAGTTTTGCTAGTCATTCAAGCCTAGGTTTGGTTTGGTTTTGTTTTCCCCCAGTGTCTGGTAAGCACACATCTCCTGATTGCCTTCTTGATCTGTCCTTACATTGTGAAGAAAGAGATCAACTACCTCATGACTTTCCCCTGTTTTTGTTTTATTGAAGTGTAGATGATATACAATATTACATGTTTCAAATGTACAATATAGTGATTCACAACATTAAAGATTATACTCCATTTATAGTTATTAAAAATAATGGCTATATTGACTGTGCTGTACAATATATCTGTAGCTTTTTTATTTTAGTGTTTGTGCCTCTTAATCCCATAGCCCTGTCTTGCCCTCTCTTTCCTCTCTCCACGGGTTTGCTCTCTATATCTGTGAGTCTATTTCTGTCTTATTATATTCATTAGTTTGATGTATTTTTAGAATCCACAAATAAATAACATCAGGGCTTCCCTGGTGGCTTGGTGGTAAAGAATCCATCTGCCATTGCAGGAGATGCAGGTTCGATCTCTAAGTCTGGAGAAGGAAATGGCTTCCCACTGCAGTATTCTTGCCTGAGGAATCCCATGGACAGAGAGGCCAGGCAGGCTATAGTCCATGGAGTTACAAAGAATCAAACATGACAACAACTAAACAACAACATAGTTGACATCATACTGTATTTTTATTTTTGTTTGACTTATTTCACTTCATATAATATCCTTCAAGTCTATCCATTTAAATGGCAAAATTTCATTTATTTAGTCTTCTGTTGGATATACACACACACACACATATATATATATGTGTATGTATATATATATATACACACACACACATGTCACATCTTTTGATCCATTAAATGGCTGATAAACATTTAAATTGTTTACATATTTTGTATTGTAATAATGTTATTGTAAATGCAATTATAAAAGTAAGTGCTGTTGTAAAAGGAATGCAATCATAAGTCATGCTGCCATGAACATTGAGTTGCATGTATATTTTTTAGCTAGTGTTCTCCATACTGTTTTCCATGGTGGCTGCACCAATTTACATTTCCCCAACCTTTTTTTCCACATCTTAGCCAAAATTTGTTATTCCTGTTCTTTTTGATGATAGCCATTCTGAGAGGTGTGAGGAGATATGTATCATGGTGGTTTTAATCAGCATTTCTCTGATGATTAACAGTGTTGAGTATCTTTTAATGTGCCTGTTGGCCATCTGTATATCTTCTTTGGAAAACTGTCTCTTCACGTCTTTTGCCCATTTTAAAATCTGAGCATTTGTTGTTTTGATGAAAAGTTGTACGAGATGATTTTATGTTTCATATAATCATTTGCATATATTTTCTCCCATTCAGTAGGTTGTTTTTTTATTTCCTTTGCTGTGCAGAAGTTTTTATGTTTAATTAGTTGACATATGTTTATATTTGCTTTTGTTTCCTTTGCTTTGGGGGCAGATAAAAAATACTGTTATGATTTATGTGAGAGTGTGTTGGTTACATTTTCTTTTGTGAGTTTTATGGTTTCTGGTCTTAGATTTAGGCTTTTAATCCACTTTGAGTTTATTGTTGTATGGAGTATTAGAGAATGTTCTAATTTCACTGTATTACATGTAGCTGTCCAGGTTTCCCAGCACCACTTGTTGAAGAGACTGTCTTTTCTCCTTTGTATACTCTTGTAATTTATTGCATTAATAGATTAATTGATAATAAGTGTGTGGGTTTATTTCTGGGCTATCTATTCTGTTCCACTGATCTATGTCTTTGTTTTTGTGCCAGTACCATGCTGTGTTGATTACTGTGGGTTTGTATTAAGTTAAAAGGTAGGGAACATGATTCCTCCAGCTCAGCTCTTTTTTTCCCCTCAAGATTGCTTTGGCTATTTGGGGTCTTTAGTGCTTCCATACAAATTTTTAAATTACTTGCTCTAGTTCTGTGATAATTGCCCTTTGTATACTGATAAGGCTTGCATTGAATCTTGGATTGCTTTGAGTCTGAAACTCACCATCTGCAGTGATTTTGGAGCCCAAGAAAATAAAATATGTCACTGTTTCCATTGTTTCCCCATCTATCTTCCATGAAGTGATGGGACAAACATCCATTGGATCATAGAAAACTTCCAACATCTGTTGGATCATAGAAAAAGCAAGAGAGTTCCAGAAAAACATCCACTTCTGCTTTATTGGCTAAGCCAAAGGCTTTGACTGTGTGGATCACAACAAACTGTAGGAAATTCTGAAAGAGATGGAAATAGCAGACCACCTTACCTGCTCCCTGAGAAATCTGTATGCAGGTCAAGAAAGAACAGCTAGAATCGGACGTGGAACAATGGACTGGTTCCAAATTGGGAAGGGGTGCGTCAGGGCTGTATATTGTCAACCTGCTTATTTAACTTATATGCAGAGTATATCATGTGAAATTCTGGACTGGATGAAGCAGAAGTCTGAATTAAGATTTCTGGGGGAAATATCAATAACCTCAGATATGCAGATGACACCACACTTATGGCAGAAAGTGAAAAACTTCTAAAGAGCCCTTTGATGAAAGCAAAATTGGAGAGTGAAAAAGTTGGCTTAAAGTTCAACATTCAGAAAACTAAGATCATGGCATCTGGTCTCATCACTTCATGGCAAATAGATGGGGAAAAAATGGAAACAATGACACACTTTATTTTGGGGGTTCCAAAATCACTGAAGATGGTGACTGCAGCCATGCAATTAAAAGATACTTGCTCCTCAGAAGAAAAGCTATGACCAACGTACATAGCATATTAAAAAGAAGACGCATTACTTTGCCAACAAAGGTCTATCTAGTCAAAGCTATGATTTTTCCAGTATCATGTATGGAGGTAAGAATTGGACCATAAAGACAACTGAGCATCGAAGAATTGATGCCTTTTGAACTGTGGAGTTAGAGAAGATTCTTGAGAGTCCCCTGGACTGCAAGGAGATCAAACCAGTCAATCCTAAAGGAAATCAGTCTTGAATCTTCATTGGAAGGGCTGATGCTGAAGCTGAAACTCCAATACTTTGGTCACCTGATGAGAAGAACAGACTTTTTGGAAAAGACCCTGATGCTGGGAAAGATTGAAGGCAGGGGAAGGGTCAGCAGAGTATGAGATGGTTGGATGGCATCACCAACTTGATGGACATGAGTTTGAGCAGGGTGTGGGAGTTGGTAATGGACAGGGAGGCCTGGTGTGCTGTGATTCATGGGATTGCAAAGAGTCACACATGACTGAATGACTGAATTGAATTGATTGGACCAGATGCCATGATCTTCATTTCCATCAATCGTGTGAACAGGAAAAAATTTGAGAGCTCTTAGGATCACATCCTGGATGAGGTGCCAGTGGGAATATAGTAAAGATGACACTTCAGGTTTCCAATTCATTTCTACAAATACTCCTAAAAGTGAGGTCTCATACAGACATATTACAAGTGCTAGAGAAATAAGCATAAGAAATAAGATCTGGTATTTTTGTCCAAGGACTTCATAGCCTGGATACAGTGCAGATATTGCAAAAAAAAAAAAAAAAAAAAGTGATGTTTTAAAGGAAGCAGATAAAAGCTGACTCGAGCTCAGTATTAGAAGTCAGGTGAGTATTTTTCTGGAAGAGGACAAGGAACAAGGGGAAGATATTTATGTGACAGGGAGTGAATGCAAAAACAGTACTGAGAACATTTGAATTGCTCAGGGAATTTTTGAAGTTTCAGTTTTGTTAAAAAGTGAAATGTCACAAGCAATGGAAGATATGATTTTGGAAAATTCATTAGAGCTAAAGTTACCAAACAAACATTTGTGCGTCACAAAAGCCATTACTTACTTTTTAAAAGGATATTTGCATCAGGGGCCACTGAGAGAAATGATCAAGACTGTGGTCAAAGGTCTGAATTTAGAGAGACATACAGGGGAGCAGTAGAGTGGAAAAGACTATGTGAGAGGGAAGTACAAGAATATCTTTCAAATGAAGTGTTTGCCAAGAAAGTAAGTCATGGGGATCTAAATGTACAGCACAGTGGCTATACTCTATTGTATAACTGGAAGTTGCTAAGAGAGTTTATTTTAAAAGTTCTTATTACAAGAAAAATCTTTGTAACTATATATAGATGCATACTAACTAGACCTATTGGGGTGACCATGTATACATGTATCAAGTCATAATGCTGTACTCCTGAAACTAATATTACAATGTTCTATGTCAATCATACCTCAATAAGAGAAATGAAAACAAACATTTCAAACAAACAAAACACTGCAAAACAAACAAACCTCTCCCCATTTAGCAATAAAAAAAACCCAGTTTTTTCCCAAATAGGGAGCCCAGTTTGGTTATCACAGCTCAGTGAAAAGATTCTTGCATAAGATGTGACTCAGACTTCTGCTAGTATAATTAAATTCTTAAATATGTTCTTAATTTTATGCAATTGGCACTATATATACAGTAGACATTCCTTCAGGTTTTTGATATACATTATAGTACAAATAGCATTATTTGGTGGCAAAGAGCAACAGGTTAGCGATAAAAGCAAAGAAGTTTCCTCCCAAGTTGTTGAGTTTTGAGAACGGGTGGTCACCACTTTGAGTCTACCTTTGCCTTCTGCCCTTAGAATTCTGGTTTTTTTTCAGTCAGCTAAGGGAAGACTAATTTTTCACCTGCAGGCTCACATTAAACCAGCTGCTAGGGTGTGATGTGAACTGATGATGAGAACTGCAGCAGGATGAGGGTCAAGGTTACCTGACCTACTCTCTGAAGCTGGAATATTTGCCTGTGATGTGAAATGAGGAGAAGGCCGCACGTTTATGATCCATCAAAGACATGCACCAGACACAGGACCACAGGCCCGGGCCCTGTGAAGACATCTTCCCCTTCTTGGGATGGCACAGAGCATCCCGAGTGTATCAGCTTCCTCTGCTCCCTTTCCTGTTTAGCTCTCTGATCTGTGTGCTCCCTGTGTAATACCAAATTGTTGCTTTAGTCAACTGACTGTTTATTCCTTACACTCCATCACAGTCGAGTTTTCTGAGCTTAGGCTTGGGTCTTGTTGACGGGGTTTAGGTGTTTCACGCTAACAGAATCTGGATGCCTTCGCAGGGATGACTAATGCTGCCTGTTCTGCATAGGCTTTGCTGTCTCTGAGGAAACTATTTCACTTTTTTGGAAGTTAGGAGGAAGGACCAATAAGACTGCCCACTCCAGTACAAACACAACACTGAAGTTCTAATTAAACAGTTTCCAGTATTAATATATTTTCTGCTATTTTTGCACATTTCTAGTGTTTTGCTGGAAACTTGGAAAAGGTGAGAGTTGCCCTCTGGAAAGTACTGCCATCCTCTTTTGGAAAAACACAACATAGAATCAACTAGGAGAAAGACCAAGGTATCAAAGCAGAAACAAAGAGTTGTGGTCTCTGAGACATACAGTCCTTCTCTGAATACATTTTTGAAGAATGAGTGAGGAATATATTAAGTTATTGTAGACAAAATCAAGGTTGATGAGGTATGTGGGTGGGAAGCCAACAAGTCCATGTATTTTATAAAAGGGAACCAAGAAATACTATTCTTATCTTTGATATTATACACATGAGAAATATACTTGGGAATAACTTGTACAATTAAAATAAGAGCTGTGTCTTTCTAATGGTGTCAGACTCTAAACAAACAAATAAATAAATAATTATATATATATAGCAAAATATAAATTAATATAGGCATAAACACAGAAAGTATGAAGAAGTAATCCTTAAACAGAAGATGATTTCTGTGCATCTTGGATAAGAGGGTCAAATGCCTCTATAAGTTGGGGATTTCTCAGTGTCAGCACGAGGAGAATATTCCAAATATCTGAGGGTGGAGCCTTTAGACTATGCCTGACCATGGCAAGTAACTCAGGGCACCTACTGTGTGTTATGGTCACCTGTGTCTCAGATGAAAGATAATTTCTTCCCCTTCCAGATCCAACACTGACAGTTTGAATTCTGCTAAGCCTTTTCTATCATTTCAGTTATTATGTAAAGACATCTTCATAAAAAAATAAAGTTGCAAGTAGAATTAGTATTGCAACAATTATGGAACATGAAATGATGTAAGAAATAAAAAGAGGTTAACAATGAAATGTGAGTGACTTTAAGAACATAGGATGAAATGACTTCTAAAGAATAATACATCTCTGCATCTTTGAGTCACATCAAATATACTAATTTTGATTATTGGTGGAGTAAACATGCATGGAGCATGTGCTGATTTAGGGGAGTGCATATAACTGGATGATGGAGAAGTATTATATAATTTGAGAGAAAATGGAAAATTTTACTTTAAGTTGGTTACTTAAAGCTTTTTTTTTCTTCTTCTTCTTCTTTCTGTTTTTAGTTTTCAGAGCACCCATTGAGAAGAAGACACAAGTCCCTATCCCATGCCACTTCAGTGTTTGATTGGGAGGATATCTTAAACAGGCTTGCTATTTTATTAAGTTATCTCTAGTCTTAGACATTTTGGAAGACTCAAAAATATGACATAAAAGAAGTGTAATATGTACATCTGAGCTGAAAAACTGCAAATGATGGTGAACTTCTGGGCACACAGTCTTCATTTCAGCCTCTTGGTAAAGATTTGATTTTTTTCTTACTTGTCTCTTTGTTACCAACTGTGACACTAATAAGGCTTATTTCTCTCCACAATTCTTATAGACATATTTCTGGGCCCACTGAAAAAATCTTGTTAGACTGGGGGAGTTAATTAGAGTTGGCAAACCTTTCACTGAAGCATTGAAAATTAGTTACTTCAGCTCCTTCATATTTCAAAGTAGGATCTAATTTTAATACAAAATTAAGCTGAAGGAAAATCTCTAATGTCTTTTGAAAGGCTTCTCCACACTGTGGCTACTGCCCACTTCAGTAGATGGCAACTTACTTGTTGGAGGTCTTGGTAGAGATGCCCCTTGGAATGAGTAGTGTGTGGAAAGACTCTCTGCTCTCAGAAATTTTATTCACTGTGGAGCCACAAAACTGATATGATTTGTTTGAACATGATACTACCTGCTCTAGTTTCTTTTGCCTTTCACCACCTGATGCACTGACCTCCAGTGCCTACTCATTTGTCACAGCTGGGTGCTAGGACCTCCTCAGCCAGGGGTTTGGAAAGCCTCAGAAAGACAGCTGTGATTGAGCATGAACCCAAGTCTGGGTGCTTAACACACAGTTTCAAGTAACCCATTCCCTACTGTTCCCGTGTTCAGAAAAAAGTGGGCTTGCTAAAGGAGATGGGCAGTGTGAAACTGGTCATAATTCATTGAAGAGACAGTGCAGATCACACTGGACTGGCCAGAGAGCATCAGGCCAGAAAGGGTACAGGTGAGCATGAAGTTGGCAAACGTCTTTTGCAAAAACTGTGTCTCTATCACTGATTTTATACATTTCATTTCACTATACTGTGGGTAAAGTTTTTGTGCTAATATCTGAGATGGCAAAAATTTACCTTTCTCCATGTTACATTTGAATTGATTGCATCTCTTAATTTAGTGCCTGCTTACTTGCAATATAAATTACTAATAGATTTCCTAATTTTAATCAATTCTTAAAATATTTTTTGGTCATTGCCGTCTTCTTTTCATAATACTCTTTTTCTTTCTTACCTTAATATGGTAGGCAATTTATTAGTATTTTCCTTTTCTGAATTCGCTGGCATATTGAATGCAGCACTTTCATAGCATCATCTTTTTAAGATTTGAAAGAGCTCAACTGGAATTCCATCGTCTCCACTAGGTTTGTCTGTAGTGATGCTTCCTAAGGAAGGCCCATTTGACTTCACATTCCAGGATGGCTGGCTCTAAGTGAGTGATCACACCATCATGATTATCTGGGTCATTAAGATCTTTTTGTACAGTTCTTCTGTGTATTCTTGCCACCTCTTCTTGATATCTTCTGCTTCTGTTAGGTCCATACCATTTATGTCCTTTACTGTGCCCATCTTTGTATGAAATTTTCCCTTGGTATCTCTAATTTTCTTGAAGTGGTCTCTAGTCTTTCCCATTCGACTGTTTTCCTCTATTTCTTTGAGAAAGGCTTTCTTACCTCTCCTAGCTATTCTTTTGAACTCTGCATTCAAATGGGTATATGTTTCCTTTTCTTCTCTGCCTTTCACTTCTCTTCTTTTCACAGCTATTTGTAAGGCCTCTGCAAGCAATCATTTTGTCCTTTTGCATTTCTTTTTCTTGGGGATGGTCTTGATTACTGCCTCTTGTACAATGTCATGAACCTTTGTCCATAGTTCTTCAGACATTTTGTCTATCAGATCTAATCCCTTGAATCTATTGTCACTTCCACTGTATAATTGTAAGTAATTTGATTTAGGTCATATCTGAATTGTCTAGTAGTTTTCCCTACTTTTTCAATTTAAGTCTGAATTTGGCAATAGGGTGTTCATGATCTGAGCCACAATCAATTCCCAGTCTTATTTTCACTGACTGCATAGAGCTTTTCCATCTTTGGCTGGAAAGAATATATTCACTCAGATTCTGATATTGACCATCTAGTGGTGTCCATGTGTAGAGTCTTCTCTTGTGTTTTTGGAAGAAGGTGTTTGCTATGACCAGTGAATTCTCTTGGCAAAACACTGTTAGCCTTTGCCCTGCTTCATTTTGTACTCCAAGGCAAAATTTGCCTGTTACTCCAGGTATTTCTTGACTTCCCACTTTTGCATTCCAGTTCCCTATACTGAAAAGGACATTTTTTTTTGGGGGGGTGTTCATTCTAGAAGATCTTGTAGGTCTTCATAGAACTGTTCAAATTCTTCAGTATTACTGGTAGGGGGCATAGATTTGGATTATACTGATATTAAATGGCTTCCTTGAAACTAACAGAGATCATTCAGTTGTTTTAGAGATTGCATCCAAATACTACATTTCAGACTCTTTTGATGACTATGATGTCTACTACATTTCTTCTAAGGGATTCTGCACATTAGTAAATATAATGTTTTCATATATGTCCAAACAATTCAAATGCTTAGGCTAAACAGTGTAAAGTATAATTTTATTTATTTTATATAATTTACAGACTATTGAGAAATTTCTGCAAAAGGTACACTAAGATTAGTCAGATATGCCTTAAACAGGTGGATATGGCCCCTGATGTTTGGCATCAGAATATATTCTATCTGATTTTCTAGTCTGCACAATTAAAGAGACCTATTAGATGACAGAACACTCCATCTGAAAACTTTTCAAAAACCTTTCTCCAGTTTAGTTCAGTTGAATCGCTCAGACATGTCTGACTGTTTGTGACCCCATGGACCGCAGCATGCCAGGCCTCCCTGTCCATCACCAACTCCCAGAGTCCACCCAAACTCATGTCTGTTATGTAGGTGATGCCATTCACCCATCTCATCCTCTGTCATCGCCTTTTCCTCCTACCCTCAATATTTCCCAGCATCAGGGTCTTTTCAAATGAGTCAGCTCTTTGAACCAGGTGACCAGAGTATTGGAGTTTCAACTTCAACATAAGTCCTTCCAATGAATATTCAAGACTGACCTCCTTTAGGATGGACTGGTTTGATATACTTGCAGTCCAAGGGACTCTTAAGAGTCTTCACCAATATCATAGTTCAACATCACCAATTGTTTGGCACTCAGCTTTCTTTATAGTCCAACCTCTCACATCCATCCATACATGACTACTGAAAAAAAAAAAACAACATAGCCTTGACTAGATGGAACTTTATTGGCAAAGTAATGTCTCTGCTTTTTAATATGCTGTCTAGTAATGTTAAAGCTGAAACTCTAGTACTTTGGCCACCTCATGCTAAGAGTTGAATCATTGGAAAAGACTCTGATGTTGGGAGGGATTGGGGGCAGGAGGAGAAGGGGACAACAGAGGATGAGATGGCTGGATGGCATCACTGACTCGATGGACATGAGTTTGAGTGAACTCCGAGAGTTGGTGATGGACAGGGAGGCCTGGCGTGCTGCAATTCATGAGGTCGCAGAGTCAGACACGATTGAGTGACCGAACTGACTGAGTGACAGAGGTTGGTCATAACTTTCCTTCCAAGGAGTAAGCATCTTTTAATTTCACGGCTACAGTTACCATCCAAAGTAATTGTGGAGCCAACCCAAAATAAAGCCAGCCACTGTTTCACTGTTCCTCCGTCTATTTTCCATGAAGTGATGGGACTGGATGCCATTATCTTAGTTCTTTGAATGTTGAGTTTTAAGCCAGCTTTTTCACTCCCCTCTTTCACCCTCTCAAGAGGCTTTTTAGTTCCTCTTTACTTTCTGCTATTACAGTGGATTCATCTGCATATAAGAGGTTGTTGATATTTCTCCCTGCGAACTTCAGTTTGTGCTTCATCCAGCACAACATTGCACATAATATACCTGCATTTAAGTTAAATAAGCAGAGTAAGAATATATAGCCTGTTGTACTCCTTTCCCAATTTGAAGCAGTCCTTGTTGCTTCAATTCAGTTCAATTCAGATACTCAGTCATGTCTGACTACTTGTGACTCCATGAATTGCGGCATACCAGAATTCTCTGTCCATCATCAAATCCCAGAGTTCACTCAGAAACACGTCCATTGAGTCAGTGATGCCATCCAGCCATCTCATTCTCTGTCGTACCTTTCTGCTCCTGTCCCCAATCCCTCCCAGCAGCAGTATTTTCCAATGAGTCAACTTTTTGCATGAGGTGGCCAAAGTACTGGAGTTTCAGCTTTAGCATCAGTTCTTCCAAAGAAATCCCAGGGCTGATCTCCTTCAGAATGGACTGGTTGGATCTCCTTGCAGTCCAAGGGACTCTCAAGAGTCTTCTCCGACACCACAGTTCAAAAGCATCAATTCTTCGGAGTTCAGCTTTCTTCACAGTCCAGCTCTCACATCCATACATGACCACAGGAAAAACCATAGCCTTGACTAGACAGACTTCTGTTGACATAGAAATGTCTCTGTTTTCAATATGCTATATAAGTTGATCATAACTTTTCTTACAAGGAGTAAGCATCTTTTAATTTCATGGCAGCACTCATCATCTGCAGTGATTCTGGAGCCCCTCAAAATAAAGTCTGACATTGCTTCCACTGTTTCCCCATCTATTTCCCATGAAGTGATGGGACTGGATGCCATGATCTTCATTTTCTGAATGTTGAGCTTTAAGCCGACTTTTTCACTCTCCACATTCTATTTTCATCAAGAGGCTTTTAGTTTCTCTTCAGTTTCTGCCATAATGGCGGTGTCATTTGCATATCTGAGGTTATTGATATTTCTCCCAGCAATCTTAATTCCAGTTTGGGCTTCTTCCAGCCCAGCGTTTCTCATGATGTGCTTTGCATATAAGTTAAATAAGCAGGTGACAATATACAGCCTTGACATACTCTTTTTCCTATTTAGAACCAGTCTGTTGTTCCATATCCAGTTCTAACTGTTACTTCCTGACCTGCATATAGGTTTATCAAGAGGCAGGTCAGGTGGTCTGGCATTATCATCTCTTTCAGAATTTTCCACAGTATATATATATATATATATATATCACTATATGTATATATAGTGATCCAGTTCTAACTGTTGCTTCTTGGCCTGCATACAGGTTTCTCAGGAGACAGGTAAGGTGGTCTGGTGTTCCCACCTCTTTATGAATTTTACATAGTTTGTTGTGATTTACACAGTCAAAGGCTTTTGCATAGTCAGTGAAGGAGAAGTAGATGTTTTTCTGAATTATCTTCCCTTTTCTATGATCTGAAGGATGTTGGCAATTTGATCTCTGGTTCCTCTGCCTTTTCTATATCCAGCTTGTACATCTGGAACTTCTCTGTTCATCTACTGTTAAAGCCTAGACTGAAAGATTTTGAACCTTACCTCGATAGCATGTCAAATGAGTACAGTTGTGAGATAGTTTGAACATTCTTTGGGATTGCCCTTCTTTGGGGTTGGAATCAAAACTTACCTTTTGCAGTCGTATGGTCAATGCTGATTTTCCAAATTTGTTGACATTATGAGTGTCAACAAGAGGAGCTATTCCACCTTTAAGGCCAGGAGGGGCAGTGATGAGGAGATATGCCCCATCCAAGGTAAGAAGCAGAATCTGTGCTTTGCTGGAGCAACCGTGAAGATATACCCCATGTCCAAGATAAGAGAAACCCAAGTAAGAAGGTGGTTGTTGCGAGAGGGCTTCAGAGGGCAGACACACTGAAACCATAATTACAGAAAACTAGTTAATATAATCACGCGGACCACAGCCTTGTCTAACTCAATGAAACTAAGCCATCCCGTGAGGGGCTACCCAAGATGGGCGGGTCATGGTGGAGAGGTCTGACATAATGTGGTCCACTGGAGAAGGGAATAGCAAACCACTTCAGTATTCTTACCTTGAGAACCCCATGAACAGTATGAAAAGGCAAAATGATGGGATGCTGAAAGATGAACTCCCCAGGTCGGTAGGCGCCCAGTACACTGCCAGAGACCAGTGGAGAAATAATTCCAGAAAGAATGAAGGGATGGACCAAAGCAAAAAGAATACCCAGTTGTGAATGTGACTGGTGATAGAAGCAAGGTCTGATGCTTTAAAGAGCAATATTGCATAGGAACCTGGAATGTTAGTTTCATGAATCAAAGCAAATTGGAAGTAGTCAAACAGGAGATGGCAAGGGTGAACATCGACATTCTAGGAATCAGTGAACTAAAATGGACTGGAATGGGTGAATTTAACTCAGATGACCATTATATCTACTACTGTAGGGAGGAATCCCTTAGAAGAAATGGAGTAGCCATCATGGTCAACAAAAGAGTCTGAAATGCAGTACTTGGATGCAATCTCAAAAATGACAAAATGATCTCTGTTCATTTCCAAGGACCATTCAATAATACAGTAATCCAAGTCTATGCCCCAATCAGTAAGGCTGAAGAAACTGAAGTTGAATGGTCCTATGAAGACCTACAAGACCTTTTAGAACTAACACCAAAAAAAGATGTCCTTTTCATTATAAGGGACTTGAATGCAAAAGTAGGAAGTCAAGAAACACCTGGGATAAGAGGCAAATTTGGCCTTGGAATAGGAAATTAAACAGAGCAAAGGCTCATAGAATTTTACCAAGAGAACACACTGGTCATAGAAAACCCTCTCTTCTAACAACACATGAGAAGACTTTACACATGGACATCAACAGATGGTCAGCATCAAAATAAGACTGATTATATTCTTTGCAGCCAAAGATTGATAAGACTTATATAGTCAGCAAAACAAGAACAGGAGCTGACTGTGGCTCATAGCATGAACCCCTTATTGCCTTAACTGAAGACTTAAACTGAAGAAAGTAGGATAAACCACTAGATCATTCAGGTATGACCTAAATCAAATCCTTTTTGATTATACAGTGGAAGTGATAAATAGATTTAAGTGACTAGAAGTTATAGACAGAGTGCCTGATGATCTATTGACTGAGGACTGTGACATTGTGCAGGACACAGAGATCAAGATCACCCCCATGGAAAAGAAATGCAAAAAGAAAAATAGCTGTCCGGGAAGGCCTTATTAATAGCTGTGAAAAGAAGAGAAGTGAAAAGCAAATGAGAAAAGAAAAGACATAAACATCTGAATGCAGAGTTCCAAAGAATAGCAAGTTTAAGTTCAAGTTCAGTTGCTCAGTCATTCCAACTCTTTGCGACCCCATGAATCGCAGCACACCAGGCCTCACTGTTCATTACCATCTCTTGGAGTTCACTCAGACTTCTGTCCATCAAGTCCGTGATGCCATCCAGCCATCTCATCCTCGGTCGTTCCCTTCTCCTCCTGCCCCCAATCCCTCCCACCATCAGAGTCTTTTCCAATGAGTCAACTCTTCTCATGAGGTGGCCAAAGTACTGGAGTTTCAGCTTTAGCATCATTCCTTCCAAAGAAATCCCAGGGCTGATCTCCTTCAGAATGGACTGATTGGATCACCTTGCAGTCCAAGGGACTCTGAAGAGTCTTCTCCAACACCACAGATAAAAAGCATCAATTCTTAGGCACTCAGCCTTCTTCACAGTCCAACTCTCACATCCATACATGACCACAGGAAAAACCATAGCCTTGACTAGACAGACCTTAGTCAGCAAAGTAATGCCTCTGCTTTTGAATATGCTATCTAGGTTGGTCATAACTTTTCTTCCAAGGAGTAAGCGTCTTTTAATTTCATGGCTGCAGTCACCATCTGGTGATTTTGGAGCCCCCCTCCCCAAAATAAAGTCTGACACTGTTTCCCATCTATTTCCCATGAAGTGATGGGACCGGATGCCATGATCTTCGTTTTCTGAATGTTGAACGTTAAGCCAACTTTTTCACTCTCCTCTTTCACCTTCATCAAGAGGCCCTTTAGCTCCTGTTCACTTTCTGCCATAAGGGTGGTATCATCTGCATATCTGAGGTTATTGATATTTCTCCTGGCAATCTTGATTCCAGTTTGTGCTTCTTCCAGCCCAGAGTTTATTATGATGTACTCTACATATAAGTTAAATAAGCAAGGTGACAATATACAGCCTTGAAGTACTCCTTTCCTATTTGGAACCAGTCTGTTATTCCATGTCCAGTTCTAACTCTTGATCCCTGACCTGCATACAGATTTCTCAAGAGGCAGGTCAGGTGGTCTGGTATTCCATCTCTTTCAGAATTTTCCAAAGTTTATTGTGATCCACACAGTCAAAGGCTTTGGCATAGTTAATATAACAGAAATAGATGTTTTTCTCTTGCTTTTTGCATGATCCAGCAGATGTTGGCAATTTGATCTCTGGTTCCTCTGCCGTTTCTAAAACCAGGTTGAACATCAGGAAGTTCATGGTTCACGTATTGCTGAAGCCTGGCTAGGAGAATTTTGAGCGTTACTTTACTAGCATGTGAGATGAGTGCAACTGTGCAGTAGTTTGAGCATTCTTTCACATTGCCTTTCTTTAGGATTGGAATGAACACTGACCTTTTCCAGTCCTGTGGCCACTGCCGAGTTTTCCAAATTTGCTGGCACATTGAGTGCGGCACTTTCACAGCATCATCTTTCAGGATTTGAAACAGCTCAACTGGAATTCCATCACTTCCACTAGCTTTGTTCATAGTGATGCTTTCTAAGGCCCACTTGACTTCACATTCCAAGATGTCTGGCTCTAGATGAGTGATCACATCATCATGATTAGCTTGGTCTTGAAGATCTTTTCTTGTACAATTCTTCCGTGTATTTTTGCCACCTCTTCTTAATATCTTCAGCTTCCGTTAGGTCCAGACCATTTCTATCCTTATCGAGCCCATCTTTGCATGAAATGTTCCCTTGATATCTGTAATTTTCTTGAAGAGATCTCTAGTCTTTCCCATTCTGGTCTTTTCCTCTATTTCTTTGCATTGATCACTGAAGGCGGCTTTTTTATCTCTTCTTGCTATTCTTTGGAACTCTGCATTCAGAAGCTTATATCTTTCCTTTTCTCCTTTGCTTTTCGCCTCTCTTCTCTTCACAGCTATTTGTAAGGCCTCCCCAGACAGTTTGCTTTTCTGCATTTCTTTTCCATGGGGATGGTCTTGATCCCTGTCTCCCGTACAGTGTCACAAACCTCATTCCATAGTTCATCAGGCACTCTATCTATCAGATCTAGGCCCTTAAATCTATTTCTCACTTCCACTGTATAATCATAAGGGATTTGATTTAGGTCATACCTGAATGGTCTAGTGGTTTTCCCTACTTTCTTCAATTTGATTCTGAATTTGGCAATAAGGAGTTCATGATCTCAACCACAGTCAGCTGCTGGTCTTGTTTTTGTTGACTGTATAGAGCTTCTCCATCTTTGGCTGCAGAGAGTATAATCAACCTGATTTCAGTGTTGACCATCTGGTGATGTCCATGTGTAGAGTCTTCTCTTGTGTTTTCGAAAGAGGATGTTTGCTATGACCAGTGCATTTTCTTGGGAAAACTCTATTAGTCTTTGCCCTGCTTCATTCTACATTCCAAGGCCAAATTTGCCTGTTACTCCAGGTGTTTCTTGACTTCCTAGTTTAGCATTCCAGTCCCCTATAATGAAAAGGACATCTTTTGGGGTGTTAGTTCTAAAAGGTCTTGTAGGTCTTCATAAAATCGTTCAACTTTGGCTTATTCAGCGTTACTGGTTGGGGCATAGACTTGGATAACTAAGTGCAGCAGAGAGGAGCTACCCCACGTCCAAAGTCAGGGGCAGCTGGGAGAAGGCACCCCGCGTCCGAGGTCAGGGGTTGTGGCCGGGAGTAGCTACCCCAATTTTAAGGTCAGGGGCAAAGACTGGGAAAAGACACCCCATGTCCGAGGTCAGGGTGGCAGCTGGGTGGAGCTACCCCTCGTCCAAGGCCTGGAGCAGCCAGGGGAGACCCTCCGCGTCCGTGTCCATGGTCAGGAGGGCTAGAAGAAGCCACTTCGTGTTCGAGGCCAGGGGCAGTGATGCTGAGGAGACACTGTGAGCCTAAGGCCAGGGGCTGCAGCTGAAAGGAGTCACCCACGCCCAAGGCCAGGGCTGCCGGCCGGGAGGATCACCCCGAGGAGTGGTTGCAGCGCAGGAGCAGGAGGGCCTCGAGGTGTTATCCCAGATTGAAAGTCAGGAAGGTGGAGATAAGGAGATACCCCTCATTCAAGGTAAGAAACAGCAACTGTGCTTGCTGGAGCAGCTGTGAAAAGATACCCAACACTCAAGGTAACAGAAACCCAAGTAAGATGGTAGGTGTTGCAAGAGGGCATCAGAGGGCAGACACACTAAAACCATACTCACAGAAAACTAGTCAATCTAATCACACTAGGACCACAGCCTTGTCTAACTCAATGAAACCAAGCCATGCCTGTGGGGCAACCCAAGACAGGCAGGTCATGGTGGAGAGGTCTGACAGAACGTGGTCAACTGGAGAAGGGAATGGCAAGCCACTTCAGTATTCTTGCCCTGAGAACCCCATGAACAGCATGAAAAGGCAAAATGATAGGATACTGAAAGAGGAACTCCCCAGGTCAGCAGGTGCCCAATCTGCTACTGGAGATCAGTGGAGAAATAACTCTAGAAAGAATGAAGGGATGGAGCCAAAGCAAAAACAATACCCAGTTGTGCATGTGACTGGTGATAGAAGCAAGATCTGATGCTGTAAAAAGCAATATTGCATAGGAACCTGGAATGTCAGGTCCATGAATCAAGGCAAATTGGAAGTGGTCAAAGAAGAGATGGCAAGGGTGAACGTTAACATTCTAGGAATCAGAGAATAAAATGGACTGGAATGGGTGAATTTAACTCAGATGACCATTGTATCTACTACTGCGGGCAGGAATCCTCAGAAGAAATGGAATAGCCATCATGGTCAACCAAAGAGTCCGAAATGCAGTACTTGGATGCAATCTCAAAAACAACAGAATATCTCTGTTCATTTCCAAGGCAAGAATAGCAAGGAGAGATAAAAAGCTTTCCTCAGTGATCAGTGCAAATAAATAGAAGAAAACAACAGAATGGGAAAGACTAGAGATCTCTTCAAGAAAATTAAAGATACTAAGGGAACATTTCATGCAAAGATGGGCTCCGAAAAAGGCCAGAAATGTTATGGACCTAACAGAAGCAGAAGATATTAAGAAGACGTGGCAAAAATACACAGAAAAACTGTACAAAAAGTTCTTCAAGACCAAAATAATCACGATGGTGTGATCATTCACCAAGAGCCAGACATCCTGGAATGTGAAGTTAAATGAGCCTTAGAAAGCATCACTATGAACAAAGCTAATGGAAGTGATAGAATTCCAGTGGCGTTATTTCAAATCCTGAAAGATGATGCTGTGAAAGTGCTGGACTCAATACGCCAGCAAATTTGGAAATCTCAGCAGTGGCCACAGGTCTGGAAAATATCAGTTTTCATTCCAATCCCAAAGAAAGGCAATTCCAAAGAATGCTCAAACTAGCACAGAGTTGCACTCATCTCACAAGGTAGTAAAGTAATGCTCAAAATTCTGCAAGCCAAGCCTCAGCAATAAGTGAACCATGAACTTCCAGATTTTCAAGCTGGTTTTAGAAAAGGCAGAGGAACCAGAGATCAAATTGCCTACATCCTCTGGATCATTGAAAAAGCAAGAGAGTTCCAGAAAAACATATATTTCTGCTTTATTGACTATGCCAAGCCTTTCACTGTGTGGATCACAGTAAACTGTGAAAAATTCTGGAAGAGATCAGAACACCAGACCACATGCCCTACTTCTTGAGAAACCTATATATAGGTCAGGAAACAACAGTTAGAAATGGACATGGAGCAACTTACTGATTTAAAATAGGAAAATGAGTACGTCCAGGCTGTATATTGTCACCCTGCTTATTTAACTTCTATGAAGAGTACATCATGAGAAACACTGGGCTGGAAGAAGCACAAGCTGGAATTAAGTTTGCTGGGAGAAATATCAATAACCTCAGATATGCAGATGATCCCACCCATATGGCAGAAAATGAAGAGGAACTAAAAAGCCTCTTGTTGAAAATGAAACAGGAGAGTGAAAAACTTGGCTTAAAGCTCAACATTCAGAAAACGAAGATCATGGCATCTGGTCCCATCACTTCATGGGAAATAGATTGACAAACAGTGGAAACAGAATCAGACTTTTTTGGGGGGCTCCAAAATCACTGCAGATGATGATTGCAGCCATGAAATTAAAAGACGCTTACTCTTTTCAAAGAAAGTTATGACCAACCTAGACAGCATATTCAAACACACAGACATTACTTTGCCCACAAAGGTCTGTCTGGTCAAAGATATGGTTTTCCACTAGTCATGTATGGATGTGAGAGTAGGACTGTGAAGAAAGCTGAGTGCCAAAGAATTGATGATTTTGAACTGTGGAGTTGGAAAAGACTCTTGAGAGTCCCCTGGACTGCAAGGAGATCCAACCAGTCCCTTCTAGAGGAGATCAGAATTGGGTTTTTTTTTTTTGGAAGTAATAATGCTGAAGCTGAAACTCTAATATTTTGGCCACCTCATGTGAAGAGTTGACACATTGGAAAACGTCTGATTCTGGGAGGGATTGGGGGCAGGAGCAGAAGGGGACGGCAGAGAATGAGATGGCTGGATGGCATCACCGCCTCAATGGACGTGAGTTCGAATGAACTCCAGGAGTTGGTGAAGGACAGGGAGGCCTGGGGTGCTGCAATTCATGGGGTCGCATAGAGTCGGACACAACTGAGAGACTGAACTGAACTCAACTATTTATGTAATTAGTAATAAATTACTAAGTATTTATAATTACTCATTCTTAATTCAATGTTTTAAAGTTTTTAGTTAAGACGAAGTAAAATTAATTCCTAACTATTTTATCCAGGGTCAAATAATCTTATTTATTTGTATACTTACTTACTGAACACATTCCTAGATTATAGATGTCTTCATGATGGAGTGATTTATCTGTCATCTCTCATCATGCCTATTGTTACTTCAATATATCATTTAGTGGTAATATTTTTTTTTTGCTCCCCCACATTTATTCAATTTGTGGTAATATTAATCGTATAATACTCTTGGTTTTAGTGAGACAATAATTGCTTTCTATATTAAAATTAAGGAACATGGAAACAAATATTTTCTTAAAACAGCATTATTTTACTCATATTTTGTGCATGACTGGCCTTCCTGGATTCTCAGCTAACAGATAGCTCAGACATCTAATAACTCCAAACATGGGCAAAGTTTGGCCCAAATACACATTTTATGACACTTTCAATCTTCTCTACCGACAGGCTTTTCTTTGATTGGCAGTTTATCAGGACTGAAAATTAGTTTAGTATCCACAGGATCAGAAAACACGTCTCAAACCAGGGTACAAAATAGTCAAATTAAATTAGTATCAATATTGTTGAACCACCTCCCATTTTAAATACTAAAAGGAAACGGTTGATTAAACACCCTACTTGATACAATCACTTATTTATTCAAATGTTCATTGAATATTTACAACATATGAGTTGCAGTGCTAAATCTAAATCAATTTTTATCACTTTCAAACTACTTTGGCAATATTGTATAGAAGAACCAATCATGATATTTTTATTTTGAGGATAATTTTAACCTGCCAGTATGGAAGAATACTTTGACATAAACTTGCATCTACCCTAAAGAAATATGCTACTTATATTGTTCCACTGAGGAACCACTGAATTATTCTTTTTTTTTTTTTTTTTATTTCTACCTTACAATACTGTATTTGTTTTGTCATACATTGACATGAATCAGCCACAGGTGTACACGATCTCCCAATGCCAAAGCCCCCTCCCACCTCCCACCCTATATCATCTCCCTGGATCCTCCCATGACCCAGCAATCCCACTGCTGAGCATACACACCGAGGAAACCAGAATCGAAAGAGACACATGTACCCCAATGTTCATTGCAGCACTGTTTATAATAGCCAGGACTTGGAAACAACCTAGATGTCCATCAGCAGATGAATGGATAAGAAAGCAGTGGAACATATACACAATGGAGTATTACTCAGCCCTTAAAAAGAATAAATTTGACTCAGTTCTAATGAGATGGATGAAACTGGAGCCGATTATACAGAGTGAAGTAAGCCAGAAAGAAAACCACCAATACAGTATACTGACACATATATATGGAATTTAGAAAGATAGTAATGATGACCCTTTATGTGAGACAACAAAAGAGACACAGAGGTATAGAATGGACTTTTGGACTCTGAGGGAGAGGGAGAGTGTGGGATGATTCGGGAGAATGGCATTGAAACATGCATACTATCATGTAAGAAACGAAGCGCCAATCTATGTTCAATACAGGGTACAGGATGCTTGAGGCTGAATTATTCTTTACACTTCTTTAGCTCTTCTTCTTGGGAAGTTCCATCTATATTTAGATAAATATAATCATATTATACCATTTGCAAAAGGGGAAATTAGCATTTTTGTAAGACAGATAAATGAGCAGGTTATAGTTAGAATAATAAAAATGTTACAACTGTGCATATTGAACAATAAATATCATTTCCATTTCCCTCAAAGGGGTAAACTTCAACAGTTGTAAAATGCAAGGTGGTGAATATTTTCAGCATCTTTATTTCATTAAATAACCATATTTCTTCTTGGTTATTTTAAAACTGTTTCTTCATTCTATAGTCCAATTAAAAACTTCACACTTGAAAATATGAGTGATCACAGTTAGGTAATATTTAGAGGGAGACTGAATCACTGATGGGCAAACTCACAAATTTTATTGATTAGAAATGGTTTAAAATTTAATTTTAAGGAAGATGTAGCCCAACTCTTTCTTCTGACTTCTAGACACATTCAGTTCAGTTCAGTTCAGTCACTCAGTCATGTCCGACTCTTTATGACCCCATGAATCTCAGTATGCCAGGCCTCCCTGTCCATCACCAACTCCTGGAGTTCACTCAGACTCACATCCTACGAGTCAGTGATGCCATCCAGTCAACTCATCCTCTGTTGTCCCCTTCTCCCCCTGACCCCAGTCTCTCTCAACATCAGAGTCTTTTCTAGTGAGTCAACTCTTCGCATCAGGTGACCAAAGTACTGGAGTTTCAACTTTAGCATCATTCCTTCCAAAGAAATCCCAGGGCTGATCTCCTTCAGAATGGACTGGTTAGATCTCCCTGTGGCCCAACAGACAATGAAGAATCTTCTCCAACACCACAGTTCAAAATAATCAATTCTTCGGCCCTCAGCTTTCTTTACAGTCAAACTCTCTCATCCATACATGACCATAGCCTTGACTAGACGGACCTTTGTTGGCTATTGGCCAAAGTGTAATTCCTTGTGTATATCCTTGACTTAGTCCTGAAAGGCAGGATGATTTCAGACAGAGTGTGTTTTTGCCACAAGGATTTTCCAAAAACAGAATGAGATCTGCTGCCAGGGAATACATTACAGCTCAGAAACTATTTGTTGGTGTTAAAGAAAAAAAAAATGTTCATTTAATAAATATGTTCAGTGTTTGGTGGGTTGCTTTCACTGCCACTAAATGTTTCTAACCCCACCACAGAGCCACCGAGGAGACGACCCACAAACTGCAGAACAATTATACCAAAGAAATTCTCACATTGTTAAGAAAGTTCTAGGACCCACAACAGATTTCCCAACCTGGGGATCTGGCAAAGGGACTGAGAACCTCAAGAAAATTTGACTTTGGAGGTCAGTGGGATTTTGACTATAGAGTTTACACAGGACTGGAAAACAGACTCTTGGAGGACACACACAAAAAAAATCTTGTGCATACTAGGACCCAGGAGAACAGAGCAGTGACTCCATAAGAGACTGACCCAGATTTGCTCTGTGAGTGTCCAGGAGTCTCTGGGGGAGGCATGGGTTGGTGGTGGCTTGCTGCAGAGTTGGAGGCACTGAGTGCGGCACTGTGTCCATGGAACCTTTTGAAAGAGATTGCCACTATCTTCATTACTTGCACCGTAGTTTGATCTCAGGTGAAACAGTAGGAAGGGAACACAGCCCAGCCATCAAGGGAAATTGGATTAAAGATTTACTGAGCATGGCCCTGCCCATCAGAAGAAGACCCAATTTCCCTCACAGTCAGTCTCTCCCATCAGAAAGCTTCCATAAGCATTTTATCCTTATCCTTCAGAAAACCACAATAAGAGAAAAGTAATCAAACTGATCTCATGGACCACAACCCTGTCTAATTCAGTGAAACTATGAGCCATACCATGTAGGACCACTTAAGATGGACGAGTCCGAGTGGAGAGTTCTGACTAAACACGGTCCACTGGAGAAGGGAATGGCAAACCATTTCAGTATTCTTATCTTGAGCACCCCATGAACAGTATGAAAAGGCAAAAGGATATGACACTGAAAGATGAACTCCACAGGTCAGTAGGTGCCCAATATGCCTCTGAAGAACAGTGGAGAAATAACTCCAGAAAGAATGAAGAGATAGAACCAAAGTGAAAGCAACACCCAGCTGTGGGTGTGACTGATGATGGAAGTAAAGTCCAATGCTCTAAAGAGCAATATTGCATGGGAACCTGGAATGCTAGGACGATTAATCAAGGTAAATTAGAAGCAGTAATGCAGGAGATGGCAAGATGAACACTGATATTTTAAGAATCAGTGAACTAAAATGGACTGGAATGATGTAATTTAATTCAGATGATAATTTAATCTACTACTATGGGCAAGAATCTCTTAGAAGAAATGGAATAACCCCCATAGTCAACAACAACAACAACAACAACAACAACAACAAAAGAGTCTGAAATTCAGTAACTGGGTGCAATGTCAAAAAATGATGTAATAATCTCTGTTGGTTTCCAAGGCAAACCATTCAATATCATAGTTATCTAAGTCTATGGCCCAACCAGTAATGCCGATGAAGCTAAAGCTGAATGGTTCTATGAAGACCTACAAGACGTTCCAGAACTAACACCCAAAAAGAATATATTTTTCATCATAGGGGACTGAAATGTAAAAGTAGAAAGTCAAGAGATACCTGGAGTAACAGGCAAATTTTGCCTTGGTGAACAAAATGAAGCAGGGCAAAGGCTAACAGAGTTTTTACCAAGAGAATGCACTGGTCATAGCAAACACCCTCTTCCAACAACATGAAAGAAGACTTTATACATGGTATGGTCAATACCAAAACCAGATTGATTATATTCTTTGCTGCCAAAGACAGAAAAGCTCTATACAGTCAGCAAAAACAAGACTGGGAACTGACTGTGGCTCACATCATGAATTTATTGCCAAATTCAGACTTATATTGAAGAAAGTAGGGAAACCACTAGACCATTCAGATATGCCCTAAATCAAATTCCTTACAATTATACATTGGAAGTGACAAATATATTCAATGTATTAGATCTGATAAACAGAGTACCTAAAGAACTATGGACACAAGATTGTACCGGAGGCAGTGATCAACACCATCTTCAAGAAAAAAGAAACACAAAAAGTAAAATGGTTGCCTGAGGAAGCCTTAAAAGTAGCTGAGAAAAGACGAGATGTGAAAGGCAAAGGTGAAAAAGAAAGATATACCCATTTAAATTCAGAGTTCTAAAGAATAGCAAGGAGAGATAAGAAAGTCTTCAGTGATTAATGAATGCAAAGAAATAGAGGAAAACAATAGAAAGGTAAAGACTGGATATCTCTTCAAGAAACTTAGAGATACCAAAGGAACATTTGCTGCAAAGATGGGCACCATAAAGGACAGAAATGGTATGGACCTAACAGAAGCAGAAGTTATCAAGAAGAGGTGGCAAGAATACACAGAAGAACTATACAAAAAGATCATCATGACCCAGGTAACCACAATGGTGTGATCACTCACCTAGAGCCAGACATCTTGGACTGAGAAGTCAAGTGGGCCTTAGGAAGCATCACTATGAACAAAGCTAGTGGAGGTAACAGAATTCCAGTTGAGCTCTTTCAAATCCTAAAAGATGATGCTGTCAAAATGCTGCACTCAATAGGCCAGCAAATTTGGAAAAGTCAAAAGGGTGGGATGGTATGGGAGAATGGCAATGAAACATGTATACTTTCCTGTAAGAAACAAAACGCTAATCTATGTTCAATGTAGGATGCAGGAGGCATGGGGCTGATGCACAGGATGATTCAAGTAGAGGATTGGGGGTGGGAGGTGGGAGGGGATTCGGCATTGGGAGATTGTGTTCACCTATGGCTGATTCGTGTCAATGTATGGCAAAACAAATACAGTATTGTAATTAAAAAAATAAATAAATTTAATTAAAAATAAATAAATAAATAAATAATTTTTAAAAAAAGAGTGGCCACAGGACTGGAAATGGTCAGTTTTTTTTTTTTAATTTATTTTATTTTTACTTTATTCTACGTTACAATACTGTATTGGTTTTGCCATACATTGACATGAATCAGCCACAGGTGTACACGAGCTCCCAATGCCAAAGCCCCTCCCACCTCCCACCCCATATCATCTCTCTGGATCATCCGGTGCACCAGCCCCAAGCATCCTGTATCCTGTATTGAACATAGACTGGTGCTTCATTTCTTACATGATAGTATACATGTTTCAATGCCATTCTCCCAAATCATCCCACCCTCTCCATCTCCCTCAGAGGCCAAAACTCTGTTCTATACATCTGTGTCTCTTTGCTGTCTCACATAGAGGGTCATCATTACTATCTTTCTAAATTCCATATATATGTGTCAGTATACTGTATTGGTGTTTTTCTTTCTGGCTTACTTCACTCTGTATAATCAGCTCCAATTTCATCCATCTCATTAGAACTGATTCAAATTTATTCTTTTTAAGGACTGAGTAATACTCCATTGTGTATATGTACCACAGCTTTCTTATCCATTCATCTGCTGATGGACATCTAGGTTGTTTCCGTGTCCTGACTATTATAAACGATGCTGCAATGAACACTGGGGTACATGTGCCTCTTTCAATTCTGGTTTCCTCAGTGTATATGCCCAGCAGTGGGATTGCTGGGTCATAAGGCAGTTCTATTTGCAATTTTTTAAGGAATCTCCACAGCCACAGTCATGAAGACAATATGGTACTGGCACAAAGACAGAAATATAGATCAATGGAACAAAATAGAAAGCCCAGAGATAAATCCACACACCTATGGACACCTTATCTTTGACAAAGGAGGCAAAAATATACAATGGAGTAAAGACAATCTCTTTAACACGTGATGCTGGGAAAACTGGTCAACCACTTGTAGAAGAATGAAACTAGATCACTTTCTAACACCACACACAAAAATAAACTCAAAATGGATTAAAGATCTAAATGTAAGACTAGAAACTATAAAACTCCTAGAGGAGAACATAGGCAAAACACTCTCCGACATAAATCACAGCAGGATCCTCTATGACCCACCTCCCAGTATACTGGAAATAAAAGCAAAAATAAACAAATGGGAATCTAATTAAAATTAAAAGCTTCTTCACAACAAAGGAAACTATAAGTGAGGTGAAAAGACAGCCTTCTGAATGGGAGAAAACAATAGCAAATGAAGCAACTGACAAACAACTAATCTCAAAAATATGCAAGCAACTTATGCAGCTCAACTTGAGAAAATAAAGGATCCAATGAAAAATGGGCCAAAGAACTAAATAGGCATTTCTCCAAAGACATACAGATGGCTAAGAAACACATGAAAAGATGCTCAACATCACTCAATATCAGAGAAATGCAAATCAAGACCACAGTGAGGTACCATTTCACACCAGTCAGAATGGCTGCTATCCAAAAGTCTATAAGGAATAAATGCTGGAGAGGATGTGGAGAAAAGGGAGCCCTCTTACACTGTTGGTGGGAATGCAAACTAGTATAGCCATTATGGAAAAGGTCAGTTTTAATTCCAATTCCAACGAAGGGCAATGCCAAAGAATGTTCAAACTAGTGCACAATTGCACTAATCTCACACACTAGCGGTAAAGCGTCTGTCTATGATGCGGGAGACCTGGGTTTGATCCCTGGGTTGGGAAGATCCCTTGGAGAAGGAAATGGCAATCCATTCCAGTACTATTGCCTTAAAAATCCCATGGACAGAGGAGCCTGGTAGGCTGAAGTCCCTGGGGTCGCAAAGAGTCGGACACGACTGAGCGACTTCACGTTCACACACTAGCAAAGGAATGCTCAAAATTCTCTTATCCAGGCTCCAACAGTATGTGAACCATGAACTTCCCAATGTTCAAGGCAGATTTAGAGAAGCCAGAAAAACCAGGTATCAAATTGCCAACTCTGTTGGACCATAGAAAAGGCAAGAAAATTCCAGAAAAAAAATATACTTCTGCTTTATTGATTATACCAAAGCTTTTGACTGTGAGGATCTCAACAAACTGTGGAAACTTCTTCAAGAGATGGGAAAACCAGACCACCTTACTTGCCTTTTGAGAAATCTATATGCAGCTCAAGAAGCAACGGTTAGAATCAGGCATGGAGCAACAGACTGGTTCGGAATTGGGAAAGGATGTCAAGGCTGTAAATTATCACCCTGCTTATTTAACATATGCAGAGCACCTCATACGAAATGCTAGGATAGATAAAGCAAAGGCTGGAATCAAGATTTCAGGAAGAAATATTAATAACCTCAGATATGCAGATGATGTTATAGCAGAAAGCAAAGAGAAACTGAAGAGCCTCAAAAGAGGAGAGTGAAAAAGCTGACTTAAAAGTCAACATTCAGAAAACTAAGATCATGGCATCTGGTTCCATCACTTCATGAAAAATAGACTGAGAAGCATTGGAAACAGTGAGAGACTTTCTTTTGTTGGGCTCCAAAATCACTGCAGATGGTGACTGCAGCCATGAAATTAAAAGACGCTTGCTCCTTGGAGTAAAGTATATGACAAACCTAGACAGTATATTAAAAGCATAGGCATTACTTTGCCAACAAAGGTGCGTCTAGCCTAAGCTATGGTTTTTCTAGTAATCATGTATGGATGTGAGAGTTGGACTATAAAGAAAACTGAGAGCTGAATAATTGATGCTTTTGAACTGTGGTGTTGGAGAAGAATCTTGAGAGTCCCTGGACAGCAAGGAGATCCACCCAGTCCATCCTAGATGAAATCAGTCCTGAATATTTATTGGAAAGACTGATGCTGAAGGTGAAAGTACTTTGGCCATCTGATGTGAAGAACTGACTTATTGGAAAAAACCTTGATGCCAGGAAAGATTGAAAATGAGAGGAGAAGGGGATGACAGAGGGTGAGATGGTTGGATGGCATCACTGATTTGATGGACATGAGTTTGAGCAAGATCCAGGAGTTGGTGATGGACAGGGAAGCCTGGTGTCCTGCAGTCCATGGGGTTGCAAAGAGTTGGACACAACTGAGGGACTAAGCTGAAGTGAATTGAAGGGTCTCTATTATTCTATAAAGCAAAGGATGTTGAAATGCTCTTAAGGAACAATGTGGGAGCTGGAGATTGTTGTACATGCCCACCTCAACTAATATCTGAAAAACAAATAAAAATGAACAGCAATGACAACAACAACAACAAAAATCCCTCTTTTCTACAAGGAAAACAATGACCAAGAGAAATAAGCCTGGATTGGGCAAAAGTTTCTTTTCTGCCTCATCCACAGATACTGAGCGTTTGCCCACATCCACTCACAGGTGAATTTGGGGTTCCTTTCAGAACTGAAGCATCTGGGACCAGAGTGAGAGAAGTGTGAGATATTGATGGCAGATGTCGGTGTGATGTTCATAGTTGCAGACCAGGGACTTTGCAGGTAAGCACAGAGATAGAGGTGCCTGGTGCTCCCAGGCCTGTGGTCAATGCCCTCTCAGTTAGTAATGTGGGGACAACTGGCACTCATTTAAGAATTGTTGGCTCAGCAAAAGAGAAAAGAAAACTGTATTCTGAGAATGTATAGAGGGGGAATACCACAGTATGCTCTCAAAGTGAGATATGGGGCTGGGCTGATTGCAACAACAGGTGTTAGGAGTGGGTCTTTATTCTCCAGCCAGGCTGGAGAAGAAACCAAACAAAAATGCAAGCAAAAATACTTGGCCTATGTAGGTGACTGACATTTCTAGAGGTTGTCTACAGTATCCTTTTTCATGTTAATAACACAGAACATTGGCATGGGCACTGGGCATGCCACCACTAACTCAGAGTCAGTTGGGGATACAAGTGTCCACTTTTGTCTATCTGTCCTTTCAGATAGCTTTGGGACCCAGGCATGACAGAAGCCCCTCTCTTTATACATCATAGCAGGTCCCACCTACAGAATTACAGTCCCCAGTTGAAATATTCTCTGCATGGCGCTGTGAGGAGAGTTGCTACCAGGACCCAGTGGCATAGAGCTGTGTTTCCTATAACTTTTGGACATGGAACCACCTGGAGAGCTTACTGTGCCTGTTTCCTGGTCTTTATCTCAAGATTCTAGTTCAGTGGATGAGGCTGAGGTCCTAGAATTATTTGCATTTCTAAAGAAGCTATGAACCTGCACTCTCATGCCCTGATTCCCATAATTGCATGCAGGGCTTTAAACACAGGGTAAATTGTGGAGTAGGGTCTGAGACTTTCCTAGGTGCCCAGGTTAACTGATGCTAATGAATGGAGATCACAGACCACAGTTAGCCAGCAGCCACCCTAGTATGGAAGGGAACTGCACACCTCTGACAGGGCTGTGCCCCTGAGGGATGCCTGGAGTACAGAGGAATAGAAGTAACAGGACTTTTCAATGCTGAGATTCTCACTCCCTTGAGGCCAAAAGCAGATTGTCTGAGGAGGGAGGTGTGTAAATGCAGGGCATCTCCTGTGTGCTGCCATGTTCTTGAGGACATGCTGAGACTCCCTCATATTTAGCACATAGAACAGAACAATAAAGAAATTTGATAGGAGTGAAAAGAGAGGTACTGGTTACAACCATGCAAGTCATGCAAGAGGAATGAGCAGTGAGTCAGAGGAGCAGGGCTGTATGTGCTCAGCACATAGTTTGGTTCTGACAGATGTGAGGCGGCCTCTATTCTTGGGAACTGTCCTGAGAAGCTTTGGAAATGTCTTAGAAATTGTATGTGGCCTTCTACTCACCCACTACTCAGAGTGTGTCCATATGTACCCATATGTATAGGAAATAAAAAATAACAGTAAGAGCCGTGGCTCCTCTGTAGCCATCCCTCCTCATATACCACACATGCTGGTCTTTTGTAAAAAGAATTAAGAGTTTGGGATTAACATAAACACACTACTATGTGTAAAATAGATAACCAATAATGGACCTGCTCTGTAGCACAGGGAACAACACAATATTTTTAATAATTTATAAGGAAAAAGAATCTAAAAAAGAATAGATACATATATATGTACAACTGAATCATTTTTCTCTACACCTGAAACTAACACAACATTGTAAATCAACTGTACTTCAATTTTAAAAATAAAAGTAAAAAAAAAGAAGAAGAAGAAGAAGCGGCAGCAGCCTCCTGGTGCCCGCTGTCCTGCTGCTCAGGGCCTGGAGCCGAGCGTGTGGGCTGGGGGTCTGTCCAGCACTGAAGGGCAGCTCACAGGCATTCACCCAGGAGCCTGGCCACAGCTGTCTCCTCCATCGCAGCAGTGTTCTCCCTCCATCATATCTGCCACCTTCTATTTTACAGTTCCCTCATTCCTAGAGGCAATTTCCCCTCCCATTCATATTATGATTATAAATATAATATAAATCAATTATGAAATAATTATATTGTTTACATTGTTATCTGAGAACAAAAGCTGACAGGATCATTTTCCTGAAAGAGTGTTATTAACAGTCTCCACTGTAACTTGAGTTGGAAATGACAAGATAAATCTATTCTTTCACAGAGGTAAGTAATTGAAATTACAGACAACTGGAGGCTCTAAATGAAGCAACACTTATTAAAGAAGAGGTAATTGAATTCAGGACTCTCAAGGATGATTATTGAATATGTTGTAACCTCATTAATTCAGTTCCTTCCTTCATATATAAAAAAATAAAAACCTACAGGACTCTTAATTATTAATGTGTTCAAATATTATTTCTCCCCAAATTAGTCATGATTGAGAGGAAATCTACTTAGAGCAAAATCTGTATAAAATATTAAAACTTAAACATTTACAAGACTCTTAACTTGTAGGAATAGATATTAAATTTATATATTTAAAGTGCTTGATACTCATTATATGGCATATATATAAGGTTTAAACAACAAGGCCTATACTTTTGTAAACTATCTCATTGTATTCACTATATACTTCTCACATTTTATTCTAGTAATCCACTTTATAAAATATGTGCTTAAGTTTTTACAGACGAGTTTCTGTCTTTTTGCCTAAAATTGAACTTCTTTCATCCAGGCTGCTTCTCCCTCTGAATTTCCTGTCTCCACTCATGGCCTTTCCAGTCTTTCAGTTACTTAAAGTGAAAGTCACTCAGTCATGTATGGCACTTTGCAACCCCATGGACTATACAGTCCATGGAATTCTCCAGGTCAGAATACTGGAGTAGGTAGTCTTTCCCTTCTCCAGGGGATCTTCCCTACCCAGGCATCAAACCAGGGTCTCCTGCATTGCAGGCAGATTCTTTACCAACTGAGTTATCAGGGAAGCCCTTCAGTTAGTTAAGGCAGAAACAAATTTTTCACTGACCTGTTCCTTTCACTCTCAAAATAATTCAGTCCCTAAGTTTAATAAATTCTTCCAACTTACTGAAAATCCTGCCTGAATCTGTGCCTTCATCATGTCTAGTTGCAGTTTTTCTAAGATCCCTCTGAAGTGTCTCTGCTTGTAGTTTCACTGTTATCTCTACACACATACTGAATTTACTCACTCAGTAGTTTATGTGTGGAAAGGACACAGCATCCTTGCAGACATCCCAGGAAGGTTACCCTCTGCCTCCAGTGGTATAAACCACACTCTTCTGTGTGCAAAAGCCTCCTTTACCATTAGCTCCTATTGTCAGAGTTACCTTTCTGCCCTGGTGTCTTGTCCTGCATTCTTGTCCTGTGGATTCTCTGCCTTTCCTAACTTTTACTAGCACCACAATCCTTTACATGTGCTTTCCATTTCTAATGATGTTCTGCTTATAAACTATTTGTCATCTTTCAGAAAACAAATCAGCATAACCTCCTCTTAGAAGTTCTTATTTCTCATCCTGGGTAGAGTCGGCAGAGCCTGTCTCTTAGAGCAAGTTTACATAACACATTGTCATGTCTAAATCACCAAAATCCCTACTTCTCATTTAGCCATATTTTGTCATAATACAGCTTCATGCTTCATATTTAGTTGCTCAGTTGTATCTGACTCTTGGTGACTCCATGGACTATAGCCTGCTAGGCTTCTCTGTCCATGGGATTCTCCAAGTAAGAATACTGGAGTAGGGTGTCATTCCTTTCTCCAAGGATCTTCCTTACCCAAGAACTAAACTAAGATCTCCTGAATTACAGGCAGATTCTTTACAGTCTGAGCCACCATCATGTACAGCAGAAGCTCCACGAATACCAATTGGCTCGCTAAGTGGTTATGTGAATGAATGGAGAAGGGAGTGAAATAGGTAACCCTGCTCTTTCATCACACTGTGATGATGTTGCTCACCCTTACTACTATTCTCTAAGAAGGATGCAGAGAACTGGAGAAAATATAAGGATGACAAAGAGACTTGAAATCTTGCAATTAAACAAAAGCTGAAGAGGGATGCTGAGACTGGCCCAAGAGAGTAAGTAGAGCACGTAAATGTTTGACAAAGGTGTCAACTGGAAGAAAAAAAAAGCTATTATATGTAGCTTCATGAATTAGAAGAAAACTAATGGGCTAAAGACACAGAAATATGTTACTCACTCTCTTCTGTATATACTTTACTTGGAAATAGTATTAGCCACTGAGTGGAGAATTTAGAAAATTACATATGTAATATATATTATATATATAATGCCACTAGAGCATATGTAACAGCTAAAGAAAAAATGTCAATAAAAATGAAAGTCAGTAAATCATGGAAGACTGAAGAAGAGGATTACAAAGACAAAAATTGATCATGGCCATCTAAACCCTGTACTTTTCCCCCAGAAGGATGAACTACCCTCTGAGGTTAAATCCTCAACCAGCCTTGCAGTAAGAGTTATGTTTAGAGAGGTGTACAGAAATATCAGGGCCTAATAATACAACTTCAGTCACATAATTTAGCTCTCCATTTTGAGGCTGCTTATAGAACAATATCATAAAAGTTTACCTTTAGTTTTTAGAGTGTGAAGCTAAAACTCCAATCCTTTGGCCACCTGATGCAAAGAGCTGACTTATTGGAAAACACCCTTATGCTGGGAAAGATTGAAGGTAGGAGAAGAAGGGGATGGCAGTGGATGAGATGATTGGATGGCATCACCAATTCAATAGACACGGGTTTGGGTGGACTCCAGGAGTTGGTGATGGACAAGGAGGCCTGGTGTGCTTCGATTCATGGGGCTGCAAAGAGTCAGACACGACTGAGTGACTGAAATGAACTGAACTGATACTAGTTAAACTGTTCCAAATGTCTACTTGGCCTAACAATTCAAATTTGAATTTTACGTTGCAGATTGGTTTTGACAATCTGCCTAGGATGCTGATAAAATTAATTTTCTGAGTAAGAAAAGAGAAGAGGAACATTTGGTGAAATGCTATGTACAGAATTCAGTGGGAAAAGGGGGTGGAAAGAGGCTCTTAATTTTTCTCAGAGAATCAGGTCAAGCTTCAGAGGGTAGGTGTTATCAGAATTGAAACTTGAGAAAAAACGAGAGTTCATTAATGCAAAAATAGAAGCAGGTCATTTCAATCAAATATTATGGATAGTTTTTATATGGGTTAAAGAGGCAAGTAGCATGGAAGTCAGGAAGTGCAAACAGTTCAGGGCCGAGATGGAAAATGTGTGTGGAAGCCCAGGAAACAAGGAAAGAAAGCATTATATGTGGACTGGGGTCAATGCATCAGGCACTTTGCTGCAAGATATTTTAGATGTTTCCAGTAAACACTGGGGATATATTGAACAATTCTGGGTAGGTGAGTGACATTTTCAAAGTTTTAAATGAAGAGACAGAGCAACAATAAGATGATGAATCAAAGAGAGGCCTGAACAGAGACATTAGGAAAACTATTCTAATAGACCAGCCAAGAGATGAGCCACAAGAGTGACAATAAAGACAAGGAAATGTTGTATACATTGAATTGATAATTTAGGGACTAATAAAATTGGAAACTGGGCTTTGCTGGTGATTCAGAATGTAAAGAATCTGCCTGGGTTTGATCCCTGGGTCAGAAAGATCCCCTGAAGAAGGGAAAGGCAACCCATCCTGGTATTCTGTCTGGAGAATCCCATGAACAGAGGAGCCTGGTGGGCTATAGTTCATGGGGTCTCAAAGAGTAGAAGATAACTGAGCAACTAAACATCACACACACACACACACACAGAATCAGGTTTGGAGGCTAAGAGATGATTCTTTAATTTCTTAAATATTGAGGTTTTTTTTTTTTTTAATGAATCTTCATAGATAATCTTAGCCTACATTATTAGTTTCTTATTTTGAAAGTCTAGTTACTTGTTTTTCTTTTTCTTTCTTTCTTTCTTTTTTTTTTTACATTTTTTAAACTAATTTTGGCTATCTTGTTTGTATTGTTTCATTTAGCATGTGCTTTTGCTGTCTGCTAGGGAATCATCACATTCCAAGCAGGGCTTGGATGTTCCATGTGGTGCTAGAAGAAGAAATGTAGTTGACCTCTCAGAACAAAACCAGAGCCTTCATATAACATGAGCAAAGAGTTAATATTTGTGCTAAGGGCTGGAATTTGGAGATTGTATGTTACCGAGCCAAAAATTGACTTATTCAGGGACTATACAGCACTTAGGAGCATAGGTATGTTTTCTGCTCCTAGAAATCTTTTTTGTGATGTCTTGAAGGGCACAGTTGGTTTGGAAGGTAGATTATTTTTAAGAGTGTCTTCTTTGGAATGCAAATCAAAGATCTTGCACTTCTTTTTCTAGAAGACTATTTTTTAACAACTATCTATTAGTATAATTACTTTTCTTATTGAATTTCCCTTTGAATTTCCATCTAATTATTTTGGATTTTTTTTCCTTATGTTTTATATTATTATGGTCCTCTTTGTAGGGATCTGGACATTTCTGATTCACTATAATTTTGAGAGCACTATACTTTTGAATATAAAACAATGCAAGATATTAGTAGTAATGACATGATGATAAATTATCAGTGATGTAGGTCATGTGCATTATGGAAACAACACACCACAATCTCTCCCTTCTTCCTTCATTATGCAATATGGGCTTTGGTGGTGGTAAAAATACTGAAGACCATATTTTAATGTATGCTGGGAGGGCAGGAGGAGAAAGGGACAACCGAGGATGAGATGGCTGGATGGCATCACGGGCTCGATGGACGTAAGTCTGAGTGAACTCCGAGAGATGGTAATGAACAGGGAGGCCTGGTGTGCTGCGATTCATGGGGTCGCAAAGAGTCGGACACGACTGAGCAACTGAACTGAACTGAAACTAGAAAAAAAATTGTCATAAAACTCTGTGAAGTCTCAAATTAGACTAGTCCCTTCTGCTATGATGTGATCTCTAAGGCTTAATTTGGATCCCCTAAAGAAGGAATTGTAGCTTTAATAATAAGAGAACACTGAATGAGTGAAAGTTGCTCAGTCAGGTTCAACTCTTAGAAACCCCGTGGACTGTATGTAGCCTGCCTGGGTCTTCTGTCCATGGAATTCTCCAGGCAAGAACACTGGAGTTGGTTGCCATTCCCTTTTCCAGGGGATCTTCCTGACCCAGAGATTGAACCTAAGTCTTTTCTGAGCTATCAGGGAAGCCCTAAGAGTACGCTAGACCCATAAAAATATCGCTTACACACTTCCTGAAGTAAAATTATGTTTATTTCAATAAAATGCTAGTTTTACCCCTACTAGTAATAGTTGCTATTTTTTAACATACCAGGCACTGTGGATTTACATATATTGATTCACTCAAGCTTCACAACCTTCTAATAATAAGCATGAACATTTCGATTTTATAAACAAACTGAAGTTGAAAGAGATTAAGCAATAAGTATATTAGTTCTATAACCAAGCTTTGAACCTAGATCTGTCCCTGCTCTTACACACAATTACATCCAACTCAGGCTTCAAGGTCTGCATAGAACAGTCTGCATAATAATTCCAGAAAACATAACTTGTGATCTACCTTTATAACATCACTTAATTTTTATATCTAATATTTTTTTCCTCCTTGAGCTAACATCTGAGTCATTAAAAAAAAATCATAGCGTAAGGTGTGCATTTTCTGTGATGACAGGTACCAGCAGCACAGGTAGACTGAAAGTGACTGCTTCACTAGATTTACAGATTCAATTTGTGGACTTATTTACACGGTATTACATTTTTCCAATGAGTTTTTTCCTGTAACTGAGAACATTGTGTGCATTTGTAAGACATTTCTTTCTTAAAAGAAGGCAGTTAATATAACCACTGAAGCCCAAATTTCATTGATTATAGAGCCAACCATGTCAAGGACAGAATATGGAGCCAGTGTCAATTTCATGGCCACAAGAAAGAGTGCATATTCAGCCATTGAAAGAGTGCATATTCAGCTATTTGCATACATACAAACGTATACACATAAATAAAAATGACTGAATTCACTTTTCATTTTACATGCTTTTATCCCAAATGTGAAATAACAAGCATGGAATCTATTTTAAATAACTTTAATATACAATATTTAGATTTTAATTGTGCATTAAGTGCTTTAAAAATCTAGAAATTTTACCTTAATCATTGTCCCACAGTTTTTAAAAGTTATTATTCATTTATTTATTGGCTGCACTGGGTCTTAGTTGTGGCACACAAGATTTTGATCTTCACTGCGATGAACAATGTCTTCTAGTTGTGGCATGTGGGACTAAAAATATATATATATATTTATGTATTTATTTTTGGCTGCACTGGGTCTTCGTTGCTGCATGCAGTCTTCTTCTAGTTGCTGGCACAGAGGCTGCACTCTCGCTGCTGTGCACAGGGTTTCTCACTGCAGTGCTTTCTCTTGTCATGGAGCACAGGCCATAGGCTCATGGGCTTCAGTAGTTGTGGAGCAACTACTGCTCCACAGCATGTGGGATCTTCCTGAACAAGGGATTGAACCTATGTCCCGTGCATTAGCAGGTGGATTCTTAACCACTGGACTACCAGGGAAGTCCTCATTGTCCATCTTTTAATTACTACAGGTTTTGTAATTCCTAAGATGTCACTATTTTTAATAGAAGGAAGTCAAGCTACATATTAGGTCACATTTTAAGCTCCTTGTCTTCTGTGTATTTGTATCAAGATTCTATTTATGTATACAGAAAATTTATGAGGACAGAGACTTTTAGTGTAGCCAGTGGATGTGGAGCTAGGCTGCACAATAAAGAAGTGAAAAACTGTTTTTGTTTGTTTGTTTTGTTTTCGCATTGCTAAATTTTGAAATCTTCTAGTCTCTCATTCTGCTGAACAGCATATGTGTAAACAATTTCTCAAGTTTTTTTGTAATAATGTGGCCACTATGTTTAATTCCCCAAACTATAAAATTTAGGAAAAGCCCAGGTGCCCTCTGTTTGGGGGAAGGGCAATTTGGTTAACATCTCTCTCCATTGTTGCATTCATGAGTTCCTACAGATTTTGAATAGCATAACTTACAACTGTTCTAAAAGACAAGTTCAGCAACATTCCCCTGAAACTGAAGGCTTGCTGTGTTTTCTGCATTATTGAATTCTCAAAACTACCATTCCATAAAAATACAAAGCAAATTTTAAAAGTCCTTGCCTACTTTCCTTTCAAGCTACTACTTCTTTGTTATTCTCTTTGAGTTTGTTTCCTGTAAAGTTGAGATAAGAGAGAGATATGATTTAGAATGAAATGGAGTTAAAAAAAAAAAAGAGAGAAGAGAGTGAGGAAGGAGAGGAAGAGGAACAAGAGAAGAAAGGAAATCTATAAGAAAAAAAGAAAGAAAGAAGTTCTACAAGTACTCCGTTTTTAACAGCTTTGCAAGTGTAAATAGTTTTGTGGCTTGCTATTGACATATCTTACAATGCCTGTCACAGGAAGCATAGATCATGTGAACACAGCTTGTTCTTTTTCTTGGCAACATGACATGACTGGGAAAAAAAAGTGGTTTTCAATAAACATAAAATAAAAAGTCTGAGTTATTAGAAAACTGTGCCAGTACTTAATTGGCAGTTTTATCATTCCCAATTATGCATAAATTAATGTTACATCTTATTTTTAAAATAATCATATGCATTTAATTTTGAGGTGAGGTGAAGTCGCTCAGTCATGTCCGACTCTTTGCAACCCTCTGGACTGTAACCTACTAGGCTTCTCTGTCCATGGGATTCTCCAGGCAAGAATACTGGAATAGATTGCCATTGCCTTCTCCAGGGATCTTCCCAATTCAGGGATCGGACCCAGGTCTCCTGCATCAAAGGCAGGCGCTTTAACCTCTGAGCCACCAGGGAAGCCCCCAAGCTAGACCTTAATTTTAACAAAAGTAAGGTAGAGAGGAAAGAGATGGCAGAGGAGTAGGTGGACATGGAGTACATCTCTTTCCATGGATACATCAAGAATACACCTTCAGATACAGAAGTGCATGCAGAACACCCCTGAGGGTGGACAGGGGTACCTGACCAGCAGAAAATAATGTAGAGAACCATGCAAAACTCCATGGGGTGAAGGAACTAGGGGGTAAAACAGGAGTGTTACTAGGAATGAACATGCCCTCAGTGGGTGGGAGAACTGAAGCAAGGGTCCAGTCCCCACATTGGAGCAATTGTCTGAGTCAGAAGAGAAACATTTGAAGCTGTAAGTGAAATAGCTGATCTGTGGCAGCCCAAATGGAATTGATAAGACAGTCCTTGCCACAGAGTAGGATCCCACTTAGGATGTTTTTAAGTGCCTGATGCCCAATTGACACAATAGGACCCCAGCCAGGGGGCACCCTCTATGTGCATGACATGCTGAACGACAGAGAAGGGCCTCAGGCAAGGGAGCCCTCTAAGTAAGTGCCTGAATGGGTGGAGCTTCAGAGAAAGACTGGCAAAAAGGCCTTTTGATTGCCAGCTTCAAGAAGCTTGAAAAAAAACTCTGATAGGGCCATGACTCATGTGGTGGAGGCAATCTGTGTCCTTGCACACTTGGCGCCACCAGGGTCCCTGCAAGCCAAGCAACTGCACCACATTCACGCTCAACTCTCACTGGGACAGAGCTGCCACAGGCAAAAACAAAAAACAAAAAACAAAAAACACTGTGTCTATTTGTGCAGGGTTGCTTCTATTGTGTCCAACACTTTGCAGCTCTGTATACTGTGAACTACCAGGCTTCTCTGTTAGGGGGTTCTCCAGGCAAAAATACTGGAGTGTATTGGCCAAGACTAGTTGCCATACCCTTCTAGGGCACCATATTTCCTGCTGCCCTAGCAGTCAGCTCCCCTGAGTACCTGGTGCTACCAGAACCTCTGTGACCCAAGTAGCTGCACCACCTCTATACCAGGCCCTCATAGGGGCAAACCCGAGTACTCTAGGCCAGACTCAGAAGCAAACCCCAGTGAAAAACCCACATGCAGAGATGGAAATAAAATCACAGTTGACACCCAGAGGCAGGGTGGGTAAGGAGGAAGACTCAGAATCTTTCCACAGGCTGTACAAGCTGCAGATTAAATCCACAAGATCAACTAGGCAGATTCTGTGTCTATGGAATATATAAAAGAACACTGAGAACTCCCACAAAAGAAAACACAGTAATGCTGATAGCTGTGGACATTGGAGGCAAGAACACACAGGAGTATGACCAGATTAGAATCTGAACTGCCCACAAGGTAGGTCCAGAGATCAAAGCAGGGTTGGAGGGCATCCTAGGGAAGTGAGGTGGACTGTGACTCCAGCAAGGGAAAGGACTCTGACAGTAGTGACTCAAGAAAAGCACTTATTATTCTTATGTTTTGACTTGTTCTTTAGATTCATTTGGATTCTTTTTTTTTTCCCCTTTTTAAAGCTCCCTTGACCCCGTGTTGTAGTTGCTAATTTTATAGGCATTATGAAATCTAATTAAGGTTTTGAGCTTTTTTTTTCTTTTTTTCCTCAGTCACACTTTTTACTGTGGTTATGAACCTCTGCCTCTACTTTGGTTTTGCAGTTGTGTGGAGTTTTAATTTTCCTTTCTTTCCCCCCTTTTCCCTTTTAAAATTTAAATTTCTAAATTTTTAAGCCTATTGTTTTTTTTTTTGTTTGCTTTTCCTACTGTTCCTTTCCCCTTGCAGTTAATCTTTAATGTATATAAATCATCTTTAGCTACCTCTATTTAATTTTGCATATCTATTCTTTCTTTCCCCTCAACTTATTTGTTAGCTTTGTTTTCATTGCTTTATTCCCCAATTGACACCTTCTTTTCCAATTTGTGTTTTAGTTAATTTTGTTCTTAACTGGTAGATACAATTTTTGGTTCCCTTTGTTCTCTGGGTCAGTCTATTTACTTTTTTTTTTTTATTGTTTCAATTTTGCTTATGGGTGTATATGTATATGTGTACATTCAGTCACATATTTTATTATTGTTTTAAACCTCTGCCTCTCTGTTGGCCTTTTGCAGCTTTGTAGCATTTTCTTTTTCTCTCTCTCTCTCTGTTTTTCTTTCTTCTTTTTTCCTTCTTTTTTATAATTTTAGTTTTTAAAAACTATTATATTTTTTCTGTATTTGTTTCTTTCTTTCCTTTTGCCACTGTTATTTTCCCCTTGCAACTAATTTTTAAAATATATACATCTTCTTCATCTATGTCTATTTAGCTTTTCATATCTATTCTTTCTCTCTTCTCTTTATTTCCTTTCCTCTTAACATATATGTTAGTTTTGTTTTCATTGCTTTATTCCCTGATTGGCACCTTGCTTTAGTTTTGTTTTCCAGTTTGTGCTTTAGTTAGTCTTGTTCTAACTGGTAAATATAATTTTTGATTTCCTCCATTTCCCAGGGCAATCTACTTTACTTTATTTTTGTTGGACTATTTTGACTTTGCTTATAGGTATATATGTATATGTGTATATTCCATTATTTTAATTATTATTTGCTTGATTTTGTAACTGCCATTTGTCTGGGGTTCCTGTTTGGTTTCTGATTTTGGAGTATTTGTTTTAATCTCACTTACTGCCATAACAACTCACTTGTAGAATCTTTCTTCCTGACCAGAGATCAAGCCCTGAGCCTTTGGAGTGGGAGCACTGACTCCAAGATCATAGACTACCAGATAACTAACCCTGCTGCTGCTGGTAAGTTGCTTCAGTAGTGTAAGACTCTGTGCAACCCCATAGATGGCAGCCCACCAGGCTGCCCCATCCCTGGGATTCTCCAGGCAAGAACACTGGAGTGGATTGCCATTTCCTTCTCCAATAACTAACCATAGGGATTATCAAATAATGAAAACTCACACAAAGGAAACCACTTGAATACAGGATCCAGCATCACTCAACAACCAGTAGCACCCTGTGCAGGATGCCTCAGCTAAACAACAAACAAAAGAAAAATACAAACCCAATCATCAGCAGACAGGATTACTACCTCACTCAGCCTCGCCCATCAGGGGAAAAACCAACAAACTAACAAAACTCAGCACAATCTCACCCTATACAAAGATTACACAAACCACTGGACCAACATTAGGAAGGCAGAAACCAAAAGGAAGTCAGAATTCAAAGAGGGAAGGTTAGCACAATACAATCTTACCTCAAGAAACAAGAAAAATCGCAAATAAACAACCTAACTTTATACCTAAAACAACTAGATAAAGAAGAATAAAGAAAACCTAATGTTAGTAGAAGGAATGAAATCATAATTATCAGAGCAGAAATAAATGAAATAGAGACAAAACAATTGCAAATATCAGTTCAGTTCAGTTCAGTTCAGTTCAGTCGCTCAGTCGTGTCCAACTCTGCAACCCCATGAGTCGCAGCATGCCAGGCCTCCCTGTTCATCATCAGCTCCCGAAGTTTACTCAAACCCATGTCAATGGAGTCGATGCTGCCACCCAGCCATCTCATACTTTGTTGTCCCCTTCTGCTTCTGACCCCAATCCCTCCCAGCATCAGGGTCTTTTCCAATAAGTCAACTCTTCACATGCGGTGGCCAAAGTATTGGAGTTTCAGATTCAGCATCATTCCTTCCAAAGAAATCCCAGGACTGATCTCCTTTAAGATGGAATGGTTGGATCTCCTAGCAGTCCAAGGGACTCTCAAGAGTCTTCTTCAACACCACAGTTCAAAAGCATTGATTCTTCGGTGCTCAGCTTTCTTCAAAGTCCAACTCTCACATCCATGCATGACCACTGTGAAAAACCATAGCCTTGAGTAGATGAAATTGTGTTGGAAAAGTAATGTCTCTGCTTTTCAATATGTTATTTACGTTGGTCATAACTTTCCTTCCAAGAAGTAAATGTCTTTTAATTTCATGGCTGCAATCACCATCTGCAGTGATTTTGGAGCCCCATAAAATAAAGGCTGACATTGTTTCTACTGTTTCCCCATCTATTTTCCATGAAGTGATGGGACCAGATGCCATGATGTTCGGTTTCTGAATGTTGAGCTTTAAGCCTACATTTTCACTTCCCTCTTTGACTTTCATCAACAGTCTCTTTAGTTCCTCTTCACTTTCTGCCATAAGGGTGGCATCATCTGCATATCTGAGGTTGTTGATATTTCTCCCAGCAACTTTGATTCCAGCTTGTGCTTCTTCCAGCCCAGCATTTCTCATGATGCACTCTGCATATAAGTTAAATAAGCAGGGTGACAATATACAGCCTTGACATACTCCTTTTCCTATTTGGAATCAGTCTGTTGTTCCATCTCCAGTTCTAACTGTTGCTTTCTGACCTGCATATAGGTTTCTCAAGAGGCAGATCAGGTGGTATGGTATTCCCATCTCTTTCAGAATTTTCCACAGTTTATTGTGATCCATACAGTCAGAGGCTTTGGCATAGTCAATAAAGAAGAAGTAGATGTTCTTCTGGAACCCTCTTGCTTTTTCCATGATCTAGCAGATGTTGGTAATTTGATCTCTGGTTCCTCTGCCTTTTCTAAAACCAGCTTGAACATCTAGAAGTTCAAGATTCACATATTGCTGAAGCCTGGTTTGGAGAATTTTGAGGATTAGTTTACTAGCATGTGAGATGAGTGCAATTGTGTGGTAGCTTGAGCATTCCTTGGCATTGCCTTTCTTTGGGATTGGAATGAAGACTGACCTTTTCCAGTTCTGTATCCACTGTTGAGTTTTTCAAATTTGCTGGTATATGAGTGCAGCACTTTTAGAGCATCAATTGTCAGAATTTGAAATAGCCCCACTGGAATTCCATCACCTCCACTAGCTTTGTTCGTAGTGATGATTTCTAAGGCCCCTTTGACTTCACATTCCAGGATGTCTGGCTCTAGGTGAGTGATCACAACATCATGATTATCTGGGCCTTGAAAATCTTTTTTGCACAGTTCTTTTCTATATTCTTGCCACCTCTTCTTAATATCTTCTGCTTCTGTTAGGCCCATACCATTTCTGTCCTTTATTGAGTCCATCTTTGCATGAAATATTCCTTTGGTGTCCATAATTTTTTTGAAGATATCTCTAGTCTTTCCCATTGTTTTCCTCTATTTTTTTGCATTGATCACTGAGGAAAGCTTTCTTATCTCTCCTTTTATTCTTTGGAATTCTGCATTCAAATGGAAATATCTTTCCTTTTGTTCTTTGCTTTTCACTTCTCTTCTTTTCACAGCTATTTTTAAGGCCTCCTGAGACAGCCATTTTGCTTTTTTGCAAATCTTTTCCATGAGGATGGTCTTGATTCCTGTCTCCTATACAATGTCATGAACCTACGTCCATAGTTCATCAGGCACTCTGCCTATCAGATCTAGTCCCTTAAATCTATTTCTCACTTCCACTGTATAATCATAAGGGATTTGACTTAGGTCATACTTGAGTGGTCTAGTCGTTTTCTCTATTTTCTTCTGTTTAAGTCTGAATTTGGCAATAAGGAGTTCATGATCTGAGCCACAGTCAGCTCCCAGTCTTGTTTTTGTTGACTGTATAGAGCTTCTCCATCTTTGGCTGCAGAGAATATATCAATCTGATTTCGCTGTTGACTATCTGGTGATGTCCATGTGTAGAGTCTTCTCTTGTGTTGTTGGAAGAAGGTGTTTGCTATGACCAGTGTGTTCCCTTGGCAAAACTCTATTAGCCTTTGCCTTTCTTAATTCCGTACTTCAAGGCCAATTTTGCCTGTTAGTCCAGGTGTTTCTTGACTTCTTACTTTTGCATTCCAATCTCCTATAATGAAAAGGACATTTTTGGGGGTGTTAGTTCTAAAAGATCTGGTAGGTCTTCATAAAACCATTCAACTGCAGCTTCTTCAGCGTTACTGGTTGGGGAATAGGCTTGGATTACCATGATATTGAATGGGTTAGCTTGGAAATGAACAGAGAACATTCTCTCGTTTTTGAGATTGCATCCCAGTAAAAGCTGGTTCTTTGAAACAATAAATAAGATTGATAAACCTTCAGCCAATGTTATCAAGAAAAAAAGGGAAAGGACTCAAATCAGTAAAGTTAGAAGTGAAAAAGGAGAAGTTACAAATGACTCCACAGAAATACCAAGAATCATGAGACTACTATGAACAACCTTATGTCAATAAAATGGACAACCTGGAAGAAATGGACAAATTCTTCAATATATACTTTCTCTATAGACTGAATCTGAAGAAATGGAAAATATGAATGGACCAATTACAAGCACTAAAACTGAAACTGTGGTTAAAAACATCCCAAACAACTAAATTCTAGTACCTGATAGCTTCAGAGGCGAATTTTATCATGTATTTAGAGAACAGTTAACACCTGTCCACCTGAAACTATTCCACAGAGGAGGAAAATTTTCCAAACTCATTTTATGAATCCACCATCACAAAACCAGACAAAGATATCACAAAAAAAAAAAATTACAGGCCATTAACACTGATGAACATATATGTAAAAATACTTAACAAAATACTAGCAATCTGTATCCAACAATACATTAAAAAGATCATGACCATGATCAAGTGGAATTTGTCCCAGGGAATGTAAGGATTTTTCAACATCTGAAAATCAGTCAATGTGGTACAGTATGTCAACACATTAAAGAATAAAAACCATATGATCATCTCAATAGATTCAGAAAAGGCTTTTGACAAAGGTCAGCACTCATTTGTGATAAAAACTCTCCAGAAAGTGGGCACAGATGGTACATACCTCAGCATAATAAAGGGCATATTATGACGAACATACAGCTAGCATTATACTTAATGGTTAAAAGCTGAAAGCATTCCCTCTAAAATCAGGAACAAAGCAAGGATGTCCAACCTTACCACTTTTATTCAACATACTTTTGAAAGTCCTAGGCACAAAAATCAGAGAAGAAAGAGAAGTAAAAGTAATCTAAATTGGAAAAGAATTTATGTTGTCACTGTTTGTAGATGACATAATACTATACATAGAAGATCCTAAAGATGCTACCAGAAAACTACTATAACTTATCAGTGAATCTGGTAAAGTTGAAGGTTACAAAATCAATACATGGAAGAAATATGTTGCAATTATATACACTAAAAATGAAAGAGCAGAAAGAGAAATTCAAGAAGCAATTCCATTTATCATTGCATCAAAAAGAATAAAATACCTAGGAATAAACCTGGCATCTGGTCCCATCACTTCATGGCAGTTAGATAGTGAAATAGTGGAAACAGTGTCTGCCTTTTTTTGAGGGGGGGCTCCAAAATCAATGCAGATCGTGATTGCAGCCATGAAATTAAAAGACACTTACTCCTTGGAAGGAAAGTTATAACCAACCTAGATAGCAGTTTGAAAAGCACAGACATTACTTTGCCAACAAAGGTCCATCTAGTTAAGGCTATGGTTTTTTCATTGGTCATGTATGGATGTGAGAGTTGGATTCTAAAGAAAGCTGAGCAGCAAAGAATTGATGCTTTTGAACTGTGGTGTTGGAGAAGACTCTTGAGTCCTTTGGACTGCAAGGAGATCCAAGCAGTCCATCTTAAAGGAGATCAGTATGGGGTGTTAATTGGAAGAACTGATGCTGAAGCTGAAACTCCAATACTTTGGCCACCTCATGCGAAGAGTTGACCCATTGGAAAATATCCGGATTCTGGGAGGGATTGGGGTCAGGAGGAGAAGGGGACAACATAAGATGAGATGGCTGGATGTCATAACCGACTTGATGGACATGGGTTTGAATGAACTCTGGGAGTTGGTGATGGACAGGGAGGCCTGGCGTGCTGTGATTCATGGGGTCGCAAAAAGTCAGAGACGACTGAGAGACCAAACTGAACTGAACTGAAGAAGACAAAAGACCTGTACTCTGAAAACTATATGATGCTGATGAAAGAAATCGAAAAAGACATAAAAGATGAAAAGATGTTCATGGATTGGAAGAATTAATATTGTCAAAATAAATATATTACCCAAGGCAGTCTATAGAGTCTATGGAATCCCTATCAAATTACTGGCCTTCCCAGGTGGTACTAGTGGTAAAGAACCCGTCTCCCAATGCAGGAGATGTAAGATACATGGGTTCAATCCCTCGTTCAGGAAGATTCCCTAAAGGAGTCCATGACAACCTACTCCAGTATTTTTGCCTGGAGAGGCCCCATGGACAGAAGAGCCTGGTGGGTTACAGTCCATAGACTTGCAAACAGTCAGATATGATTGAAGCAGTTTAGCATGTATCAAGTTACCAATGGCATTTTTCACAGAACTAGAACAATAAAATCTTGAAAATTTATATGGAGACACAAAAGATCCTGAATAGTCAAAGCAATGTTGAAAGAAAAATGCAGCTGAAGGAATCAGGTGACCCAACTTCAAACTATACTACAAAGCTACAATCATAAAAATAGTATGTGCTGACACAAATATAAGAATATAGATCAATGAACAGGATTGAAAACCCAGAAATAAACTCATGTACCTATAGTCAATTAATCTATGACAAAGGAGACAAGACTGCACAATGTTAGAAAGAGAGTCTCTTCAAAAACTGGTGCTGGAAAAACACGACAGCCACATGTAAAAAATTACATTAGGTAATTTCTTAATCTCACACACCAAAATAAGCTCAAAATGGATTAAAGATCTAAATGATATACTGGACACTATAAAACTCTTAGAGGAAAACATAGGCAGAACACTCTCCAATATGAATCACAGCAACATTTTTTCAATCCATCTCCCAGAATAATGGAAATAAAAACAAAAATAAACAAATGGAACTTACATAATATTTAAACACACACACACACACACACACACACACACACACGCTCAAACCTTTTGCATAGAAAATAAAACAATAAATAAAACAAAAAGACAACCACAGTTTGGGGAGAAAATATTTGCAAGTGATGTGACTGATAAGGGGTTAGTCTGCACAATTTGCAAGCAGCTTATGACACTTACTAACATCAAAACAAATAACCCACTCAAAAATTGGGCAGAAGGCCTGAACAGACATTTCTCTAAAGATATTCAAGACAAGAGTACTGGAGTGGGTTGCCATTTCCTTCTCCAGGGAATCTTCCCAACCCGGCTATCGAACCCAGGTCTCTCACATTGTAGACAGATAATTTACTGTCTGAGCCACCAGGGAAGTCCTGAAGAGAACATAGAGATGGAAAAAACGTACATGAAAAGATGTTCAGCACTGCTAGTTATTAGAGAAATACAAATCAAAACTACAATGAGATATCACCTCATACAGAATGGCTAGCATCAAAAAAATCCACAAATAACAAATGCTGGAGAGGATGTGGAGAGAATGGAACCCTCCTGCACTGTTGGTGGGAATGTACATTGGAACATCCACTATGAACAGCAGTATGGAGGTTCCTTACAAAAATTAAAAATAGAGCTATCATATGAGCCTGCAATTCCACTCCTGGGTGTATATATATATATATATATATATATATATATATATATAAATAAAACATGGCCTGAAAATATATATGGACCCCAATATATATGGGGTGCATATATATACACCCCAAGTCTTTTGCCCAGTTTATTGCAGCACTGTTTACAATAGCCAAGACAATTATAGAAACAACCTAAATGCCCATTGACAGAGGAATGGATAAAGAAAATGTGGTACATGTATATAATACAATACTAATCAAACATCAAAAGAATGAAATAAGGCTGTGGATGCATGTTGTAGCAACATGAATGGATCTAGAAAGTGTCATACTGAGTGAAGTAAGTCAGACAGAGAAGGAAAAGTATCATAGGACATCCTTTACATGTGGAGTCTAAAGTAAAATTATACAAATGAACTTGATTTCAAAACAGAAAGAAACTCACATTCTTAGAAAATGAAATGACGGTTGCTGGGGGAAAGGGATAGTTAAAGAATTTTTGAAGGTACACACTGCTATATTTTAAATGGATAACCACCAAATACCTATCATATATCACATGGAACTCTGCTCAATGTTACATGTCACCCTGAATGGGAGGGTGATTTGGGAGAGAATGGATACGTGTATATATGTGGCTGAGTCCCTTAACTGTTCACCTGAAATTATCACAATATTGTTAACTGACTGCACCCCACACAAAATGTTTTTGGCATTAAAAATATTATATTAAAAAAATGTTCTGAAGATCTAATGTACAGCCCAATGAGTATTGTTAATAGCATGGCCTTGTATAATGAAAATTGCTGAGAGTAGGTGTCAAGCATTCTCACACCAGGAAAAAAAAAAAAAGAGAGAAGATATGTAACTATGTAAGTGATAAATGTACAGATTATGTTGATCATAATTACTCCACCATGTATGCATATATTAATTCATTACATTATAAAATTTAAATAAATACAACTATATGTGTTAATTATTCTTTTATAAAGTTAAGAATAAAAACAAACTAAAGGAAACCAAGGAATTGCCAAAACTTAAAGGAATTTTTCTTTTTCTAGAGCACTCTATATCTAAAAAGATAAAGAAGAGGAAAAGAATTTCTTAAAATAAGTTTGGAATCATTAATACTTTAATGTAGAATTCTATTTGGAATATAGATGTCTAATAATTTTGCCCAATGACTTTTGCTCTTCTAATTTTTCAAGATTAGTAGCACAAAATAATGGTAAAATGTAAAGTGCACTTAATTACTTTAAGTAACACATTCTGAATTCCAGTCCCACAAGCCAATTAATGTCAAGAAGTTTGTCTAATATCTTTGACCAAGTTTTCTCTCAGTGATACTCATGATTTCTATGCCATGTGACATTCCTCTGACTCTGCATTTCTGATTAGCTACTAGTCTGCTGTCAGGTTGCTGGCCCAGGCCTTAGGATCAAGGCCTTCAAAGTGTCTGTCCTCACATACCACCATCATATCATCTGGGAGCTTTGTGACTCTCATGTTTTTCTGTTTATTGTAGATCTAGGCTCTGGCGTGCCAAATTTGGCTATAAAATATTTAATTTTTCTAAAATCACAATCAGTTCAGTTCAGTTCAGTGACTCCATGAATCGCAGCATGCCAGGCCTCCCTGTCCATCACCAACTCTTGGAGTTCATTCAGACTCACGTCCATTGAGTCAGTGATGCCATCCAGCCATCTCATCCTCTGTCATCCCCTTCTCATCCTGCCCCCAATCCCTCCCAGCAGCAAAGTCTTTTCCAGTGATCCAACTCTTCCCATGAGGTGGCCAAAGTATTGGAGTTTCAGCTTTAGCATCATTCCTTCCAAAGAAATCCCAGGGTTTATCTCCTTCAGAATGCACTGGTTGGATCTCCTTGCAGTCCAAGGGACTCTCAATAGTCTTCTCCAACACCTCAGTTCAAAAGCATCAATTCTTCGGCACTCAGCCTTCTTCACAGTCCAACTCTCACATCCATACATGACCACAGGAAAAAACAGCCTTGACTAGACGGACCTTAGTTGGCAAAGTAATGCCTCTGCTTTGGAATATACTATCTAGGTTGGTCATAACTTTTCTTCCAAGGAGTAAGCGTCTTTTAATTTCACGGTACAGTCACCATATGCAGTGATTTTGGAGGCCCCCCAAAAAAAAAGTCTGAAACTGTTTCCACTGTTTCTCTATCTATTTTCCATGAACTGATGGGACCAGATGCCATAATCTTCATTTTCTGAATGTTGAGCTTTAAGCCAACTTTTTCACTCTCCTCTTTCACTTTCATCAAGAGGCTTCTTATTTCCTCTTCACCTTCTGCCATAAGGGTGGTTTCATCTGCATATCTGAGGTTACTGATATTTCTTCTGGCAATCTTGATTCTAGCTTGTGTTTCTTCCAGTCCAGCGTTTCTCATGATGTACTCTGCATATAAGTTAAATAAGCAGGGTGATAACATATAACCTTGACATACTCCTTTTCCTATTTGGAACCAGTCTGTTGTTCCATGTCCAATTCTAACTGTTGCTTCCTGACCTGCATACAGATTTCTCAAGAATTTTCCACAGTTTATTGTGATCCACACAGTCAAAGACTTTGACATAGTCAATAAAGCAGAAATAGATGTTTTTCTGGAACTCTGCTGTTTTTTCCATGATCCAGCAGATGTTGGGAGTTTTATCTCTTATTCCTCTGCCTTTTCTAAAACCAGCTTGAACATCAGGAAGTTCACTGTTCATGTTTTGCTGAAGGCTGGTTTGGAGAATTTTGAGCATTACTTTACTAGCATGTGAGATGAGTGCAATTGTGTGGTGGTTTGAGCATTTATTGGCATTGCCTTTCTTTGGGATTGGAATGAAAAAGCACAATAAAGAAGTCCAATTATATTTGTTTCAAGCTCAACGCCTGTCTTGTCAGAGTTAGACAAGTACTAAATATGTAAAATTGATTTTACCTTGCATTTTGAAAATTTTCCAATGTTAACTGTGATGGACTGAACTTTTGTGTCCTCTAAAATGCATAAATAAAGGCTCTAGCCCCAAATGTGCTTTTATTTGGAGATACGGTTTTGGGGAAGAAATACTGAATAAATAAGGTCATAAGAACCTTGATCCAACAGCATAATTGTCCTTTTAAGAAAAGGAAAAACACCAAAGCTCTGTCTCTGCTCTCTAGCCCCAAAGATAGACACGAAGGGCACACAGGAAATGGCTGCTGTCTACAAGCCAGGAAGATAGCCCCCACTAGTACCTTAGCATGCTACATCCTGACCTATGACTTCCTGTCTCCAGAACTGTGAGAGCATAAATTTCGCCTCGTATGTGATATTTGTCATGGCAGCAGGAGCAGAATAAGGCAGAGACTCCCTTGGTGATCCCCTTAAAGCTACTCTTCTAATGTCCTTTTACCCTACTAAAACCTTCTGTAAATAAATTATTTATAGGAGGGTGGAGGTATAAATTATGAGTTTAAGATTAGCATATGCACATAACTATATATAAAGTAGAAAACCAACAAGCACCCATAATATAAGGGAACTATACTGAATATTTTCTAAAAGTCTATAAATGAAGAGAAGGCTTCCCTGGTTGTTCAGTGGTAAAGAGCCCACCTGCCAGTACAGGGGATGTGGTTTTGATCACTAGATTGGGTTTAATCCTTTGGAGAAGGAAATGGTATCCCTCTCTGGTATCTTTGCCTGGGAAATCCCATGGACAAAGGAGCCTGGTGGGTTGCAATCCATAGGGTCACAGAGTCAAACATGTCTTAGCGACTACGCAACAAAAAATAAGGAAAAAGTCCTGAAGACAAAGCATATATATAACTAGATCACTGTACTTCTGAACTAACAAGATAGTGCAACTTAACTATACATCAATTAAGAAAAAGAAAAATATATATAAAACTAAAACGTCTGAATAAAACATTGACCTTGCTTAATTAAAAATCTACTATACATGGCTTTGAGTGAATTTAACTGAATTTATTACCTTTTTCATGGATATCTCTTTAAGAGTTTATTCTTTTTTCTTTAATTGTGGATTAGAATATTCTCTTTTGGTAGGTAGATTGTATTTTCGCAAATATGTAATATTATTAACCTATAGTTATCAATTTCTTTTTATCTTCAAGACATTGTGGTTGCAAAATCTCAGATATCTCATTTAATCCTTCAACAACAATTTGAGGCAGACACTATTATTATCTCTTTTAGAGAAGAATAAACTCATGTTGAGGGATTTAAATTATATACTAAATCTACTTAGTTAGCAAATAGACAGATAGAGATACACCTAGAAGTTTCCCCATGTTCTTCATTACCTTTGTTCAGATGAGTCATCTGTTCTACTTGGGAAGCAGGTCTCTGGAGAAGTTCTTGCAGCTTTAACACAACTCTGGAGAAATATCAGTCTTATTCTAAATACAACAATTCTATTCCACAAGGTAGTGAAAATTTTATCTGTCTAGAAATGCATCCTTCTGCCCAAGCTTACTCCTAGAAAGGACCAAAGCCATTTGCTAAAAAGAATGAGAGAACAGGCAGAAAATGCAAATTTAATAGAATTGATATTAGAGGGACATATTATTAATGTATTAATTAACTTATTTGTATTTACTGTTATTATACTTGTTAAATATTTATTAGAAGGTTATTTATGTATAAAATGACTATAATTTACTGACTAAAATAGAATCCTTTTGAGAAAGAAATGATACTAAAAATAATTAAGATCATAAATTTTTATATTTACTGAGTAATGAATAGTTTTATTATATGGCTGAATTTGTAAAATACTTTTTATAATACCATAAAATAGCATATCTCTCTGTATGTTTCAGCAAAATTGCAAAATTATGTCTATATATTGGTTAGTTGAACATTCAAAATAACATATGCCGAATATTTATTTCTGTTATACTACCATCATATACTTTGGTTTCTTAGCCATATTTCTCTAATATTATGTTACTTATATTTTGAAGTATATATACTTTCTCTATATTTATGCTGAAAGCTCAGCTTTTCTGTACACCATTGCTGAATCAAATCTCAGAGACAGAGTTTTGGGTGAAGTAGAAAAGAATAAGTTTATTGCTTTCCCAGCCAAAGTGGGATACAGTGGGCTCCTGTCCTCAGAAAACTTTATGTCTCTATCCAGGAGGATTTGGTGAACTTGATGAGGGCTTTTTAGCAATAGTTCAAGGGTGGGGTTACTGACAGATGATGTGTGCAGGTTTTTTTTCCTCCTAATCTTGATGAGTTTCTCTGGTCCCTTTAATCTTTCCTCAGGTGAATTCTTGGCTGCTTTTCCTTTAACTAGCAATTGTTCAAATCCGCCCTTTGGAACTTAGGGAAAGTCCTGCAGGCTGCAGTCTTACTTATAAGAAACAAGGGACATAAAGGCTTCCATGCCCAGGAACCCCAAAGGGTCCTTCTCAGTTTCAATATATCTATAATGTTTTATTTTTACTTATTTTTACTTATTTTTTGGTAATTTACATGAAATCTTCAAGGTTGTATTTTAGAGTTAATAAATGTAAAACCATGTAATAGTATTCACACTCAATGTGCCCTATTCCTGTGATTTACCAGGGAGTTGCTGTGTCTTCTGCCCTAGGGATGCCTTTGAAATACATTCACATCACTGAATATCCATACCAAGAGATTAGCTTGAAAGTATTCACAATGCTAGGAACTGTCCAGGTGCTTTGAGGTTAGAGCTGTTACATACCAAGCAGACCTCCCAGTAAAGCGCTGTCCCTTACCATGATTCAGACAGCAGTATGAATCAGATGAACTGCACTCCAGACTACCTCTGCTGGAGAAGGACCCTGATCTCTTATTTGCCAACAAGGAGAGGTTTTTAAAACTTTGCTCTGACCTCTGAGACCAGTACCTTCACACAGGTGACTACCATAGCCTCAGAAGGAAGGCTGGCTACTTCGGTTCCAGAAAAAAAAGCATTTCTAAAGACATGTTTAACTTGTGTTACAGTTTAATGATTTGTGTACTATCTTGAAATTTCCAAATTAGAATTAAAAATTTTAATGAAATTGAATTTAGGAGAAAGTGTTTTAATTAGATATTTGTTTTAATGATATTTATTTAAAATATTTCCTTTTCACATGTGCCTTAACCTTCTCCTGCCAAACCTTCAACCGATCCTCCTTTCTCTTTGGTGTGATGGTAACAGAGACATTTCAGGGAGTGTTCAACTTCCTTGGTTCTGTCTCATCACAAACAAAGACTTTAAGTGGCAGACCAGCATTACCACCCTTAGATGGGCCAGCGTTACAGGTCTCGGACAGACCAGAGTCACAATTCCGTGTTACAGCTCAGTTTTATTTAGAAAATAAAGGAAAATATATCTTTGAGGCATGAGGGCATGACGACCCAAGAGACGTTCAGAGAAGAGCGAGAGCAAGAGAGAGCAAGTGAGAGAGTGACAGAGAGAACGAGCCCCAACCCTTCAGGTCTTGTCTGATTATATATATATATATATATATATATATATATATATATATAATTTTCTATATTTATAATATATATATTATAAATATATATATTATATATATATATAATTTTCTTCTCACCCTGGACCTGCTCTATGTAAATTAGGCCATACAGGAGTGCTGTTTGTTCTACCTGAGGTCGGACCTCTTTCTGTTCTATTTTTGCAGGCTTTTTCTCTTTCTTGTCTATTAGCCACCATCATTCTGGACTCCTTTTTCCTATTCTAAACACTTAAATTTCCCCCTCAATAGATGGGAGGCCCAGTTCTTTGGGAATAAGGGTATCAAGGGCTTTTGGCTACTTCCTGCTGAACTGGGATGGCAAGGGGCATTGGACCTTCCCCTCTTGCTAGTCTCAGGCCTCAGAGTTCTTGTAGCAGTGTCCATCTAAGGGTGAGTGATATTTTCTGTGGTCAGCTGTAGTTTTATATATCCTTGTTGAACTGGCACTGTATATTGTAGCTTGTTGACCTGGGCAGAGACAAAATGGGTTAGACAATTGGTTATACATGGAGCAACCATAAGCAGCATCAATATGGTGATAATAAGGATTAGTAGGGGCATTAGCCATCTCCAAATTCCCACCACCAGCAAGATCTCCCAAAGAAAGATTGTAGCCACCCAGAGAACTCTCCAGCTCATTTTTTGAGACCCTGTAGGGTCTGAATGTTTTCCAGAAGACTGTGAGACTTTCTTTAACTTAGCTGGAGGTACTTACCCAGAAACAACACATCTCATTCAAGATGGTTCAAGTTCCCCCTTGTTCAGGCGTCAGGAAATCTATCTCCTGTCTATTTTGGAGTACAATCCCTGCCAAACTGTGTTGGCTCTTTAGAGCTGTCCTGAGAAATCTTCCCCGAGAAACTTGATTTTGGGGTGTTCATTAGAATGGCACTCATTTGTAGTTCTGAATAGGTATCTGAGATCTCTCAGGGGCTCACAGGTGTACTGAGTGTCCTCTTCTGTTTCTTTCCATGGCTTGACTCATGAGTAGTGAATCCAGGAGTTATGTCCTGGTACTTCGACTGCTGTATGGGTAGAAAATATTACAGGGTAGGGGCCCTTACACGTGGGCTGGAGTTGAGCCTTTGGGGACCCATCTTTCCAGACTTCAATTAGGATTTGAGTCTCTGGAGCATATAGTTGGTGACTCTAGAATCTATTGTGTCCTGGTTGACACCCCACAAGCATATATCCATTTGGAATTGCCCAATGGCCATGGTATAAGACTGGGAGGTCTAAGCCTTTGGATATAAGAGGTTATTGACATAAATAAAAAATCTCTAATACTGCTTCTCATAAGGACTAAGACCAATTTGTTCCTTAGGGGCAATACAGGTACAGAGGAGAGCTGATTTTAAGAAGTGGCTGGCTCTTTCTACTTTTCCTGAAGACTAAAGCCTCCAGTCACAATGGAGATGATAAGTAATGCCCAAGGCTTTAGCAACCACACGATGCAGGAGACATGGGTTCAGTCCCTGGGTCGGGAAGATCCCCTGGAGAAACAAAAGGCAACCCACTCCAGTACTCTTGCTGAAAAATCCCATAGATTGAAAATCCTGGTAGGCTACAGTCCATAGGGTTGCAAAGAGTCAGACACGACTGAGCGACTTCACTTTCACTTTCACTGGGTGACCTTAACAGTAAATGATATCCCATTGTCACTTTATAATGACCTGCACATGGTGACTGTAGCCATGAAATTAGAAGACATTTACTCCCTGGAAGAAAAGTTATGACCATCCTAGATAGTATATTCAAAAGCAGAGACATTACTTTGCCAACTAAGGTCTGTCTAGTCAAGGCTATGGTTTTTCCTGTGGTCATGTATGGATGTGAGAGTTGGACTGTGAAGAAGGCTGAGTGCTGAAGAATTGATGCTTTTGAACTGTGATGTTGGAGAAGACTCTTGCGGGTCCCTTGGACTGCGAGGAAATCCAACCAGTGCATTCTGAAGGAGATCAACCCTGGGATTTCTCTGGAAGGAATGATGCTGAAGATGAAACTCCAGTACTTTGGCCACCACATGCGAGGAATTGACTCATTGAAAAGGACTTTGATGCTGGGAGGGATTAGAGGCAGGAGGAGAAGGGGATGACAGAGGATGAGATGGCTGGATGGCATCGCTGACTCGATGGACGTGAGTCTGAGTGAACTCCGAGAGATGGTGATAAACAGGAAGGCCTGGCGCAATGCGATTCATGGGGTCACAAAGAGTCGGACACGACTGAGTGACTGAACTGAACTGAACTGAATGACCTGGGCAGATGGAATCTCAGAATGATTTCCTGGAGCAGTTTTTTTTTTTTTTTTTTTTACCACCTCCTCCGCTTTCTTAGTCCGGGTGAGAAAGCTTTCAGTCCATCCTGTGAATGTATCTGTTACAACTACTAGCTATTTATAGCCTTGAGAAACTGGCATCTGGGAGAAGCCCATCCACCAGTCCTCTCCTGGGTAGGTCCCACATTGTTGGACAGCTTGGGCCAACTCGGTTCTTCAAGATCCTTGGGTATTGCTTAATTGGCAAGTGGGGCAAGGGGAGACCACTTGCCTTATAGTTGTTTGTAGGCCTGTTACAATGAAAGATCTTTCTAGTAATCTTTGGAGGGCCTTTTCCCCCAAATGCAAAGAAATAGAGGAAAAGAACAGAATGGGAAGGACTCGATATCTCTTCAAGAAAATTAGAGATACCAAGGGAACATTTCATGCAAAGATGGGCTCGATAAAGGACAGAAATGGTATGGGCTTAATAGAAGCAGAAGATGTTAAGAAGAGGTGGCAAGAATACACACAAAAACTGTACAATAAAGATCTTCAGGACCCAGATAATCACAAAGATGTGGTCACTAATCTAGAGCCAGACATCTTGGAATCTGAAGTCAAATGGGCCTTAGAAAACATCACTATGAACAAAGCTAGTGGAGGTGATGGAATTCCAGTGGAGCTATTTTGAATCCTGAAAGATGATGCTGTGAAAGTGCTGCACTCAATATGCCAGCAAATTTGGAAAACTCAGCAGTGGCCACAGGACTGGAAAGATCAGTGTTCATTCCAATTCCAAAGAAAGGCAATGCCAAAGAATGCTCAAACTACTGCACAATTGCACTCATCTCACATGCTAGTAAAGTAATGCTCAAAATTCTCCTAGCCAGGCTTCAGCAATACATGAAACATGAACTCCCTGATGTTCAAGCTGGTTTTAGAAAAGGCAGAGGAACCAGAGATCAAATTGCCAACATCCGCTGGATCATGGAACAAGCAAGGAAGTTCCAGAAGAAAACATCTATTTCTGCTTTATTGACTATACCAAAGCCTTTAACTGTGTGGATCATAATAAACTGTGGAAAATTCTGAAAGAGATGGGAATACCAGATCACCTGACCTGCCTCTTGAGAAACCTGTATGCAGGTCAGGAAGCAACAGTTAGAAATGGACATGGAACGACAGACTGGTTCCAAATAGGAAAAGGAGTATGTCAAGGCTGCATATTGTCACCCTGCTTATTTAACTTATATGCAAAGTACATCATGTGGAATGCTGGACAGGGAGAAACACAAGCTAGAATCAAGATTGCCAGGAGAAATATCAATAACCTCAGATATGCAGATGACACCACCCTTACGGCAAAAAGTGAAGAGGAGCTAAGAAGCCTCTTGATGAATGAAAGTGAAAGAGGAGAGTGAAAAAGTTGACTTAAAGCTCAACATTCAGAAAACAAAGATCATGGCATCCAGTCCCATCACTTCATGGGAAAGAGATGGGGAAACAGTGGATATGGTGTCAGATTTTATTTTTTGGGCTCCAAAATCACTGCAGATGGTGACTGCAGCCATGAAATTAGAAGACGCTTACTCCTTGGAAGAAAAGTTATGACCAACCTAGATAGTATATTCAAAAGCAGAGACATTACTTTGCTGACTAAGGTCCATTTAGTCAAGGCTATGGTTTTTCCTGTGGTCATGCATGGATGTGAGAGTTGGACTGTGAAGAAGGCTGAGTGCCGAAGAATTTATGCTTTTGAACTGTGGTGTTGGAGAAGACTATTGAGAGTCCCTTGGACTGCAAGGAGATCCAACCAGTCCATTCTGAAGATCAACCCTGGGGTTTCTTTGGAAGGAATGATGCTGAAGATGAAACTCCAGTACTTTGGTCACCTCATGCAAAGTGTTGACTCACTGGAAAAGACTCTGATCCTGGGAGGGATTGGGGGACAGGATGAGATAGGGACACAGAGGATGAGATGGCTGGATGGCATCATGGACTCGATGGACGTGAGTCTGAGTGAACTCTGAAAGATGATGATGAACAGGGAGGCCTGGCATGCTGTGATTCATGGGCTGGCAAAGAGTCCGGACATGACTGAGCGACTGAACTGAACTGAACTAAACTGTTCCCTAAGTGAGTGGTGGAATGGAAGGAATTAACCAACTTCCATCAGAGATTACAGGCAGAAAAAGGAATTTTTTCAATTGGAACCACCCCAAATAATCTTCTTAAAAGACCTCACACTTAGCTTTAAGAATCTCACCTTCGGTGTATGAAGGAGTTTCTGGCAAATTAGTTTGTGGAACTAAGGTGGCAACCCTATTAGGTCATTGTTCTATAATGCTGCTCTCTTAGCTGCCTGATCAGCTGCTTTGTTCCCTTGTGCCACTTCCGTGCTCCCTTTTTGCTGTCCTTTACAGTGGGAGACTGAAACCTCAGTGGGCAGATGGACTGCCTGCAAAAGCCTAATGATTTGATTACCATATTTGATTGGGGATCCTTGGGTGGTTAAGTGGCCTCTTTCTTTCCGAACAGCAGCATGTTCATGTAGCACCAGAAAGGCATACTTGGAATCAATGTGAATGGCTATTATTTTCCTTTTCCCAGCTCTAAAGCTCGAGTCAGGGCCATGAGCTCAGCTAATTGGGCTGAAGTACCTGGTGGCAAAGGTTTAGCCTCTATAGTCTCAAAATTCGGGACTAATGAATACCCAGCTCTTCTTTTTCCATCTAAGACAAAGCTTCTTCCATCAGTTTACCTGATTTCCTCAGGATTGGTCAGAAGATCTTCCAACAGTCCCTCTCAGGGTTTTGTCCAGTTGTCCAAGGTTCCTAGGCAAGACTGAAAGCGGAGAGAGCCCTCAGGGTAGGCTTCAGGGTGGCTGGGTAAAGAGCTTCAGAAGGGGATGTAGTGAGGACTGGATATTCCATCAGTATTACTTGATATCTGAGGATTCTTTGATCAGACATCCATAAATGTCCTTTCCCATTTAGGAGTTGTTTCACTTAGTAGCTGGTAAAAATAGTTAGTTTGCCCCCAAAGAGAGTTTGAAAGCATTTTCTATCAGGACATCAATAGCTGCAAGGTTTTGAAGGCAAAGAGAGATTTCTTCCCAATAAGGGAGTAGGAGAGTCAGGGATCACTAGAAACTGGTGGGGAAAATATTTGTCCATCCCAGCAATAAAGAAGTGCTCAGGTGAATCTTTTTTTTTTTTTTCCTATAGTACAGGTTTGGGAGGAAAGGACTCTGGAGTAGGAGGTCAAGACAGAGTAGGTAGCCCTTGTGTCCACCGAGAATTCCTTGGACCTACCTGCCGCATCCAGTTGCATCCTTGGCTCCAGCCCAGTGATAGTTAACTGTGACAGACAGGCTAGCTGGAGCAGGCTGCTTCAGTCCTGTTGAACAATAGTGAGGGAGAGCTTGGCGCTTGACCTTGAGACTCTTGGGTCCCCAGGGCAGAGTGCCACCCAATGTCCCAATTGATGGCAATTGTAGCAAGCCATTTTAGGAGACTTGTTACGATTTGGACACTCTTTGGCCCAATGCCCCGCCTGTCTACAGATTAAGCATTTTACCTTGTGCCTTGTCCTTCAAGGACTGGACTCGGGGTTTGCCACAGGGCTTCCCTGGAGGGCAGCCAGAGACCAGGGCATGCCTGGTCTCTTTCCTTTCTTCCTCTCCTGAGACTTGGCTTCCCTCTCCTGTTCTCCGTTATAAAATGTACTGGTGGTGGTCTGGACCATTTCATCTAAAGAAGCAGCGGGTCCTGCTTCTATAGCTGTTGTAACTTTATCCTGATATTAGATGCACATTGGGATAGAAATTTGTCCTTTAAAATCATCTGTCCCTTGTAAGAGTCTAAGTCCCAGTTGTAAACTTTTGGATAGCCTCTTTTAGCCTTTCTGGATAGGCAAATGGTTTTCACTGGGCTTCTAAGTTATTGCTGTGACTGGGCACAGTCCCACAAGTAATAGGCTTTCTTCTGTTTCCATAGGTGGGCTTGCTTAGGGGTGAGTCTTTCTGAAGCTTATCTTACCCAGAACTATTGCAACCTGAGAGCCAAGTGTCCCCAGGCCAGGGTGCAGATCCCCAGGCAGGCTGAGCTGTGACAGTCTTCTGGAGATCTAATCCCCAGGCAGGTCGAGGCATGTCAGCCTCCTGAGAATTGGGTCCCTGGGCAGGTCAAGGCATGTTGACCTCCTAGGACCCATAGACTGGCAGGCCCCACAGCAGGTTGAGGAGTGACAAGCTTTCAAGGAACAGATCCCTAGGCAGGTCAAGGCAGATTGAGCTCCTGGGACCCCCAGACTGGCAGATCCCTGAGTAGATTGATGCATGAAAACTTCCCAGGAACCAGTGATTTTCTGATTGTCCCTCCAGAAGATTGTAGAGGCAACACTGTAGGCCTGGACAGGACTCAGGAAAAGAGCATGAAACAGGAGGGAAGGGGGCAGGGCACAATCTTTGAAAGAATGACATAGCAAAAGGCATAACATAAACCAATTAAAATCAATTGGATTCAAGAGGAGGAGTCAAATTCAACTGAACCTTGATCCCTAATCTGCACCCTAAATGACACACCTAGGTGGCAGGACAGTTCCAAGGCACTGTGGAAAGTCAGAGGAGTGAGTATTTCCCCAGTGAATGGGATGATCTTTCCACTCATTAGCATATGAATTTACCTAGCTTGCAAAAACTAGCCACACCACATTCCATGGCCTAAGCACTTGCCCTCTGCAATGGCCCATATCCTTTGGGGTGTGCTTCTCTCTGAATCCTAACAAATCCACCTCTTGCCTATTGCTGTGTCTCTAGCTGAATTTTTGCAGTGAGACATCAGAGCCAGAGCTTCATTAGGTTCTGAAGCCAGGCTCAAGTCCCAGGAGAGACGAACTGAAGGATGGGAGGAAAAAGCAGTGGGAAAATGTGCAAAGGAACCCCCTTCATAATCTGCTGGAAAATCTGTTAAATACCTGACTTATGCTCACAGTTCTCACTGACCTGATCCTTGGCACAAAGAAGATTAAGGACAGAAGAACTGCCACTGGCTTGGGTAACAGCTATTGAAGGCCAACTCAAATGGAGCCTTTGGGACATGTTGAGGAGTAGGCCCTGCCAGAGTGCCTCAATTGCGCCCATTGCCACTCACCTGTTCACAGGGGATTTGAGGAAACAAGAAACAGGGATTGCAAAGAAAGGAATTAAGAATTTGCTAGGCATATTGTCTTCCAGCTATAGGAGCAAGGACCTTAGTCAGAGGTCTTCTGGAATCTGAGACTGAGCTGTGCGACCTTTCTGCTGAGTTTGTTATTCACAGACCTTGTTTTCAGCACACTGGGCTTCTTGTCACTTCCCTGTGCTGTGTTTTCTTTGCCTTCCACTTCCACCATGGGAGCTTTTGCTGAGTTGCGCTCCTATTGTGCTTGGCTTCCTCCTTGTGAGAGCCACGCTGAGGCTGCTTCAGCCAGGTTAAATCTAGTCATGGCACCATAGATGTCAGGATAGTGTGTAATTTTCTCAGTTTTGTCTCATCACAATAACAATTTGAAGCGACAGACCAGCGTTACTACCCTTAGATGGGCCAGCGTTACAGCTCTAAGACAGACCAGAGTCACAGCTCCATGTTACAGCTCAGTTTTATCTAGAAAATAAAAGAAAATACATCCTCGAGGCATAAGGGCATGGCAACTCAAAAGACACGAAGAGAATACAGATAGTGGGAGAGAGAGTGAGTGAGAGAGAAAGAGAGAGATAAAGCCTCGGCCCTTTGGGTCCTGTTTTTATGGTGTGTTTTTTTTTTTTTCTCCTCCCCCGGACCTGCCCAATGTAAATGGGGCTATCCAAGAGGGCTGTTTGTTCTACCTGTGGTCCTCACTCTGGTCCTTGTACTTTTCTTTGTTCTATTTTTGTGGGCTTTTCCCTTCCTTGTATTTTAGCCATGACCATTCTGGAATCTTTTTCTTATTCTAACTACCTAATTTGCATACAAGGGAGAGTTTGGTGGTATTCCTCCACTGGGAAGGGAGAAGGAGAGCCACTTGCCAGAGCGAGTGAACACAAAATCTTCTTATCTACAGGTAAGGTCAGGATTCCAGTGACTGGGATGGGCAGTTGGTGTTATGGTGTAAACTCAGAGGCTTGGAACTTAGGAGACTTGGGCTCTTTATTCCTCATCAGGGAAGGTCAAAAACTGCCTTGGAATGTATCCTCATTCCTATTTGGAGGCAGCTAGCACTACTGGATAAACCATATCTTCAACTATACAGACCTTTGTCAACAAAGCAATTTATCTGCTTTTTAGTATGCTGGCTAAGTTTGTCATAGCTTTCCTTCCAAGGAGCAAGTGTCTTTTAATTTCATGATTGCAGTCACTTTCTGCAGTGATTTTGGAGCCTAAGAAAATAAAATCTGTCACTGTTCCCATTTTTTCTCCCTTCTATTTGCCATGAAATGATAGGACCAGATTCCATGCTCTTAATTTTCTTAATGCTGAGTTTTAAGCCAGTTTTTTGTTTTGTTTTGTTTTGTTTTTAACTCTTCTCTTCTTCCCTTATCAAGAGACTCTTTGGTTCCTCTTCACTTTCTGCTTTTAGAATGATATTATCTGCATATCTGTGGTTGTTGATTTTTCTTCTCACAGTCTTGAATCCAGTTTGTGATTCATCCAGCCTAGCATTTCACATGATATACTCTGAATATAAGTTAAATAAGCAGGATGACAAGATAAAGCCTTGTACTCTTTTCCCAATTTTGGACCCATCAGTTGTTCCAACTTGTATTCTAGACTATGGCTATAACAGTTATTTTCATTTTTTTAGCATTGTATTTATTTCCAAGTTTGTTATCATTATTATTTTATTAGGGTCAATGTTCATTAAACTTTTATTTGAATTATATAATTGTTTTATTTCATAAAAATGAAATTACGATGTTAGATAATTTCAGATGAAATTTGGGTTAAATGTAGGTGTTTCAGGAAAGAAAAATGGGACACAACAGGATAGTCACATCCCAAGTCATGTCCCTGGAATGGTGCCAAGTGTATGTTCTTGGCTTTGGCAGGAAAGAATTTAAGAATAAGCCACAAAAGTTAAAGCAGGTTGACTCAGGGAAACACACACTCCACAGAGGGGTGAGCACTCTAACAAGGTGAGAAGGCCCATGTTACAGGGTCCTTAGTCTTTATAGGGATGGATAATCTCATAGGCCAATGAATGAAGAGATTATTTCAACTATTTTGGAGAACAAACAGCTGGGGATTTCTGAGAATTGGGCCACTGCCCCTTTTGACCTTCTAAGGTCAGCCTCAAAACTGTCATGGTACCTGTGGGTGTGTCATTTAGTGTGCTGATATATTACAGTGAACATGTAATGAAGCTCAAGATCTAGTATCTAGTGCAAGTCAACTTGTCAACTATCTTGGATCTATTTGGTTCTAAAGAGTTTACACTGTGTCCTCAATGGCTGTGTCATTCTTTGAAAAGTTGTGCTCTGCCCATTTCCTGTACAGAGAAATGAAATGTTAGAGATGTAAAATATCTGATATTAATTAAAGAAGGGTAGGATCTCTGCATATCTTGGGAAAGTCAAAGAGATCAGAAAGAGGATAGGTAAAAGTACCAAGAGCCATGCTAATGCAGAACAAGGAGAAAGAGAATGAAAAAGAGAAATAATTTACATCGAACATCTAAGCCTATATATTTCTAGCATAACCAACAGAGAAAAATTATTCATACCTAAGATTTATAAGGAAATCTCAAAATGCAAAAGTATATAAGCAGACAATACAATTAGAAAATAAATAAAAGACATTAAGGGACATTTGACAAAAGATGGCATGACTGGGCCTTCCCTGGTGGCTCAATGATAAAGAATCTGCCTGTAATGCAGAAAAGCAGGGTTCAGTCTCTGAGTTGGGAAGATCCTCTGGAGGAGGGCACAGGAATCCACTCTAGTACTCTTGCCTAGAGAATCCCACAGGCAGAGGATCCTGGCAGGCTGCAGTCCATAGGATCACAAAGAGTAGGACACAACTGAAACAACTAAGAAGCAGCAGCAGACATATGACTAGCCAATGAGCATTGAGATGTTCAACATTTTTAGCGATCAGAGAAATGAAGATTAAGACCTCGAAGAACCATCACTTTACATCTATCAGAAAGGCTTTGAACCTATCATTTTTGTGCCTAACTTTGCAACTATCAGAATAGCTAAAATAAAATGGAATGATAGTATCAAAACCTGGTGAAGATGTGGAGATGACTTAAGCTGAATATATGCATTGCTTTAATATATACTGATATATATATATATATATAGCTTATATGTATAGCTTATATATACATATATATATATATAAGCTATACATGAACTGTGAACTTCCAGATGTTCAAGCTGGTTTTAGAAAAGGCAGAGGAACCAGAGATCAAATTGCCAACATCTGCTGGATCATCAAAAAAGCAAGAGAGTTTCAGAAAAACATCTATTTCTACTTTGTTGACTATGCCAAAGCCTTTGACTGCATGGATCACAATAAACTGTGGAAAATTCTGAAAGAAGTGGGGATACCAGACCTCCTGATCTGCCCCTTGGGAAACATGTATGTAGGTCAGGAAGCAACAGTTAGAACTGGACATGGAACAACAGACTGGTTCCAAATAGGAAAAGGAGTACATCAAGGCTGTATATTGTCACCCTGCTTATTTAACTTATATGGAACATACATCATGAGAAACGCTGGGCTAGAAACAGCACGAGCTGGAATCAAGATTGCCGGGAGAAGTATCAATAACCTCAGATATGCAGATGCCACCACCCTTCTGGCAGAAAGTGAAGAAGAATTAAAGGGCCTCTTAATGAAAGTGAAAGAGGAAAGTAAAAATTTGGCTTAAAGCTCAACATTTAGAAAACGAAGATCATGGCATCTGGTCCCATCACTTCATGGGAAATAGATGGGAAAACAGTGGAAACAGTGTCAGCCTTTATTTTTTTGGGCTTCAAAATCACTGCAGATGGTGACTGTAACCATGAAATTAAAAGATGCTTACTACTTGGAAGGAAAGTTATGACCAACTTAGACAGCATATTAAAAAGCAGAGACATTACTTTGTCAACAAAGGTCCATCTAGTCAAGGCTATGGTTTTTCCAGTGGTCATGTATGTATGTGAGAGTTGGACTCTAAAGAAAGCTGAGCACCAAAGAATTGATGCTTTTGAACTGTGGTGTTGGAGAAGACTCTTGAGAGTCCCTTGGACTGCTAGAAGATCCAACCAGTCCATCCTAAAGAAGTAGTTCTGGGTGTTCATTGGAAGGACTGATGTTGAAGCTGAAACTCCAGTACTTTGGCCACCTGATGTGAAGAGCTGACTCATTTGAAAAGACCATGATGCTGGGAAAGATTGAGGGCAGGAGGAGAAGGGGATGACAGAGGATGAGATGGTTGGATGGCATCACTGACTCAATGGATATGGGTTTGGGTGGACTCTGGGAGTTTGTGATGGACAGGGCCTGCCGTGCTGCAGTTCATGAGGTCACAAAGAGTCGGACATGACTGAGCTACTGAACTAAACTGAACTGATACAATATATAAGAATGTATATACATATATAAAATATAAATAAACATACCTATATATAATGCATTTCTGTAATGTGATATTTTAATATTTTATAGTTATCCTCTCTGAATGGGACATTGTTTTTGGAGCTCTGTGCTACCAAACAAGAAGACAGGTTATAAAGAAACTTTCAGTGTTTTTTTCAGTCAGAGAGAAACATTGCTTAGTGTGGAAAAGCTACAAATATTTTGTTTGTCACAAATGGGATCCAACCACATCTCCTCTCTTTGGTTCCTGACTCCTGATGCCCAGGTGGGGCATCTCAGGTGGCACAGTGGTAAAATATCTGCTTCCCAATGCATGAGTCACAAAGATGCACATTTGATTCCTGAGTCAGTAAGACCCCTTAGAGAAGGATATGGAAACCTGCTCTAGTATCATTGCCTGGGAAATTCCATGGACAGAGTAGCCTGGTGGTCTACAGTCCATGGGATCACAAAGAGTCAGGTATGACAGCCAGCCTGTGCACCCTCATGCATGCATGTGCATGCGCGTGCACACACACACACACACACACACATATGCACTTTATTTTTTAGATAAGTATAGGTTCACAGCAAAATTCAACAGGATATACAGAGAGTTCCCACAATCCCATTGTTCTCTCTAACCACGCTATCCACATCCCTGCCAGGGTAGTGTATCTATTACGATTGTTGAACTTACGCCATCATGCCATTATCATCCAAAATATAGTTTATATTACAGTTTGCTCTTGATGTTATATATTCCATGGGTTTTGACATATATTCACTATTATAGTCCTACATATAACATATATTTACCATTATAGTCCCACACTCATGGAAAAAGCAAGAGAGTTCCAGAAAAAAACATATATTTCTGCTTTATTACCTATGCCAGAGCCTTTGACTGTGTGGATCACAATAAACTGTGGAAAATTCTGAAAGAGATGGGAATACCAGACCACCTAACCTGCCTCTTGAGAAATCTGTATGCAGGTCAGGAAGCAACAGTTAGAACTGGACATGGAACAACAGACTGGTTCCAAATAGGAAAAGGAGTACGTCAAGGCTGTATATTGTCACCCTGCTTATTTAACTTCTATGCAGAGTACTTCATGAGAAACACTGGACTGGAAGAAACACAAGCTGGAATCAAGATTGCCAGGAGAAATATCAATAACCTCAGATATGCAGATGACACCACCCTTATGGCAGAAAGTGAAAAGGAACTAAAAATCCTCTTGATGAAAGTAAAAGAGGACAGTGAAAAAGCTGACTTAAAGCTCAACATTCAGAAAATGAAGATCATGGCATCTGGTCCCATCACTTCATGGGAAATAGATGGGGAAACAGTGGAAACAGTATCAGACTTTATTTTTGGGGGCTCCAAAATCACTGCAGATGGTGACTGCAGCCATGAAATTAAAAAATGCTTACTCCTTGGAAGAAAAGTTATGACCAACCTAGATAGTATATTCAAAAGCAGAGACATTACTTTGCCGACTAAGGTCTGCCTAGTCAAGGCTATGGTTTTTCCTGTGGTCATGTATGGATGTGAGAGTTGGACTGTGAAGAAGGCTGAGCACCGAAGAATTGATGCTTTTGAACTGTGGTGTTGGAGAAGACTCTTGAGAGTCCCTTGGACTACAAAGAGATCTGACTAGTCCATTCTGGAAGGAGATTAACCCTGGGATTTCTTTGAAAGGAATGATGCTGAAGCTGAAACTCCAGGACTCTGGCCACCTCACGCGAAGAGTTGAATCACTGGAAAAGACTCTGATGCTGGGAGGGACTGGGGGGCAGGATGAGATGGCTGGATGGCATCACGGACTCGATGGACGTGAGTCTGAGTGAACTCCGGCAGATGGTGATGAACAAGGAGGCCTGGCGTGCTGCGATTCATGGGGTCACAAATAGTCGGACACGACTGAGAGACTGACCTGAACTGAACTGGTAGTCCCACACAGAACAGTTTCACTGCCTAAAAATCATCTGGGTTCCACCTGTTTTCCTTCTTTCCCAACCTCCAGCAACCATTGATCTTTTTAGTTTCTATAGTTTTGCCTTGTGCAGAATGTCATGGAGTTAAAATCATAGTATTTTACATTTTATTTGGTTCTTTCACTTTGCATTTATGTTTTCTCTACATCTTTTCAGAGCATGATAGTGCATTTCTTTCTCTTTCTTCCCCCACTGAACAATATTCCTTATTGTCTTGGTGAACCACAAAATATTTACACATTTTCTTAATGAGGGACAGATTGGCTGCCTTTAAGTTTTGCCAATTATGAATAGTGCTGCTGTCGGCATTTCTACTTAGGTTCTTGTGTGGATATAAATTTTCATCTCATCTGGGTAAATACCAAGGAGTGTAATTGCTGAATCATATGGTACAAGCATGTTTAATATTTTGAGATGCTTTCAAATTGTCTTCCACAGTGGCTGTATCATTTTGCATTCCTGTCAGCTATTAAGTGAAAGAAAGTGAAAGTGAAGTCTGTCAGTCATGTCCGACTCTTTGCGACCCCGTGGACTGTAGCCTACCATGCTCCTCTGTCCATGGGATTTTCCAGGTAAGAGTACTGGAGTGGGTTGCCATTTCCTTCTCCAGAGGATCTTCCTGACCCAGGGATCAAACCCAGGTCTCCCGCACTGTAGGTAGATGCTTCACCGTCTGAGCCACCAAGAAAGTCAGCTATTAAAGAGAGTCCTATTGCTCCACATCCTCCTCAGCACTTGATGTTGTCAATGTTCTGGATTTTGGCCAATCTGAAAAACAGCAGTGGTATCTCATTGTTGCTTTAATTTGCATTTTCCTGCTGACAAATGACATAGAGCATCTTTTCCTATGCTTATTTGCTATCTGCATATCTCCTCTGCTCTTTATGACTCAGCCTCGAAAGTCACAAAGTGTCACATCTGTGGTGAAGCCCTCAGAAGCCTGAAAGGAAGAGAATACAGACACAAGCCTAGGTGTGAAGCTAGCAAGTTTGCATTGTAGAAGAACATGGAGGATGAGAGGTCTTTGGGTGATACACTGCCGTGGTGTCTAATGAGAGAGAGCAGAACATATGAAGAATGCTTGGAGAAACAGACATCTGTTTAAGGAGGAGTAAACATATTTGAAAGATTATCCCCTGAAGAAGTGATTGATATGGTCTGGATAATTTGACAGAACACCATTTAAAACACTTGCAACAACCAGTGTGTTGTTGCCAATCAAACCCACTTCCCTCCAGCATCTGCATAGGTTTTAAATCCATGATATTGAAAGCAGTATATTGAGAAAGTCAGGTAGTATCTATGTAGGTCTCCCATTATCTCCAACTTAAAAAGTGGGCAGTGAACTAGATTCTCTATAGAATCTAAGATTTCTTAGAATTTCTCTTAGAATCTAAGATTTCTTCCAACTTATCTAAAGCTATATATATTTTATAACTAAGGTAAAAGGGGGCACGTTTCTGCTTTATGTAAAGATGAAAAACACCTAAGGATGAAGGTCATGAAGAAAGGGATAATGAAGATTACTCATTTTGAAGAAAACCGTAGAAAAGAAACAAATACACTAAACTGCTCAGGACCACCTTTCTGTTTGTCTTCTTGCCCTGCTTCTGCAAGGGCTCTCTTCCTCAGAGCACAAACTATGGCAGGTAGAAGAGATAATTCTTCCAGTCCTAGTTTGTTCAAAGCATTCTTGAGAGGAGCAGTTCCAAAGACAAACAGTTCCTATAAATTCTTCACCCACAGAAAATTGTATTATAGAGCTCTGAGAAGTCTTCTTATAACCTTAAAATCAAAGTTTACAAAGAAGAGAAATAAATAGGAAACATCTTAGTGGCATGATTTCCCTATGAGCTTCTCATTTCTTGCTTTACTTTACTTCCTTGTCATTTCAAGTCCAAATGTCAAGTATCAGGATTCAAAGTGAAACACTTTCCCTTTCTTGTGTGTGTTTCTATTCTCCAGAGTCTTAGGCCTAAATTTCAGGTTCTATTTTTATAGTCTTCACAGTGGACAGTGTTGTGGATGGTATTGATTGTAGCTAGTTAGACACTGAGAAATTTCCTTTACTAAAAGCTTTGTAGGGCTTGAAAGAGGAGAGAGCCGGGCAAGCATTAAGTCTCAGTATTCTGGAAAAGATGTTTCTGTGAGGATCTGCCATTGCTTCTTAGAGCCTGAGGTTCCCCCCTGCAAGGAATATCCTAATGGGCTGCTGCATTCTCCAGTCAGCTCCTCTAGTCCATCTGAACTTCATGGCGTTTCATGAGTGCTATAGGCTGATTGTTTTTATTTTCTTACAATAAATAAGACATTTTCATTGAGCACTTAACTAATGGCAAGTAGCATGTTATTTCCCAGGCTTTCTTCTTTGCTCACAATCTCAGCACAAATATTTCTTGGAAAAATCCTCTCCTGCCCTCATCTCAAAGTTTCCAGCCCCTTCTAGGTCATGTCTCTCTTTTCTGTGACACTTACAGAATATTTTGAGCTTCTTTAAAGATTTTATATGCTTAGAGATATTGTTAGCTGATTGATATATTTTCTGAACAGCTGTAGTAAGCTTCCGAGTATTCTTTTACTGACCTTTATAGCTCAGGGCACGTCACAGTAGATACTCAAAAGTAATTGTCAAAAGAAGGAATAAATGAAGAATTTCCATTCATTTCTCCTTCTATTCTTCACTTCTTATATCAGAAAAAAAAAAAAAAAAAACGAGAAGGTCATGTGACTTCTTTGGGACTTCAAAGTTAAGGTGTGGTGGAGCTGGCAACTGAATTGAGGTCAACCTGCTAGTCCCCAATCCTACTGTGTGCTAGGTACATTCTGTTCCAACTACCTTTAAAATATTTTGTCTGATTTAATTTTAGTTAAAAAAACAACAAAAATATTGCTGCTTGTAACAGATTAGTCACAGTGGAACAAACAGCCTCTTCCTTGGTTCAAAGTGAAGTAAGGATTTTTATTTGGGTAGAGAAGTTCTTGGTTGCCCTGCAGCAGTGCTGTTTTCTTGAATATCCTACAGTGAAAGTATTATGACCTTGCCAGTCTCTTAATAACACAAGTAATGCTCCTTGAAGTTAGGTTTCAAATGTAAATCTTAAACTTTCTTTACTAGAAACTTCGTCTAGATGTCTTTGCAAAAGGAAAGGTTAAACATTAAATTGTTATATATCCTCAAGTTAAAAGATCTTACTAAAATAGTACAAAATGTTCAGGTATTTTGATATACCACTGATGGAGTGTATATTTATCGACACAGTTATTCCATTTGATCTAATGTGTTATCTAAAGCCTGTGTTTACTTGTTGATTTTGTCACTGTCATCTGTCCATTGATGTAAATCAGGTGTTAAAATCCCCTTCTATTACTGTAATTTTCTCCCTCTGTATCTATTAACGTTTACTAATTTCTCTATTTTAATTTTAAAATAAGCTCTTTGAATTTAATTTAAAAAAACTGCTTGAATTTTGCTTGCAATTGTGTTTACTTTGTGAGACAATTTTAAGTGAACTGACATCTTAACAATATTGACTTTCCTAGGCCATGAATATGTTATATTCTCTCTATATATTTCTTTCATCAAGGCTTGGCACTTTTCAATCTATATACTCTAGATATATTTTGTAATATTTATAGCTAAATTTTATGTTTTGTTGCATATTTTAAATGATATTTTTAAACATTACACTTTCCAACTTTTCATTCAAAGTATGTAGAAATACCATATATGTAGATACATGTGTGTGTGTGTGTGTGTGTGTGTGTGTGTGTGTGTGTGTGTGTGTATTCCATGCCCTGGTAAACTCATAGATTAGTTCTAGTAGATTTTTGGTAAATGCTTTGGAATTTTCTATGTAACAATCAAAATGTCTGGGAAAAGATATTGTATTATTTTTATTATTTTCTTTCCCATCTTTATACCTTTAATTTTAATATTTTATCTTATTACTCTAAGACTGGCAGTACTATGCTGAATAAGAGTGATGAGAGCAGCTGCCTAATTCCTAATCTTGGGAAGAAATCACTCAATATTTCACCGTTAATATATTTGATGTAAGTTTTCTATAGAGGACTATTATTAGATGAGAATGCTACTCTCTTCTCATAGTTCTATATTTTAGAAAATTTTTATAATGAATGGATATTGCATCTTTTTTTAACACTCTGTTTCTATTGAGACCCATGCAGTTATGTATTTCATGCTTGTCCTATTTGATGGTCTATGAACTTGCATTTGTTGGTTTGTTGTCTGTTAACTTTGCAAATTTCTCAACTATTATTGTTTTTATATATAGTCTTCATCTTTGTGTTTATTTGGGGGTAATTTCTGATTGATTCATCTTTAAATTCATTCATTCTTTCCTCCTCTATCTTCCTAAAGCTTTGAGTGTGGCCTACTAGGTCATTCTGCCCAATTCCCCCCATGGATGTGAGCTCTGTGTATATCTTTTCTGTCACCCAGTAGAAGTTAGTTTTCCAACCATCACCCAGCTTACCTGCAGCAAGCTTTCCCAGTGCATTGTGGGCAAGAGCGTTTCTTGTCCCTTACCCAGCAGTTTAAGATGCTACTTGTTCCCCCGTAGGATTGAGGAGACAGGTTTAGTTGAAATTTTGTGCCTTTGCAGCAGGGTCTGTGTTTCTCTCCCCTAGTCTTCCATTGTGAGGAACTCCTTTTCAGGCCTCTTGTCAGCCTTTTATACTTTTGTGAGTGCCCTGTGAGGTGTGTGGAGCAGAGCTTGCAAGTAGAGTTGAATTTTCTTAGTTTTTGTGGTTTCCATAAGTTCTATACTTCCTTGCTAGCTACCGTCATATTTTTGCAATTCATCACATATTTGAGATGAGTTGTTCTTACCAGTGTCCTCCAGAATCTGATCCAGGTAAACCAATGTTTATATTCTGCACTGAGAAAAGCTTATACTTCTTTAGGGTTCAGGTTAAATTGATAACCCAATGACCTCAACTTTTGATGGTTCAAGAAAAGCTATGACTATTTATAATAGCCAGGACATGGAAACAACCTAGATGTCCATCAGCAGATGAATGGATAAGAAAGCTGTGGTACATATACACAATGGAGTACATATACTCAGCCCTTAAAAAGAATAAATTTGACTCAGTTCTAATGAGATGGATGAAACTGGAGCTGATTATACAGAGTGAAGTAAGCCAGAAAGAAAAACACCAATACAGTATACTGACACATATATATGGAATTTAGAAAGATAATAATGATGACCCTCTATGTGAGACAACAAAAGAGACACAGAGGTATAGAATGGACTTTTGGACTCTGAGGGAGAGGGAGAGGGTGGGATGATTTGGGAGAATGGCAATGAAACATGTATACTATCATGTAAGAAACGAAGCGCCAGTCTATGTTCAATACAGGATACAGGATGCTTGGGGCTAGTGCAAGGGATGATCCAGGGAGATGATATGGGGTGGGAGGTGGGAAGGGGCTTTGGCATTGGGAGATTGTGTACATCTGTGGCTGATTCATGTCGATGTATGGCAAAACCAATACAGTATTGTAACGTGGAATAAAGTATTAAAAAAAAAAGAAAAGCTAGGAATTTGCAGATTTTCTAACATTATTTTATTGTTATTATAAGGGTAGAAGTTTTCCTCATTCCATCTATCTTTCTTTCCATAAATGGAAACTATCATATATTCTTCAATCCTATGTACATTGACTATCCATTATATAAAAAACAAAATACAGAACTAAAATGATGAATATGAATAAAAATAAATTCTAATGAGTTTATTTCTCAGATATAATGGTCATTATTATTGTGATATATCCCTGAAACATATTTTTAGAAAGCAAGTTAGAAAGTCATGATAAATAGATATTTTCAAATGTTTGCACTTTCTGTTTTCTAATTTTTAAATTTCTGGCCTCTTTACTGAGTTATTTCTTCTACTGACCATACATTTTGCGGTTATTTTTCAGTCATCATTGTTAACATAGTATTAATTTATGTCTACCTTCCCCATTAAGTTGAAGAAGTTGAAATCTTTTTTTAATTTTAGTTCAGCTCTAGCAAAATTCAGTGAAGTTTAGTGTTTTCACAAACTTTTCAAATAAGAGGTTATTGCTTTATATGTGACTATCACAATGGTTAATGTCTACACATGAGAATAAATCGTCTTCTATTTGAAATGCAAGTTGAATATTTCTGTACATGTTTTTGGGAAACTATCCACATGTTCTCAAAGTGTTGTTAGATGCCCCCTTAAGTTCAGCCATGTTCAAATGCCACTTTTTGAGTGTGATTTTTGTTCTTTTCTGATGCAGATTAAGTTATGGGATCTATGTGTTTTTCTGTCTTTCAACTCATTTATGAGAGAGAAGAGATATACTTTTATTTGTATGGTCAACACAAATAAATGCCAGTTTCTCATACCTGGTATGGATGCTGTACATCCGGACACTGTCAGAGTCTTTTCCTAGTTTTCAGTGTAATTGTCAGAAAGGGTCTGCTTCTGTTTTCTGTTTATTTATCCAGATGCTCCAGGAAGACCAGGAAGCACATGAATCAGTAGCTCTCAAGGAAGGGATCTTGACACTAGGCTTCTCTACTGAATTTGTTGTGGTCACCATGATACTGGCTCGCTTTCTACATGCAGGTGTTTCTACTCTCAGTATCCTGTTTTCAAGTCTTTCTCTCTCTCTTCTTTGGGGAAGAGCCTCTCCAGCAGATGGAGAATCACTGCCATGAAGAAGCCTGATTCTGTGCAAGTGTGATCATTCATCCCTTTGGGACTGTGTGGGATGCTCACTGCTGATGCATAGAGTTCTTCAAGTGGTGAACAGAACTGGAGAGGAGACCACACTCTCTCCAGCAGCTCAGGATCACTTCTTTCTTTACCCTTCCCATAATGCTGTGCTCAAGAGGAGTTCTAATTAAATCTTCCCTATTTACTCACTGCAATAACAAAGACTACTTTTATTATTTGTACTGGTTCTTATGCCTCCCAAGTAGCTGGTAAAGCTGCTGCCTACCTTTAAAATGTAAATTAGATCTCTGCATTTCTGTGTGTCAATAGCCTCAGATTAAATTCCAAAAGAACCTTGACCATCTTTCCAACTTCCCTGTTCTCCAAAGACCTCTTGCTTCCTCGTTTTCAGTCACACTGACTCCTGACTATCTTTATCCAAGGAGATGCTTTTGGTTCTTGCTCTCCCCTCTGCCTACCATCTAAATATTCATTCAAATAGTTAACCTTTCTCCCTTAGTTCTCTGCTCAAATATTCATGCTCAAATATCTCCTATTTCCTTCTTCCCCTCCCTATTACTTCATCCTATATTATTTCCTTCTTAAAAATTAGTGCTGATACTTGTACAATTTATTTATTTTCTAACTGATTTTCTTTTCCATCTAGAATGTGAGTTTTATGAGAGGAATTAATTTCTTTTAGTCACAGTTGAACACCAGGAACCTGTAATAGGTGTAAAAGTACTCAGAATATTCATGGACTGAGTGTATAAATGAATAGATGAATAAATAGTAGGAAAAAAATTTATGCATTAGGTCAATTACAAGTTAGGGAGAAGCTTTCAATTCAGGGTGCTTTGTTTCCCTCTCTTAGCGTGTAAGCCTGGCTACATAGTGACCTGTAGCAAGAAATGAGATTCCATGTGTTGACATATATTTCCTTCCTCTCCCAGGCTAAAGTCTTTCTTGTCATCTATGCTCTTCTAATTTAGGCTGTGTTAGGGGAATTCTGCCTAGATTGATTCCTTGAAACAAATCTCTTCTTTATCTAGAAGACAAAATCTGTTTTGACTCTGAATCCTCTTCCCAGTCTATTCCTTCCTATTTTATTTGATTGACAGTACAATTGATACATATTCCCGATTTCTATTGCTGAAGGTTTTTCATTTCAGTTAGTTTCTGCAAAGGGAGGTTAGGATGGTTTAGAAAAATATTTCCATTATTCCCAGAAATTTGGTCACATTATTATGGTGGTCAGAAGAATGGTCCCCCAGCGATGGCCAGGCTTCCCAGGTGGCACAACAGTAAAGACTCCGCCTTCAGTGAAGGAGACACAGGAGACGCAGGTTCGATTCCTGGGCTGGGAAGATCCCTTGGAGAAGAAAATGGCAACCACTCCAGTATTCTCTGGAGAATCCCATGGACAGAGGAGCCTGGCAGGCTACAATCCATAGGGTCTCAAAGAGTTGGATATGACTGAGTAACTGAGCACACAGCATAGGGACAGCTGTGTCCTAATACATAGAAATCATGACTATATTACCTGATGTGGCAACAGGTGCAGTGAAGGATCTTGAGATGGGGAGATGACCATATATTATCTGGTAGGCCTAACAGTCACAAATTAAGGAAGGAGTAAAGTAAAGAAGGAGTCAGGAAAATGAAGGGATAATCAGGGAATGGTACACGACAATAGAAGGGGAGGCTGCAGTGATTCAAGAAAGAAGCCAAGGAAGCAGGCATCCTGCAGGAACTGCACAGGCAAGGCAGTGGATTCCTCCCCCTCCCCCACCCCCACCCCTGGCCTCCAGAAAGAACATGATATTACCCAGATATTACCCACACTTTGATTTTTCCGGTGAAATCCATTTTGAACTCCTGGCCTCCAGAACTGTAAGAAAAATTTATCTTGTCATCAAATTTATAATAATTTGTTATAGCACTAATAGGGAATTAATGCAGATTTGATCAGAAATGGGGTACTGATGTAAGAAATACCTAAAACTTGGGTGGAGCAACTTTGGAATAAGGCTGTGAGTAGAGGCTGCATGATAAAAACAGACTGAATTGCCTTCAATAAGACTATTAGCAGTAATATGAATCTAAAAACTTTTCTGCTTGGGAGGACTCAGATGGAAGCGAAGGGCATTATAGAGAAAATCTATCTTTTCTTAGATGGTATCATCACTAATAGACTGTTGGTGGAAATTTGGAATTAAAGATACTGCTGATGGGGGATGTGTTATTAGAAACAAGTAGAAAGCAGATCTTGCTTTACAGGGGCAGTAAGCTTAGAATTCTATAACTGCATAGAAAGCAAAACTGGTAAATGATGAACTTGGACATTTCCTTTGAATATTTCCAAGCAAAGTGCTGAATGTATGGCTTGTTTTCTTATTACTTATGTGTGTTAGTTGCTCTGTAGTGTTTGACTCTTTGTGACCCTGTTGACTAGTCCACCAGCCTCCTCTGTTCATGGAATTCTCCAGGCAAGAATACTGGAGTGGGTTGCCATATCTTTCTCCAAGGGATCTTCCCCACCCAGGAACTGAACCCAGGTCTTCCACATTGCAGGCAGCCATCTGAGCCACTAGGGAAACCCCTTTTTACTTATAATTAAACATAAAATTAAAAAAGACGATTGAGGAGAAAACTGTCAAGCAAAAAGGAACCAAGTTTGATGACTTTGGAAATTCCCAGCATATCTAGATTTTGAAAAAAAATGCTAAGATTGGGAAATTCTATACCAGGAAAGTATACTTTCTCATATGAGAGAAAGACAAAGATGTGACTTGTGTTCTTTCTTTTGCTAGTTCCTCAGACAGAACAAAAGAAATAGTAGTATTTAGTCATACAGAGGTCTCCTTTAGGAGTTAGGCATTTGTTCACAGGTCCCTTCAGCCATCTCTGCAGAAGCCAAGGCAGAGGTATGATTATCTGAGAAAGACCTGTAGTAGAGTTGCTTATGTAATGAAGGGTAGCCCTGTGACAGACAAAGGAAATTCACAAGTTTCTGAGCATTTTATACAGCAGAATCACTGACTATTTGGTCTGAAAGATTTCCAGGCTCTAAATACTATTGTGAACCAATGTGGATTTCAAAACTACTTGAGACTGGTTACTGCTTTTTTTTTTTTTTTTTTTTTCCTCTCAGTGTTCTTTTCTGAGTGGGAATGTCTGTAACTGTTATCCTATGCCTAGTTCAGAATTTTACTTTGGGAACATACAATTTATTTCCAGAATTATAGATGATCACAGAGGGCAAGGAATGTGTCTCAAGATGAATTTTTACTGAGATCTTCAGCCATCCCAAATTTAAATGACTCAGGTGATGAGACTGGGGATTTTTGAGTTGTTGAGATTGACTGCTTTATAGCTTAAATTATTTGGGGATGTTGGAATAAGATGAATGCATTTTGATGTGTGATGGCATGAATTTTAGGGAGCCTAAAGGGAGGACTGTGGTATGCAGACTAACAGACCCTCAAAGGTACATATGTTTTAATCACCAAACTTATGATACTGTGACTTTACTTGTAAACTGCTTTTACTCATAATACTTCTGACACCAAATATATGTTGTTGTTTTTCCACAACAATAACCAATTCATTAACTCTCCAGAGACCAACTTGGTGTCCTAAAATTCAAATCAACTCTGACACTAACTGTCTAGAATTACGTCAGACCCACAGATTTCAGGGTTCAGTCTCACAAAACACAAGTCACAAGTATTGGATTTTCTCTGAGTTGGCCAAAATGTCAGAGTTTTCCACAAAAGCTCTCCCCTCTTGAAGTTTTATAATTTGTTCACAGAAATCAGGAATTCTCTTTACTCATATTTACCAGCTTATTATAAAGTCTACAGCTCAGGAGCTGCCAAATGGAAAAGATGAATAGTGCAGGGACCCAGAGTCTCCATGCCTCTCTGGAGCTCTCTGAACCTTGTTGTCTAGGAGTTTTTATGGAGGTTCCATTATATACACACATGATTGATTAATCATTGGCCACTGGTAATTAACCAAACCTCCGCCCCTCATCTCTTCCTGAAGGTTTGTGGCAGGACCTAAAATTTTCAGTTCTCTAATCACGACACTTGGTTTTTTTCTGTCATCTTGACTGATCTAAGGGATACCAAGATAGTCTGTAAAACTTTCTTCCTGGGTATGCCTGTTGGGATGTTTCTGGAAGAGATGAGTGCTTGATTCAGCAGACTGAGTAAAGAGATCAACTCTCACCAGATGAGGTGAATGAGTATAATCCAATCTACTGATGGCCAGAAAAGAACACAAAGGTGAAAGAACAGTGAATCCCTTCTCTCCTCCAGGTGGAATGTCCATCTTCTCCTGACCTGGGACAGCAGAGTTCCTTGTTCTCATGCCATCAGACTCAGACTAAATTGTACCACCAGCTTTTCTGATTTTCCCACTTACAGAAGAAGCAAACTAGGGAACTTCTTGACATCCATAAGTGTACCAGACAATTCCTATAACAAATCTGTTCTATGTATTGATATATCTCTATGTATCCCATTGGTTCTGTTTTTCTGAAGAACTCTGACTAATACAAGTGGTTTGATCTTTCTGATACCCAGCCCCCATCTTGAAGTTCTTTAGGCCCTCCATTCAATAGTCATTTTATTTATATAAGGAGATATTCTTCACTGTAGAGATTCCAAGGGTTTTAGAAGCTATGTGTCAAGAACTGAGTACAAAGACCATTTATTATTATTTTCATGATATGCAATTTTAGATGCGAGCAAGTTAAGGATCTTGAGAAAGAGAAATTATTCTTGGATATGTGGGTGGGCTCAATGCAATTATAAGGGTCCTTACATGGAAGAGGGAAGCAGGAGAACTGGAGTCAAAGAAGCAGAAATAGGAGTGACCTTAGCGAGGGGCTGAGACAAGGAAAGTGGAAGCTTCTAGACAATGAGGAAGGCAAGAGAAAGTACATTCTCCTCAACCTCCAAAAGGAATTCAATCCTGATAATGACATCTTGACTTCAGTTTAGTGGAACCTTTCACAGACTTCTGACTTTCAGACAGTAGGATAATAAATTTGTATTGTTTTGAGTCACAAAATACTCAGTAATTTGTTACACCAACAATATAAACCTAATGCCATATCTAGACCATAAATAATATCTGAAGATTAATAAGAACAAACAAACTCTCTCAATTGCCTCTTTCGAGAGATCTCAAGTCCCAATTTGTGCCCTTGTTCTCTCTCAGGCCAAGAGCATTGCCACAGACCTCAGTCCAAACCTTCCTCCTCTTGACCAATGTTCTTCTTGTAAGCAGACAGGGTAGGGGTTCCCAAAGAGAGACAGAACCAGGAATGGCATTTTTGACAGAAGAGAAGTCATTTTGGGATCGAAGCCTGGTCACAGTGCTTGTCCTTAAACAGGTCTCAGTAATTAATAATCTTAAGAGAACAAAGGAATGCAGGAACAGAGCAAAGGCAGTCAAACAACAATGCAGCCATAAAGCAGAGTGTTAGTTCCTCCTCAAGGGATATACATAATAATATATCTTTGAATTTTGCAGGAATCATGGCCCTCATCAGGTGGAAGATGGAATAATGATGCAAACCCTCCTGATTTCAATCACTAAACCTTAGTCGCTGTGAAAGTTTGCCCCTTTTCTAGGCTGAATTCTCCTCTACTCAGATATCTTTGTGAATATTCAGATGCCCTTAGTTAAAACTTCCCCAATTTTGCTGTTCAGGGAGAAACTGCTTTGGATAACTAGTGTTCCACTTAGGTCACTAGTGATCTCCTTACTTGCTGCGATTGTCTCGACAGGCACTAAGAGGCACTGTGTCTTTCTTGGCCTTTTATTTGCAGTATTTAGTGGAGGACTTGCACCTAGAAGCATTCAATAAATGCAGGTCATAGGTAATTTTTTGTATGTCCTGTCTCTGAAACTTTAACCTGGTATGGGCCCAATCTAAGTTATGAGATTTATTACTAAAGATTGTGCCTTAAATTTCTCTCCATCTCAAGGCCTCAAAGTCTTCTGTTAATTATATCATGACATCCCATTATGCTAACCACTAAGAAATGATCTTTCTTTATAATTACAACTTGAAATGACTGGAGAAAATTGAAATAGAGGCAAAAAAATCTTTGAAAGTTTCAACAGGAAGGACCCCAGCTCATACAGGTTGAAAATATGCATTTTTCCTAAGTATTAATTCTTTTCTTCTCTATATTTACATAATTACCAAATATACCTTTGTCTTCACATAAGACTATTTTACACATAAAGAATTCTTTATTTTAGCAATAGATTGAAATGAGCTTATTTATTAATTCTCCCTGTGCAGGCAATTATGTTGTTATATTTTTTTGTTGCTGTTGTATAGTTGTTAAGTCATATTTGACTCTTTTAGCACTCTATGGACTATATAGCCTGCCAGGCTCCTCTGTCCATTGGATTTCTCAGACAAGAATACTTGAGTGAGCTGCCATTTCCTCCTTCAGGGGTCTTCCTGATCCAGGGATCGAATCTACATCTCCTGTGTCTCTTGCATTGGCAGGTGAATTCTTTACCACTGAGTCACAGGGATGTCCTATTATATTTTTTGTTCTGGATTAATGGAGAAGAATTCTCACACCCTCTGCTATAATATTTACATGTGTATCATGTTTTCTCTGTACTAAAAGTGTTATTTCACAGAGCTATTCATTTTTTCTTAATAAACTTTTGGTTTCTAGAGCTATTAATATGCTAAAAATTGGAAATAAATTGAAAAAAAAACCTTGAGATTAGTTAATTTTAATATTAATCATATTTAATAAGATAATGATATTTTTGTTATAGTAGAAGGAACACTCAAAGGCTGTTTGCTTTCTTGTTTAATAGGCTAATTGGCAAGTTAATAAACAATATAATTAAATATTTTTATAAAAGAATGTCTTAAAAGGGCTGAAGACAGCTTTGATAGTGAGGAAAGTAAATTTCCCTTGCCAGCTGCTTCACTGATAATTAGCTTTATAATTAAAATTAATTCCTATATTTAAACTACCCTTTATCACACAGTTATTTTTTTGTTTCTGTTATTTAATCTAATAATAATGTTTGCTATCTTTTCTCTGTATTAGACATTTATGGTAGTTTTGGAAATTTTTAATCATAATAACATGTCACCACTCTTCATCCAGTGAAAATTATTCTAGGTTTCCTTCCAGTATGAGATATGGCCATATAGTTTATCTCATTCCATTTCATACATAGTTTGAGAAGACAGATTGTGTTTTTAATGATTTATAAATATTCATATTGCAATTTTCTTATGATACTCAAGATGTAATTTATGGCATCTGATTGAAGGGCACCTTTACTAGTTACGTCTCAGGTAAAATAATCTTGATGTTTGCTACTTTTCCACTGAGTTGAGCAACTTCTGATATTCAAATAGAAAGGTCAAATTCAAATATCTTACTTTATTATAAAAGATAATTATCTAGTTGATAGTACAAAGGATATCCACAAAGTGTAACTCATAATTTTGATATATTTTTCTGCTCCATTAGAAAGGTCTTGTTCTCAAGGTTTAGTTTGTTTTTTTTTTTCCCTGAGTGTTGATACATCCAAATTGAATGAAACAAACTTAGATTGGAGAGGGAGAAATAAAATATCCATCTCTGATACCTCTGATATTCTTAAATAAGAGAAAATCTCACATGAGTTTTTTTTTTTTTTTTTAATGCCTACATTTGACAAATTTCTATCAGGCTTAAGAATTCTTCAACATGGCAGCATGATCAAGTGTTGCAGAATGTAGTGTGGTTTTAAAAACTGCCTGTGAAAAACCACAAGCTCCTGGAAAAATGACTCTGAATTTTAACAGATCACACCTGGGGAAACTCAATATTGAAATTTTCATTCATCCCTATAGGAATTGTTTTGCAGGATTGTTGACTGGTGGCAGCATGCTTCCTTTCTAATCACTGCTGGCCACACATGCAAAACTGATCTTCTAGGTTTTAATCAATTGGTGTCAACTCATAGTTAACCACACATATCGATGCATAAATCAATGATTTGTAAATGACAGTTGTATACAGATTCTATTCATGTCACCAGGAATTAGAACATGTTTTTCTTTTTCTTCTTTTTGTCCCTGGACACATACAACTGTGGATTTACCTCAGAAGTGAAGCTCCAGCACTGCATAGAAAAATGGCTGCTTTTAGAAAACTCAAAAATTCGCTCTCAGTTTTGCTGAATTAGTTGTCATCTCTCTGTACTTCTGCTGCTCTACGAAACAAAAATGGGGGTAGGGGAGCTGGATTCCTTCCCTTGAGGGTTGCCACCATGCTTTGTCTCTCCTGTCTCACCAAGCAGCCCCTGTTTCACTGACCATGACTTTGCACTAATCTGTTGGATTTGGTTCTGCTTCAATTTTGAGACAGCACCTGAAGTAAAAGTAGAAGTGACATGTGAATGTATGTAATTTTCATTTATTTAATTTGAATTTTTATTTTAATATAAAGAGAAAGATGAATTTCAAAATTTTGAAGGCAAAATTGTTTCTAATTATAGAGTCATATGAAATTGAAATTCATTTTTGTACAGGACAGTTAAAAAGGAATTTCATTTTCTACTTTCTATCTTACTTGAAATATTCATTGCAGGCTGCAGGCCTTGCTGAACTTCCCTTTAATCTGGCTTTGTGTGGAAACAATGGAGCTTCCCAGATAGCTCAATGATAAAAAAAAAAAAAAATCCACCTGCTATTGCTGAAGCCACAGGAGATGTGGGTTTGATTCCTGGGTTGGGAAGATCCCCTGAGGGAATGTTGAAATGATAACCCTATACATTTACAGTCCATGGGGTTGCAGAATCAGATACAACTGAGCAACTGAGCCTGCATGTAGAAAAGTACTAGAGGGAAGTTGGTGAGAAAAGGAACTTACCAAGAGACTCTGTATCCATATTTTGGGACACTCTTTGGAATAGATCATATGGTATGCAACATAGGTGGCCAAGGGCTGAAGTATTTATTGTATATATGATATTGAACTATATGGAACTTTAGTTCAGTTCACTGCAGTAGCTCAGTCGTGTTCAACTCTTTGCAGCCTCATGGAGTACAGCATGTCAGGCCTCCCTGTCCACCGCCAACTCCAGAGTTTACTCAAACTCATGTCCATTGAGTCAGTGTTGCCCTCCAGCCATCTCATCCTCTATCTTCTTCTTCTCCTCCTGCCTTCAATCTTTCCAAGTATCAGAGTCATTTATAAATGAAGTCAGTTCTTTGCATCAGGTGGCCAAAGTATTGGAGTTTGAGCTCCAGCATCAGTCCTTCCAATGAATATTCAAGACTGACTTCCTTTAGGATGGACTGGTTGGATTACCTTTCAAAAGCATCAGTTCTTCAGTGCTCAGCTTTCTTTATAGTCCAACTCTCATATTCACACATGACAACTGGAAAAATCATAACTTTGACTAGATGGACATTTGTTGGCAAAAGTAATGTCTCTGCTTTTTATGATGCTGTGTAGGTTGGTCATAGCTTTTCTTCCAAGGAGTAAGCGCCTTTGAATTTCATGGCTGCAATCACCATCTGCAGTGATTTTGGAGCCCCTGGAAAAATAAAGTATGTCACTGTTTCCACTGTTTCCCAATCTATTTGTTTGAAGTGATGGGACCAGATGCCATGATCTTCGTTTTCTGAATGTTGAGATTTAAGCCAATTTCTTCACTCATCTCTTTCACTTTCATCAAGAGGCTCTTTAGTTTTTTGCTTTCTGCCAGAATGAGATGTGATTATCGTATCTGAGGTTATTGGTATTTCTCCTGACAGTCTTGATTCCAGCTTGTGCTTTATCCAGCACAGCATTTCTCATTATGTACTCTGCATATACTTTAAATAAGCAGGGTGACAGTATACAGCCTTGAAGTACTCCTTTTCCTATTTGGAACCGGTCTGTTGTTCCATGTCCATTTCTAACTGTTGCTTCCTGATTTGCATAGGAGTATGTCAAGACTTTGAGATGAATGCAATTGTGTGGTAATTTGTACATTTTTGACATTGCCTTTCTTTGGGATTGACATTGCCTTTCTTTGGGACTGGAAGGAAAACTGACTTTTTCCAGTCCTGTGGACACTGCTGCATCTTCCAAATTTGCTGGCCTATTGAGTGAAGCACTTTCACAGCGTCATGTTTTAGGATTTGAAATAGCTCAACTGGAATTCTATCACTTTCACTAGCTTTGTTCATAGTGCTGCTTCTTAAGGCCCACTTGACTTCACATTCCAGGATGCTGGGCTCCAGGTTAATGATCACACTATTGTGATTATCTAAGACTTGAAGATCTTTTTGTATAGTTCTGTGTATTCTTGCCACCTCTTCTTAATATCTTCCACTTCTGTTAGGTCCGTACCATTTCTTTCCTTTGTTTAGCCCATCTTTGTATGAAATGTTCTCTTGGTATCTATAATTTGCTTGAAGAGATCTCTGGACTTTCCCATTCTATTGCTTTCCTCTGTTTCTTTGCAGGAGGATAGTTTGATTTTTTTCTTTTCTTTTCTTTTCTTTTTTCAGTTCAGTTCAGTTGCTCAGTCGTGTCTGACTCTTTGCAACCCCATGAATCTCACCACACCAGGCCTCCCTGTCCATCACCAACTCCCAGAATAGTTTGCAATCAGCAGCTTTTAGTTGATGTCTATCATGATTTATCCCACCTGTGGTGTGGGGAGACCTACATTTGATCCCTGGGTTGGGAAGATCCCCTGGAGAAGGGAATGGCAACCCATTCCAGCATGCTTGCCTGGAGAATCCCCATGGGAAGAAGAGTCTGGCAGGCTATAGTCCATAGCATCACAAAGAGTCAAACATGACTGAGCAACTAAGCACAACACAGCATCTTGCTTTATGACATTTTTAACGTTTTAGTACAGAAAAAAAGGATTTTAAGTATTTTTAGTTGTAAACATGACAAGTATAGACTTTCTGAATTCAGCAAAGTGTGAAAGTAATAGGGCAATAAATTACTACTAAATAGCTGGATTAAACACACACACACAAAGACTAAGCACTGCATTTCAAAATCCTACTGTGATTTGTTCTTTTTCTTTTCTTTCTTTCTCTTTCTTCTTCTTCTTCTTTTTTTTTTTATGAATAATATACGTGCAATCATTCTCCCTGAACTATCACAGTTGGAGTTGAAATAATTGCTCTAATTTGTATGGAAAAAAGGCACCTTCATTTGAGCTGATAAAATGCAACTCATGGCAACTCCAACCTTAAATGTGGTTTAAATGTGGTTCAAAAAACTGTCTGCAATAAAGGAGTATATTAGAGATGCTAAAAGCTGATACCATTTCATTTTTGTTAGGTTTTGGAACAATTTAGCTGATGAGGTAAAATATGTACTAGACTTTCTGATAAGTAATTTTTCATTCACCTAAATTTATTTCCTGATCCAGAAACTTTATTTGGTGAAATTTGTCAATGATTGAAGTACCCTTGGACTTCTAGTGCTAGTGATGGGTGTAATTGCAATTTGCATGAACCTCTTACAAATGGCAATATGGAGTTGTCAGAGGATTGGGGGAAGGAGAGTTGGTTTGTTTGACTAAGGCAAAATATTTCTGGGAGTTTACTTACCTGACACTAATATCTACACTAAAAACCTGAAAGAATAGCTTAAACAAAGACATTTGAAGTGTCTAGGATATGTTATGCTCTCAGAAATCCTATAAGTCAGGGAGGGAACTTAAGACTTTCAGGTTCTTGAAAAGTCAAATGGTTCTAGTCATCTTTTAATAAGTTCTATCCTGATATCCTCATTTAAATGATTTCTATTTCAACTTCTCTTCCCACTGACTTATCCCATCCCTCTTATAATAATTTCCTCTCATACTTCATATTTTCTTATAACACTGTTCAGTTCAGTTCAGTTCAGTTACTCAGTCGTGTCTGACTCTTTGTGACGCTATGAATTGTAGCACACCAGGCCTCCCTGTTAATCACCAACTCCTGGAGTTCACTCAAACTCACGTCCATAGAGTCTGTGATGCCATCCAGCCATCTCAGACTCTGTCATCCTCTTCTCCTCTTGTCCCCAATCCCTCCCAGCATCAGAGTCTTTTCCAATGAGTCAACTCTTCTCATGAGGTGGCCAGAGTACTGGAGTTTCAGCTTTAGCACCGTTCCTTCCAAAGAACATAACACTGTATAATTTACTTACTTTTATACATATTATTGATCCTCTGTCTTTCCCACCTGATTTTAAGCTCTGAAAGGAAAGGAATTTTTGTGTTTTTGTTTCCTTGTGTGCAAATCAGCACTTAATGGTGTTCTAAAAATAGTGGTCAAGTGGACAGATCTTATTAACACAGACCACAAAACCCCAGCACATTAAAGTGAATTTAGTTCTCAGGCTGCCAAATCCTGAATGCTGATGTGTCACTGGAAAATCACAGAGGAATGGATTTGGGGTAGGGACAGAGCCCTGAGTGAAGGAGTTTGCTCCCCTCTTTTGTCTGAGGGAAGGAGGACACATCAAGTTGAAGGCAGTGGGTTTGTGAGGAGCCCATTCTGTCTTCCATGTCAGCCTCCTAGATATCTCTGAGAGCAGCTACATAATCCCAGCTGTTAGCTCTGCCCTCAGTTCTGCCAGGTTCTATCTGGGTGATGGGCTGCATATATTTATACTTGTCAGGGATCACGGTTCCCAGTATGTGGGTCTGGTTTTGCCTTTTCCAGGAGTTCTAGAAGGTAGCAAAGGTGGGCACTATTTCCAGTGTAGAACTAGAGAATCTGAGTGTATACTAGTGCATCAGAGGGGCCTGCCCATGGGGCCCATCACATATAACAATCCAGTTGTCCAAAGCCAGTGTACAGGGAGTTTCAAAGCCAACTGGTAACACAAGCTCTTCACTCAATTGTGTCCAATTCTTTGCAGCCCCACGGAATACAGCCCACCAGGCCCCTCTGTCCATGAGATTCTCCAGGCAAGAATATTGGAGTGGATTACCATTTGCTTCTCCAGGGAAATCTTCCTGACCCAGGGATCAAATCTGCATCTCCTGTGTCTCCTTCGTTGGCAGATTCTTTATCTCTGAGCCACCAGGGAAACCCCATTCTTCTGTTAGCTAGAATCTAAAATACTCAAGTTTTTACTAGTAACTTCTTGTTTTATCTGATTTAAAAGTTGTTAGAAAAAGCTAACAGCAACAACAACAACAACAACAGAAAATTATCACTAATCCCTTAACCTTAATTAAGACATTTGAGATAAAACATAATTGACATTTTGGTAACATACACATGATAGTTGAGGTTACATAAAATAGAGGAAAACAATAAAAATAAACACCAGAGATCTCTTCAAGAAAATTGGAGCTACCAAGAGAATATTTCATGCAAAGATGGACACACAAAAGGACAGAAATAGCAAGGACCCAATAGAAGCAGAAGAGATTAAGAAAAAGTGGCAAGAATACAGAAAAGTATCATACAAAAAAGTTTCCTCGATAACCATGGTGGTATTGTCACTCACCTAGAACCAGACATCCAGGAGTGTGATGTTCAAGTGAGCCTTTGCTATAAACAAAGCTAGTGGAGATGATGGAATTCTACCTGAGCTATTTCAAATCCTAAAAGACGATACTGTTAAAGTGTTGCATTCAATATACCAACAAATTTGGAAAACTCAGCAGTGGCCACAGGACTGGAAAAGGTCACTTTTGATTCCAATCCCAAAGAAGGCAATGCCAAAGAATGTTCTTTGGCCTTGCTCAAAATTACCATACAATTGAACCAATTTCACAAGCTAACAAGGCAATACTCAAAATCCTTCCAGGTAGGTTTCAACAGTACAAGAACAGAGAATTTCCAGATGTACAAGCTAGATTTAGAAAAGGAAGAAAAGGCATGCATCCCCACGTATTTAACTATGACTGTTTTATTATTCACATCAGAGTACTTTTTAACTTCCTTTTGACTTCTTACTTTACTCATGGATGATTTGAAGTCCAGTTTTTACTCTCAAGCATGTAAACATTTTTAGTTAAATTTTACATATTGATTATTAGCTTGATTGTACTGTTGTTAGAGAACATACTTTGGATATTTTAAATTTTTAAATTTGTTGAGAATTACTTGATGGCTCAGTACATGGTGAATTTTAAATTCCATGTATATATTTAAATGAATACGTATGAATTAGTGTAGTTTCTATATACACTATTTAGATTAAGCTTATTAGTTATATTTTTCACACATTAAATTTTTTATTGATTGTTTTTGCTGTTCAAATGATTACAGAACATACAGTAATATTCCCAATTATAATTGTAGATATTTTCTCCTTTAATTTTATCAAATTTTGCTTTACTATTTTAAAGCAAAGTTATTAGATGCACACAAATTTAGAACTGTTTTATCTTCTGACAGCTGGGACTAGGATGAGTCAATTGAGGCACTTTGGGTAGGAAATTTAAGGAAGTCCTCAAGCTCAGATTCAGCAAGTGCAAGGTTGGAAGCCAAGAGTGAGCCCTCCTTAAATGTCCTAGTGATTCAATTGCCTCACCTTACTCCCAGCCCTGTCTTATGACAAACTTCATTCTATCTAGTGTTTATTTGGTTTTCCCTTAAAGACGTTTAGATATATCTTCTTTTGTCCTTTTAATTTCTCCATTTTTTTAGGTGTACTTTTACAAAGCAAAGCTTTGCTTTCTGAAAGCTTTTATTTCAGTCTTAATTTCTTTGCTTTTTAATTGGAGTTTAGAAAGTATTTCCAGTCAATATGTTTACTCATATATATAGGTTTCATTTGTTCCAAATAGGAAAAGGAGACGTCAAAGTTGTATATTGTCACCCTGCTTATTTAACTTATATGCAGAGTACATCATGAGAAACTCTGGGCTGGAAGAAACACAAGCTGGAATCAAGATTGCTGGGATAAATATCAATAACTTCAGATATGCAGATGACACCACCCTTATGGCAGAAAGTGAGGAGGAACTAAAGAGACTCTTAATGAAAGTGAAAGAGGAGAGTGAAAAAGTTGGCTTAAAGCTCAACATTCAGTAAATGAAGATCATAGCATCTGGTCCCATCACTTCATGGAAAATAGATGGGGAAACAGTGGAAACAGTGACAGCCTTTATTTTGTAGGGCTCCAAAAATCACTGCAGATGGTGACTGCAGCCAAGAAATTAAGACACTTACTCCTTGGAAGAAAAGTTATGACCAACCCATACCAGTTCAATTCAGTTCAGTTGCTCAGTTGTGTCCAACTCTTTGTGACCCCACAAATCGCAGCATGCCAGGCTTCCCTGTTCATCACCATCTCCTGGAGTTCACTCAGACTCACGTCCATCGAGTCCGTGATGCCATCCAGCCATCTCATCCTCTGACGTCCCCTTCTCCTTCCACCGTCAATCCCTCCCAGCATCAGAGTCTTTTCCAATGAGTCAACTCTTCTCATGAGGTGGCCAAAGTACTGGAGTTTCAGCTTTAACATCATTCCTTCCAAAGAAATCCCAGGGCTGATCTCCTTCAGAATAAACTGGTTGGATCTCCTTGAAGTCCAAGGGACTCTCAAGAGTTTTCTCCAACAACACAGTTCAAAAGCATCAATTCTTCAGTGCTCAGCCTTCTTCACAGTCCAACACTCATATCCATGCATGACCATAGAAAAATCATAGCCTTGACTAGACAGACCTTAGTCGGCAATGTAATGTCTCTGCTTTTCAATATACTATCTAGGTTGGTCATAACTTTTCTTCCAAGGAGGAAGTGTCTTTTAATTTCATGGCTGCAGTCACCATCTTCAGTGGTTTTGGAACCCAAAAATAGTCCCCAGTGGAAAATAAATGTTAAAGAGCAAAATGGCTGTCTGGGGAGGCCTTACAAATAGCTGTGAAAAGAAGAGAACCGAAAAGCAAAGGAGGAAAGGAAAGATATAAACACCTGAATGCAGAGTTCCAAAGAATAGCAGGAAGAGATAAGAAAGCCTTCTTCAGTGATCAATGCAAAGAAATAGAGGAAAACAACAGAATGGGAAAGACTAGAGATCTCTTCAAGAAAATTAGAGATACCAAGGGAACATTTCATGCAAAGACGGGCTCGATAAAGGATAGAAATGGTATGGACCTAACAGAAGCAAAAGGTATTAAGAAGAGGTGGCAAGAATACACAGAAGAATTGTACAAAAAGATCTTCACGACCCAGATAATCACAATGATGTGATCACTAATCTAGAGCCAGACATCTTGGAATCTAAAGTCAAGTGGGCCTTAGAAAGCATCACTACTGAACAAAGCTAGTGGAGGTGATGGAATTCCAGTGGAGCTGTTTCAAATACTGAAAGATGATGCTGTGAAAGTGCTGCACTCAATATGCTAGCAAATTTGGAAAACTCAGCAGTGGCCACAGGACTGGAAAAGTTCAGTTTTCATTCCAATCCCCAAAAAGGAAATGCTAAAGAATGACCAACCTACATAACATATTGAAAAGCAGAGACATTACTTACCAATAAAAGTCCGTCTAGTCAAGGTTATGGTTTTTCCAGTGGTCATGTATGGATGTGAGTGTTGGACTGTGAAGAAAGCTGAGTGCCCTAGAATTGATGCTTTTGAACTGTGGTGTTGGAGAAGACTCTTGAGAGTCCCTTGGACTGCAAGGAGATCCAACCAGTCCATTCTGAAGGAGATCAGCCCTGGGATTTCTTTGGAAGGAATGATGCTAAAGCTGAAACTCCAGTACTTTGGCCACCTCATGGGAAGAGTTGACTCATTGGAAAAGAGTCTGAGGTTGGAAGGGATTGGGGGCAGGAAGAGAAGGGGGCAACAGAGGCTGAAATGGCTGGATGGCATCACGGACTCAGTGGACGTGAGTCTGAGTGAACTCTGGGAGTTGGTGATGGACAGGGAGGCCTGGTGTGCTGTGATTCATGGAGTCACAAAGAGTCTGACAAGACTGAGTGACTGAACTGAACTGAACTTACCATATTATTATGGTCTGCTGTATTTATCACCTGTTCTGTCTTCCCATTTCTTTCTTTTCTTATCTTCAGTTGTATTTTTAAGTATTGTTTTCTGTTATTCTCTGTTATTCTCTGCTATTTTTGTTATTTTTCTGTTATTCTGTTTTCTGTTTTTTTCTATTCTCTCTTTTGACTAGCTTAGTAGTTACGTTGTCAGTCTCAGTCGCTTCTTTGAAGTAACATGTCTTTTCTTTTTCTCCATCTGCTTTCACAGTTTTCCTTTTGACTTTGCATTTCAGCATTAGTATTCATTTCTTTTTATGTGTCCTACATGTGGTCTGTTGTACTTGTTAAATCCATAATACAATATCCTTAGTTATTTTTACAAATATTGTTTCTGCTCCAGTTTCATTTTTTAGACACCAGGACTCCAACTTATGTGTATTAGATGTCTTCTGCATTTCTCACCATTTGTTCCTCTGTATTTCATTCTGAGACTTAGGTGAGGAAAAATAACCCTAGAAACCTGGAGCCACACTTTGAAAACTGTTCCCTTTGGTGCAATCCTTCAGAACCCCAGCCAGTTCTCCCTTCTCAGTGGTCTATGAATCCTGATTGTTTTTCATTCAAGCCCTCTGAGTCTTTCGAATCTGTGATTATCTTCCCAGCTTCTCTGCAGCCTCCTCTGTGATGAGCAGATTCCTCAAGGAACACCCTGAGAATCAAGGTTTATCTCTCTAAATTATCTTCTTCTTCAGAGTCTGAATGACATAATTATTCACCATCTTTAACTTTACTTTGTTTTCATTTACAATATTTTCTTTTCTTTTTTTTTCCCCATTTATTCTTTTGGTGAGACCTGTTCAAATGCCCTGTTCTGGTAATACTAGAAGCAGATCCTCTTCTATTTCATTTTGAGAAGATTTTTACCATACTTTTATTGCAAGAGTTAAATGAGATTATTAGATTTTTTTCTTAGACATTTAAAATATGCATAGCTTTAAATAGAAAAGGAATTTTCAGCCTGGACATTTGTATAATGAAGGGTGTATATCATCTCCATGATTAAACTTGTTAGTCAAGAAAAGCCATCTAATGTTTCCTATTGGTGAATTCCTATCATCTGCTAAAAATACAGAACAAACAAGTTTAACACTGTTGAATATTAATCTCTTTTAAGATGACATAGGGTTTGAGGGAATATGGACAGATGCTTCCCTTTTCTGCTTGAATAAAAGCTACATATATTTTCCCAGACCACAGAGAAAGTAGACTTTCAAAAACTCAGAAGTCGTTGCTTAGATATAGCTTTATTTTTTAAATCTCATTGAGAAGTGCTTTCACCTCTTTGTCATAGATGCCACTCAGATTCTGGTGAAAGCTCTGTATCTCTTTAGATAAGAAAAAAAAGAGAGACACAGATACCCACAAATTCAAGTATAGTTTTAGGGAATTGGACGATATGGCCTGGGTTAAAATTCTTGACCAGGTTTGAATTTTCTGGAAAAATTCCATTTTCATTCAAATTCTTCAATTATTTTTATTAGTTTCTTTGGGAGAATCCAACTGTGAATGAATACACCTACTTACTTTTATGAGAAACATTGCTTGAATTTCTTTCACTTTGCTGCTGTAAATGGCCAACTGATCTGAAATCAGGTGATAAGAACCCCACTTTTGTAAACAAACAAATGAAATCATATATGAGGGCAAAATCAGTCAGTTCAGTTCAGTCGTTCAGTCATGTCCGACTCTTTGTGACCCCATGGACTGCAGCAACCAGGCCTCCCTGTCCATCACCATCTCCCGGAGTTCACTCAGACTCATGTCCACTGAGTCGGTGATGCCCTCCAGCCATCTCATCCTTTGTTCTCCCCTTCTCTTCCTGCCTTCAATCTTTCCCAGCATCTGGGTCTTTTCTTTTTCTTTTTACAGGTATTCTCTTTATTATATCCTTGAGCTGTAATTGTCAACTTTGTAAGTAATATTTTAAGAAATACATATATTTTATATTGCAGGGTTTTAATTTTAATTTTAATTTTTTTTTTGAGGCTAATTACTTTACAATATTGTAGGGTTTTGCTATACATTGACATGAATGCACCACAGGTGTACATATGTTCCCCAGCATGAAACTCCCTCCCTCCTCTCTCCCCATCCCATCTCTCTGGGTCATCCCAGTGCACCAACCCCGAGCATCCTGTCTCATGAACCGAACCTGGACTGGTGATTTGTTTTGCATATGATAATACATGTTTCAATGCCATTCTCCCAAACCAGCCCACCCTTGCCCTCTCGCAGAGTCCAAAAGACTGTTCTATACATCTTTGTCTCTTTTGCTGTCTCACACACAGGATAATCATTACCATCTTTCTAAATTCCATATATATGTATTCAGTTCAGTGCAGTTCAGTTCAGTTCAGTTGCTCAGTCATGTCAGACTCTGTGACCCCAAAAATCACAGCACGCCAGGCCTCCCTGTCCATCACCAACCCACGGAGTTCACCCATATTCATGTCCATTGAGTCAGTGATGCCATCCAGCCATTTCATCCTCTGTCATCCCCTTCTCCTGGCCCCAATCCTTCCCAGCATCAGAGTCTTACCAATGACTCTACTCTTTGCATGAGGTGGCCAAAGTACTGGAGTTTCAGCTTTAGCATCATTCCTTCCAAAGAAATCCCAGGGCTGATCTCCTTCAGAATGTACTGGTTGGATCTCCTTGCAGTCCAGGGACTCTCAAGAGTCTTTTCCAACACCACAGTTCAAAATCATCAATTCTTCGGAGCTCAGCCTTCTTCACAGTCCAACTATCACATGCATACGTGACCACAAGAAAAACCATAGCCTTGACTAGATGGACCTTAGTTGGATAAGTAATGTCTCTGCCTTTGAATATGCTATCTAGGTTGGTCATAACTTTTCTTCCAAGAAGCACGCGTCTATGCATTAGTATACTGTATTGGTGTTTTTCTTTCTGGCTTACTTCACTCTGTATAATAGGCTCCAGTTTCATCCACCTCATTAGAACTGATTTAAATGTATTCTTTTATGGCTGAGTAATACTCCATTGTGTATATGTACCACAGCTTTCTTATTCATTCATCTGCTGATAGACATCTAGGTTGCTTCCATGTCCTGGCTATTATAAACAGTGTTGCAATGAACATTGAGGTGCAGGTGTCACTTTCAATTCTGTTTTCCTCAGTGTGTATGCCCAGCAGTGGGTTTGCTGGGTCATATGTGAGAGTTGAACTGTGAAGAAAGCTGAGCACTGGAGAACTGAATTTTTTTAACTGTGATGTTGGAGAAGACTCTTGAGAGTCCCTTGGATGGCAAGGAGATCCAACCAGTTCATACTGAAGGACATCAGCCCTGGGATTTCTTTGGAGGAATGATGCTGAAGCTGAAACTCTAGTCCTTTGGCCACCTCATGCAAAGAGTTGATTCATTGGAAAAGACTCTGATGCTAAGAGGGACTGGTGGCAGGAGGAAAAGGGGACGACAGAAGATGAGATGGCTAGATGGCATCACTGACTCGGTGGATGCGAGTCTGAGTGAGTTCTAGGAGTTAGTGAAGGACAGGGAGGACAGGAGTGCTGCAAATCATGGGGTCACAAAGAGTCAGACATGACTGAGTGACTGAACTGAACTGATGGAAGTTCTAGTTTCAGTTTTTTTTTTTTTAAGGAATCTCCACACTGTTCTCCGTAGTGGCTATACAAGTTTGCATTCCCACCAACAATGTAAGTTCAGTTCGGTTGCTCAGTCATGTCTGACTCTTCGCGATCCCATGAATTGCAGCACGCCAGGCCTCCCTGTCCATCACCATCTCCCAGAGTTCACTCAGACTCATGTTCATAGAGTCAGTGATGCCATTCAGCCATCTCATCCGCTGTCATCCCTTTCTCCTCCTGCTCCCAATCCTTCCCAGCATCAGAGTCTTTTCCAATGAGTCAACTCTTCACAATGTAAGAGACTTTCTTTTCTCCACACCCTCTCCAGCATATATTCCTTGTAGACTTTTGGATAGCAGCCATTCTAACTGGAATGAAATGGTACCTCACTGTGGTTTTGATTTGCATTTCTCTAATTATGAGTGATGTTAAACATCTTTTCATGTGTTTGTTAGCCATCAGTATGCCTTCTTTGGAGAAATGTCTATTTAGTTCATTTGCCCATTTTTTGATTGGGTCATTTATTTTTCTGGACTTGAGCTGCAGGTATTGCTACTATATTTTTCAGGTTAATTCTTGGTCAGTTGCTTCATTTGCTATAATTTTTTTTCCCATTCTGCAAGCTGTCTTTTCACCTTACTTAAAGTTTTCTTTATTGTTCAAAAGCTTTAAATTTAATTAGGTCACGTTTATTTATTTTTGCTTTTATTTCCATTATTCTTGGAGGTGGGTGATAGAGGATCCTGCTGTGATGTATGTTGGAGAGTGTTTTGCCTATGTTTTCCTCTAGGAGTTTTATAGTTTCTGTCCTTACATTTAGATCTTTAAGCCATTTTGAGTTTATTTTTGTGTATGGTGTTAGAAAGTGTTCTAGTTTCATTCTTTTACAAGTCGTTGACCAGTTTTCCAAGCATCGCTTGTTAAAGAGATTGTCTTTTATCCATTATATATTCTTGCCTCCTTTGTCGAAGATAAGATGTCCATAGGTGTGTGGATTTATCTCTGGGCTTTCTATTCTGTTCCACTGATCTATATTTCTGTCTTTGTGCCAGTACCATGCTGTCTTGATGACTGTGGCTTTGTAGTAGAGCCTGAAGTCAAGCAGGTTGACTCCTTCAGTTCCATTCTTCTTTCTCAAGATTGCTTTGGCTATACGAGGTTTTTTTTTGTATTTCCGTACAAATTGTGAAATTATTTGTTGTAGTTCTGTGAAAAATACCTTTGGTAGCTTGGTAGTGATTGCATTGAATCTATAGATTGCTTTGGGTAGTATACTCATTTTCACTATATTGATTCTTCCAGTCCATGAACATGGTAAATTTCTTCATCTATTTGTGTCCTCTTTGATTACTTTCACCAGTGTTTTTAGTTTTCTACTTATAGTTTTTTTTTTTTTTTTAAGGTAGATATATTCCTAAGTATTTTATTCTTTTCACTGCAGTGGTAAATTGAATTGTTTTCTTAATTTCTTTTTCTTTTGAAATGAGACAGTTCTTGGTATCAAGTGGCCAAAATGTTGAAGTTTCAATTCCGCATCAGTCCTCCCAATGAATATTCAGAACTGATTTCCTTTAGGATGGACTTGTTGGAGTTCCCTGCAGTCCAAGGGACTCTAAAGAGTCTTGTCCAACATCACAGTTCAAAAGCATCAATTCTTTGACACACAGCTTTCTTTATAGTCCAATTCTCATATCCATACGTGACCAGTGGGCAGGGGGAGGGGGGCAATCTTTGACTAAAGGAACCTTTGTTGGCAAAGTAATGTCTCTGCTTTTCAATATGCTATCTAGGCTTGTCATAGCTTTTCTTCCAAAGAGCACGGGTCTTTTAATTTCATAGCTGTGGTCACCATCTGTGGTGATTTTGGAGCCCCCAAAATAAAATCTGTCACTGTTTCTATTGTTTCCCAATATATTTAATTAAAATGATGGGACCAGATGCTATGATCTTAGTTTTCTGAATGCTGAGTTTTAAGCCAACTTTTTTCACTCTCCTCTTTCACTTTCATCAAGAAGCTTTTTAGTTCCTCTTCACTTTCTGCCATAAGGGTGGTGTCATCTGCATATCTGAGGTTATTGATATTTCTCCCAGCAATCTTGATTCCGCTTGTGCTTCATCCAGTCCAGCATTTCTCATAATGTAGTCTGCATATAAGTTAAATAAATAGGGTGATAATATACAGACCTGCTGTACTTCTTTCCCTATTCGGAATCAGTCTGTTGTTCCACACCCAGTTCTAACTGTTGCTTCCTGACATGCATGCAGATTTTTCAAGAGGCAGGTCAGATGGTCTGTTATTCCCATCTCTTTCTGAATTTTTTAGAGTTTTGTTGTGGCCCACACAGGCAAAGGCTTTGACATAGTCAATAAAGCAGATGCTTTTCTGGAGCGCGCTCTCTCTCTCTCTCTCTCCTTTTTTTTTTCTTTCTATGACTCAGTGGATTTTGGCAATTTGATCTCTGGTTCCTTTTTCTTTTCTAAATCCACCTTAAACATCAGGAAATTCAAAGTTCATGCACTGCTGAAGTCTTGCTTGGAGAATTTTGAGTATGGCTTTATAAGCATGTGAGATGAATGCAATTGTGTGGTAGTCTGCACATTATTTGACATGGCCTTTCTTTGGGATTAGAATTAAAACTGACTTTTTCCAGTCCTGTGGACACTGCTACATCTTCCAAATTTGCTGGCACTTTCACAGCATCATCTTTTAGGATAAGAAATAGCACAACTGGAATTCCATCACCTCCACAAGCAAAATGGTTGTCTGAGGAGACCTTATAAATTACTATGAATAGAAGAGAAGAGAAAGGCAAAGGAGAAAAGTAAAAGTATACCCATTTGAATGCAGAGTTCCAAAGTATAGCAAAGAGAGATAAGAAAGCCTTCCTCAGAGATCAATGCAAAGAAATAGAGGAAAGCAATAGAATGAGACAGACTAGAGATTTCTTTAAGAAAACTGGAGATACCAAGGGTCCATTTCATACAAAGATTGGCACAGTAAATGACAGAAATGATATGGAGCTCACAGAAGCAAAAGATATTAAGAAGTGGTAGCAGGAATATACCTGCCAGAGTAACTGTACAAAAGAGATCTTCAGGACCCAGATAATCACTATGGTGTGGTCACTCACTTAGAGCCAGACATTCTGGGATGTGAAGTCAAGTTGGTGTTAGGAAGCATCACTAGTAACAAAGCTAGTGGAAGTGATGGAATTCCAGCTGAGCTATTTCTAATCCTGAAAATGATGCTGTTAAAGTGATGCACTCAGTATGTTAGCAAATTTGGAAAACTCAGCGGTAGCCACAGGACTGGAAATGTCAGTTTTCATTCCAGGTGCAAAGAAAGGCAATGCCAAAGAATGTTCAAACTACTGCAAAATTTCATTCATCTCACACACTAGTGGATAAGGCAATGGCACCCCATTCTAGTACTCATGCCTGGAAAATCCCATGGACGGAGAAGCCTGGTTGGCTTCAGTTCATGGGGTCGCTAAGAGCTGAACACTGAGTGATTTCACTTTCACTTTTCACTTTCATGCATTAGATAAGGAAATGGCAACCCACTCCAGTGTTCTTGCCTGGGGAATCTCAGGAAGTGGGAGCCTGATGGGCTGTCATCTATGGGGTTGGACAGTCGGACACAACTAAAGCGACTTAGTAGCAGTAGTAGTAGCATGCACTAGTAAAGTAATGCTCAAAATTCTCCAAGCGAGGCTTCAGCAATACGTGAATTGTGAACTTCCAGATGTTAAAGTTGGTTTTAGAAAAGGCAGAGGAAACAGAGATCAAATTGTCAAAATCCACTGGATCATCAAAAAAGCAAGAGAGTGCCAGAAAACATCTACTTCTGCTTTATCGACTATGCCAAACCCTTTGACTGTGTGGTTCACAATAAACTGTGGAAAATTCTGAAAGAGATGGGAATACCAGACCACCTAACCTGCCTCTTGAGAAACCTGTATGCAGGTTAGGAAGCAACAGTAAAAACTAGACATGGAGCAACAGACTGGTTTCAAATAGGAAAATATAATATGTCAAGGCAGTATATAGTCACCTTGCTTATTTAATTTATATGCAGAGTACATCATGAGAAACGCTGGTATGGAAGAAGTACAAACTGGAATAAAGATTGCTGGGAGAAATATCAAAAATCTCAGAGATGCAGATGACACCACCCTTATGGCAGAAGTGAAGAGGAACTAAAAGCCTCTTGATGAAAGTGAAAGAGGAGAGTGAAAAATTTGGCTTAAAGCTCAACATTCAGAAAACTAAGATCATGACATCCATTCCCATCACTTCATGGCAAATAGGGAAACAGCAGAAACAGTGGATGAATTTACTTTTTTCTTTCCCCCTTTTTTTTTTTTTTGGGGGTCCAAAATCACTGCAGATAGTGACTGAAGCCATGAAATTAAAAGACACTTTCTCCTTGGAAGGAAAGTTATGACCATCCTAGATAGTATGTTGAGAAACAGAAACATTACTTTGCCAAAAATGGTCCGTCTAGTCAAGGCTATGGTTTTTCCAGTGGTCATGTATGGATGTGAGTGAGTGAATGAGTCAAGTCGCTCAGTCGTGTCTGACTCCTTGTGACCCCATGGACTGGATGTAAGAGTTGGCTTATAAAGAAGACTACATGCCGAAAAATTGATTCTTTTGAACGGTGGTGTTGGAGAGAACTCTTGAGAGTTCCTTGGACTGCAAAGAGATCCAATCAGTCCATCCTAAAGGAAATCAGTTCTGGGTGTTCATTGGAAGGACTGATGTTGAAGCTGAAACTCCAATCTTTGGCTACCTGATGCGAAAAGCTGCCTCATCTCACTTGAGTTCAGTCGCTCAGTTGTGTCTGACTCTTTGCGACTCCATGAATTTCAGCACATCAGGCCTCCCTGTCCATCACCAACTCCTGGAGTTCACTCAGATTCATGTTCATTGAATCAGTGATGTCATCCAGCCATCTCATCCTCTGTCATCCCCTTCTCCTCCTGCCCCCAATCCCTCCCAGCATCAGAGTCTTTTCCATTGAGTCAACTCTTAATATGAAGTGGTCAAAGTACTGGAGTTTCAGCTTTAGCATCATTCCTTCCAAAGAAATTCCAAGGCTGATTGTCTTCAGAATGGACTAGTTGGATCTCCTTGCAGTCCAAGGGACTCTCAAGAGTCTTCTCCAACACCACAGTTCAAAAGCATCAATTCTTTGGTGCTCAGCCTTCTTCACAGTCCAACTCTCACATCCATACAGACTACTGGAAGAAACCATAGTCTTGACTACACAGACCCTTGTTGGCAAAGTAATGTCTCTGCTTTTGAATATGTTATCTAGGTTGATCACAACTTTTCTTCCAAGGAGAAAGTGTCTTTTAATATCTTGGCTGCAGTCACCACCTGCAGTGATTTTGGAGCCCCAAGAAATAACTTCTGACACTGTTTCCACTGTTTCCCCATCTATTGTCCATGAAGTGATGGGACCGCATTCCATGATCTTCATTTTCTGAATGTTGAGCTTTAAGCCAACTTTTTCACTCTCCAATTTCACTTTCATCCAGAGGCTTTTTAGCTCCTCTTCACTTTCTGCCATAAGGGTGGTGTCATCTGCATATCTGAGGTTATTGATATTTCTCTTGGCAGTCTTGATTCCAGCTTGTGTTTCTTCCAGTCCAGCATTTCTCATGATTTACTCTGCATATAAGTTAAAAAAGCAGGGTGATAATATACAGCCTTGACGTACTCATTTTCCTCTTTGGAACCAGTCTGTTGTTCCATGTCCAGTTCTAACTGTTGCTTCCTGACCTGCATACAGATTTCTTAAGAGGTAGGTCAGCTGGTCTGGTATTCCTCTTGAAGAATTTTCCACAGTTTAATGTGACCCACACAGTCAAAGGGTTTGGCATGGTCAATAAAGCAGAAATATATTTTTTTTTCTGAAACTCTCTTGCTTTTTCATGATCCAGTGGATGTTGGCAATTTGATCTCTGGTTCCTCTGCCTTTTCTAAAACCAGCTTGAACATCAGGGAGTTCACGGTTCACATACTGCTGAAGCCTGGCTTGGATAATTTAGAGCATTACTGTACTAGCATGTGAGATGAGTGCAATTGTGTGGTAGTTTGAGCATTCTTTGGCATTGCCTTTCTATGAGATTGGAATGAAAACTGACCTTTTCCAGTCCTGTGGCTACTACTGAGTTTTCCAAATTTGCTGGCATATTGAATGCAACATTTTCACAGCATCATCTTTCAAGATTTGAAATAGTTCAACTGTAATGCCAATACTTCCACCAGCTTTGTTTGTTGTGATGCTTCCTAAGGCTCACTTGACTTCATATTCCAGGATGTCTGGTTCTAGATGAGAAATCACACCATCGTGATTATCCGGGTCATGAAGATCTTTTTGTACAGTTCTTCTGTGTATTCTTGCCACCTCTTCTTAATATCTTCTGCTTCTGTTAGGACCAGACCGTTTCTGTCTTTTATCGATCCCATCTTTGTATGAAATGTTCCCTTGGTATGTCTAATTTTCTTGAAGAGATCTCTAGAGTTTCCCATTCTTTTCTTTTCCTCTTTTTTTTTTTTTTTTTTTTTTTGCACTGATCGCTTAAGAAGGCTTTCTTATCTCTTCTTGCTATTCTTTGGAATTCTGCATTCAGATGCTCATATCTTTCCTTTTCTCCTTTGCTTTTCACCTCTTTTCTTTTCACAGCTATTTGTAAGTCCTCCCCAGACAGCTATTTTGCTCTTTTGCATTTCTTTTCCATGGAGATGGTATTGATCTTTGTCTCCTGTACAACGTCACAAACCTCATTCTGTAGTTCATCAGGGACTCTATCAGATCTAGTCCCTTTAATCTATTTCTCACTTCCATTGTATAATCATAAGGGATTTGATTTAGGTCATACCTGAATGGTCTAGCGGGTTTTCCCTACTTTCTTCAATTTAAGTCTGAATTTGGCAATAAGTGTTTCATGATCTGAGCCACAGTCAGCTACAGGTCTTGTTTTTGTTGACAGTGTAGAGCTTCTCCATCTTTCACTGCATAGAATATAATCAATCTGATTTCAGTGTTGACCATCTGGTGATGTCCATGGGTAAAGTCTTCTCTTGTGTTGTTGGAAGAGGGTGTTTGCTATGACCAGTGCATTTTCTTGGCAAAGCTCTATTAGTATTTGCCCTGTTTCATTCCACATTCCAAGGCCAATTTTGCCTGTTACTCCAGGTGTTTCTTGACTTCCTACTTTTGTATTCCAGTCCCCTATAATGAAAGGACATCTTTTTTAGGTGTTAGTTCTAAAAGGTCTTGCAGGTCTTCATAGAACCTTTCAACTTCAGCTTCTTCAGCATTACTGGTTGGGACATAGACTTGGATAACTGTGATATTGAATGATTTGCCTTGGAGATGAATAGAGATCATTGTGTCATTTTTGAGATTGCTTCCAAGTACTGCATTCTAAGTCTATCTCAATGAAACTAAGCCATGCCTGTGGGGCAACCCAAAATTGGCGGATCATGGTTGAGACATCTGACAGAATGTGGTCCACTGGATAAAAGAATGGCAAACCACTTCATTATTCTTGCCTTGAGAACAGCATGAACAGTATGAAAAGGCTGACATGTATAAAGACCCTTAGGCTGGGAAAGATTGAGGGCAGGAGGACAAAAGGCCGACAGAGGATGAGATTGTTGTATGGCATCACTGGCTTTATGGACCTGAGTTTGAGTAAACTCCAAGTGTTGGTGATTGACGACAGGGATGTCTGGCTGTTGTGGTTCATGGGGTCACAAAGAGTCATACATGCCTGAGCAACTGAACTGAATGAACTGAATACTCTATTTGAGTATTTCAAATTTGAGGTAACTTGAAAAGCCAGAGTGCTATTTATGCAATTTATGGTTAAATAATTTTCAAAAGTAAGTTAAGCATAAACAATATTTTGTAGAGGGTATTTGCTATTCTAAGGGAAATAATTTTCAGTACATTAACAGCATCACTTTGCTAAGTTAATTCGGACAGATTTTTGCCTGAAAATTATTGAAGTTCCATTAGATTCTCTGCTCTGCCATACTTTATGATTAGTTCATTATACCTTTTTACGTATTGAAAGACTCTTTTTTAATATTCTAAAATTTATCCTTCTCTTCATGTAGGGAGATGATACATCTGTTCATTTAAATGTATGTGTAACTCAGTCTTCATATCAGTTGCATTATAGAGTCTCACATCAGGTGATGTGCCAAGCACAACGATACAGAATTTTAAAAATCAGGTAAAACATTAAAAAATAGCCTTTATTTACAATAAATATACATTTACACCTATATATTATCATGGAGAAACTAAAATAAATCGAAATCATTAGCTACTCTAATTAGATGAAATAAATCTATCTCAACTCCTTTTACTTATATGAATGGGGGAATTAGAGCAAGCTAATAGTGAAAGGAGGGCTGAGACTTGCAGGGTCCCCCTGGGTTTCATTTTAAGCTATTATTAATTATTTTAATATCTCATCTATTTCCTGCTATTTATGTAATCAACTGACTTTATAAAAATATGTGAGTCATTGAAAGTATTAGGTAATGGAAAAATGCTAGGAAAAATTTAAGCAAAATAAGAATACAGGAAGAAATAGCACAACTATTCATAAAATAATTCCCCATAATGGAAAATTTAATGGAATATAAGCAAATGTGTGTTAAGACTAATGATAGTGTTTTAGTGGGTAACAAGTGTGTTAAAAATGTTTCTATTAAATATATTATTACTAATAAATGGTAGGTTAAAATTCTAAGAAACAAAATAAATTTATAAAATAGGTATAATTAAAAATTGATGAAAACTATATTCATCTGTATGAAGGACACACAAGAATTAAAAAAAAAGGAAGATTGGCCATTCTCTCTATAGGAAAACTCTATAATGAAAAGCCAATTTAACCCATATAAATATTTCAGTTATATGCTAGTTCAATAAAACTGAAATTCTAATATTATTTATTGCTTATGTTTGCACATGTACTTTGCTTTTATTCACCAATTTATCCAAGAAATATTTATTGATCACATTCTGTGTGTCACTCACTTCACTAGGTACAGTGGACACCATGATTGAGAAGACAGGAAATGGCCCTGCCTTCATAGGTGTGAGTTCTCTTGTAATAAGACAACAAAATCACAGCTAACAAGCCAGTAGTCTTGGAAAATCTGCTGGAAAACCCTCAGATCTGTTGTATTAGAGAGGTGCTGTGACAGGAGCTAACACTCTGCTATGTCCTAGAAACTAGGATTGTTTTCAGTGGGCAAGTCAGAGGGATCTGAATATACACACCTCTAGGGGAAATATTCCAGGATTTGTCTCTCTGACTTCAACACATGGACAGTTTCCTCACAGAGTCAAAGGGATGGTGAGAATGGATAAGTTGGTGATGAGTGTGGAGGTCAATAGCACTTGTTGATTAAGTGGATCACGGGGAGAAGGTAACAGCCAAGAATGAATCCTCAGTTCAGTTCAGTTCAGTAGTTCAGTAGAGTCCAAATGTTTGCGACCCCATGAACTGCAGCACACCAGTCCTCCCTGTTCATTGCGAACTCATGGAGTTCATTCAGACTCACGTCCATCGAGTCAGTGATGCCATCCAGACATCTCATTCCTCTGTAGTCCCCTTTTCCTCCTGCCCCCAATCCCTCCCAGCTGCAGAGTCTTAGCCAATGAGTCAACTTTTCTCATGAGGTGGCCAAAGTACTGGAGTTTCAGCTTTAGCATCATTGCTTCCAAAGAATTCCCAGGGTTGATCTTCAGAATGGACTGGTTGGATCTCCTTGCAGACCAAGGGACTCTCAAGAGTCTTCTCCAACACCACAGTTCAAGCACATCAATTCTTCAGTGCTCAGCCTTCTTCACAGTACAACTCTCACATCCATACATGACCACAGGAAAAACCATAGCCTTGGCTAGACGGACCTCAGTTGGCAAAGTAATGTCTCTGCTTTTGAATATACTATCTAGGTTATTTATAAATTTTCTTCCAAGGAATAAGCATCTTTTAATTTCATGGCTGCAGTCACTATCTGTAGTGATTTTGGAGCCCAAAAATAAATTCTGACACTGTTTCCACTATCTCCCCATCTATTTTCCATGAAGTGATGGGACCGGATGCCATGATCTTCGTTTTCTGAATATTGAGCTTTAAGCCAACTTTTCGCTCTCCTCTTTCACTTTCATCAAGAGGCTTTTTAGCTCCTCTTCACTTTCTGCCATAAGGGTGGTGTCATCTGCATCTCTGAGGTTACTGATATTTCTCCCGGCAGTCTTGATTCTAGCTTGTGTTTCTTCCAGTACAGTGTTTCTCATGATGTACTCTGCATATAAGTTAAATAATCAGGGTGACAATATCACAGCCCTGATGTACTCTTTTCCTATTTGGAATCAGTCCAGTTCTAACTGTTCCATGTCCAGTTCTAACTGTTGCTTCCTGACCTGCATACCGATTTCTCAAGAGGCAGGTCAGGTGGTCTGGTATTCCCATCTCTTTCAGAATTTTTCACAGTTTATTGTAGTCCACACAAAGGCTTTGACATAGTCAATAAAGCATAAATATATGTGTTTCTGGAACTCTCTTGCTTTTTCCATAATCCAACGGATGTTGGCTATTTGATCTCTGGTTCCTCTGCCTTTTCAAAAACCAGCTTGAACATCAAGGAATTCACGGTTCACTTCTTGCTGAAGCCTGGCTTGGAAAATTTTGGGCATTAGTTTACTAGCATATGAGATGAGTGCAATTGTTCCATAGTTTGAGCATTTTTTGGCATTGTTTTTCTTTGGAATTGGAATGAAAACTGACCTTTTCCAGACCTGTGGCCACTGCTGAGTTTTCCAAATTTGCTGGCATGTTTAGTGCAGCACTTTCACAGCATCATCTTTCAGGATTCGAAATAGCTTAACTGGAATTCCATAACCTCCACTAGCTTTGTTCATAGTGATGCTTTCTAAGGCCCACTTGACTTCACATTCCAAGATGTCTGATTCTAGATGAGTGATCACATCATTATGATTATCTGGGTAGTGAAGATCTTTTTGTACAGTTCTGTGTATTCTTGCCACCTCTTCTTAATATCTTCTGCTTCTGTTAGGTCCATACAATTTCTGTCCTTTATCGAGCCCATCTTTGCATGAAATATTTCCTTGGTATCTCTAATTTTCTTGAAGAGATCCCTAGTCTTTCCCATTCTCTTGTTGTCCTCTGTTTCTTTGCATTGATCGCTGAAGAAGGCTTTCTTATCTCTTCTTGCTAGTCTTTGGAACTCTGCATTCAGATGCTTATATCTTTCCTTTTCTCCTTTGCTTTTCGCCTCTCTTCTTTTCACAGCTATTTGTAAGGCCTCTCCAGACAGTCATTTTGCTTTTTTTTGCATTTCTTTTCCATGGGGATGGTCTTGATACCTGTCTGCTGTACAGTGTCACGAACCTCGTTCCATATTTCATCAAGCACTCTCTCTATCAGATCTAGGCCCTTAAATCTATTTCTCACTTCCACTGTATAATCATAAGGGATTTGATTTAGCTCATACCTGAATGGTCTAGCGGTTTTCCCTATTTTCTTCAATTTGAGTCTGAATTTGGTAATGAGTTCATGATCTGAGCCACAGTCAGCTCCTGGTCTTATTTTCGTTGACTGTATAGAGCTTCTCCATCTTTGGCTGCATAGAATATAATCAATCTGATTTCAGTGTTGACCATCTGGTGATGTCCATGTGTAGAATCTTTTGTGTTGTTTGAAGAGGTGTTTGCTATGACCAGTGCATTTTCCTGACAAAGCTCTATGAGTCTTTGCCCTGCTTCATTCCACATTCCAAGGCCAAATTTGCCTGTTACTCCCCGTGTTTCTTGACTTCCTATTTTAGCATTCCAGTCCCCTATAATGAAAAGGACATCTTTTTTGGGTGTTAGTTCTAAAAGGTTTTGTAGGTCTTCATAAAACTGTTCAACTTCAGCGCCTTCAGTGTTACTGGTTGGGGCATAGACTTGGATAACTGTAATATTGAATGGTTTGCCTTGGAGAGTATGGTTTTAGTGTGTCTGCCCTCTGATGCCCTCTTGCAACACCTACCATCTTACGTGGGTTTCTCTTACTTGGGCGTCAGGTATCTCTTCACGGCTGCTCCAGCAAAGCACAGCCACTGCCCCTTATCTTGGACGAGGGGTATCTCCTTACCGCTGCAGTTCTGACCTGCAACATGTGATAGTTCCTCTAGGCCCTCCTGTGCCTATGCAGCCACTGCTCCTCAGGTTGCTCCTCCTCGCCGCTGGCCCTGGCCCCGGTCGTGGGTGGCTCCTCCCAGCTGCTGCCCCTGGCCTCGGGCTTGGGGTGGATCCTCAGGGTCACCACTCCTGGCCTTGGGTGCAAGGTGGCTTCTCCTGGCTGCCCCTGACCTCGGATATGGGATAGCTCCTCCCAGCCACAGTCCCTGACCTCGGATGCGGGTGTCTCCTCCCAGATGCTGTCCCTGGCTTCGGACGTGGAGTAGCTCCTCCTGGCCGCCACCTCTGACCTAGGACCCAGCGTAGCTCTTCCCGGCCGCCACTGACCTCAGACGCAAGGTAGGTCCTCTTGGCCTTTCCTTCGCCATTGCAGCCTGGCACTATCTAGGCCTCTGCCCCTGACCTCGGACGTGGGGTAGCTCCTCTCGGCTGCACTTAGTGCGCTGGCCAGCTCTCGCAGCCAGCTATGTATTTTATGACAATGGGTGGCTGATGCCTATCTAGAATGAATTCTCAATTTATAATAAGCAAATATCTGCTTAAATCCTCTTTCAAATGTATTCCCATCACTTTTCTCTCTTTTGCAATGAGCTTGTAGAACTGCCTTACTTGCTTTCAATGATTCTCATACTCTCTCCTAGGAGCCAAGTTGTCTCCATGGGCACTGGTCTGGTTCAGGTCAGGAGAGCCGCCTCCAATGCCAAATTGAAAGATCAAATCTCAGTTGTCAGCAGTAGGCATAGTTGACATACCTTCCTCCCTAAAAATTATTTTCATTTGACTTTTAAAATATTACTGCTTTGGTTTTTCTCTCATGACATTGACACTATAAAAGGAAAGTCTATGAAAAGAATCAAAAAATGTGGAATAGACTATATATTGGAGAGAGACAAATTCTTAAAAAAAAAAGTACACATATACATGTAATAGGAGAATGAGTAGATTTGGGATCATGGCACATATATTATATTTTCCCATTTAAATTGATAAGGCATGTTTATTGCCCAGAATGTGATCTATCTTGCTGAATGATTCATGTGATCTTGAGAAGAATGTGTACTCTGCTATTGTTGGATGATATCAGTTATATCCAGTTGGTGGATGGAATTGTACAGTTAAACCATGTCCTTACTGATTTCTGATATGGGAGTGTTGAAATTTCCAACTGTAATAGTGGATTCATCTATTTTTTCTTGTAGGTCTATTAGGTTTTACCTTATTAAACTGTTGGGCCAGACATTTTTAAGATTTTAAACACTCTTGGAGAATTGACTAATTTATCATTATGTAGTACTCTACTTTATCCTTGAAATATTTCTTGGTTTGAAGTCTGCACTACATGAAATGAATATAATATAGCGACTCCTGTCTTCTCATGCATTTAATCTGCATGTGTTTTATATTTAAAGTGAATTAGGTTTTGTATTTTGACCTACTTTGATAATCTCTGCCTTCTGAATTATAAACTGGAATTAAAAGTGATTTTTGATAAAGATGGAATAATATTGATTATATTTGTTACTGTGTTCTAGTTTTTACCTTTATCCATTGTTCCTATTTTCTCACCTTTATCCATTGTTCCTATTTTCTCTTCTACTCTTTTTCTGCCTTTCATGGTTTTAATTGACATTTTCATTTGATTGTATTTCCTTTATTTCCTTAACATATTAGTTGTGCTATTTTTTAAACTTCTTTAGTGGTTACCCTAGAGCTTGCAATATATATTTACAGTTAATCTAAGATCACTTTCAAATAACACTGTACTGTTTCATGGGTAGAGTGAGTACCTTATAATAATAAATACTCCTAAATCCTTTCTCTAGTTCCCCATTTCATTGTTTTTTTATGTCACATATATATACAAATATACATGTGTATATATACATATATAATCAAATATATTTTGATATTACTATTTTGAAGTAACTTGTATTAGATTATTTAATAATAAGACAAAAGTATTTTAATTTTATCTTCATTTATCCTTTATTTGCTTATTGTATCTTTATATAGATCCGAGTTTCTGATCTATGTCATTTTCCTGTCGTTAAAGAACTTTTTTTTAAACTTTTTTGCAAAGTAAGTGTATTGGAAACATATCCCGCAATTTTTGTTTATTTGATAAGTCTTCATTTCTTTTTCACTCTTGAAGGGTTATTTCACAAGGTATAGAATTCTTTTGTGTGTGTGTGTGTGTGTTTTCTCTCAACACTAAATATGTCACTCTACTATCTTCTTGCTTATGTAGTTCCAGAAGAAAAGTCAGATATAACTCTTATGTTTCTGTATAGATAGAGTGTTTATTCCTCCTTGGTTACTTTCAGAATTTTTTTATCGTTGATTTTCTATAGCTTGAAGACTTTGTGCTAGGTGTAGTTTTGGAGACATTTATCCTTCTTGATGTGCTCTGAGCTTTGAGGATCTGTGGTTTGGTATCTGACGTTAGTTTGTAATAACTCTCAGTCATTACTGAGAGTTATTACTATTACTATTACTAAAAATAGTCATTACTATTTTAAATATTTCTTCTGCTTATTCTCTCTTTCTTCTCCTTCTGATAATCCCACTATGCATATATTATACCATTTGCAGTTATTAGATATTATTTTCTCAGCCTTTTTCCTGTTTTGTATTAGAAATTTCTATTGAGTTATACTTAAACTCAGAGATTCTTTCCTTTTTGTAAACAATCTGCTAAATCCATAAAAGGTATTTTCATTTCTCTCAATAGTACATATATATATTTTTTATCTCTACCATTTCTTTTGGATCCTTTCTTAATGCCATCTCTTTGCTACATTGCCCATCTTTGCTTATATACTGTCTACTTCAATCATTGGGCTTCCCTTGTGGCTCAGCTGGTAAAGAATATGCCTGAAATGTGGGAGACCTGACTTTGATCCCTGGGTTGGGAAGATTCCCCTGGAGAAGGGAAAGGCTACTCACTCCAGTATTCTGGCCTGAGAATTCCATGGACTGTATAGTCCATGAGGTGAGGTGAGGTGAGGTGAGCTGAAGTCACTCAGTCGTGTCTGACTCTTTGCAACCCCATGGACTGTAACCTACTAGGCTTCTCTATCCATGGGATTCTCCAGGCAAGAATACTGGAGTGGATTGCCATTTCTTTCTCAAAGGGATCTTCCCGACCCAGGGATCGAACCCAGGTCTCCCACATTGGAGGCAGACGCTTTAACCTCTGAGCCACCAGGGAAGCCCATAGGGTCACAAAAAGTTGGACATGACTGAATGACTTTCATTTCATTTCAATCACTGGCACCCTTAGCACATCAATTATAATTGTTTTAAATTCTCAGTCTGATAATTCTAACATCCCTGTCATGTCTAGCTCTGATGCTTGCTCTGTCTCTTCAGACTGTGCTTTGCACCTTGTAATATGCCTGATACACACCTTGTAATATGCCTGATATATTTCAATATTTAGACCTGATATGCTGTGTAATATGAACTGGTGTAAAAGACATTAGTAACATGGTGGTGAAGTACTGGGGGAAGGGAAGCTTCTTATAGTTGTTTCTTTCAGTCCTCAGTTTTTCAGTGAGCCTACACCTCCTGACTGTGAACTTCAGAAGTATTTTTCAGTTTCCTTCTTTGTCCTTATAAGTCATAAGATGGCTTTAAGTGTGCTAGAGGTTGATTTCCCTTTCCCCATGTGGAAGCCTGGAAGCTGGTTGGAGTTGGCTATGTCTCTTTCCCCAGATCAGTTAGGTTCTGATAAAACCCCAGCAGGTTTAACAGTTTCTTTTTAGGGTACCTTTGATGAAAAGAGCAAGTGTCTGGTCTGTTTTGAAATGATCTTCTTCCTTGAGCACTGCTGGCAGCATGGGGGATCTCTGTGAAACCTTAATTCAACTTCTTGAAGTAAAACTCACAAAAGTGTGTCATCTCCCATGACTGAGTCTCCCTGGAATTTTTCTCTTTCAGGCTTGCTTGCTCTGAGCCACCAGCAATTATTTAATTGCACTTCTGGTTTTCATACCCAGCACTGTTTCCAACAGAAGTTTCAGTTCATGAATTTTGGTTCTTCCAATCTTAGGGACATTTTGTTTGTCTTGTGATTTTATTTCTTTTATATATCTAAGAAGAGTTGTTGATTATTTTATTTGTTCAGTTTTTTACTTACTGGTAGAATATACTGGCAATTTCTAGGTTCCTTACATGTAGAATGAGAAATCAGAAGTTCAGTTTTTTATTAGAGGGCAAAAAGTTTCTTTGCAAAGGGTGGTGGCAGGTTTCTCAGATTTGGCACCTATGTACAATAAAATCATAAGGGCTTTTACAAATATTATATAAAATATAAAGTGTTTCTGAGGTGATAACATTTAATATGTATTTTAATATAAAATCTAGTTAAATAGGAAAAAAATAAGGGTATATCCACAACATAATATAGGCATTATATCTAAAACCAAATTCAACATACATATTATAGGAAGGATAAGAAAAAGAAAAAAATACTTATCTAGGGTAAAATAATAAATTTTAAATTATAATAAAAATTTTCTTAATATTTGGGGAACTTGATTTACTATGTGGCATAATATTTCCATGCTTCTGAATGGTAATACTTGCTATAACTCTATAGGATAAATTAATATTTTCATAAGGAGAGACTAAGGGACAAAATGACTGATAACAATGGAATAAATGGAGAAAAAAATTGCTTACATCTTTAATATCAAAATAAATATCAATTAGCTCTAATTGTAAATAAACACTAAATGTAGAAGAAATAAAGTATTTATGTAGAAAAATTATTTAACAGTTATGTATTGGATGGATCAGAGAACTAAGTGTTACCAAGTCTAAAATATATGTATTGAGGAACTTAATAAATTTTTATAGTGTAGTCATTGAAAGTGAAAGTTGTGAAAACACTATAGATATATTTTTAAGATAACCAAATTCAAAATAACATGTAAGTGATTGTTAGGACTATGTAGGAGCTATGTAGGATAAGTTGCACAAAAATGTAAATAGGTCCTCTGTACCATATGTTAGCATTTTAACAGATAGTTTTCTTTTAAACATTTTATAACTAGAGCTAAGTCTTCACATATATCTACATCCACTAATATATTTAGCAAGGTCTATATTTATCAAACTGATCCAAACCATACAAGAAGTAAAGACAACTCCTTAGGTAAGTTCTTATATATTAAATTTTCATTGTATTTATTATATGAATTTATACAAATTGCTGACTGTAAAAAGAAAATTTAATAATCAAGAAAAGAGGAATGGACTGCTGAAAGAAGAAGAGAGAGAATGGAGAGGAGAAGAATGAGGAAGAAGAGGAAAGAATTCTTTACCTTTTTATGTTTTGTAGTCATTGTAGATTTTCTAGTGAGTATTCCTCAAAACGCTTTCAGTCCTTCCACGTCTATAAATGTCTGTCTTTCTATAACTCAGAGCCTTGAATTTAATTCTTTAGTTGCACCGAGATTTACTTAGAATTTTTTCCCTCTCTGCTGCAGAATTAGATACACATACGTACAAGTGGCTCATGGGTGAACATGTTCGCCTATGTACCTATATGCTTGTTCCTTTACCTACATTCGTGGAAGAACAATCACTGGTTCAAAGGGTACATTTTTTTTTTAAGTCTAAATTTACTCAACCTTAATTTAAGGCTGAAGTTTTTAATGCTAAATTTGTATTATGGAACTCTATGTAAATTTCCCTTAAGTATATTGGAAGAGCGCAGATCCCATGCATAAAACTTTATTCTCTCCTGCTAATCACACCTCATCTTTTTTATATTTTGCATCTTTGATTACCTATGGGCTTCTCTCATAGCTCAGTTGATAAAGAATATGCCTGTAATGCCAGAGACCTGGCTTTGATCCCTGGATTGGAAAGATCCCCTGGAGAAGGGAAAGGCTACCTACTCCAGTATCCTGGCCTGGAAAATTCACAGAGGCAGATACAACTGAATGACTTTCACTTTCACTCTTATCACCTATGGCCACTGTCCCTTTTTATTTTTTAATGAATTCTGTGTATGAGAATGAGTTGCTTTGTTAATTCTTTTGCCCATTTTGGAAAGGAGATACATATTTTTAAGCTATTCATTAGCTTTTATTTAATAATTATATATTTTATCTTTCATATATGGAACAAATGTTTTTCTTTCAATTAGGCACTTTGTAGGTGATTTTTGAAGTATAGAATTTATTTATCTGAGGGTTTTTTTTTATTTTTTATGTCATATTTCATTATAGAGTAGTTTCTTTTTTTATGTTGACATTTTGATGCATTTAAATTTCATTTTCTTGTTTGTTTCTTGCAGTTTAATATTATTCATGTAATTTTGGATATATAGAAGTTTTATACTTTTATATAAATAATTCATTAATGGAATTTCTTGCTTTGGTATAAAATTCTACCTGCCATTGTCAATATGACTAAAAGGGAGAGGTAACCTGTTCTGTGAGGAGGGGTCTTGCTGGTGTCATGGTTACTGATCTGGCTATATCTCAGATGCAACATCCACAAGCATCTGGACTCAGCATTCCATCCAGGGCTTGACACATAGGCAATCAGCACACATTTGAAAGATTTCATAAGCAGGGCAAGCCTGGCCAGGCAGAATACAAGTGGAGAGTTAAACTAATGGCAGTGTTCTACCTATGTCCTTTTACAGGAGTTTCATGGTTTCTGGTCTGACATTTAGGTCTTTAATTCATTTGGAGTTTATTTTTGTATAAAATGTTAGAGAAAGTTCTAATTTTATTTTTTTGCAAGTACCTTTCCAGTTTTCCTAGCACCACTTACTGAAAAGATTGTCCCTTCTCTATTGTATATTCTTGCCTCCTTTGTCATAGTTTGATTGGCTATAAGTGCATTGGTTGATATCTAGGCTCTCTATCCTATTCCACTGATTTGTGTGTGTTTTTGTGCCAGTACCATGGTATTTTGATTATTGTATCCTTGTCATAGAGTGTGAAGTCAGGGTCCTTGAAATCTCAGTCTCTGTTCTTCTTTCTCAAGATTATTTTGACAATCCTGGGTCTTTGTGTTTTCATACAGATTTGGAGATTATTCTAGTTCTGTGAAAAATGTCATGGGTGTTTTGACAGATTGCGCTAAATCTGTAGATTGATTTGGGTAGTATGGGCATTGTAGCAATATTAATTCTTCCAATCCAAGAGTGTGGGATATCTTTCCACTTCTTTGTATCATTTTTAAATACATTCATCAGTGTTTTAAGATTTCAAAGTATAAGTCTTTCACCTCAGTGATTAAATTTATTCCTGAGCATTTTATTATTTTCAGTGTATTTTTGAAGGTGATTGTTTTCTTGCTTTTTTCTGATAGCTCATTGTGTATAGAAAAGCAATAGATTTCTATATATTATATTTTGCAACTTTACTGAATTTATTTATTTGTAAAAGAAGTTAAAGTATTTTGGAGGTCTTTAAAAGTGTTGTGGACCACTAGCATGGTGCTAACATTGTCTCTTCCTCTCCCTTCCTCCACCCTCTATTTCCCTTTCTTGCCTTCTTATCTCCTTCTCCATCCTGCAGTTTCTTCTTCTCCTCTCCTGCTCTCTCCTCCTATTCCTGCTTGTTTTTCTTTTAAATTTTTAGATCTCCCTGTTAAATAAGGTATTCTTTCTTCACTGATACAGAATAGCTCCATTTTCACATACAAAATTCTTGCAAAATTATAGTCTCTGGATTCACTACCTTGTTTCTCAATCACATTTTCAGGGATCTTTCAATTATTATATTTTCTTCCTAATTTTATATTTGGAAATACAAATTCTCCCTTTTTTTCTTTCAATATTTTATTACTATTCCTACAAATATATTCTTCTGGATATTTCTCAAACATGTTAACAGATCTTTAAACTATCTTTGGGTTTTTACTTGCATCAAAAAAAGTTGTATAAACAGATTTGTGAAGAATTGACATGTTCAGTATTGAACATGTGATATAAAGGACAATTATAGTTTTCCATCAAATAATCTTTATATTATTGACTATTTATTTTTAATGTAATTTGCACTATAATAACTCATTTTTAAGAGTCAATTCATTTCTTGACATTGGCCAGATTTTTTTTTTTTAATTGAAAACAGTGGCTGCTCTGTCATTTTCTGTTGTTTTTAAAGAGTGTCTAGAAAAAGAAAACTCCTTGAGAAGAAGAATGCTTGCAAGGGTGATTGCCGGGAGAAATATCAATAACAGATATGCAGATGGCAACACCCTTACGGCAGAAAGTGCAAACGAGCTAAAAAGCCTCTTGATGAAAGTGAAAGAGGAGAGTGAAAAAGTTGGCTTAAAGCTCAACGTTCAGAAAAAGAAGATCATGGCATCCGGTCCCATCACTTCAAGGGAAATAGATGAAGAAACAGTGGAAACAGTGTCAGATTTTACTTTTTGGGCTCCAAAATCACTGCAGATGGTGACTACAGCCATGAAATTAAAAGACGCTTACTCCTTGGAAGAAAAGTTATGACCAACCTAGATAGTATATTTAAAAGCAGAGACATTACTTTACCGACTAAGGTCTGTCTAGTCAAGGCTATGGTTTTTCCTGTGGTCATGTATGGATGTGAGAGTTGGACTGTGAAGAAGGCTGAGTGCCTAAGAATTGATGCTTTTGAACTGTGGTGTTGGAGAAGACTCATGAGAGTCCCTTGGACTGCAGGAGATCCAACCAGTCCATTCTGAAGGAGATCAACCCTGGGATTTCTTTGGAAGGAACGATGCTAAAGATGAAACTCCAGTACTTTGGCCACCTCATGCAAATAGTTGACTCATTGGCAAAGACTCTGATGCTGGGAGGGTTTGGAGGCAGGAGGAGAAGGGGATGACAGAGGATGAGATGGCTGGATGGCATCACTGACTCGATGGACGTGAGTCTGAGTGAACTCCGGGAGTTAGTGATGGACAGGGAAGCCGGCGTGCTGCTATTCATAGGGTCGCAAAGAGTTGGAAACGACTGAGCGACTGAACTGAACTGAATGAGGGGACCCTCAGCAGCCTGACACAGACATGACTTCTCTTCAAAGGACTGATCAGGAAATAGAAAACAGGAGTTGCCATCTTGTGTTTTTCCTCATTGACCAACCACCTTGAATTTTGTTCAAAATTGTTAAGAAAAATAACAAGGCAAATTCACAATCTAAAATGAGAACTTGTCATTAAAAAAAAAAAAAAAAAACTGCACTAAGTGAAAGAATAAGGGGCAGGTTGACCAGGCAGAGACTGTGGACCACATCTTCATTTCTTAACACCTCCCAATGACAGTCACTTTTACATAAACAAACCCAAACCACTCCAAGAATAGCTTTATGCTTAGCAGGGGAAGAAGGGCAGATAGGCAAGAGACATCTTAATGTATTCAAAAAGTAAAGGAGATATACGAGAGGGCAAGAGAAGACAAAAGAAGTTTGAAAAATAAGTTGGAGGAAATAATACTACTTGTTTCAAAATTTATTATAAAGCTGCAGTAGTCAAAAAATGTAAAAGAATTGAAGAGAATAAGAAATCTAGAGATAGACCAATGAAAATATAGTCAACTGATATTCTGATGAAAGTTACAAGACAATTCATGATGAAAAGTATAGTTCTGGAGTTAAATAATCTTATATCCTTATACACAAAAATAAACAAAACTTCACAACATATATTAAAAAATTAAGTAAAAATAAATTATATACCTAAAAGTAAATGCAAAACTATAGAATTTCTTAGGGCTCACAAGAGAAAAATCTTCATGACCTTGAGTGGACCCAAAGAGATTTTAGATATAACACCAGAAGCACAGCCCATAATAGGAAAAAAAAAGTGTTAAATTAGAATTTATCAAATTTTAAAATATTTCCCCTGCTAAAGACAGCACTAAGAGAATGAAAAGACAAATTTCAGGTTAGGAGAAAACATTTGTAAATCAAATTTTTGACAAAGTACTTGCCTCCAGAATATTTATAGAAGTATTAAAACTTAAAAAAAGAAAAGAAAAGAAAAAATCCTTAATTTTTATACTGGGAACATGATCTAAACAGATACTTTCCTAAGATTTACAAATTGAAATTAGGTTATTAAAATATATTCAACATCATTATTACTTGCTGCTGCTGCCATTGCTGCTGCTAAGTCTCTTCAGTCATGTCTGACTCTGTGCAACCCCAAAGACGGCAGCCCACCAGGCTCCCCCATCCCTGAGATTCTCCAGGCAACAACACTGGAGTGGTTGCCACTTCCTTCTCCAATGCATGAAAGAAAAAAGTGAAAGTGAAGCTGCTCAGTCATACCTAACTCTTAGCAAACCCATAAGCTGCAGCCTACCAGGCTCCTTTGTCCATGGGATTTTCCATGCAAGAGTACTGGAGTGGGTTGCTACTGTCTTCTCTGCATTATTCCTTAGAAAAATTTTAATTAAACCACAAAGAGATATATAACAAAGCTACTGCTGCTGCTGCTGCTAATTAGCTTCAGTCGTGTCCAACTCTGTGTGACCCCATAGACTGCAGCCCACCAGGCTCCCCCATCCCTGGGATTCTCCAGGCAAGAACACTGGAGTGGCTTGCCATTTCCTTCTCCAATGCATGAAAGTGAAAAGTGAAAGTGAAGTCGCTCAGTTGCCTCCAACTCACAGCGACCTCATGGACTGCAGCCTACCAGGCTCCTCCGTACATGGGATTTTCCAGGCATTTGTTAAAATTTAAAAGTAATGATAATATCTTATCATAAAAAGTAATAATAATGATGATTCTGTTTGAGTGCTGCACTCAAAATGCCAGCAAATTTAGAAAAGTTAGTGGTGGCCACAGGACTGGAAAAGGTCCATTTTCATCCCAATCCCAAAGAAAAGTAATGCCAAAGAATGTTCAAACTACTGCATAATTGTACTCATTTCACACGCTAGCAAAGTAATGTTCAAAACTCTCCAAGCTAGACTTCACCAGTATGTGAACCGAGATGTTCACAGATATTCAAGCTGGTTTTAGAAAAGGCAGAGGAACCAGAGATCAAATTGCCAACATCTGTTGGATCATAGAGAAAGCAAGAGAACTCCAGAAAAATATCTACTTTTACTTCATTGACAGTGTTAAAGCCATTGACTGTGTTGATCACAACGAACTGGAAAATTCGTCTAGAGATGAGAATACCAGACCACCTTACCTGACTCCTGAGAAACCCACACGCAGGTCAAGAAGTACAGTTAGAATCGGACATAGAACAATGGACTGGTTCCAAATTGGGAAAGGAGTAGGTCAAGGCTGTGTATTGTCATCCTGCTTATTTAACTTGAAGAAGGCAATGGCAACCCACTTCAGTACTCTTGCCTGGAAAATTCCATGGACAGAGGAGCCTGGTAGGCTCCGGTCCATGGGGTCGCTAAGAGTCAGACATGACTGAGCGACTTCACTTTCACTTTTCACTTTCATGCATTGGAAAAAGAAATGGCAAGCCTCTCCAGTGTTTTTGCCTGGAGAATCCCAGGGACAAGGGAGCCTGGTGGGCTACCGTCTATGGGGTCACACAGAGTCGGACACGACTGAAGTGGCTTAACAGCAACAGCAGCAGCAGTTTATTTAACTTATATGTTGAAATACATCATGAGAAATGCCAGACTGGCTGAAGCACAATTTGGAATAAAGATTTTTGGGAAAAATGTCAATATGTGGAAAAAAATATACTGTACTGGGTCGCCATGCCTTCTTCCAGGGGATCTTCCCAACCCAGGTATCAAATTCAGGTCGTCCACATGGCAGGTGGATTATTTACCATATAAGCCCCCCAGGGAAGCCTAGACAGCAAAGACAAACCTAGACAGTACATTCAAAAGCAGAGACATTACTTTGCCAACAAAGGTCCATCTAGTCAACTATGTGATTTTTCTAGTAATCATGTGTGGAAATGAGAGATGGACAATAAAGAAGGATGAACACTGAAAGACTGATGCTTTTGATTTGAGGTACTGGAGAAGATGCTTGAGTTTCCCTTGGAATGCAAAGAGATCTAACAGATCAATCCTAAATGAAATCCATCCTGATTATTCATTGGAAGGACTGATTCTGAAGCTGAAGCTCCATTACTAGACTGCCTGGTACAAAGAGTCGACTCATTAGAAAAGACCTTGATGATGGGAAAGATTGAAGACAAGAGGAGAAGGGGATGACAGAGGACGAGATGGACTGGTTGGCATCACTGACTCAATGGACATGAGTTTGAGCAAGCTCTAGGAGATGCTGAAGGACTGGAAAACCTGGTGTGCTGCAGTCCATGGGGTTGCAAAGAAGCAGCAACTGAACAACAATAATTATAATATTAGCCACTAGTGAGGATCCTGAGGAACTGGAAGTACTCTTATCTGTTGCTTGTAGGTATATAAAATGGGTACAAACACTGGAAAAGAGTTTGTAGTTTCCTAACAAATTAAATATATGCTTATGATATGACCCAGAACCCTGGTTGTGCAATGGCTGCTGTGAGCTTGTTGAACAATCTTTGATCACATAAGTTACGTTATGGTGAAATCAAAACTAAAATAAAAGGCAGCTGTGAGATAATGAATATGTACACATTGGGATTGGCTTCTGAAGGTTGAATATTAACAGGCCTTACCATCTCTGTTCAATGTTACTTTGGACAAATTATTTAACTTTATTAAGTGTATGTGACTTGCAAATTAAATGGAGACATACCAATCTTGCAATTATACATTAATATGAATATTTTAACAGTTGTTAAGTGACCTTTACTTTACATGATAATATTTAGGGAATTTTGTGCTCTCATTATCACAATCACCATTGTCATCTACATTTTCTTATTACCAGTCTGAAATTTTTTGGTCACATTGCAAAAGTAAAAATATACAATGAAAGTTATCAAATGATGATGGCTGTCACACACCTCTTTCTGCTCACAGAGTTGTCCTTTTCCTTTTAGAACATGGATGCTCACTTGAGTCAAGAGCAAGAGTCAGAATAGGGATCCCCATGGATGTCTTATTCTTTTTCTGTTTAACCAAATCATAGTTTCTTTTTTTTTCCTCACTCAGAGCTGTAAGTATCCACTTAATTTCTGAAAATAGGTATACTATATGGAGCTAATAGTGTATTTTAATCATTATCTTATTTTATTTCTAAACTGGTGCAGAAATTAATTATAATGAAATATTAACCATGTGTTAATTAAGCTTTTTATTGCTCAAAATATCATTTTATACTTAGCGTTTTATTGAAGGGAGTGAGTTCAGAATCAAATCTATTACCCCTTGTCAGGGAAAAATTTTTGACTCTGAATTCATCTTGATATTTACAACGTGTTTAAGTATAATATCATATTTAATGGAGAAGGAAATGGCAACCCACTCCAGTGTTCTTGCCTGGAGAATCCCAGGGATGGGGGAGCCTGTTGGGCTGCCGTCTATGGTGTCACATTGAGTCAGACATGACTGAAGCGACTTAGCAGTAGCAGCAACACATTTAATTTGTGTAGTTGGGCAACTTGATACACTGTACCCACTTTTAAATTGCTTTTAAGATGTTTCACCTGATGTTTCCAATTATTTAGTTTAAATATTGACATTATATAAGACTTTTATTTGTTCAGCTGTAAAAATTGATTTTATCTTGTTTCAGCATCATTTTTATGAATTATTAAATAATTTAAGTATGTGTTTGAATTTTTTAACATTGATTAGTAGGCTTTTTACTTTCGAAATTTTATGTTATACTATAGTTTTCAGTAATTTCTGTGAGGTATTTTAATGATTTAAATGTGAATAGCCATTCAATTTAGTGATTATTTTCCCACCATCTTCATTCTAGTGAGCTCCCTGATACCATACTTCAGTTTAGAATGTCTACAAAATTTCCAGAAGCACTATTTAATTTGTATAAAACTTGGCCATAATTAAAATGTAGATAATTAGAGAAAATAGAAACCTGATGAAGAATTAAAGATTCTATTAGTGTTCTGGCACCTTATAAATCATCAATTAAAGAAAATGCTGAAAGTACTAATCTTGGCACAGTATCGATCCTCCCATGCACTTCAGCCTCTCTATAAATAGTTTATAAAAACATACAAATTAAGTGGACTATGAAGGAAAAGCAATCTTTGGTTTACTAAATAAGATTGAAGAGAGTTTTATCATTGCTTTCTTCCTAGGCTTAACAGATGTCAGAAGAATCCATGTAGATAGACCAAGATAGCAATATTACAGTTTCACAGTTCATTAACTTAAACAGTTAATTTCCGTGAATTAACCAATTAGTCAATTTTCTGTCAATTGACAATTGTTCTTTAATTTATAAAACTCTAAATCAATACATTTACTTGGATGTCTTGGGACTGTTACTTTAATGAAATTAAATCAACTGACAAAATTATTAAAATAAAGAATTCTTTATATAAACCATAAAGTTGACAAATGATAGAATATTTGCACAATTCAGTATTTGGTATTTCATCCAAAAATATAAAAGAATGAAGCAAAAAGAAATTACAGTAATAACTCTCAACATTTTAAAGAGCTATTTACACTGTATGTGGTAATTTGCAATTCAAATAAATCACTACTTGCCTCCACCAAGGCTTGAAGAGGAAAAATAAGAACTGCCATATATATATATTATCCTTCAGCTCAGCTAATGCTCATATCCTTCCTCTCTTGGGGAAGCAAGAGAGGGAAAATGGGAGGGTGAAGATAGATAAGTTAAATTTAGAGAAATTGAGGAAAAAAGAGGAGTGAGAGACAAATTTGAAGAAACCTTAAGACTGATTCATATTCAATCAGAAGAAAGATAAATTCACACATAAGAAGAGAAAAGGATAAGATACTCTTCGATCCTATAGTCCTGTCTCCTTCTTCAATCTTACAATTATATATATATAGATATATGTATATATATATATTTTATATGACTCAAGTCATCTTTTACATAATTTTACATATGAATAAAATTCTTGTGAAAATCCATACCTATGTAATATATCATTTTACATCTTATTGAGATTAATTTTGCCAAAAACAGATAAAACAAACAGAATATATTTGTTTCTCTTCCCAAAGAGCTATAGAAAGTGTTAACCATGATTAGAGATGGAAAATGACTGTCTATTACTAATAGCTTTCAGCGAATGATGTTGGCTTCATGATCTCCAAAGAAGATTTAAGTTCAGGACCAGGGACCAGGCTTGATCACTCAAGAGCCTTTGTGTAGCAGAGTTTTATTAAAGTATAAAAGGCACAGAGAAATCTTCTGACATAGAATAAGTGGGACAGAGAGTGTCCCTCTCACTAGTCTTATCAAGACCTTATATGTATTTTCAGATCCACTCCCACAACATACAGCTTAAATTAACAAAATTAGAATGAATAATAGAAAGATATTAACAGACCTGCTCCCATAATATACATTTTAAGATGACAGGATTAGTCAGAATGTTCTTGTTAAGAAGAAACACGTCCTTGAGTAAAATACATTGTTACATTGACTAAGGCAAAGCAATGTAGAAAAGAACATTTATCCTTTATTCCTTGAGAGCTCCAGACCCTTTTCTCCTTCTCAAGGGCTCTGGACCCCTTTCTCCTTGGAAACCCTGGACTTCTTAACTTACCTAGGAATTGACTCTCATTACTTTTATTGAAACTAACAGTTATTACACATTTATTTATTAGTGATATACAATCATAAAGACTGGAGGTCTTGTGAAAAAGTGCTGCTATATATTTATCTCTCAGCTAGACATATGTTTTTGAATTGATATGTTTTGTAGAAAAGGGAGGGATTTGAGTGTCTTTGGCTTGAATGCCTGCTTAGCTATTGGCTTAGTAAGTTTGCACGAAATACCTCTTCAAGCTTGTTTTTTTTTCAGCTGTAGAGTTGAGTATTCTTTTGTATGATTATTGTATTAAATTAGAAAACATCAAGCTATTTGCACCACGGAAGGACATAATGTGCTTTGCAAAGTGTTTGTTGCATTTGTACTTTGACCAGACTCACAGCAGGGCTCACTGGGAGGGTTTCCTGTGTGGGTGTGTCTCCAAAGTCAAGGGGATTCCTAATGTATTTCACTGACAATCATTTTTCTATGTATTTTCTATTTGATTCTTGTCTCAGAGGCCACTGAGGTATAACCAGCCCATTGTCACCTCCTGCACAGCCTTCTTCCTTTATATATTCATGAGTCATTTTTCCTGCCTTGAACCCAGGTAATACTGAGGTCATTACCACATTCCTCCCATGAACCTTGCCATAGCTAAGGAAGTCAGTTCACCTTTCATGCCTCACCTTTTCTGTGACTTCAGGGCACCTAATTGTCTCCATTTTTCTAGCTACTCTTAGCAGTCCTTAGCATCACATAAATCAATATTTTCTCACATTTTGGCAAGCCATATGGCCCAAATTTCAACTGGATGTGGTAACTGAGGTCAAGTCTTATATTTAAAATTTCTATTTCATTATATTTTTTACAATGAACTAGATACTAGAATCATAGATCGCTGTTGTCAATATATCTTGTTTGACCCAGTCTCCGCTAGCTCAATCTGGTCCAAGTGAAAGAAGTTGCAGTCAATAAAACTCAAATGTCAAATGTAACACCTGAAATGTAGTATCATATTACCAAAATTATTTTTGGTCCATGCCATGAAACTGAATTCAGGGCCTAACAAATGAATGGGTTCTGGTCAAACACGTTTTATCTGAATTCTATTCATTTATAATAACGTGGAAAACATATGTAACTTTTACTGTCATTGATATTCCTACACTGCTCATGGAGTGTTGATGACCTCTGTCTTTCCCAAGAAAATATACATTATGATGAGGCAACTACAGTATTCTCACTGGGTAGATAACTATCTAGACAGCAAATATCAAAAGCAAAAGGACTAAAATAATTTTCTGAAAGTGTGTTTCTATAATATAATGACAAATATTGTGATAAAATAGAAAAGTTCAGAATATTAGCTAGATATTTTCAAACTTTTAATCAATTGCTAGGTACCTGTTGCACATTTTCTGATGTCCTCTGGACTCTTGGCATTATTTAGATATAGAATGTATTTATGTTACAACATTGGCATTATATTATTGGTCACTTAAAACAATTTCATAATTAATACATCTTTATGGAATATATTTAGATTTAAATCTGCTGTTATTGTTTAGTCACTAAGTCATGTTTGACTCTTTGCCATCCCATGGACTGCACCCACCAGGTTTCTCTACCCATGGGATTTTCCAGGCAATAAAATTAGGGTGGGTTGCATTTCCCTGTCCAAGGGATCTTCCTGACCCAGGGATTGGACCTATATCTCCTACGCTGGCAGGCAGATTCTTTACCACTGAACCAACAGGGAAGTCCTATGTTAGATCTAGCATAGCCTAATTATTACTATTAATGTCAATAATTATTAAGAAGGCTGGTTGTGTTAGTTGGACACATTCAGTTAGATACACAGAACTCTCTTCATTTTGCATCCATGAAAATAATATTAAATTAAGTGATTCAAAAATATATATATATTTAATGAATTGAATATAAAAGAGTACACATCAGGGCAATTCTTACCTCAAAAACATGTGTTCAACTTCAAACGATCCACTATAGCATCCTAGGTTGATCAAAAGACTTATTCCATTGTATCTTTCATGTACTTCTAAAATTCAGTCTTGCCTTAGTGCTATTTTGTTATTATGTTAGTTGTCTGCTTTAATTTTGCTGACTAGATACCTGATAAAGTTCTATTTCTCTGAACTGATGCAGTGATTAAGTTCTTTCTCCAGTAACAGTTTTTCAAACATGTGAGGAAAACTAGAATCTGATGACCTACAATGAAACATGAGGAAGCATCCTGAGTTTTGCTCAGACATAAAGTATCAATGTAATTAGTACCTCATTAAAAAAAAATGCTCATCTGGAGATAACTGTCAAGACATTTGAGAATATGATTCATAAATGATGCATGCTAATCTGAATACAGAGTTCCAGAGAATAGCAAGAAGAGATAAGAAAGCCTTCTTCAGTGATCAGTGCAAAGAAATAGAGGAAAACAACAAAATGGGAAAGACTAGAAATCTCTTCAAGAAAATTAGAGATACCAAGGGAACATTTCATGCAAAGATGGGCTCAATAAAGGACAGAAATGGTATGGACCTAACAGAAGCAGAAGATATTAAGAAGAGGTGGCAAGAATACACAGAAGAACTGTAGAAAAAAAGATCTTCATGACCTAGATAATCATGACGGTGTGATCACTAATCTAGAGCGAGATATCCTGGAATGTGAAGTCAAATGGACCTTGGAAAGCATCATTATGAATAAAACTAGTGGAGGTGATGGAATTCCAGTTGAGCTGTTTTAAATCCTGAAAGATGATGCTGTGAAAGTGCTGCACTCAATATGCCAGCAAATTTGGAAACCTCAGTAGTGGCCACAGGACTGGAAAAGGTCAGTTTTCATTCCAATCCCAAATAAAGGCAATGCCAAAGAATGCTCAAACTACCACACAATTATACTCTGCTTCCATGCTAGTAAAGTAATGCTCAAAATTATCCAAGCCAGGCTTCAGCAATATGTGAACCATGAACTCCCTGATGTTCAAGCTGGTTTTAGAAAAGGCAGAGGAACCAGAGATCAAATTGCCAACCTCTGCTGGATCATGGAAAAAGCAAGAGAGTTACAGAAAAAACAAAAAAACAAAAAATACATCTATTTCTGCTTTATTGACTATGCCAAAAGCCTTTGACTGTGTGGATCACAATAAACTGTGGAAAATTCTGCAAGAGATGGGAATACCAGATCACCTGAGTTGCCTCTTGAGAAATCTGTAGGCAGGTCTGGAAGAAGCAGTTAGAACTGACCATGGAACAACAGATTGGTTCCAAATAGGAAAAGGAGTATGTTAAGGCTGTGATATTGTCACCTTGCTTATTTAACTTATATGCAGGGTACATCATGAGAAACACTGGACTGGAAGAAACACAAGCTGGAATCAAGATTGCTGGGAGAAATTTCAATAATCTCAGATATGCAGATGACACCACCCTTATACAGAATGTGAAGAGGAGCTAAAAAGCCTCCTGATGAAAGTGAAAGAGGAGAGTGAAAAAATTGGCTTAAAGCTCAACATTCAGTAAACGAAGATCATGACATCTGGTCCCATCACTTCATGGGAAAGAGATGGGGAAACAGTGGAAACAGTGTCAGACTTTATTTTTCTTTTGGCTCCAAAATCACTGCAGATGGTGATTGCAGCCATGAAATTAAAAGACACTTACTCCTTGGAAGAAAAGTTATGACCAACCTAGATAGTATATTCAAAAGCAGAGACATTACTTTGCCGACTAAGGTCTGTCTACTCAAGGCTATGGCTTTTCCTTTGGTCATGTATGGATGCGAGAGTTGGACTGTGAAGAAGGTTGAGCACCAAAGAATTGATGATTTTGAACTGTGGTGTTGGAGGAGACTCTTGAGAGTCCCTTGGGTGGCAAGGAGATCCAACTAGTCCATTTTGAAGGAGATCAGCCCTGGGATTTCTTTGGAAGGAATGATACTAAAGCTGAAATTCCAGTACTTTGGCCCCTCATGGGAAGAGTTGACTCATTGGAAAAGACTCTGATGCTGGGAGGGATTGGGGACAGGAGGAGAAGGGGTCGACAGAGGATGAGATGGCTGTATGGCATCACTGACTCAATGGATATGAGTCTGAGTGAACTCCTGGAGTTGGTGATGGACAGGGGAGGCCTGGTGTGCTGCGATTCATGGGGTCGCAAAAATTCAGAAACGACTGAGTGACTGAGCTGAACTGAAGAGGTGATAGAGCAAAGGTAAATAGAGAGCATGTGGATGATATGAGAATATAGCAAGAGACATAAATCGCAGCCATGAGGTGACAGGAGGCAGGAATCAGATGTCAGGATTACTTTATGTGATACTCAAGGATAGCAAAATAAATATTGAAAATGAGACTGTATTAAAAAAACATGAAAAAGAGAAAAATGCACATGAAAAAGAGAAAAAATGCAGTAAATAAAAGTAAGATTAGATCCTCAAATGAAAGATATAAAAAAATAACTTAAAAATACATAATCTTATGAAAGGGGAGGGAGTAGGAAAAAGAGGAAGAGGGGGTGGAACAGGAAGAGGCCGTGAAGGGAATAATAATAATTAAAAACAAAATGCATGGAATTATTTTGTCATCACACTATTTTAAAAACTTTATATGCATTTCCTTTTATAAATTGTCTATTAATATTGTTCCTTAGAAGTAAGGTTATGATCAACCTAGATAGTATATTGAGAAGCAGAGACATTGCTTTGCTGACTAAGGTCCGTCTAATCAAGGCTATGGTTTTTCCTGTGTCATGTGAGAGTTGGACTGTGAAGAAGGCTGAGCACTGAAGAATTGATGCTTTTGAACTGTGGTGTTGGAGAAGAGTCTTAAGAGTCACTTGGACTGCAAGGAGATCCAACCTGTCCATTCTGAAGAATATCAGCCCTGGGATTTCTTTGGAAGGAATGATGCTGAAGCTGAAACTCCAGTACTTTGGCCACCTCATGCGAAGAGCTGACTCATTGGAAAAGACTGTGATGCTGAGAGGAATTGGGGGCAGGAGGAGAAGGGGATGACCGAGGATGAGATGGCTGGATGGCAACTCGGACTCGATGGACGTGAGTCTGAGTGAACTCCGGGTGTTGGTGATGGGCAGGGAGGCCTGACGTGCTGTGATTCTTGGGGTCACAAAGATTCGGACACAACTGAGTGATTGAACTGAACTGAATATTATTGTAGTAGGTAGAAGAGAATATTGGTCCCCAAAATGTCCCCACTCTAATTCTAGGTATGTGAATTTATGTTATATTACATGGCAAAAGGGATTTACGGATATAATTGAGCTAGGGATCTTGAGATAGAAAGATTATGTTGGTTTATTTAAATGGACTCTATGGAGGTAGCCTCCAGAAGCTTGAAAAGACAAGAAGGGGTGCAGTTCTGCAGATGCTCAATGAGTTTTTATTTATTTGTTGTATTTTAAAAATTAGATTTCTAATTTTTTTAACTTTCCATATGCTGGGTCTGGTTTTGCAGTGTGTTTCTCTAGTTTTGGTGTGTGGGCTTCTCATTGCAGTGTTCTTTTGTGTGGGGCATGGGGTGTAGAGTTCAGACTCAGTAGTTGTGGTGCACAAGCTTAGTTGCCTTGAGATATGTGAAATCTTACCAGAGCAGTAACAAATCCACATCTCCTGCATTATAGCAGGTAGATTCTTAACTGCTAGACTACAGGGAAGTCCCTCAATGGGTTTTTAGTTCATTGAGATACATTTTGAATTTCTGACCTCCAAAACTATAAGGTAATAGATTTGTGTTGTTTTAAGCCATGAAGTTTGTGGGTTCAGTCCCTGGTCAGGGAACTAAAGTCCCTCAAGCTGTGCAGCTGTTTCAAAGGAAGAAAAGAATCCAGCAAGCTTGTAGTACCTTTATATAGTAGCCAAAGGAAACTAATAAAAATTCCACCAAGAAGATGGAATTGTATCTTCATTACAAACAATAAAATCTGCTCCTATCATTATATGATATTTAACCCAAGTAACTGCAGAATCATTGTTGAAATGCTGATGGTTCCTTCCTCTCCAACTTAATCTTGCACCACAACTTTAAGCCACCACTTCACTTTAGACATAGAAACAAAATAATTAAACAGAATGAATGTTCTAGATGAACATCTTGAGAAAACTGATAGCTTAACAATTTTTTTTTTTGCCTACTATGAGTTTGTGCATATTTATGCACAATTGTAGGCTTCCAAGCTGGCTCAGTTGGTAAAGAATCAACCTGCAATGCAGGAGATACAGGAGATGCAGATTTGATTCCTGGGTTGGGAAGATCTCCTGGAAGAGAGCATGACAACTCATTCCAATATTTTTTCCTAGAGAATCTTGTGGACAGAGGAGCTTACAGTCGCAAAGAATCAGACATGACTGAAGCAACTGAGTTTGCACACACACAAAATTGGAAATATAAGATTTGTTAACTTCATTAAACATTAAGGCCCTTGAATGGAAGTACCTCTATTGCCAGGGGACCTAAGATGGGAACCCAAAATCCAAGTTGGGGGAGGACACCAATCAAAGATGACCAAGGAGGCTTTAAACATCAGCCAACTGATAATTTCATTACTTTGCTCCTGCCTTTTTTCTATTAATTTCCTTCCTGAACTTCTAAACACTTCTGGTTTGACTCTGTCCAATTTAGTTGATTTTTGCTCAAATAAATTCTTAAAATGTTAAATATGACACAGATTCTTTTTAACTGGTTTCGATGTTTTAGTGAAGCTGTGCCCACAGGCTGTGCTCTCTGCAAGTGCTTGTCAGTATCTGTCTTCAGTGAGTGAGCGATAAGGCTAAGGGCCAAGTGGGTATGTACCCTGTACACATTAAAGGCTACAAGGGATTAGACTTGGCTATTTCCTTCTTCTATAAAAAGAAACTGGTAAGACAGTTTATTATGAAGGCCTCTCTTGTTTAGGAGAACAGAGTCCTATGGATACCTTTCAAATATTTAATTTCAACTTTTCCTACTGGGAGTTACAGTGGGATCCCCTTCTGGGGATCTTTCTGCACTTTTTACCCCAAGAACCTGGTGGGAGGGTGCTCCTGGTATTAAAACACGCAAAAGTGTGAAGGCCCTGAAGACCAAGTACTCTGGTGTTTTTAACTCTGAAGCTAATTCACAATGAAAGTTAAAGTGTTAGTTGCTCAGTCATGTCTGACTCTTTGTGTCCCCATGAACTATAGTCTGCCAGCTTCTCTGTTCATTGATTTTCCAGGCAAGAATACTGAAGTGGTCAGTCTTTCCCTTCTCCAAAGGATCTTCCCTACCAAGGGATCAAACTCAGGACTCCTGCATTGAAGGCAGATTCTTAACTGTGTGAGCCACCAGAGAAGCCCAGTTCACAATGAGCCTCTAGCAATTCCTCATTATATGAGAGCAAGTTCCCACCTAAGTGCCTCCATCAGCAGATACCTGCTCTCCACAAGCTGTGCTTCTCAGTACCCATCTTACTCTCTGGCTTTCAGAGCAGCAATTTAATTTGTGATCTCAATTCTGATAGTCTAAGAAGGGTTGTTGTTTTTCAGTTTGTACAGTCTTTTCCTAGTTCTGACAACTTCCAATCTCTTTTAGTTTGAACCAGAAAGTAGAAGTCTGTTGTGACTCTTCATGTGACCCGGCTTGATCATCTCCTTGATTTTGCATGGTCTTTTACACTTAATCTTAGAATCAAAAATTATCCAATATTTCTTTTAGTTCTTCTTAGGGGAAAAACTGTCTTGATCTTCTCTATTTTTATTCATTTCAAAAGAATACATTTGACCTACCATCAAATGTATTGTAGTTGGGGTAAACTGGGAAAAATAATTCAATGAAAGGTTTTTGCTCAGTGCTTCTCTCCCTATAAGTACTATGAAACTTTATTTTTATTGAATAAATTTTACATATAACATTGTGTAAGTTTAAGTTGTATACCGTGTTATTTTAATATGCTGTAATAGAGATTCTGATATCATAGCTATATCATATTACATCATATTATACAACTCTGCTGCTGTTGCTGCTACAATATTAGTGTCTATATTCATTAAACTGTGCATTTCCTCTCCGTGGCTTATTTAATGTTCATTACAAGTTTGTACTCTTAACCAACATTATCATATGTTGCTGTTCAGGTGTTGGGTGCATACATATCTATGGTTGTTATATCTTCTTGATATACTGATAACTTTATCACAATATAGTAGCCTGTCTCTTACTATTCTTTTTAGCTTAAAGTCCATACCTGCTCTTTTTGCTTTCCACTTGCTTGAAATATCTTTTTCCATCTTTTCACTTTGAATGTATGTGTGTTTTTAGAGTTGAGTCTCCTGTAGGCAGCATAGAGTTGGGTCTTATTTTCTTTTAATCTGTCCAGCCACTCTGTCCTTTTGATTGCTGTGTTCAATCCATTGATATTTACGGTAATTATTGACAGATGAGGAATTCTGCTGCCATTTTATTTTTTATTTTATCATTATTTTTCCCTCCTTTGTTTCTTTTTCCTTCTGTTTCTAACTATGTGACTTGGTAGTTTCTCTATGATGATTTGCTCAATCAAACTTTGTTAATGTTTCATATCTCTGCTTTTGATTTTTTTCTTTCTTATCACCATTCATTTTACATAAAATTTCATAGATGAACTTTGCTGATGGCAATTTATCTTCATCCACCTATAAACATTCCCTCATCTTACTCTTCCTTGTCTCAGATTATCTTTTTATGCTGTGATTTCATAACTAAGTTATAGTAGCTATAGTTATAGGTAACGATCTTGTCCCTTTAACCTTTTTGCTGTAGTTAGGAGTTTAACATGAAATTCTAAAAAAGAAATCAGTTCAGTTCAGTCGCTCACTTGTGTCTGACTCTTTGCAACCCCATGAATCGCAACACTCCAGGCCTCCCTGTCCATCACCAACTCCCAGAGTTCACTTAGACTCACATCCATCAACTCAGTGATGCCATCCAGCCATCTCATTCCCTTCTCCTCCTGCACCCAATCCCTCCCAGTATCAGAGTGTTTTCCAGTGTGTCAACTCTTTGCATGAGGTGGCCAAAGTACTGGAGTTTCAGCTTCAGCATTATTCCCTCCAAAGAAATCCCAGGGCTGATCTCATTCAGAATGGACTGGTTGGAGTTACAGCTTTCCTACTTATCACCTTAATCAGAGTTTTGTTTCTTCTTGGAGTTCCTTTCAACAGTCCTAAGGCAAGGCTAGTGGGGATGAACTTCCTCAGCATTTATTTGTCTGGGAAATCTTGTATATCTCTGCCATGTCTGAAGGACAACTTTGCTGGATAGAGTATTTTTGGTTGATGGTTTTTATTTTTTAATACTTTGAATATGTCCTTATTCTCTCCTAACTTCTAGAGTTTTGGCTGGAAATTTGCTGATAGTCTAATGAAGGTTTTCTGTAGATTACCATCTTTTCTCCCTGAAATTCAAAAGGGAAGCTTACATCTTTATCATTGACTTTCAACAGTTTTAACATAATGTGTCTTGAAGAAGGTCTTTTGCATTGAAATAATAAGGTTTTTGATTTGCTTCATGGGCATATATATGCCCAGGAAGTTTCTTCTCCTGGTTTGGGAAATTCTCAGTCATTATTTCTTTAAACGTACTATTTGTTCCCTTGTCACTCTCTTCTCCTTTTGGAATATCCACTACTTTTATTTTGGCTTTTCTAATGGAATTAGTTTAGTAGAATTTCTTCACTTTAAAAAAAGAGAAATCTTAGTTCACTCTCCTCTTCTATCTGAACATTCCTAGATTCTATCTTCCAACTTGCTAAATATCTCTTCCATCTGATCTGATTGTTTCCAGTGTGATCTAAGGTATTCTTCATCTCATTTATTGAGTTCTTCAGCCTGCAATGTGGGAGACCTGGGTTCATTCCCTGGGTTGGGAAGATCCCCTGGAAAAGAGAAAGGCTACCCATCCAGTATTCTGGCCTGGAGAATTTCACGGTGTTGCAAAGAGTCAGACACGACTGCACAGCTTTCACTCACACTTTCAGCTCCAGAATCTGTTTGGTTCTTTTTTGAGATTTTTAATTGCTTTGGTAAAATACTCTTTCTCTTTGTTAATTTTATTCCTGAGAGCATTGTATTTCTTTTATGAGTTCTGCTGTAGTTTACTGAATTTTATGATAACAGTTCTTTTGAAATCTTTATGTTAGATCACGCTATTCCATGTCTTTGTGTTTGCTTGCTGGAAAATTGTCATTTCCTTTGTGTGATATCATATTACCATAATTTTTCATGTGTTTGATGATTTGTTCCTATGCCTCTTCATTTGATGTAGTGAAAGCCTTTCTTATTTAGGTAAAGCTTTGTTTATTCCGATTTTAACAGGATGGTAGTTGGGTGCCTTCCATTTGTTTTTTAGAAGACTACATTATATACAAGTTTCTTTTTATTCCTTTTATAGGGGCTGAAGAAGCTAAGATCAGACATGGTAAGAAGAAAGGTTAGTGGCACAGTGAGGGGAGGTGTACACTTAGCATTTAGAGCTTTGAGGGAGGCATCCATGACTGATAAGTGATCTTTGGATATGGAGTCCCAGAGGTCTAGGTCAGAATCCAGGAGACCACAGGAGAATTTCCCTTCAGAGCTGTATGCCAGTCTCTTTCCCTTTCCTCCCCCATCACCAAGTCTCTCTTCAGATAGCAGGTCTCTCTAGCTGCAGGACATGTGGCAGGACATGTCCCACTCACCACCTTCATCACCACTTGCTCTGCCAGGAAAGTAGTGCTGTCTCACATGGTGTCTGACCCGGTACCGCTTCTGCTGTCACTCCCTTACTCTGCAGCCTCCAGGGTCCAATCTACCCACTTCTGTGGGTACTGATGGATGTATCTCTTGGGTGATCTGGGAGGCTGTATTGAGATGCTTTTTTCAGTTATCAATGTGCACTTAGTTGTAAGTGGAAGAAGAGAGAAAAAAAGAACAACTACATCATCATTTTATTGAAGTTAGTATTTGAAGATCATATTATGGTATGAAGGTTGTTTAGTGCTATAAGGTGTCATTTCTTCTAAGACTTTTCAGGGCATAGAGCTAAATAAATGTATTGCTTTGGAAATGAAAATAAAGTTTAGCTTGTATCAATATTTTGACCAAGATTACAAGAAATTTACTTAATTGCTTTGAATTTATCTTTTTAATACAATTTATATTTTAACAACTTTTCTCTTGCCTTTAAAAATCTTTGTTCTTCATGATATTAAAATATCTCTTGTCAATTCCACATGCATATTTAATAGTTAAAAATAACAAATGCAATGTTACTACTCACAACTCTAGTCAAATACCAGCTCAGATCTCTTTCACTTATTTCTGTCACTGCCCACCATGAGTAGGTAAACAGTAAATTTGAACCAAGAATAAGCTGTTATGGCAATAATGCCCTGTCATGAGGCTGGGTAATTTTTCATAGATGAACAACGCAGCTGGGAATAGACACTATGTTAAAAACAACATTATTCCTACTAGAACCATCTCAAGACAAAATTACAAAAAGGGGCATAAAGAATACAAATGCTGTCTTGTCATTAAACCTCTAATAGAATGTTACACAAGTCTCACATACTATATGCGGTAATTAAAATCAAGTCAGGGAAATCCCAACATTTTACGTGCCCATCACTTCACAGACATGGAAGTCTTTAATCTGCTTTCCAAGGGCTGGTCCATCTGTCTCTTTCATTATTAGGACATGTACTCTCAGCTTTTCTCTTGCTCAGTTAGCTAGTATTATATTTCTAATCCTTTCTTTTCTACCTCAGCACACCAACTGTGTGTTCTTATCCTTCATTTATTTTCAAATTGCTGACATTTAGTACACCATTTAAAAAACAATTGGAATTTGAAACAATAAATAAGACAACAAACATAAAGTAAAAACTTTAGCAACTTCCATTTTTTCAGCAATACTTCCTATGATCGTTTCCTATTTCTTTTTCCGTGTTAAGAAATTGATGACTTTCTGAAATGGACTTAGAAGAAGATATTTACATATCTTTTTTGTAGATGGATGAAACTTTTAAAATTATGTAGTTATTCTTGAGCATAGGTCAACTTCCCATGTATAAAATGGTATAAATGAAAGAGTCAAATATCAGTGATTACATTTATGGTCTCCAGAATAAAATACAGTAGTGAAATATTGAGACTAATATGTGCAAAAGTCTGAGGGAAGAGATTATATGTCTATATAATCTATATGATGATTAATCTATATTAAACATAAAAAATATAAGCAATATTTCAAAGAATAAACAAGATCTCTGAAGTAAGTGACAATGTGAAGATAGATATTTCACTTTGAAAGAATCAGCTGTTGATACTAATAGGGCAAAAAGAAAACAAATCCTCCTCATCTCTGGTGACTAGGAGTCTCACCAACAACTGTATTGATGAACTTTTGAGAGTTTCAATGTCAACAGCACCAAACAGATGGTGAGTAGGAGAGGATGGTGAGTAGGAGAGGTAGGCTGGCAGTCTTCCTCTTGAAGAAGCAAGTGATTATAGTAAAAGAGTAGAGGCATATTTCACAGTGTCCCTTAATTTATAGAATAAGATTCAGATAAGAATACACACAGATCTCATTTTAGATCACCAAAGCCACAGCTCTGGAAGCAGAAGCCTAAGAGAAACAAGCATTAAGCTCAGATATTACTGCAGAAGGAATCACTAGACTCTCTTCTGGAGTCATAGCAAGGACCTAGTATATGTGTGTGTGTGTGTGTGTGTGTGTGTGTGTGTGTATAACATGATGGCACAGTTCTCTATTTAATTCCTGGGAAGAGTAACTGCAGACCCCTAATGAATCTAATAAAAGTCCAGTTGAGTAATAGATAGCCAACAATCATAAAGCATGATAAGGACAAGAGAAAAATGACAACAGGGAGTCCAAACACATTAGTGAAAATAAGCAAAGGAAAGTGATTAAATTTCCCTATTATAAAGGACCATAATATTATAAGAAAACACAGGATAATATAGAGGGACTGCTTATTTTAGATACATCAAAACTCAGAAGTCATAAGAAAATTGGCATTTCAATAGGAAGATATATATATATATATATAAATAATAAATCAAAAAGTTGTTACAGAGTAGAAGAAATTGTAGCTTATTTTAAACAAGGTTAACATTGCAGAATGTATTGAGAACTTCTGTGGATTAGTAAGACAAAACAAAATAAGCCAATATCATTGTTATATAAATAAATCATGATGCATATAATTAGAAATACAAGGAGTAATATTTACATGAATAAATATTCAGTCTTACTGGTGATAGAATTACTAATTTTAGGTTGCTACTTTATAGAAATATTATGCATAGATATTTTATTGGAAGTATGAATTAGAATCTTCCTTTATGGATTTACTGTGATAGTAAAAAAATAGAATAACTTTTATAAATATTAATAGGAAAATTGTTAATAAAGCTTTAGTATGTCTGTATTGGAGGACATCACAATTTAAGAGCAACATATAGCAACATATAACATGAAAGGAGCCCTTGCTGCTACTACAGCTAAGTCACTTCAGTCGTGTCCAACTCTGTGTGACCCCATAGACGGCACCCCACCAGGCTCCCCGTCCCTGGGATTCTGCAGGCAAGGACATTGAAGTAGGTTGCCATTTCCTTCTCCTGATGTCTATATATGAAGATATATATTTAAGTATATTTTATTTATTTTTAAATTAAATGTATAGGTAAGGGAAAGGAACCTTTACCTATATTTTTAATTGGAAAAAAAATTAAAGAAAATATATTTTAAAATATATCTTCATATATAGACATATATGTGTGTAAATATGCAGCAAATAAATATATAGTGAAGAAGGAATCTCTAAGCAATACATACAGTCTCTGAATGGTGATCCCTTCACAGAAGAGAAATCCTTTTGGATATTTGAAGAGAATCTTTCTGTTTGTTCTATATTTTTAAAAATATTGTTAATCTTTCTACAAAATCATTAATGGTTTACTTGCATAACATTGCAAAATACATAAGTTAAAAATTTAAAATATACGAAGAATTTCAGGGAAAAATAATGGTTATGAAATTCTTAACACTATTTTCATAAATTCTTTATTGCCAAATTCAGACTTAAATTGAAGAAAATGGGGAAAATCACGAGACCATTCAGGTCTAAATCAAATCAAATACAATGGAAGTGAGAAATAGATTTAAGGGATTAGATCTTATAGAGAGAGTGCCTGATGAACTATGGATGGAAGTTCATGACACTGTACAGGAGACAGGGATCAAGACCATCTCCATGGAAAAGAAATGTACAAAAGCAAAATGGCTGCTTGAGGAAGCCTTACAAAGAGCTGTGAAAAGAAGAGAAGCAAAAGCAAAGAAGAAAAGAAAAGATATTCCTATCTGAATGCAGAGTTCCAAAGAATAGCAAGGAGAGATTTTTAAAAAGTCTTCCTCAGCCATCAATACAAAGAAATAGAGGAAAACAACAGAATGGGAAAGATTAGATTTCTCTTCAAGAAAATTAGAGATACTAAGGGAACATTTCATGCAAAGATGGGCTCAACAAAGGACAGAAAAGGTATGGACATAAAAGAAGTATAAGAGATTAAGAAGAGGTGGCAAGGATACACAGAAGAACTGTACAAAAAAGATCTCCACAACCCAGATAATCATGATGGTATGATCACAGCCAGACATTGTGGAATGTGAAGTCTAAGTGGGCCTTAGAAAGCATCACTACGAATAAAGTTAGTGGAGGTGATGGCATTCCAGTTAAACTATTTCAAAATCTGAAAGTTGATGCTGTGAAAGTGCTGCACTCAATATACCAGCAAATTCGGAAAACTCAACAGTGGCTGCAAGACTGGAAAGGGTTAGTTTTCATTCCAATCCTAAATAAAGGCAATGCCAAAGAATGCTCAAATTACCACACAATTGCACTCTGCTCCCATGCTAGTACAGTAATGCTCAAAATTATCCAAGCCAGGCTTCAGCAATATGTGAACCATGAACTCCCTGATGTCAAGCTGGTTTTAGAAAAGGCAGAGGAACCAGAGGTCAAATTGTCAACATCCACTGGATCACTGGAAACGCAAAAGGGTTCCAGAAAAACATTTATTTTAATTTATTGACTATGCCAAAGTCTTTGACTGTGTGGATCACAATAAACTGTGGAAAATTCTGAAAGAGACAGGAATACCAGACCATCTGACTCTTGAGAAATCTGTAGGCAGGTCTGGAAGAAGCAGTTAGAATTGGCCATGGAACAACACATTGGTTTCAAATAGGAAAAGTACATCAAAGCTGTATATTGTCACCCTGCTTATTTAACTTATATGCAGAGTACCTCATGAGAAATGCTGGGCTGGGAGCACAAGCTGGAATCAAGACTGCCGGGAGATATATCAATAATCTCAGATATGCAGATGACACCACTCTTATGGCAGAAAGTGAAAAGGAACTAAAATGCCTCTTGATAAAAGTGAAGGACGAGAGTGAAAAGTTGGCTTAAAGCTCAACATTCAGAAAACGAAGATCATGGCGTCCCGTCCCATGACTTCATGCCAAATAGGTGGGGAAACGATGGAAACAGTGTCAGACTTTATTTTTGGGGGCTCCAAAATCACTGCAGGTGGTGCCTGCAGCCATGACATTAAAAGATGCTTACTCCTTGGAAGGAAAGTTATGACCAACCTAGACAGCCTATTTGAAAACAGAGACATTACTTTGCCAACAAAGGTCCGTCTAGTCAAGGCTATAGTCTTTCCATTGGTTATGTATGGATGTGAGAGTTGGACAGTGAAGAAAGCTGAGCACTGAAGAACTGATGCTTTTGACCTTTGGTGTTGGAGAAGACTCTTGAGAGTCCCTTGGACTGCAAAGAGATCCAACCAGTCCATCCTAAAGGAGGTCAGTCCTGGGTGTTCATTTGAAAGAGTGGTGCTGAAGCTGAGACTCCAATACATTGGCTACCTCATGGGAAGAGGTGACTCACTGGAAAAGACTCTGATGCTTAGAGGGATTGGGGGCAGGAGGAGAAGGGGACGACAGAGGATGAGATGGCTGGATGGCATAACCGACTCAGTGGACATGGGTTTGGGTAGACTCTGGAAGTTGGTGATGCACAGGGAGGCCTGGTGTGCTGCAATTCATGGTGAGAGGGTAACAGGCAGGAAGACCATGGGTCTCCAAATGGAGGAAATACTCTGCAAATGTCAGACATTTTTTCTCTCTTAAGTGGCAGGAGGAAAAAAATTAGCTATATTTTTTTCTTTTCTATACAAAACTAAAAGGAGGTTTCTCTTAAAATACTGTGTTGCCGTAATGATACAGGGTTTCACCTGAAGTTAACTAACCTGAAGTTAACAATTCTCAAACTTTGAGATAATCAATGTTTGTCTTAAGTTAATGTACTATGCATTTACCCCAGACTCTCTCTTCAAGTCAGTTCCACCTAACGGCTCATAACCTACTTGACAAACCAGTATGTTATACTCAGATATTGTTCCCCTAATCTATATAAGTGAAACTATTTGTGTGGTAATCTGCCCTTCTATAAGATGTCTGGTGTCAAGATTATCCCAAAATGTGTCTTATGGGTGAGGCGCCTGGTGCCATTCTGAGTTTTAAGAGATTCCTTTCTTTCATTAACAGACTGCTATATAACATATATATAACATGTAGACTATATAACATGTAGCTGAAGACTAGCAGGAGGATACTCTTTCTGCCCCCTTCTGATGCTTATGTCAGAATCTTTATCTCCTTTATACTTTAATAAAACTTTATTACACAAAAACTCTGAGTTTTCAAGCCTCATCTCTGGTCCTGGACTGAATTCTTCTCTTCCAGAGGCCAAGAATTCCAGCGTCTTTTCGTTAAGAAACAATCTTTCAATGACGTCACAAAGAGTTGGACACGACTGAGCAACTGAAATGAACTGAGTTTTATTCCTTGACAAGTTGATCAGGCAGTAATGAACAGTAAACTTGAGTGATTAACATAATAATTAGGAGGATGGAGGGAGGCGGGAAACAAGAAATAAATTAAAGCAGTTGTTAAGAGGATGGATCACACAAACAGACTGCATGAGTACAAATGGTACTTTGTCACTTACTACCTGTGTGACCTTGAGCAGGTGCCAGATCATGTTGGTGCCTGTTTTCTGGAATTTTAAATGAAATGATAAAAGATAGATAACTTATGAAATGTTATGTAAATGAAATGAATTAATGAGAGTAATATTCTGATATAAATGCATGCGCATATATATATCATATAGAAGATGAAAGTTTGTTATTTGATAGCTTATAGTGTTATTTATGTCTCTTTTTGTTTTAAAAAATTGTAGGTGTTAAAAAGTTTTTTTCAGTCAGTCAGTCAGTCAGTTCAGTCGCGCAGTCATGTCCGACTCTTTGCGACCCCATGAATCGCAGTACGCCAGGCTTCCCTGTCCATCACCAACTCCTGGAGTTCACTCAGACTCACGTCCATCGAGTCAGTGATGCCATCCAGCCATCTCACCCTCTGTCGTCTCCTTCTCCTCCTGCCCCCAATCCCTCCCAGCATCACAGTCTTTTCCAATGAGTCAACTCTTCTCATGAAGTGGCCAAAGTACTGGAGTTTCACTTTGATGATCATTCCCTCCAAAGAAATCCCAGAGCTGATCTCCTTCAGAATGGACTGGTTGGATCTCCTTGCAGTCCAAGGAGCTCTCAAGAGTCATCTCCAACACCACAATTCAAATACATCAATTCTTAGGCACTCAGCTTTCTTCACAGTGCAACTGTCACATCCATACATGACCAATGGAAAAGCCATAACCTTGACAAGATGGATCTTTGTTGACAAAGTAATGTCTCTGCTTTTCAATGTGCTATCTATGTTGGTCATGACTTTCTTTCTAAGGAGTGTCTTTTAATTTCATGGCTGCATTCACCATCTGCAGTGATTTTGGAGCCAAAAATAAAAATAAAAAAATAAAAGTCTGACACTGTTTCCACTGTTTCCCAGTCTATTTCCTATGAAGTGATGGGACCAGATGCCATGATCTTCGTTTTCTGAATGTTGAACTTTAAGCCAACTTTTTCATTTTCCACTTTCACTTTCATCAAGAGGCTTTTTAGCTCCTCTTCACTTTCTGCCATAAGGTTGGTGTCATCTGCATATCTGAGGTTATTGATATTTCTCCTGGCAATGGAATCACCAGCTTGTGCTTCTTCCAGCCCATTGTTTCTCATGATGTACTCTGCATATAAATTGAATAAGCATGGTGACAAAATACAGCCTTGAAGTACTCCTTTTCCTATTTGGAACCAGTCTGTTGTTCCACGTCCAGGTCTAACTGCTGCTTCCTGAACAGCGTTTTATTTTGTATTGGAGTATAATTGTTTTACAATGTTTAATTTTAAGTATACAGTGAAGTGATTCATTTATTCATATACCTATTTGTGTTTTTATTTTAATGGGCATTCTGTATTCATTTATCTCATGCAAAATATACTCATTCTAAAGTTACAGTGCTTCATAAAATTAATTTCATCGAAAATGCATTTATGTTTTTGTGATTCATCCTATTGGTTGCCTTTCTTAGTTTCTCAAATATATTTTATTGTGTCTTATAGACCTATTTTGGATATATGTTTAGAAAATGTCTTTCATTTCATTTTTTTTTAAATAATTGAAGGAAAGCTGACTACAATGCTGTGTTAGTTTCTGGTGTACAAGAAAGTGACTCAGTTTTATATCTATATTTGTTTCATATTTTTTCATTATGATTTATCAGAAGATACTGAATCTAATTACCTGTGCTATACAGTAGGAAGCTATTGTTTATCTACTTTATATATGGTGGTTTACATGGAAGAACAGACTGGTTCCAAATAGGAATTTAACTTATATGCAGAGTACATTATGAGGAACGCTGGACTGGAAGAAACACAAGCTGGAATTAAGACTGCTGGGAGAAATATCAATAACCTCACATATGCAGATGACACCACCCTTATGGCAGAAGTGAAGAGGAACTAAAAAGCCTCTTGATGAAAGTGAAAGTGGAGAGTGAAAAAGTTGGCTTAAAGCTCAACATTCAGAAAATGGAGATCATGGCATCTGGTCCCATCACTTCATGGAAAATAGATGGGGAAACAGTGTCAGATTTTATTTTTGGGCTCCAAAATCACTGCAGATGGTGACTGCAGCCATGAAATTAAAAGACACTTACTCCTTGGAAGAAAAGTTATGACCAACCTAGATAGCATATTGAAGAGCAGAGACATTACTTTGCCAACAAAGATCCGTCTAGTCAAGTCTATGTTTTTTTCCAGTAGTCATGTATGGATGTGAAGAAAGCTGAGCGCCAAAGAATTGATGTGTTTGAACTGTGGTCTTGGAGAAGACTCTTGAGAGTCCCTTGGATGGCAAGGAGATCAAACCAATCCATCCTAAAGGAGACCAGCCCTGGAATTTCTTTGGAGGGAATGATGCTAAAGCTGAAACTCCAGTACTTTGGCCACCTCATGGGAAGAGTTGACTCATTGGCAAATACTCTGCTGCTGGGAGGGATTAGGGGCAGGAGGAGAAGGGGATGACAGAGAATGAGATAGCTGGGCGGCATCACGGACTCGATGGACATGAGTCTGAGTGCACTCTGGGAGTTGATGATGGACAGGAAGGTCTGGCGTGCTGCGATTCATGGGGTTGCAAAGAGTCAGACATGACTGAGAGACTGAACTGAACTGAACTGAATGAAAATTCCTAATTTATCCCCACAATCTTTTTCTCTTTGGTAACCATAAGTTTGTTTCTATGCTTGTGAGTCTGTTTCTGTTTGTAAATAAGTTCATTTGTATCATATTTTAGGTTTCACAGATAACTAATATCATATGATATTTGTGTTTCTCTGTCTGACTTTCTTCACTTTGCATGATAATTTAAGTCCATCCATGCATCCATGTTGCTGGAAATGTCATTATTTTCTTCTTTTTCACAGTTGAGTAATTTTCTACTGTATGTATATATGTCACAGTTTCTTTATCCATTCATCTGTTGATGGATATTTAAGCTTTTATGTCTTGACTATTGTAAACAATGCTGCAATGAACACAGAGTGCATGTATCCTTTTGGACTATGTTTTTCTCTGGATATACATCCAGGAGTGAAGTTGCAAGATCATATGACAACTCTACTTATTTTTTTTTTAAGAAGCCTCCATACTGTTCTCCATAGATGTTGCAACCAATTTACATTTCCATCTGCAGTGTAGGAAGGTTTCCTTTTTTCACACCCTCTCTAGCATTTATTATTCATAGAAAATATATTTAATTTCTTCTCTTTGTTTTGGTTCACTGCATTCTTCTCTCTCCCTAACTATGAGTTCACAGCCTCTTCTACCAGGTCCCACCCTAACTGTGTCTGTGTCTGATTGCCCTGTACAGATCCAACCCTGGAGCCAGCTGGTGACTCCAGTAAATTCTTCTTGAGAAAATACCCTCTTCCTTAGACACAGTTTCTATAATCTTTACCTCCTGGTGCAGATGGGTATAGAACTTTTTCTCTCTGAGAGCAGGCAAGGAGGAAGCAAGGAGAACACCCCAAGCTTTGGTTTCAGGTTGTACCCTAGTGTTTTCTCCATCCCACATAGATAGCTTTGGCTCTCTGAACTGAGAAACCAGAAGGCTCACAAATTTACATGAGGTTTAAATTCTGTTCTGTTCTTGACCATGCACATTTTTTTTTGTCCTATTACTATTATTTTGTTGTTTGAAGTACAAGCTATGTCCAAGGTGTGATCACTCTCAACTTTATTGACTTATCCATTTTAGTCTGATTTCTACATGCACATCAAAGTCCTAGCAAGAACTTTGCAAGAATATGATGGGTCACTTAACTGGGGTACTTTCAGTCCTCACCTTACATAGCACTATTTGAAATAGATAAATTAGTCCCTCCTTCTTGAAGTTATTTTCCCTTGGTTTATGTGATATAATATTCTGATTTTCAGCTTACCTTTCTGGTTAGGAATTTTTAGTTGTATTTACCCATTATTTTTATTTACCTGTCTTCTAAAACCAAATTACTTAGCACTAAGTACTGTGACATATTTTCCTGTCTCTCGTGGTCTATCATGAGTGTAGCATGGTGGTTATGAATGCAGAATCTTCAGGAAGAATGCAAAGGTTTTGAATTCATTTACAGGTTTTGTGATCTTTGTTTGGCAGGTGCTTAACTTCCTGTGTCCCAGATTCATCACCTGTAAAAGGTAGTTGATAATATTTAGGTTAAATTGTGTTTTGACTATTAATTGAGATAACACATCCAAAACACTTAACACTGTGGTTTAGTACTCAATGCATCTTAGAAATTAGTTCTATTATCCTGTGCTATCTATATAGCACATGCGTGAGGGATTGGGGACTCAATTTTAAACATCACATGTTTGAAGTACATATTACAGAACCAATTGCATATGTCCACTTGGAAGGGAGATAGAGGGAATTATAAATCTGGATGTATTATAATATATAATTTATTCTATCCCACTTGCAACTTGACGTATGCAACTGGTTCTGTAATATGTACCTCAAACATATGGTGACAAGAATTGAGCCCCCAATCTCTAATTGTGTGCTCTCCATAGCTTTTCTACATTTTAGTAAAGGGTTACCAGTTTTAAAATTAAAAGAGGAACTTTCCTAATGGTCCAGAGTTTAAGAATCTGCCTGTCAATGCAGGGGACACGGGTTCCATTCCTGGTCTGGGAATGTTCCACATGCCTCAAGGCAACTAAGCTCATGCACCTACTGAGACTGCATGCCCTATAGTCAATGCTCCATAACAAGGGAAGCCACAGCAATGAGAAGCCTGTGCACACAACTAAAGACTAGTCCATGTGGCAGGGAAAAGCCAGTTATGACTCCATGTTGGAACTATTTCTTTGACTTGGTTTCCATTTCTTTTGTTATTTAATCATTCACAATGGCCTGCCTCAGAAAACCCTGCCCATATGATTGCCTATTGAAATACCTTTAAGACTTTGTCCACCTGTGGATGACAGGAAGGAATAAATTAATAAATGTCCTATCTGAAGCTGCCATTCCAGGAGATATTTGGAAGATTAATGGCCTTTTAACTTCATTTTCTCACCTCCACTCATCTCTGTTCTGTAAAACAATATGGCATCCTGATCCTCATAAAATAATTATTTTGAGACATTAGTCTACTGTCTTCTTGGTCAGCTAGCTTTCCAAATAAAGTCATATTCCTTGCCTCAACAGCTTGTCTCTCAGTTAATTGGCTTTTCCTGTGGCAAGCAAAGAGAGCTTGGATTCAGTAATATTCTCACTTGCCACACTAGAGAAATTGTGTGCACCCATAAATTAAAAAAACAAAAATCCAAGAGAGAGATTCTTCAGTTTATCCTTAATCTCTAGTATAGACTATCACCAAGTTTTGTCAGGTTTATTTGCATGGTTCTAAGGAATCAAGATTGTTGGGAAAAATATCAATAACCTCAGATATGCAGATGACACGACCCTTATGGCAAAAAGTGAAGAGGAACGAAAAAGCCTCTTGATGAAAGTGAAAGTGGAGAGTGAAAAAGTTGGCTTAAAGCTCAGCATTCAGAAAACAAAGATCATGGCATCTGGTCCCATCACTTCATGGGAAATAGATGGGGAAACAGTGTCAAATTTTATTTTTGGGGGCTCCAAAAATCACTGTGAATGGTGACTGCAGCCATGAAATTAAAAGACACTTACTGCTTGGAAGAAAAGTTATGACCAATGTAGACAGCATATTGAAAAGCAGAGACATTACTTTGCCAACAAAGGTCCGTCTAGCCAAGGCTGTGGTTTTTCCAGTGGTCATGTTTGGATGTGAGAGTTGGACTGTGAAGAAAGCTGAGCTCTGAAGAATTGATGCTTTTGAACTGTGGTGTTGGAGAAGACTCTTGGGAGTCCCTTGGACTACAGGAGATCCAACCAGTCCATTCTGAAGGAGATCAGCTCTGGGATTTCTTTGGAGGGAATGATGCTGAAGCTGAAATTCCAATACTTTGGCCACCTCATGTGAAGAGTTGACTCATTGGCAAAGATTCTGCTGCTGAGAGGGATTGCGGGCAGGAGGAGAAGGGGACGACAGAGGATGAGATGGCTGGATGGCATCACAGACTCGATGGATGTCAGTTTGAGTGAACTCCGGGAATTGATGATGGACACGGAGGCCCGGTGTGCTGTGATTCGTAGGGTCAGAGTTGGACACGACTGAGCGACTGAACTGAACTGAACTGAGTGAAGTCATTTTACATCTGCAGCTTCAGTTAGCATTTCCCCCCCCTTAAAGACCCTGACAATGACAAAGTTGCATCTTACCTCCTATTCATTCTCCACACAGAAGTTAGAAAGACCATTTTATAAGGAAATGAGTAGAAATGAAAGGTGATATATGCATTGGTTTAGCATATACTATGATTCCTTAGTGGCTCAGATGACACAGAATCCTGCAATGCAGGAGATCTGGGTTCGAACCAGGGAATCAGGAAGATTCCCTGGAGAAAGGAATAGCCACCCACTCAAGTATTCTTGGAAAATTCCAAGCCTGGAGAATTATATGGACAGAGGAGCCTGGTGGGCTACAGTCCATGAGGTCAACCCGCAAAGAGTCAGATGTGACTAAGTAAATTTCACTCTCACTTCATTTCCAACATGCACTATTCTAGAAGTAATGGTATGGACCTAACAGAAGCAGACAATATTAATAACATGGCAAGAATGCACAGAAGAACTATTCAAAAAGATCTTAATGACCCAGAAAACTGTGATGGTGTGATCACTCACCTAGAGCCAGACATCCTGGAGGGTGCAGTTAAGTGGATGAAACTGAAGCCTATTATACAAAGTGAAGTAAGCCAGAAAGAAAAATATCAATACAGTATACTAATGCATCTGTATGGAATTTAGAAAGATGGCAATGATAACCCCGTATGTGAGATAGCAAAAGAGACACAGATGTATAGAACAGTCTTTTGGACTCTGAGAGAGGGCGAGGGTGGGATAATATGGAGAATGGCATTGAAACATGTAAATTATCATATGTGAAATGAATCACCAGTCCAGGTTCAAGGCATGAGACAGGGTGCTCAGGGCTGCTGCACTGGGATGACTCAAAGGGATAGGATGGGGAAGGAGTTGGGAGAGGGGGTTCAGGATAGGGAATACATGTACACCCATCATGGCAGATTCATGTCAGTGTATGACAAAAACCAATAGAATATTGTAAAGTAAATAAATAAAGAAAACTGGAAAAAATAAATATCAAATTCATATATATATATATATATATATATATATATATATATAACCACTATTAAAAAAGAAAAGAAGGTGAAAGAGGAGAGTGAAAAAGCTGGCTTCAAACTGAACATTCCAAAAATAATCAAGTCATCCAGTTCCATCACTTCAAGGCAAATAAATGGGGAAACAATGAAATCAGTGACAGACTTTCTTTTCTTGGGTTTCAAAATCACTGAGACATTTCTTTGGCAATAAGGGTCTGTCTAGTCAAAACTATGGTTTTTCCAGTCATCATGTATGAATGTGAGAGTTGGACCATAAAGAAAGCTGAGCACTGAACAATTGATGCTTTTAAACTGTGGTGTTGGAGATGATTCTTGAGAGTTCTTTAGACTGCAAGGAGATCAAATCTGTCAATCCTAAAGGAAATCAGTTCTAAATATTCATTGGAAGGACTGATGCTGAAGCTGAAGTTCCAGCATTTTGGCCACCTGATGCAAAGAGCTGACTCATTGGAAAAGACTGTAATTCTGGGAAAGAGGGAAGGCAGGAGGAGAAGGGAATTACAGAAAATGAGGTGGTTGGATGGCATCAACAACTCAATGGACACGAGTTTGAACAAGCGGAGTTGGTGATGGACAGGGAAGCCTGATGTGGTGAAGTGTATGGGGTTGGAAAGAGTAAGACACAATTGAGCAACAGAACTGACTGATTCCAGAAGTGATTTTCCTTTAACTGTTTTTGAGACTTCAATGTAAATAAACAGAATCGTGTGTGTACAAAACATTCCTTCAAAATCACATCCAAAATGAATTTTCATTAGTTTAAAGAGAATAACCTGAAATTAGGGAACATTATTTTCAGATAAATAACAACTGTAATGAAGTCATTTTTAAATATATGCTGGGTGCAAGGGCAAACAAATATATATTGGATTAAAAAACTTGTCTGTAAAAGTAACCTATAAAATTAAAGAAGTTAATATAGGAATAGACAAGTCATTGGCAAGGTACAAAATCTCCACAATAGCCATAGTAGATGTTCCAGGGATATAAAGATAATAATCCAGTTGAAGTTAATCAGAAATTGAGGAAATAAGAGAAGAGAACAACACTAAGAAATTAGCATGATTCTGAAAGTTTATGGAAATCCTTAGTCTGTTAAAGAGACAGGGACCTGGATACATATCTACATATCTCGGTACTTTGATGAAGGGATTTAGGAGAAACTGATAAGGAAATTATCATTCAAAATGTATGCCTTAGCTAAAACAGTAAGAAAGTGATAAATATGAGATACAAATTATGTGATAATATACTGTAAAAAAAAGTATGTGATGCTAAGAATCAGAATTCCATGAAACAAAGCATCCATGAAAAAAATTGTTTCATCTATTCTGAGAACTTAGTGATAATGACATCAAAGGTAAGACTACAAGGAAAAAAAAAAGTTTCAGACATAATGCAGCATTGCAGGGCCACTAAAAAGTTTTAAAAACCCATACTTATTGTTCCAGCATGATGAGTGTGAACATATTTTCATGGAGAAAAGGTAATACAATGTAATAGATAAACAATTTTGGAGGACTAAATTTTAAAATGTACACTTAAAAAGACTAGAAATCTGTCTTTAATTTTAGATAATAGGATTCTGAACAATACTATTAAATGTGAAACTTTTACATATGTTTTCACTCTATTTCCAGAATCCTCACAGTTAGTCACTTTTACGATTGCATCTAAAACTTGAACATACATATGTGTGTAAAATTAAAATAACACTTTTCTCTGTGCAAAAGTGTTCAGTTATGCAATAAATCTAAAATATAGCCTAGAACTCATTTATTTTCTGTGTATAGCCTAATGGGAAATAGGAACTAAAGAGCAAAGGATGCATGTTCTCCACACTATGACAGATGGATGCTCACTTGCACAATAATGTGTTACAAATAGACATAAGAAATTTTCAGTAAATACAAACAATATTGGCGTGCATTTTCAGTTTTTTCTACTACATATCTAATTAGAAGTACATTTATCTGATGAACAAGCAATTGGTTTCTGGATATAATTATAATTACAGAGTACTCATGTATACTTGATTTAATCTTCTTGGTAAAGTTTTTAAAGCAAAATAAGGGTATAATGTAATTAATATCATAGACTAGTCCAGTTGTCCTTTCCTATTTTCAAAAGAATGAAGCTGACCTATTATAATAGTGCCCCAAAAATAAAGTGTGAATTAAGGCTTTAGCAAAAACATTAAGGGGAATAAAATCTAGCTTTAATCTGCATGAGAACTGAAAATGCCCTACAAAAATGGTAGTAATAATATTCAGTTTGTATTACTCTTCTTTCTTTGTAAAGCAGAATAAGTTTTAAAATTAAAAAAAAAGAATAATTTCCAGTTCTCTGTCTGGCGAGTTATCGCTCTGTCCTAACAAGTAGAAAGCTGAACACACAGAAAAACTAACACTTTTCTTAGCTCCATAAGCGAAGCAATGTTGCAGGGCAAATCATCCCCTAAATTGGAGAGACAGTCAGATATAGAGAATCACAACTTAACAGAGCAGAAAACCACAAGCAGAAACTTCCACAGGAATCACTGCTAAACTCTTTCTTTTCTCTATTTTATTGTATTTTTTTAATTGCTGGAGGCTCAAGGTGAAATATTCTGAGCCTTAAAAACTCCAGGGGGAATACTGGAAATTATAGCAAAAATAAACAAATGGGATCTAATTAAAATTAAAAGCTTCTGCCAACAAAGGAAACTATAAGCAAGGTGAAAAGGCAGCCTTCGGAATGGGAGAAAATAATAACAAATGAAGTAACTGACAAACAACTAATCTCAAATATATATAAGCAACACATGCAGCTCAATTCCAGAAAAATAAACGACCCAATCAAAAAATGGGCCAAAGAACTAAATAAACATTTCTCCAAAGAAGACATACAGATGGCTAACAGACACATGAAAAGATGTTGAACATCACTCATTATCAGAGAAATGCAAATCAAGACCACAATGAGGTACCATTTCACGCTAGTCAGAATGGCTGTGATCCAAAAGTCTATAAGCAAAAAATGCTGGAGAGGGTGTGGAGAAAAGGGAACCCTCTTACACTGTTGGTGGGAATCCAAACTAGTACAGCCGCTATGGAGAACAGTGTGGAGATTCCTTAAAAAAATTGCAAATAGAACTGCCTTATGACCCAGCAATCCCAGTGCTGGGCATACACACCAAGGAAACCAGAATTGAAAGAGGCACGTGTTACCCCGATGTTCATCACAGCACTATTTATAATAGCCAGGACATGGAAACAACCTAGATGTCCATCAGCAGATGAATGGATAAGAAAGCTATGGTACATATACACAATGGAGTATTACTCAGCCATTAAAAATAATGCATTTGAATCAGTTCTAATGAGGTGGACGAAACTGAAGCCAATTGTACGGAGTGAAATAAGCCAGAAAAAAAAAAAAAAAACACCAATACAGTATACTATCACATATATATGGAATTTAGAAAGATGGTAACAATAACCCTATATGCGAGACAGAAAAAGAGACACAGATGTAAAGGACAGACTTTTGGACTCTGGGAGAGGGAGAGGGTGGGATGATTTGGGAGAATGGCATTGAAACATATATAATATTATGTAAGAAGGGAATAACCAGTCTAGATTTGATGCAGGATACAGGATGCTTGGGGCTGGTGCACTTGGGATGACCCATAGAGATGGTATGGTGAGGGATGTGGGGAGGGGGTTCAGGATTGGGAACTCATGTACACCCATGGCAGATTCATGTTGATGTATGGCAAAACCAATACAACACTGTAAAAGAAAATAAATTCACACACACACACACACACACACACACACCCCCTCCAGGGGGATGCACTCTTTATGAGTTTTCCCTCCAGGAATTGGAGTTGGACCAGGTTCTCAGGGGAATATCAGAGAAAATCTTAAAGTGCTTCTGGCAGAAGCAGTCTTAGACCCACGTTGATAAACCTCAAACCATCCTGTTCTTAACCATCTGCCCTTAGGAGAAATTGTTTAGCCAGAGTCCAACATGATATTTTATTTGTGCCTAATTGACTTGAGGAAGAAAGACAGACAACTCCAGCCAGCCTTAGTCATTCTGTCCCACCTAAGAGAGAAAAATTTGAGCCAACAGGTGCAGTCTCAGAAAATATGAGACCTAATTATAGAATATAGAATGTTTCCCCTACTCCATACCTCACCACCAGATCACTAAAGGCCCTTTTACATCACTTTTTTTTTTTTTCCTATTACATTATGTCTAACTCTCAAGGGGGAAAAAAAAAATTACAAGGAATACTGAAAGGTAAAAACGCAGTTTGAAGAGACAGATCAAAAATCAGATTCATGCTCAGAACCAGACTTAGTCATGGCTGCAAAGTCAGGATGATCAGATTAGGCATCTAAAACAACTATGACTAACCTGGTAGGGTTCTGATAAAAAAAAAATAGACAGCATGCACGAATAGACAGAAAATGAAGAGGAAAGATGGAAATTTAAAAATAATAACCAAGAAGAAATGTGGAGGATCAAAAATACTGAAACGTAAATTGAAGAATTCCTTTGGTGGGCCTGCTGGTAAAGAGCCATAGCTGAGGGAAGAATGCTGAACTAGAAGATATCTCAATAGAAACTTCAAAACTAAAAAGAAAAAAGACAAGAAATAAGACAGAATATCCATGAACAGTGAGACAATTGCAAAAGACATAACAGTGTTATGAATACTATATCGAAAATAAAGAAAAAAAGAAACGGAAAAAGTGTTTAAAATTATAATGACTGATAATCTTCCTCCAAATTAATGTTAGACATCAAGGCACAGGCCTATGAAGCTCAAAGAAAACCACATAGGAAAAGTATGAAAAATATTGTGTGTGTGTGTGTGTTTAGTCGCTCAGTCATGTCTCACTCTCTGGTACCCCATGGACTGTGGCCATCAGGCTTCTCTGTCCGTGGAATTTCCAAGGCAAGAATAATGGAGCATGTTGTCATTTCCTCCTCCTGGGGATTGTCCCAAGTTAGGGATAGAACATACATCTCCTGAATATCCTGCATTGGCAGGCAGATGCTTTACCACTGTGCCACCTGGAAAGCCTATCAAAAATACTACACTTAGATGTCCATTGACAGATTTGTGGATAAATTAGTTGTCATAAATATATACAATGGAATATTACTCAGCCATAAAATCAGTGCATTTGAGTCAGTCCTAATGAGGTGGATGAACCTAGAGTCTATTTATACAGAATGAAGCAAGTCAGAAAGGAAAAATAAAATCATATATTAACGTGTATATATATATATATATATATATATATATATATGGAATCTAGAAGTATAGTACTTATGGACCTATTTGCATGGCAGCAATGGAGATGCATACATAGAGAACACACTTTTGGACACAGTGTGGGAAGGAGAAGGTAGGACAAATTGAGAGAGTACCATGAAAGTATATACATTGCCATATGTAAAATAGATAGCCTGTGGAAAATTACTGTATGATGTCTGGAGTTCAAGCCAGTGCTCTGTGACAACCTAGAGGGGTGGAATGAAGAAGGATGGGAGGGAGGCTCAAAAGGGATGGGACATATGTGTACCTATGGCTGATTCATGTTAATATATGACAGAAACTAACACAATATTGTAAAGCAATTATCCTCCAATTAAAAATAAAGTAAAAATATTATACCTAAGGCATCTAATCTTCAACCTATGTAAAGTCAAAGATAAAGAAAAATCTTAAGTCAGTTAAAAAAATTATCTATAGAAAAGCAAAGATAAGAAATATACCTCAATTCTCATGAAAACCCATGCAAATAAGATGGGAGTGGAGTGAAATATTTTAAGTGTTGAGAGAAGAAAAGCCATCAACCTAGAATTCAATGCTGTACTGTGCTTAGTCTCTCAGTTGTGTCTGACTGTTTGTGATCCTACACAATGTAGCACACCAGACTCCTCTGTCGATGGGGATTCTCCAGGCAAGAATCCTGGAGTGGGTTGCTATACTTTCCTCCAGGGGATCTCCCCAACCCAGGTATCCCTCATTGCAGGAAGATTCCTTTCAGTCTGAGCCACCAGGAAAGCCCTAGAATTCTGTATACTGTGATATTACCCTTTGAAAGTGAAGGAGAAATAGAAACTTTCTTAGACAAACAAAATTTGAAGAAATTTGTTGTCAGTAGACCCGTCTTACAAAAATCTTAAAAATCCTTTAGATTAGAGAGAAGGGAAAAAATACAGGTCACAAACTTATATCTATGTAAAGAAGGGGAAATTGTCAGTGGAGGAACAAGTGAAAGCAAATCTAAAATCTGGGGGCCTGGATTCTAAGTCCCACATCTGTGGGAGTTCAGAATACTGGAATTTATTTGTCCTACTCATAATTGATATAACAGGTTACAGTTTCCTGAAAATGATAATACCAAAAATGCTTTAATTACTTATGTATGTATGTATATAATTACACATTACATAATATATATATATACATATATATATGCTGATGATTAAGTATAGTGAATTATAGCAATAATATAACAGGTAGAGGGAAAATTAGTATTATTTTGTTACTATAATTGAAACATGTATAATATCATGTAAGAAACAAATCGCCAGTCTAGGTTCTATGGAGGATACAGGATACATGGGGCTGGTGCACTGGGATGACCCAGAGAGATGGTATAGGGAGGGATATGGGAAGGGGGTTCAGGATTGGGAACTGATGTACACCCATGGCGGCTTCATGTTGATGTATGGCAAAACCAATACAGTATTGTAAAAGTAAAATAAAGTAAAATTAAAAAGAAAAAGAGAGAGAGAGAGAGAGACTTGCAGTTTCTGTGAAGTGGTACAATATTATTTGAAAGTGAAAACTTGAATTAGCTCTAAATGGGTAACCATTGAAAAAGTAAACAACAACAACATGATGAAATCAACATATTTCAAAAAAGCATTTGGCAAAATCCAATATACAACAAAATCCAATATTTAACATGATTCATGTATAATTCAAAGGAGAGAAAATGGATTAAGGACATAGCATAATACTTGAGGTTGACAATCACAGGTTTAGTGCAAGACTAGTATTGGTTGTCACTCCTTCATTCAGCACATGGGCTCAAGAAAGCTGTCATATAGCTGGATTAATCCACGTTGTAGTTTTGCAAAGCACTTATGACAAAGAATGGTTATAATGACTGACTGTAGAATTAAGACAGATGAGGAGGGTAGTGAAATTATTAAAAGAGTAGTGGCCAGAGAAAAGTGTTGGTTGAATCATTCCAGTGGTGATTCCTTTGAGTTGAAAGATCTGTGATCTAGAAGAAGTCGTTGGAGTTCATAGAGTAGATGAATAAAATTAAAGCTAAGAATAAGTTGTAGTAATGAAATGTATAAGATAACCACAGGGATGATGACTGAAGTAAAGAGAAGAGAAAGATTATTTGAGAATAGGAATTTGATGAGGACGTGGGAAGCCTAGGTTTTAGTATTAAAATCTCCAAAATTAAATAGGATCAATGATCCAGATAAAGGATACGAAGCCACTGGTGTTGCTGTAGGAAAGCCACAGTGGAGGACTGTGAGGAAATAGTTATACCTGACGGCACATTCAGTCCTGCTTTTGTTTTCTTATGTCTAACTTTTGGAGTAGGAAAAGAAGTGGTCTAAAATGAAACCAGGCATCAAAGACACCATCTCCACCTGCAGGCTTAGTGGCATAAAGTTTCTAAGAAGAAACAAAAAGGAGAGCCAATATTAGAAAAGTAAACAGGGAAGACACATGGTTCTGTTAGATCAAGGAGGGGAATGGACTATTTTGTGTAAGTATATATTGGATTAACCAAAATTTTCCTATGATTTTTACATAAAAATAAAAGACCTATTTTACATTGTCACTAAGAACTTTACTGAAAAATATATTCACTGTTTTGTTTTCCTACCTTCTGTCATTTTACAGGCAACTTTATAGTCCTCCAGAGAATTGAAGTTTTTTTCCATTAAGAAAGTTTAGTCAAGAGCAAAGTCAATGGAAATCTAAAGCTGCAATGTCTGGTGAATATAATGGATGAATCAGAACTTCCCAACGAAGCTGTAATAGTTTTTGCCTGTTCATCAAATCATCAAAGAAGCACATTACAGTTCAGTTCAGTCGCTCAGTCGTGTCCAACTCTTTGCGACCCCATGAATCGCAGCACGCCAGGCCTCCCTGTCCAACATCATCTCCCGGAGTTCACTCAGACTCACGTCCATCGAGCCCGTGATGCCATCCAGCCATCTCATCCTCGGTCGTACACTTCTCCTCCTGTCCCCAATCCCTCCCAGCATCAGAGTCTTTGCCAATGAGTCAACTCTTCGCATGAGGAGGCCAAAGTACTGGAGTTTCAGCTTTAGCATCATTCCTTCCAAAGAAATCCCAGGGCTGATCTCCTTCAGAGTGGACTGGTTGAATCTCCTTGCAGTCTAAGGGACTCTCAAGAGTCTTCTCCAACACCACAGTTCAAAAGCATCAATTCTTTGGTGCTCAGCCTTCTTCACAGTCCAACTCTCACATCCATATATGACCACAGGAAAAACTATAGCCTTGACTAGATGGACCTTAGTTAGCAAAGTAATGTCTCTGCTTTTGAATATGCTATCTAGGTTGGTCATAACTTTTTTTCAAGGAGTAAACATCTTCTAATTTCATGGGTGCAGTCACCTGCAGTGATTTTGGAGCTCAAAAAAATAAAGTCTGACACTGTTTCTACTGTTTCCCCATCTATTTCCCATGAAGTGATGGGACCAGATGCCATGATCCTCGTTTTCTGAATGTTGATCTTTAAGACAACTTTTTCACTCTCTTCTTTCACTTTCATCAAGAAGCTTTTTAGCTCCTCTTCACTTTCTGCCATAAGGGTGGTGTCATCTGCATATCTGAGGTTATTGATATTTCTCTGGGCAGTATTGATTCCAACTTTTGTTTCTTCCAGTCCAGTGTTTCTCATGATGTACTCTGCATAGAAGTTAAATAAGCAGGGTGGCAATATTCAGCCTTGACGTACTACTTTTCCTATCTGGAACCAATTAGTTGTTTCAAGTCCAGTTCTAACTGTTGCTTCCTGACCTGCATACAGATTTCTCAAGAAGCAGGTTAGGTGGTCTGGGATTCCCATCTCTTTCAGAATTTTCCACAGTTTATTGTGATCCACACAGTCAAAGGCTTTGGCATAGTCAATAAAGCAGAAATAGATTTTTGTCTGGAACTCTGTTGCTTATTCCATGATCCAGCGGATGTTGGCTATTTGATCTCTGGTTCCTCTGACTTTTCTAAAACCAGCTTGAACATCAGGGAGTTCATGGTTCATATATTACTGAAGCCTGACTTGGAGAACTTTGAGCATTACTTTACTAGCATGTGAGATGAGTGCAATTGTGCGGTAGTATGAGCATTTTTTTGTATTTCCTTTCTTTTGTATTGGAATGAAAACTGACCTTTCCAGTCATGTGGCCACTGCTGAGTTTTCCATATTTGCTGACATATTGAGTGCAACACTTTCACAGCATCATCTTTCAGTATTTGAAACAGCTCCACTGGAATTCCATCTCCTCCACTAGCTTTATTCGTAGTGATGCTTTCTAAGGCCCACTTGACTTTAGATTCCAATATGTCTGGCTCTAGATGAGTGATCACATCATCATGATTATCTGGATTGTGAAGATCTTTTCTGTACAGTTATTTCATGTATTCTTGCCACCTCTTCTTAATATCTTCTGCTTCTGTTATATCCAGACCATTTCTGTCCTTTATCAAGTCTATCTTTGCATGAAATGTTCCCTTGGTATCTCTAGTTTTCCTGAAAAGATCTCTAGACTTTCCCATTCTGTTCTTTTCCTCTATTTCTTTGCATCGATCACTAAAGAAGGCTTTCTTGTCTCTTCTTGCTATTCTTTGGAACTCTGCATTCAGATGCTTATATCTTTTTTCTCCTTTGCTTTTTGCCTCTTTTCTTTTCACAGCAATTTGTAAGGCCTCTCCAGACAGCCATTTTGCTTTTTGCATTTATTTTCCATGGGGGTGATCTCGATCCCTGTCTCCTGTAAAATATCATGAACCTCATTCCATATTTCATCAGGCACTCTATCTATTAAATCTAGTCCCTTAAATCTATTTCTCACTTCCACTGTATAATCACAAGGGATTTGATTTAGGTCATACCTGAATGGTCTAGCGGTTTTCCCTACTTTCTTCAATTTGAGTCTGAATTTGGTAATAAGGGGTTCATAATCTGAGACACAGTCAGCTCCTGGTCTTGTTTTTGTTGACTATATAGAGCTTCTACATCTTTGGCTGCAAAGAATATAATCAATCTGATTTCGGTTTTGACCATCTGGTGATGTCCATGTGTAGAGTCTTCTCTTGTGTTGTTGGAAGAGAGGGTTTGCTATGACCAATGCATTTTCTTGAAAGAATTCTATTAGTCTTTGTCCTTCTTTGTTCTGCATTTCAAGGCCAAATTTTCTGCTACTCCAGGTGTTTCTTGACTTCCTACTTTATCATTCCAATCCCCTATAATGAAAAATACATCTTTTTTGAGTGTTAGTTCTAAAAGTTCTTGTAGGTTTTCATAAAACCGTTCAACTTCAGCTTCTTCAGCATTACTGTTTGGGGCATAGACTTGGATAACTGTGATATTGAATGGTTTGCCTTGGAAACGAACAGAGATCATTCTGTTGTTTTTGAGGATGCATCCAAGTACTGCATTTCAGACTCTCTTGTTGACCATGATGGCTACTCCATTTCTTCTGAGGAATTCCTGCTTGCTGTTGTAGATATTATGGTTATCTGAGTTAAATTCACCCATTCGAGTCCATTTTAGTTCGCTAATTCCTAGAATGTCAATGTTCACCCTTGCCATCTCTTCTTCGACCACTTCCAATTTGCCTTTATTCATGGACCTGACATTCCAGGTTCCTATGCAATATTGCTCTTTATAGCATCGGATCTTGCTTCTATCACCAGTCACATGCACAACTGGGTGTTGTTTTTGCTTTGGCTCCATTCCTTCATTCTTTCTGGAGTTATTTCTCTACTGATCTCCGGTACCATATTGGGCACCTAATGACCTGGTGAGTTCCTCTTTTGGTATCCTATCATTTGCCTTTTTATACTGTTCATGGGGTTCTCAAGGCAAGAATACTGAAGTGGCTTGCCATTCCCTTCTTCAGTGGACCATGTTCTGTCAGACCTCTCCACCATGACCCACCCATCTTAGGTAGCCCCGCAGGCATGGCTTGGTTTCATTGAGTTAGACAAGGCTGTGGTCCTAGTGTGATTAGATTGACTAGTTTTCTGTGAGTATGGTTTTAGTGTGTCTGCCCTCTGATGCCCTCTTGCAACACCTACCATCTTACTTGGGTTTCTCTTGCCTTGAGTGTAGGGTATCGCTTCACCACTTCTCCGGCAAAGCACAGCCACTGCTTCTTACCTTGGACAAGGGTATCTCTTTGCCACTGCAGTTCCTGAACTTCAATGTGGGATAGCTCTTCTATGCCCTTCTGTGCCTGCGCAGCCACTGCTCCTCCGGTTGCTCCCCCTGGCTGCTGGCCCTGGCCTCAGGCGTGGGTGGCCCCCAGCACATGGTTATATATTATCCTGATGGAAGACAGTTTTCTGTTTACTCATTCTGGACACTTTTCATCAAGTTCTGCTTTCAGTAGGTCTACTTAGGAGCATTACTTGTTAAAATTAATCTTTTGATTTTCCAGAAGGAGCTCATAATAGAAGACTCCCTTCCAATCCTACCATATACACCATGTCACCTTCTTTGGAAGAAGACCGTCTTTTGGTGTGGTTGGGTGTGGTACATTTCACTTCTCCCATATCTCTTCCATTCCACATTATTGTACAGTATCCATTTTTAATCCCTGTCACAGTTTGTTTTATTTTTTAATTTATTTTTTATTAGACTTTATTTATTTTAATTGGAGACTAATTACTTTACAATATTGTATTGGTTTTGCCATTACATCAACATGAATCTGCCATGGATATACACGTGTTCCCCACCCTGAACCCACTCCCACTTTCCCTCCCCATACTATCCCTCTGGGTCATCCCAGTGCACCAGCCCCAAGCATCCTGTATCATGCATCGAACCTGGACTGGTGATTCATTTCATATATGATATTATACATGTTTAAATGCCATTCTCCCAAATCATCCCACCCTCTCCCTCTCCCACAGAGTCCAAAAGACTTTTCTATACATCTGTGTCTCTCTTGCTGTCTCACAACAGGGTTATCATTACCATCTTTCTAAATTCCATATATATGCATTGCTGTTGCTGCTGCTAAGTCTCTTGAGTCGTGTCTGACTCTGTGCAATCCCATAGGTGGCCGCCCACCAGGCTCCCCCATCCCTGGGATTCTCTAGGCAAAAATACTGAAATGGATTGCCATTTCCTTCTCCAGTGCATGAAAGTCAAAAGTCAAAGTGAAGTCGTACAGTTGTATCTGACTCTTAGTGACCCCCTGGACTGCAGCCTACCAGGGTCCTCCGTCCATAGGATTTTCCAGGCAAGAGTACTGGAGTGGGGTTAGTATACTGTATTGGTGTCTTTCTTTCTAGATTACTTCACTCTGTATAAAAACAGATTATTTTCATTATATTTAAGTAGAAAATTGCATGCAGAAATAAGGTTTTTTTCCCTTCATTTATGTGAAACTCAAACATCAAACTAATTCACATAACCAAGCTGGTGCAAATGATTTTCAACCCTTGATTTGGATATTTTGAGTATGACAGCTATCTCCCACATGATATAACATTGATTACTCTCAGTTAATGTCTTTTGATTGCTATCAACTTCAACTGGTCTACCTAATGATGAAGCATCATCCAGTGAGAGATCTCCAGCACAAATCCTTGCAAAGCACCTTTGACATATTGAATCAGCCAGAGTATCTTCTCCATACACTGCACAGATTTTTTTTTTTTGTTTGTTTGTTTGTTTTTCATTTCACTTTCATTTTTACCTTTCTTGAAGTAATAAAGCACAATATTTTGATATGCTAAAAATGTTGCTTTTTCTTACATCTTCAATATTAAAATGGTTACACAAAAATTACCAGTTTTCATAATTTTTAATGTGACATCTGTCACAATAAAATCTAACAAGGTGGTTTTGAATGAAGTTAAAACAACAACAAAAAAATAATTATATAAAAGACAATTAAGTGCTGCTAGAGTTATCTTATGGAAAAAATACCAAATGAGTGGTTTGGCCAACCCAATAGATAGATGATAGATAGATAGATAGATAGATAGATAGATAGATAGATAGATAACCCATAGACATATGTACTTTTGCTGATAATTAACCATAAATTCCATAGAAAACATTGGAAGGATTTAGGAGCTTGGCAGAGTTGGAAGGAAGGAGTACAAATGGGTGCATAAGACAAATGGGTGAACTTAAGGTTCTAGATTAAGAGATGAGAAGGAAAATATGGTATTTAATTTGATTGTTGGAGGTATTGTTCTGATATTCCAAGCACATATGTTTTTCCATGACTTATGTGTATATTTAAATATATATTTTGTGTGTATGTATAAGTATCATATCAATATGTATACACACATATATACACACATATATTTGTTTCCATATACATATTGTGGGTAGTTTTTCAAGCTGTTGATTGCCTTTTGCTTTTCCTTTATCAATGATATCTTCCTCTATTAGTAAGTTTAGCTACTTTTTATTATTTAGGTCTATTTATTCATTTTATGCAAAACATTTTCCTCCAGATATATTTTAAATATAATTTTTAAGTGTTGCACTCTATTTACATTTATTACAAAATATTGACTATATTCCCTGTGTTGTACAGTATATTCATGCAGCCCATTTACATCCAATATTTAGTTTTGTACTTTGGTCTTTGGAATTATGTTTAAGAAAGTTTTTTTCTCAAATTGATAAGCCAATTGTCCTAACACATTAACATCAATTTCCCCCTCTTTTTTTGGCTTTAATTTATAGGAGCTTTTCTTCCTTTCAATCAATGCACTTGTGCTGGGGTCCAGCCTCCGCAGGATCCAGGGGAACCTGAAGGAGAAACAGTGTTGGCGGATGATTTAGAGAGTGATAAGGAAAGAATGTTTTAGATAGGAAAATAGAGGAGAGAAAGAGGCTGATATTCCTTGGTTTACACAGAAAGCTAATAAAGTCTTAGAAGCCCAGGCAGGAAAGTGAATGCAGAGAGCCTCTGTGTTCCAAGGGATCACCCTGGAAAAGAGAGGGAGGGAGAGGGAGAGAGAAAGAAAAAAAGAGAGAGAGAGAGAGGAAAAAAAAGGAAAACACGGTGTGACCAAGCTTCTTTGGTGAGCGAGGCACATTATTTTATTTTTTTAAGGGACATTTATACCTTAATTTATACATAGAGGGGAATGAAAGATGTAAAGTCATATGGAGTCAGCCCAAACATTACATCTGTTTTGTCTTTATCAAAACCAGGATTTTTTCTGCATACCTTTCCCATAAACAATATTGTGTACATTATCTTCTGACCTTGGAGGCTGTGAACATTTTATGACCCTCTTTTGATAAAGGCTGCTCAACCAGAAAACTTATTTTCCCTTGAAATGTTTTTTCTTTATATTTCTAATCTATGTCAGCCTCAAAAAATGCTAAACAGAGTTACATTTCTCATGGAACAAAGGTGCAGTGAGTTACAAGAAAGAACCAATTAGCTCAAAAGTTTGATGTGGTTAATTTCAAGGCTACACTTGTTTTTCTTACATTCCAACTATGTTAACTAATACACTCCCAGGTGCACAGTGGATAAGAGATATGGGAACTTAGCAACAAGCATTGGCCCAGTAATGAAATCCTACACCAGCACTACTCTAATAACTTTTAACTCTTTGAAAGGCTCTATGTTTTAGACTTCCCGTGCCTCTCACAGCTGGGAGGCTGTGAACAATCATATGTGTAGCTGCAAGAGTCTTGATAAACCTGCCAAGCAAGCTAGAATGCTAACGGGGGGGTGAGGGTGGGGAGGTGGGTTTGAATTTAAATATTTCTCTCATGTCCAGGAGACTTATTAGCTAGAGCCCTAAGTTGATTTTCTCCAGAGAAAGGTAGTCAGGAATAGCCCCCTGTTAATGTCAGAAGAGTTGGTGAAAGGCACAAAAGAGTAAGACAGACAGATTCTGGTTTTAGGGTAGATGCTCGAGCAGGTCTAGGGAGCCCCTCGAGTCCTGAAGCCTTGCTTAATAGTTCTCTTCCACATGAGCTTTGCCATGGGTGGGATCTCCTGTGCTGGTTCCTGGCACACTTGCCTATATCTGTGCCAGTTTTGTGCTGTTTATATTATTATCTTCTGTAACCTAGTTTGATACATGGCAGGCCAAACCTCCTTTCCCAGCACTCATGCATGTTTCAAATTATTGTTTTCTAAAACTGCTTTGGTTATTCTTAAGCATACACTAGTCCAGCTGAATTCTGAGTCATACTGTGAAAAATTGAAGTATTACCTAAAATAAATATTTTGGAGATGTGAAAATATTTCAAATGACTTTAAATGTTTTTAACTAGCAGCAAAATTTTGCAAATTTTTTTCAAGGAAAAACAAAGAAGAATATGTAACAGTTGAAAAGCCGTTAGGGGAGACCATTAGAAACCCACAACAACAAAGAATATTTGATAAGTTGGAAATAATAACAAGAGTTATTGTAAATCCAAAGAGCTTATTGTACTGTAGATGTGGAACTAATTTACTCAGATTTAATTGTTGGCCAACCTTGAATTTCTGGACTAAACCCAACACATTCATGATATGTTATGTTGAATTTGGCTTCTGACAATTTTTAAAATGCATATTAGTTTTGTTTCTATGTTCATAACAAGAGATTGATTTGTACTTTTTCATGTCCTTGCTAATTTTTGGTGTCAAGTTGTTTTCATTTTCATAGAATACAGAATTCTCCCTCAGTTTAATTTTCATAAGATTTTGTGCAATTAAAAAAACAACAACAACAACTATGGTTGAAAACCTATTCCATCAAATGAGCTCATCTGGTCTGTAGATTTCTTCATTTGATGGATAAGTTTTAAACTATGCTGCTGCTGCTGCTGCTGCGTTGCTTCAGTCGTGTTCAACTCTGTGCGACCCCATAGACGGCAGCTCACCAGGCTCCCCCCTTCCCTGGGATTCTCCAGGCAAGAACACTGGACTGGGTTGCCATTTCCTTCTCCAATGGAGGAAAGTGAACTGTAGATTTTCTTAATTTTTTTTTAAGGGAAGCATATATACATTTTCTTTATCTCCTAGTTTCAGTTTTGGTACATTTTTAAATAAAATTGTTCACAGCAACCTCATTAAAAATGTGATGTCTATTGATCTTTTATGATGTTTTTATTTTTGCTATTCATAATTTCTACCTGTTCTCTCTTTTTCTTGATCATGTTTGTTATGAGCTTGTCATTTTTTAGTACAACTTAAAGAATAAGTTTAGTTCCATGAATTTTCTGTACTCTATTTGTTTAATTAATAAAGTTCTATAAATACCCTTCCATGTGTGTGTGTGTGTTTAATTGGGTTGAATTAATTGGTTGAATTCTTTTTCTAATTTCCTGAGATGGATCCTTAGATAACTTGGATAATTCACCCTTACCTTTCTTTAGTTTCTAATATTGCATTAAAGACCATAAACTTTGATCTAAGGAAATGCTTAACTGTATTCTACAAGTTTTATGTCATCATCTCACTTTATATGTATACGTATATTTACGGACACTGCTAGAACAATATAAGCTTTCTTTTGGTTACTCTTCACATGATAGTTTTTCTTTTATTATTAAATTTACTTGTACTTAAACTTTCATGTCTCTTCACAATGTCTTAGTCAAATATATATTTTTTCTTACATTTGTTTCCTGTTCTAACCACTTATGTTTCTTTTTTTCTTCTTTCTTTCTATTGGACTAATTTTAAAAAAAAATTACACAGTATTTTTTTATTTTTGCTACAGCTTGTTAGCTATATACATTTTAATGTATTTAAAGCTATTTTCTTTTGTTTTTAAAATATATTTATACTGCTTTTTAAAATCTTTGTTTAAAAACTCTGAAAACTCTAGACTACCTCTAGAATTGTTCTTTTATATTTCTTTTTTATTCACTTGATCCAGTTTCTTGGAATGGCTTGAAATTTCTTTCACTAAATACAATACATTGTGTTAGAAAAATTGTAGGGAGTTATGAGGGGTTTTCTTACAAAGGCAGATGAAGCCAATTACCATTATTCAAATGGAGACTGAATTAACTCAAGATTCCTTATGACCCAGTAATCCTAAATATATCCCTCCCCATCCAGTTCCTAGGGTTTACCTGCCCACCCGATCCCACATCCAGATGTTCAGGAGATTAAAATGATGCCTGGATTGTTTTCTCATAGACAGGAAACTGGAGCCTGAATACTAATCCTTGTTTTCTTAAATCTTAAAAATGTCTGACTTTTAGGTATCTTGAGAATTTGATATATGACTTGGGAAGGATATTGCAAGATTCCAGTATTGAGTTTAGGTTTCTCTGACTTTTGGTTTTATTCTCCTTCTCTCTCTCTGGAGTTCCATAAGATTATATATATATATATATATATATATATATATATATATATATATATATAAATCAGGTTTATTTGATTCTTGTACTTTTTTTCCGTTTGGTCTCAGTTTTTTGTTTTAGTTTTTTTTTTTTTTTTCCTATAGCTGGAAAATTATCTGAGGGAACGTCTGCTTACCTCTCAGGAGGTCACCTTCTCTGGGGTTTTGTACCTTTAGCTAGATGTTTGGGGAACTCTCCAGTGCCTTCAAACAGGCTTTCTTTCTGTATTTTCTTTGGATTTTTAAGTTGCTTTTAACAGGATTGTCAGGCTAACACATCTAAAAATAAATTTTGCTGTTATATGGATTGTTGGCCTGTGAGAAATGGTACAATATCTAAAACTCACTTACATAGACTAGTTATTAAGACAACCATCTGTGAACATGAATGTGCAGTGTCCTTATGGTCATCATGCTTTTAGACAAGTCTGTCCCTTACAATTGTGATGAAATGAGCTTCTCTGGGATCTCTGCAACACAGAGATCCTGAGAACACAGGGCAGGTGGGGGAATGAGGCAGGTTACCTCCCTGGGAAGTTCTGAGTACTCTTTATTTGTCTATGAAAATGATCTAGAAACCAAACTGGACCATTAATTTCACAGCTGATTTTCCCGCAACTAGCTTGATGAATTACTACTAATGAATTTTTGTGGATGGCTTCTATTGCATTTTTAAAAATACACTGAAAGTTGCCCTTTTTAATATTTGCTGGAATTGGTACAGTTTACCAGCAGCATGTAACCACTAAAATCAAAATAAAGAACAAGAGAGGAATCCTCATTGTTTGTATAATCAATTGGTGAGCTAGTTCTTGACAGTGGTTTCACTAGTAATGTCGGTTACAGAAACATCAGAATGGGTTCTGCAAGAGGAACTTTAGCAAAGTTAAGAAATATATAAGTAGATGATAATATTGATGTATGCATTTGTTCCTAAATTTCAGCTTTCTGGATAATTTGTGTTAAAATGTATGGAGAATGTATAATGATTTACGTGACTAATGAAAATAGCTGAAGGATATAATATTATAAGCATTCTCTCATTTCACACATAAATATATATGGACATAAAACAAAGAAATACCTTACATTTATGGTAACTTGATGGGCTTCCCTGGTGGCTCAGAGGGTAAAGTGTCTGCCTGCAACGCAGCAGACCCAGGTTCGATCCCTGGGTCAGGAAGATCCCCTGGAGTAGGAACTGGCAACCCACTCCAGTACTCTTGCCTGGAAAATCCCATGGAAGGAGGAGACTATTAGGCATGGGGTTGCAAAGAGTCGGACATGACTGAGATACTTTAGTTAACATGGTAACTTGCCACCAGGGAAGTCTGAACATTAATGAACATAGCCTGAAGAAAGTCATCTCCCTAACTGTCTGGTGCATTTTATCTTCGACAACAGAAAAGAGAAGACTTTAATGAAACTATAATTTGTGTCCTTGAATCATATTATTCTATATGACAGATGAGCATACTGATATGCAAAGAAACAATCTAAGTTATTTAGAAAATTACAAATGCCCAAAAGACAGAATTCAAAGGCAGCATTATACACTAATAAAGAATTAGTGATTTGGATGGTTTAGCTGAATAACTGTTAAAAATATAAATATAGCTTTTGTTCAAAAGACAAAGGCTAGATACTGAAAATTGAGATAAATGACATGGAACATTGATTATGAAGTTTCAATTTCTACATAGTAAGAGCTCGGTAGGAAGAGCCATGGAAGTGGAAGTGTTAGTTGTTCAGGAGTGTCCAACTCTTGGTGGTCCCATGGACTGTAGGCTGCCAAGATCCTCTGTCCATGGAATTCTCCAGGCAAGAATACTGGAGTGGGCAGCCATTCCCTTCTCCATGAGATCTTCCTGACCAGAGATTGAACTCTGGTCTCCCACATTGCAGGCAGATTCTTTACCCAGGAAAGCCCAGGAAGAGCCATCAGTTCAGCTCACTTCAGTCGCTCTGTCATGTCCAACTCTTTGCAATCCCATGAATTGCAAGCACGCCAGGCCTCCCTGTCCATCACCAATTCCCAGAGTTCACTCAGACTTACGTCCATTGAGTCAGTGATGCCATCCAGCCATCTCATCCTCTGTCGTCCTCTGTCGTCCCCTTCTCCTCCTGCCCCCAATCCCTCCCAGTATCAGAGTCTTTGCCAATGAATCAACTCTTCACATGAGGTGGCCAAAGTACTGGAGTTTCAGCTTTAGCATCATTCCTTCCAAAGAAATCTCAGGGCTGATCTCCCTTAGAATGGACTGGTTGGATCTCTTTGAAGACCAAGGGACTCTCAAGAGTCTTCTCCAACACCACAGTTCAAAAGCATCAATTCTTCGGCCCTCGGCTTTCTTCACAGTCCAACTCTCACATCCATACATGACCACAGGAAAAACCATAGCCTTGACTAGATGGACCTTTGTTCATAAAGTAATGTATCTGCCTTTGAATAGCCATAGAATGGAAAAAATGCAAAAATCAAACAATTGACTGTTGAGATATTTTGAGAACTGAGGAGACATACTTTTTATCAAAGGATAAACAAGAGCTGAGGGAGAAATAAGATTCACATCTGGAGTTTCCTAGTGAAGTTTCCAGGCTTCAAGAGAAGATCCCAAAACCCTCTTGGGAGGGTTATAAAATAACAAGAAGCAGAATAGCATCAGCTATTTTAATGCATAATGTTACCAAATAATGATAGTTATATTTAGCACAAGTTTTGGTATAAGTTCTATGTGCATGTTTTCTGTTTGACTCTTCTTAACCTGATGAAAGTGAAAATGCCGTCACTCAGTTGTGTCCGACTTTGGCAACCCCATGTAATGTACCTGCCTGGCTCCTCCATCCATGGGATTTTCCAAGCAAAATTACTGGAGTGGGTTTCCACTTCCTTCTCCAGGGAGCCTGATGAAGTGGATACTCATTATTAGCCTCATTTTTCATAGGGGGAAGTTCAGACACAAAAAAGTCAGTTACCTGAGACCACACAGCTGGTAAGAGGTGAAAAGGTATTTAAACACAGACAGTCTATCTCTAGAGTCCATGTGATATCTTATGGTGAAAGATGTCTGGTTCATGATTCCCCAAAGAAGAAAATTTAGCTTTGGGACCAGGGACCAGGCTTGATCACTCAGGAGCTTTTGTGTAGCAGAGTTTTATTAAAGTATAAAAAGGACAGAGAAAGCTTTTGACACAGACAGCAGAAGGGGGTTGAGAATACCCCCCTTGCTAGTGTTAGCAAGGGAATTATATACTTTTTAAATTAGTTGTTACAATCAATCAAAAGAATGTCTCAAGTGTGTGAAAATTTTACCAGACCCACTCCTACAATTTACATTTTAGGATAACAGGATTATAATTTGACAATAGAAAGATCCTACCAGACCTGCTCCCATAATATACATTTTAAAATATCAGGATTAGTCAAAAGGAGAAACTGTCCTTAATTAAGCAGGATACATTGTTGTTATGTAATCCCTAGTACAGAGTTTAAACTGAGTTGCTTTTTGTGTAATCGTTAGTTTGGGGCTTAAAGAAAAAAATGTTTTATGTGACTAAGACTAACGAATGCAGAGGGGAAAACAAACGAAGTGCTCGTCCTTCACCCTCCTCGAGGATGCCAGACCCGCCTCCTCCTCAGGGACCCCGGACCCCTGCCTCCTCCTCGAGGATTCCAGACCCGCCTCCTCCTCGAGAACCCCGGACCCCTGCCTCCTCCTCAGGGACCCCGGACCCCTGCCTCCTCCTCGAGAACCCCGGACCCCTGCCTCCTCCTCAGGGACCCCGGACCCCTGCCTCCTCCTCGAGAACCCCGGACCCCTGCCTCCTCCTCAGGGACCCCGGACTTCTTGTCACTCTGCCTAGGAATTGTCTCTCTCACGTACTGTGGCCTGGCTTAGGAGAAAAGGATTTATGAAGAGAAAAAGTCGTTTAAATGTGAGGGCAAAATAAGTATATATTTTAGACAGGCCAAAACTGAGACAGCTTGCTTGATAAAATTGCATAGGAAAAGAATAACTGCATAGAGAAAAAACTCCAAGCATCAGCTCTGAAAATTCCAACATATAGATGTTGTTGGAACACTAAGAGAATCAGGTGAGTGGAGGTTAGGAGAGTGGAGTTCCACACCCAGAGTGAAGGTGTTCCAAGAAAAAGGAGTGGGCTGCAGTATAAAATGCTATCAGATTGGATGTGGAGAAGCTAAACACGTGTGTGTGCTAAGTCACTTCAGTCCTGCCTATTTGTGATCCTATATACTATAGCCCATCAGACTCCTCTGTCCATGGGATTCTCCATGTAAGAATACTGAAGTAGGTTGCTATGCTCTCTTCCAGGGGATCTTCCAGACCCAGGGATCAAATCTCTTAATGTCTCCTGCATTGGCAGGTGGGTTCTTTACAGTAACACAACCTGGGAAACCCTGGAAGCTAAGCATAGCTACTGGATTTGATAATGTGGAGATCACCAGAGAAGCTGGTGGAGAGTAAAAATCTGACGGCAGATTCACGAAATAATGGGACAGGAAGTAGAAACCTTACCTGATTACATGTCCAGACATGACTATTGTTCACACATGGCATAAAGCCAGTCCACCTTGATGAAATATCTAAACCATAAGTACAAAATTTTATAATGCTGGATAAAGCATGTAATGTTCAAGCATGCTAAGTTGTTTCAGTTGTGTCCAACTCTTCACAATCCTATGGACTGTAGCCTGCCAAGCTCTTCTGTCCATGGGATTCTTCAGGCAAGAATACTGGGGTGGGTTGCTGTGCCCTCTTCCAGGGAATCTTCCTGACCCAGGGATTGAACCAGTGTCTATTACATCTTCTGCACTGGCAAGCTGGTTCTTTACCACAAGCACCACCTGGGAAGCCCCATAAGTATGTAGGGGTATGCTATATCATATATTTAGTGGGACCAACTTAAGCAGGTCATGAAATTGAGAAATTGAACTAGAGAAAAAGTGAATAGAATTGTAATCGAAAGTTTAAAAGCAACAAAAGGCTAGTGAAAGTATTTGCCCTCAATAAAGTAGAGATTTCAATTTTCAACAAAATTCAAACAAATAAATATAAAGCTTCAAACAATTTGAAAACACAGTTTAAAGTAGACAAAGTACAAATAACTATTACAAATATAAAAAGAAAAATCTCATACATAGGATATATGGGAATAAATATTATTAAAATAAAATGCCATTCTTGTCCATTAAGTCAATAAAAATTAAAACAGTTTAAAATTTTCTACCTTGGGCATGATGTGAGAAAAAAAAAATTACTCTCTCACACATCATTGCTAGAAATGTAGATTAATAAAAGTTTTTTTCTGGTATTGGTTTGGAAGTCTTTGTAAAATTTGATATTTAAATTGTATGATTTATTTCTGCATATATAACTCATGTAAAATAAGGTATGTACAGAAATGTATATTATAACATGATGTGCAATAGAATAAAAAACTGGAAAGATTAAATACCAATGCTTGGCTGCCCTGTTAAATGCATTGTGGAGCAGTCATACTCTGGAATATTATGCAATTTTAAAGAAAAAAATATTAAATTACTTTAGTAACATGACATGACCCCCAAGGGTTAAGTATGATAAAGCAAGTTGTGGTATAATTTATTAACCCAATCTGATAGCAAATAATTAAATATTACACATTTAGCTGTATGGTACTTTTAAAAATATCTGGACATCTACGTGAAAAGTGTGAACCAGATAATATATGAGTTATGGGACTTGGGTGTGGGGGAGAAACACTAATGGATCAATACCACAGTTACTCACAGTGTAACCAAGCAAGACCCTATGAGGCCTTACCAGACACAACTCCTCCCGTATCTTCTGCCTGCCTCTTGTCTGTAGAAAACTTAAGCCTCCTAAGCATTCTCAATTTCTAAATAATATATTTAATCAAAGGCAAACAGAAAGGCAAACAGGCAATAAAAAATAATAATATTTTACCCATTAAATAAAATCAAAGCTATTTAGTTCATTCTCAAGGGCTATACATAATATCCTGAGTTATGCCCTTTGAGCTGTTTTGCAGACACTGAAATCCCCACCAGGTGGAAGAATTCAACTGTATGCTGCCCATAAGCATGTAGACCCCAGACCAGTTGGAACTAGAAGGTCAATGACACTGACACTCAGTTACTGAACCACCAACCAATCAGAAGAATGCCCATGAGCTAAGCACACAAACCAAAACCTTTATCTCTTACCCTGCCTTTAAAGACCTTTCTCTTAAAGCCAATTGGGAGTTCAAGTCTTTTGAACACTAACTGCCTGGACTTCTTGCTTGATGCCTGCAATAAACACTGCACATTTCTTCACCACAATACGGTGCAGTAGAGTGAAGGAATCCAAGTTTGGTTGGTTAAAGAAAGGTTCATTGCATGACATAAACTTTTTAATAAGTAACGATTTTTTTTTTTAAAAGAAGAGAAACATTTTTATACCAAAAGCAATTCACATAATTTATATATATATAAATATATAAAGTAGGAAATCAAGAAAAACCTGGAGTAAAAGGCAAATTTGGTCTTGGAATATGGAATGAAGCAGGGCAAAGACTCATAGAGTTTTGCCAAGAAAATACACTGGTCATAGCAAGCACCCTCTTCCAACAACACAAGAGAAGACTCTACATATGGACATCACCAGATGGTCAATACTGAAAGCAGATTGATTATATTATTTGCAGTCAAAGATGTAGAAGCTCTATACAGTCAACAAAAACAAGACCAGGAGCTGACTGTGGCTCAGATCATGAACTCTTTACTGCAAAATTCAGACTTAAATTGAAGAAAGTAGGGAAAACCGCTAGATCATTCAGGTATGACCTAAATCCCTTATGATTATACAGTGGAAGTGAGAAATAGATTTAAGGGCCTAGATCTGATAGATAGAGTGCTCAATGAACTATGGAATGAGGTTCATGACATTGTACAGGAGACAGGGATCAAGATAATTCCCATGGAAAAGAAATGCAAAAAGCAAAATGGCTGTCTGGGGAGGCCTTACAAATAGCTGTGAAAAAAAGACAGGTGAAAAGCAAAGGAGAAAAGGAAAGATATAAGCATCTGAATGCAGAGTTCCAAAGAATAGCAAGAAGAGATAAGAAAGCCTTCTTCAGCAATCAATGCAAAGAAATAGAGGAAAACAAAAGAATGGGAAACTCTAGAGATCTCTTCCAAAAAATTAGAGATACCAAGGGAACATTTCATGCAAAGGTGGGCTCAATAAAGGACAGAAATGGTATGGACCTAACAGAAGCAGAAGATATTAAGAAGAGGTGGCAAGAATACATGGAAGAACTGTACAAAAAAGATCTTCATGACCCAGATAATCATAATGATGTGATCACTCATCTAGAGCCAGACACCTTGGAATCTGAAGTCAAGTGGACCTTAGAAAGCATCACTACGAATAAAGTTAGTGGAGGTGATGGAATTCCAGTGGAGCTGTTTCAAATCCTGAAAGATGATGCTGTGAAAGTGCTGCACTCAATATGCCAGCAAATTTGGAAAACTCAGCAGTGGCCACAGGACTGGAAAAGGTCAGTTTTCATTCCAATACAAAAGAAAGGCAATGCCAAAGAATGCTCAAACTACTGCACAGTTGCACTCATTTCACATGCTAGTAAAATAATGCTCAAAATTCTCAAAGCCAGACTTCAGCAATACGTGAATCGTGAACTCCTGATGTTCAAGTTCGTTTTAGAAAAGGCAGAGGAACCAGAGATCAAATAGCCAACATCCACTGGATCAAGGAATAAGCAAGAGAGTTCAAGAAAAATATCTATTTCTGTTTTATTGACTATGCCAAAGCCTTTGACTGTGTATATCACAATAAACTGTGGAAAATTCTTCAAGAGATGGGAATCCCAGACCACCTAACCTGCCTCTTGAGAAATCTGTATGCAGGTCAGGAACCAACAGTTAGAACTGGACATGGAACAACAGACTATTTCCAAATAGGAAAAGGAGTATATCAAGGCTGTATATTGTCACTCTGCTTATTTAACTTCTATGCAGAGTACATCATGAGAAATGCTGGACTGGAAGAAGCACAAGCTGGAATTAAGCTTGCCAGGAGAAATATCAGTAACCTCAGATATGCAGATGACACCATCCTTTATGGCAGAAAGTGAAGAGGAGCTAAAAGCCTCTTGATGAAAGTGAAAGAAGAGAGTGAAAAATTGGCTTAAAGCTCAACATTCAGAAAACAAAGATCATGACATCCAGTCCTATCACTTCATGGGAAATAGATGGGGAAACAGTGGAAACAGTGTCAGACTTTATTTTGGGGGGCTCCAAAATCACTGAAGAAGATGACTGAAGCCATGAAATTAGAAGACGCTTACTCTTTGAAAGAAAAGTTATGACCAACATATATAGTATATTCAAAAGCAGAGACATTACTTTGCCGACTGAGGTCCGTCTAGTCAAGGCTATGGTTTTCCTGTAGTCATGTATGGATGTGAGAGTTGGACTGCGAAGAAGGCTGAGCACCAAAGAATTAATGCTTTTGAACTGTGGTGTTGGAGAAGACTCTTGAGAGTCCCTGGGACTGCAAGGAGATCCAACCAATCCATTCTGAAGGAGATCAACCCTGGAATTTCTTTGGAAGGAATGATGCTAAAGCTAAAACTTCAATACTTTGGCCCCCTCATGTGAAAAGTTGTCTCATTGGAAAAGACTCTTCTTCTGGTAGGGACTGGGGGCAGGAGGAGAAGGGGACTACAGAGCATGAGATGGCTGGATAGCATCACAATGGACGTGAGTCTGAGTGAACTCCGAGTGATGGTAATGAACAGGGAGGCCTGGCATGCTGCGATTCATGGGGTTGCAAAGAGTCAGAAACGACTGAGCGACTCAACTCAACTGAACTGAACTGATATAAAAGTGAAACTTAAACGATCTAAGTGAAAGTGAAAGCAAAATTCGCTGAGTCGTGTCTGACTCTTTGTGACCCAATGGACTCTACAGTCCATGGAATTCTCCCAGCCAGAATTCTGTTGGTAGCCATTCACTTCTCCAGGGATCTTTGCAACCCAGGGATCAAACCCAGGTTTCCTGCCATAGCATGTGGATTTTTTTACCAGCTGAGGCACAAGAGAAGCCCAAGAATGCGCCACTGGGTAGCCATTCCCTTCTTCAGGGGATTTTTCTGCCCTAGGAATTGAACCGGAGTCTCCTGAATTGCAGGTGGATTTTTTACCAACTGAGCTATGAGGGAAGCCTTGAAAGATCTAAAGACTATCTCAAAATTAGAAGTTTCATAATAAAGTTAAAACACTGGAAAACATCATTAAGAAGAGTGCTTTTGTTTAATATGTGCATTTGCATAAAGTATACTTGCATATTTTAACATATGCAAAGAAAATTAGATACATGGAAAAATGCAGTAATGGTGACTGTTTCTTAAATGACTCATTTTCTACTTTTACACATTTCTGTAATCTTTTTTTTTCTAAAGAGCAGTGATTGTATTTTATAATAAAGTGGAATATTGTATTAAATTTATTTTACATAGCTGTTTTGTAAGGATTAAGAATCTGTCATAGCCAACAACAGAGAAAATGTGCAGCCAAACACCCAAACAGAAAGTAGATTGGCACTGAATTTTGTACCCATGTTTACTTTGTCATTACTAGATTCAATAATGAGAACTTGAGCTAGATGACCGGATATTGATTATTTTCATTCTTTGTTCTTAGTGGCTTTAACACAGGAGTAAACTGTAGCTGGGTCATCAGTCTCACACAGAAACTAAGTGGGCTTTTAGATTCTGAATTCTTCCCATTTTGAATTCTTTAACTCTTCTTCCTTAGCAGTGCATCTTCTCAATGGAGGGGAGGGGAGCTGCCTTTGTGTTGACTGGGCCCCAGTTCATGCGGAGAGGCCAAGTCACCACAAAATCATGTGGCTCTGAGGCATTTTGTTTGGTGAGTCTGTGTTTAAGAACCTCCAGTCAAGTGCAGGGAAAGCTGCTCCAAGTTCCTTGTATTCCAGTTTCTCCTGAGCATAACCCTTCATTCAATAGGAAATACAATAACCTGATGCTTCTATGGAGTGGTTGCTGCGGCAAGTCTCCAGATTTCACATGAGTACCATTATGGGGAAGGCAGGAAATGGATAACTTGATGGCAAGTCTAAAATAAGAGCTACAAGGTTACAAGCTGATTGTGTTCATTCAAAATTAATTTGGTGAAGCTCGAACCCTGCCAGTAGCTCAAACTGAGGCTGTATTTGTAGACAGGCCCTTTTTGGTGTTCAGGAACTCAATCATGTCTGACTCTTTGAGAACCCATGGACTGTAACACAACAGGCTTCCTTCTCCTTTACTATCTCCCGGAGTTTGCTCAAAATCATGTCCATTGAGTGGATGATTCCATCCAACCATGTCATCCTCTGTTATCCCCTTCTCTTCTAGCCTCAGTCTTTTCCAGCATCAGGGTCCTTTCCAATGAGTTGGCTCTTTGCATTAAGAGGCCAAAGGATTGGAGCTTCAGCTTCAGTATCAGTCCTTCTAATGATTATTTACAGTTGATTTCCTTTATGTTTGACTGATATGATCTCCTTGCTGTCCAAGGGAATCTCAAGAGGCTTCTCCAGCACTACACTTTGAAAGCATCAATTCTTTGGTGTTCAGCCTCCTTTATGGTCCAACTCTCACATCCATACATGACTCCTGAAAAAATTATAACTTTGATTATACAGACGTTTGTCAGCAGAGTGATGTCTCAGCTTTTTAATACTCTTTCCAAGTTCATCACAGCTTTTCTTCCAAGGAGCAAGTGTCTTTTAATTTCATGGCTGCAGCACCATCCACAGTGATTCTGGAGCCCAAGAATATAAAAACTGTCACTGTTTCCATTTTTTTTTCTCATCTACTTACCATGAAGTGATGGTACCAAATGGCATGATTTTAGTTTTTTGAATGTTGAGTTTTAAGCTAGCTTATTTATTCTCCTCTTTCACCTTCACCAAGAGGCATTTTAGTTCCTCTTTACTTTCTGCCTAATATCAGGGTGGTGTCATCTGTATATCAGAAGTTATTGATATTTCACCCAGCAATCTTGATTCCAGTGTGAGCTTCATCCAGCATGGCATTTCACATGATGGACTCTGCATAGAAGTTAAATAAGCAGGCTGGCAGCCTTGACGTACTCCTTTCCCAATTTGGAACCTGTCTGTTGTTCCATGTCCAGTTCTAACTCTTGTTTCTTGACCCACATACAGATTTCTCAAGAGGCAGAATTTTCCATAGATGATGGCAATTTGATCGCTCATTCTTCTGCCTTTTATAAATCCAGCTTATACTTGTGGACATTCTCAGTTCACATGCTGTTGAAACCTAACTTGAAGAATTTTGAACATTACCTTGCTAACATGTGAAATGTGAGCAACTGTGCAGTAGTTTGAACATTCTTTGTCATTGACCTTCTTTGGGATTGGAATGAAAACTGACCTTTTCCAGTCCTGTGGCCACTGCTGAGTTTTCCATATTTGTTGGCATATTGAGTGTAGCTCCTTAATCTTTTAGGATTTGAAATAGCTCAGCTGAAACACCATCACTGCCAGGAGCCAGCATGGGAGATCCCACCCATGACAAGGTCATGCAAAGGAGCCCTGATAAGCAAGGCTTCAGGACTTGACAGGCCCCCTGAACCTGCTTGAGCATCTACCCCCAAATCCAGAATCTGTCTGTCTTATTATTTTATGCCTTTCACCAACTCTTTTGACAATAACAAGGGGCTAACCTTGATGACCTTTCTCTGGGAAAAAATTAACTTAGGGCTCTAGTTGATAAATCTTCTGGACATAAAAGGAGTATTTCAATTCAAAACCCCTGTTAGCATTCTAGCTTACTTGGCAGGTTTATCCAGACTCTTGCAACATTGTTGAGCCAATGCTTGCTGCCAGGTTCCCACATTCCATATCCATTGTGTTCCTGGGAGTGCATATAGTCAGGATGTAGAAAATTAAAAAAAAAAAAAAAACACACAAACAAACAAACAAATAAAAACCAAGCAGATTGAAAGAGACACATGTACCCCAATGTTCATTGCAGCACTGTTTATAATAGCCAGGACATGGAAGCAACCTAGATGTCCATCAGCAGATGAATGGGTAAGAAAGCTGTGGTACATATACACAATGGAGTACTACTCAGCCCTTAAAAAGAATAAATTCGACTCAGTTCTAATGAGATGGATGAAATTGGAGCCGATTATACAGAGTGAAGTAAGCCAGAAAGAAAAACATCAATACAGTATACTGACACATATATATGGAATTTAGAAGGATAGTAATGATGACCCTCTATGTGAGACAACAAAAGAGACTCAGAGGTATAGAACGGACTTTTGGACTCTGAGTGGGGGGGATAATTTGGGAGAATGGCATTGAAACATGTATACTATCTTGTAAGAACGAAGCGTCAGTCTATGTTCAATACAGGAGGCAGGATGCATGGGGCTGGTGCACGGGATGATTCAGGGAGATGATATGGGGTGGGAGGTGGGAGGGGGCTTCGGCATTGGGAGATCGTGGACACCTGTGGCTGATTCATGTCAATGTATGGCAAAACAAATACAGTATTGTAACAAAGAATAAAGTATTAAAAAAATAAAAAAATAAAATAAAAAACACAAGCAGTAGCCTTAACATTAACAACATTAGACTTTGAATTAATAAGTTCTTTCTTAGCTGTAACCCACTGAATTTTTGCTTCATAAAAATATAACTCTGTACTTTAAGGGTAACACAGGCTAGGAATTTAAGAAAAAAACATTTCAATAGAAAATTATTGTTCTGGCTGACCAATCTTTACCAAAAAGAGGTCATAAAACATCACCATAAAAATAAATAAATAAATAAATAAAAACATCACCAGGCCTCTGGGCCAGAAGATAATGTACAAAAAATAAGACTCTTGCAGGAAGGAACCTGGTATCGATAAAAGTTAATACTGATGGAATGTTGAGTTGACTCTGCATTTTTCACTTTGCTCAATGTACAACTCAGAGTATAAAAGCCTTTTTAAAAATAAAGTGATGGGCCTTGCTCACTGAAGCTTGGTCACCCTGTGTCATTCATTCATTCTTTCACCAAAGTAGTCCATCCTGAGGATATCCCTGGACTCTGCTGAGGCTGGATCCCAGCACATCACCTCCACTAGCATTGTTCATAGTAATGCTTCCTAAGGCCTATTTAACTTCACATTCCAGGATGTCTGGCTCTAGGTGCATGATCACACCATTGTGATGATCTGGGTCATGAAAATCTTTTATATAGTTCTTCTGTGTATTCTTGTCACCTTTTCTTAATATCTTCTGCTTCTGTTAGGTAAATACCATTTCTGTCCTTTATTGTGACCATCTTGACATTTTAAAGAGGTAATTATTTTATTTTATTGTATTTATTATTTTTTTAATTAAATTTATTTATTTTTTAAATTACAATACTGTATTTGTTTTGCCATACATTGACACGAATCAGCCACAAAGAGGTAATTATTTTAAAATGAGACTTTTATGGTTGGTCCTATTCTAATGTGGTCCCTGTAAAAGAGATCAGAACACATAGATGGGTATCTGGGATGTACTCACACAGAGGAAAGACCACAGATGAGGAGAAAGGCCGTGGAAGGGATTAAACCTGTGGATGCATTGAACTTGGACTCCAGCCTCCAAAGTTGTGAGACAATAAACATCTGCTGGTTAAGTACTCCTAGTCTGTGGCCATATGTCAGGCCTAGTGTGTGCATGCTAAGTGGCTTCCGTTGGGTCTGACTCTCTGTGACACTACAGTCCAGTGCCCACCAGGCTCTTCTGTCCCTGGGATTCTCCATGCAGGAATAGTAGAGAGGCTGCCGTGCACTCCTCCAGAGGGTCTTCTCAACCTAGGGACTGAGCCTCTTCTCCTATGGTTCCTGCATAGCAGGCAGATTCTTTACTGCTGAGCCACCAGGGAAGTCCTAGCAAACTAATCTAAGTTTAAGATGCTCTTAGAAACTCTGATGAGTAAGGATTGCTTTCCACAGGGAGAGACACTTGAACTTCTGCTAGCAGAAAGACTAGTTAGCAGCCCTCAGTATCCAGTAGAAAAGAAACCCCTGAGGAAGTGGGAAGAGAATTAAGGAATTTAAACAGGAAACTCATAGAATCTTTTTGACTTTCTGGTAGATAAACTTAGCTACAGTGTGGACAAAAATGAGGAGCTTGGATCCACAAAGTAGACAGAGAACAAGTGCCTTCATGTCTGAGGGCAAAATACAGGAGGTAAGCTATTGCTAACAGCCAGATCTTAGTGTGGTCCACAGGTGCCTGGAGAATGCCAGGTCTGCTGAGAGGCTGGGAAGCTGGGGGTTGGGTGGGCCTGACAGCTTTAACTTGTTGCTTCTGAAGTGAGCCTGAATGGATGGCAAATTAAAGGGGTCTGGGGGAGGGTTGGGAGGTGAGGAGATGGATAGAGTGATTTTAGACAGCTTCTCTGAGAAATTTGGCAGAGAAAGTCTGGAGGGAATTTGACTGGGAGACAGTTTCCATTTGGAGAGATGGATTTGTAGATTCCTTCAACTTAGACCCTTTTAACTGTCCACAGTGCTTCTCATTGTGAGAAGATAACAGCAGCACCTGGGAACTTTGGGAAATGGAAATTCTCAGCCCCTCCCTCAAGCTACTGAATCAGAAACTCTGGTTGGGGAGGCAGAGAACCACCTACTGGGATATGATCTAAGAGGTGGGGATGGATGCACTGGAGTTTATAAGAGGAGAGTAATTAATAAATCTGAGAAATGTCCAGCCAGGACATCATGGCCAAGCTTTATGAGGTTGTTTCTTAAGTTACATGTTCAAAGATGATTGATTTTTGATGTGTTTATTCCTCTCCATCCACTCCCAACACATGCTATGCCCCATGTTGATTTTTTGTAACATTTATTTGTGCACTCAATTTATCTGAGAATTAAAAAAAAAAATAGTAACTTCTTTCTATAGTAACCTCCTTGTTATATGATTATTCAAATGTTTACAGTTTTAAACTCTGAAATCAATTTGTCTCCTTTAGATTGACCTCCATATACCCATCATCATTTGCAAAGTATTTATTAATTCATACTTTTGAAAATTTTGGCATAATTATGATTTCACCAATTATACAGCTTTGGTTTTTACTTAGCTGTGTTTCTCATGCCTTGGAGTTCAACAATGATGTTTTCTTTATATTACCCTTTATCATCACTTGCAAATGTGGATGGTAATAAAAATTGAAGACCACATTCTCCCAAATGTTACATATAGGACTTAGCACTTAATAGGGGTTAATAATTGGACTATCATTATTAGAATGACTACAATTATGACATTGTTAATCAGGATTAGCCCATGAGATCTGGGCTATGCTAGATCTATTTATTTGATAGGTTCAGGCACTCCTTCAACACCAGCCAGCCTCTGACTGTGTGAACTTGATCTTGTTTAGTTTTATAAGTCTCATGTGCAAAAGACTCTTATGTTATTTTCTTTCTTAGTAACAACTATAAAATAGCTATAATCTTTTCCTTATGTATAGTCTGCCTGAAAATGTACTTAAATTCTATAAAGCTTTTTACTAATTTAAATTACAATGGCACCATAGTTTGTGCTTGCCATTATCCTTCCTAGGCTTTGTCACTTCCATGACAACACACACTGTATTTTACTTTGTTTATAAATTATTTATGCTGAGCAATAAACTAGTTTTTATGAATATTCAACAATGCCTCCTAAGTGGTGAAATGTTCTGAGCCTTCTCTTAAATCGTTCCCACTTACAACTTCTGAATTAATCCTTTGAAGTACAGCTCTGATCCTGTCACTCCCTTGCTCGAAAATCACCAATGACACCTGTCTACTTACCAACTAAAGCTCACTTCTTGGTCTGATTTCTGCCTCCTTGATGTGTTTTTACAGCCTTATTACATTATATCTAACTTCCTGATGTTACCAAGACCAAGCTTGTACTACTCCCTATGGGACAGGCCAATACATTGAGAAACGAGTTGCTGGGCAAGGAATAAAAACTTTATTCAAAAAACCAGCAGACTGAGAAGATAGTGAACTAGTGACCTGAAGAAATATCTTGCTTAAATTATAATTATGGCTTTTTTTTATAGTTAAAAATGAGAGAGTAAAATCAAACATTTCTTGATTCTGGTTAGCCTTGGAGAGGTTGTTAATTTCTTCCTTCTTGTAGCCATTTACAGGTGGGCCTGGTCCTGTGAGCTAAAGAAAGTTATTTTAGCTTAATGCTTATTATCTGGAAGGCAGGGTTCCCTGAAATGGGCCATCATGTATAATTTAAGCTTATAGACAACAACCCTTTAATGATTAATTTGTAGTGGAATACAAAAGTTCTTCCCTAGTACACTAACATGGTCTGAGAATGCTTTTCCTACAAACAGAATGATACATTAAAATGGCATAAACAACAAAAATATTCTATCATAAAAAATAGTTAAGAAGGTGAGGGACAGTGGTGGTTTAATTGAAAGTTTTATTATCATGGGCTGGCTCACCTTCTGTGCAGCAATCTCCATATTCCCCTGGTACCTCTAGCATGAGTATTTCCAGTTAAATTGTCACACTGTACAAAGAGAAGAGAGGAAATCCCCATCTGCCATCAAGAATGAGAAAATCCTTCCCAGGGCCTTCCAGCAAACTTCCTTTCACCTCTGCTGGGCTGAGTTTCTTTCACACCCCACTGAAACCACACACCTAGTGAGGGGACTGAGACCCTCACACTGTCTGGATGGTGAATATACTATTCCTGGCTCAGGGATGAGTCCAGCTTCCCACAAAAGAAGATCATGATTGTTGAGAGGACAGTGCAGGAGATCAGGGTTCAGCTGCTAAGGAAAGGACCAGCTGTCTTGCTCATTAACTAAGCTGTTCATTTTAAAGTGGAGACTAAATACAAAAACCTGTTTTTTCATAACAGTTACCCTGAATGGCATGCAGCGACGCTTACCCCTGAAAAGCCTTTATAACATATATAGTGTATGAAGTGAAGTGAAGTGAATTGAAGTCGCTCAGTTGTGTCCAACTCTTTGCGACCCCACTAGGCTCCTCCTTCCATGGGATTCTCCAGGCAAGATACGCTGTGTGATATGTACTGTATACTGTACAGTATATACTGTGTAATATATATTGTATAGCACATACTGTCAGAGTAGACAATGGCATCCAGCTTTAGTACTCTTGCCTGGAAAATCCCATGGACAGAGGAGCCTGGGAGGCTGCAGTCCATGGAGTCGCTAAGAGTCGGACACAACTGAGCGACTGCACTTTCACTTTTCACTTTCATGCATTGGAGAAGGAAATGGCAACCCACTACAGTGTTCTTGCCTGGAGAATCCCAGGAACTGCAGAGCCTGGTAGGTTGCCGTCTATGGGGTAGCACAGGGTTGGACACGACTGAAGCGACTTAGCAGCAGCAGTAGCAGCAGCACATACTGTATACTATAAACTATATAAACTGTATACTATAACTAAACTAATGGTCTAACTCTAGCTCTTAAGTCAGGTTCATAGACAAGACCTTGAGTTATGAGCCCATTTATCTCTACTTAGGACTTTTGGCCTCCTTCATGGACCCTAACTTCTGTGCCACTTTTACAAGCTAAAAACTTACTTATGAAATCACTTATGGCTGATCCTGGAAATGGTCCTTTTCTGGCTACTTTCCAGTGAGCCAAAAGCACACATTCAGTCATGAGGGGAAGTAGGTTTGGCCTTTCCTATACTTGGACCTCTAGAGTCAATGGACAAAGTCCATAATGCTTAGTACTTAATAATTTCTGAATGTTTCCACCTTTTTCCTCTCCTATGTTGTTGTTTATACTGTTTATCTCCCTGACTGTAGCTGTTTACATTCACTCTCCCTAAAACCAAGTCTATATTTAATTAACATAGTTTGTCAAATATTTTTAGAGTTTTAATATGATAAAATTAATATGTAAAAGAATTGATGGGAGGATATATGAGCTTGGATTACTTTGGTAATAAAAACATATATATATAACCAACTTTTACAGAATTATTTATTATTTTTGAAATAAATTAATAACAACTACCTTCCTAAAGATAGGCATTTATCTTTAGATTTGTTCATACATATATGTATGTGCCTGTGTGTGTAATTAATTTTACTAATGCACTGATGAGAGAAATATAAAACATATACATATTTGACAAAATAACCTTGGTATTAGTTTTAAAGATACATCTTCGGCAGTGTTTTCTTGTTTTAAGATGCAAGGTAATAGGTTACATATCAAACATAGAGAATCATTCACATAAAGGAAATGTGAAACTAGCTAAATAAGCTTCTTTCAATTATTTACAGGAAGCATTAATTATTTATCCACTAATTTAATTCATTTGAGCTATGCACAGGGCTTTTTGCAGTAGGTTTAGGCTGTGAAGAATTTAATCTCATGAGTATTGTAAGAAATGATTTTCCCCCTATTACTCTATCTCTACTAAACATAGCTTAATAAATACATATATTAACTCTGTCACTGTTCATATTATTTGAAATGCTATACATAGCACACACAATTAAATTTCTTAATACTGAAATATCTCTTTAGTAATCTAAGCAAAACTAAATATAATACCTAGTTATTCTTTCTTATCATTCCTATGTTGTTTGTTGCTTTAATCTGATTCTTTAGGTAATGCCTAATAAGTGATATATTTCTTACTTGCCTAAACATTTTAATGTTATTTTTAAAAATTTATATTTCCAGGTAAGAAACAAAAAGTTTTGGTATTTTACATTAATAACTTGTCTGTTTTAATTTGTATCAAATATATCTTTTTCAAATTTGGTTTTATCAGGTATTCAATAATTAACATAAATATAATATTTTTGAAACTTTTAGTAATAATCTGAAGAAAGATAAAATATATTTTAATCTTCCTTCCAAGGTGTGTCTTCCTAATTAATATGTCACACATAAACATTAAAGATCCAATGGCCATTTCTAATAAATTATATCAAATTGATTCAGGGAATTTATGATCTGTGATGACTTTTAATCCAGAGGAACTTCTGAAAATGGACTTATTCAGAAGCTCCTTGCTGGTCTAGGAAACTCCTTACTTGAGTTTGCATTACAGAAGTGGCCTTTTAATCTCTAACTGGTAAGTAGGCATGAACTTGCCTCAACCCTGCTCATAAACCACAGCACTGGGAGTCTGCTGGGGCAGGAATCCAATTTGCTCTTCTGGGTCTGTACAATCTTTGGAACTCACCTGTGTTGAGAGCAAAATTGCTCACTAACAAGGTATGCTGACACGACACAAACATACACATACAAACAAGTACACATACACACAATCTGATAAATGGTAAAAAAAAAAAAAATGCTGGTGGTAAATAAACTAACGGTCTAACTCATTAGGAGAAGAAATCAACAATTAATAAGAGTTTCAGGAGGAGCTTCTTACTTGCTGTTTCTGTGTATCACTGGGTGAAAGTGTCTTTATCTAAAATGTTTTAGAATGTAAACCCTGACAAGGTCCACTTTTGGCAGATGCCTTCCATAAAGGAAAATGATTGTGGGTGGCATGGTAGAATGGAACAGCATTTTCTGGTGGGGGCACTTGATAAGGATGCTCAAGTAGAATTTCAGTGAGTTTTACTGGAGACCATTAAAGACCCCTGGTCCAGAGTTTCTTTCTGAAGTCACCCTGGGGGCCATTAACTCTCCTTTTTTTCTTGAGGATGGGCCTTCATAACAGTCACTGTCACTGTCTCTCAGAGATACTATAAGTCCTCTTTTCTCTTAACTCATTTAGTAGTATCCATTTCACAGAATTTTATAGTTGCAGCTGGGACTCTTCAAATTTGTGTACTCTTGTGGAATTCGGGGTGATTTAGATCAGTCATATTTCAGATTCATCTGGAGGCTTTCCCAATATTAATGGATAAATGATTCAATTCATAAATCCTTGGAGTCCAGGTAATCATGGCTGGAACTGTGGCTAAAAACTCCAATTACAATTAACTCTCCGTTGACAGTCAAGGTTCCTGACTTGTTTAGTTTCTCCTGGCAATACTCCTGCTCCCTGCGATGGACTGTTGCAATGTGGCTTGACCTGGGAGTATTAGTGACAAATGTTGCAATGGATCTATGTTTTCAATATGGAACATATAGATTGACTCCTGGAGCTAAGTTTGTGGTGTCTGAAAACCTTATTTCCCTGAGTAGGATGTTATCTATACATTTCTGTAGCACCATGTACTTCTCTTTTGCAGCATTACTATTTAAAGTACATTATTTTTCATTACTGTCTCTATTATAAATCTGAGACTTCTCTGCTGCATTTATCACAGCTTTTTTAGTGCCTAGTAAATAACAAATGACTTAGTAGTCAAATGCCTTCTTATAGATTTTAGAGACTGCAGTATTCATTTACCTGTATTTTCAAAAATATCTTGTCTTGAAACATTTCCCACTTATCCAGAAATATTTGAATTATTATTATTCTGAGTAGATTTATTTTTTAATTACTCAATTGCAGATATCCCCAAATGCTAATAATTGTATAAATCTTTTTAATTCAAAATTTGTCCACTCCTTAATAATTAGACAAAATGTAAATTACAGGAGTTATTGGATTTTCTTCAGGCTACTTCATTTGTGTTAACTATATTGAGTGGATAGTTTTCTTTGACCTCTTCCTTCCACTAACATAAACATTAACATGTCTTTAAATTTTAAATTCTGTTTGGCTTCTTACATAACAAACTCAGAAATGTTCATATGTTCCACTAGGTTTTTCAAAGTTTTGTGGACACGTTTGCCATAAATTTTAATGAAGATGTATAGTACTTTGTATGCTGTAGGGTGATATATCAGTGGATACATGGGTACTCTGTCTAGGATCACTGACATATAGCCCTTTACCCTTTCAGTTGTTTATTTCCATGTAACTGTCTCTTGTTTTTCTGGCTATATGAAAACTTACATTTTGCTTACTGAATAGATAATTACATGTTACTAATCTTTCCCCTCCTTCAAGGATCACTGCCTTCTTGTGGTGAAGGGGCTTGTAAAACTTAATGAAGCTATGAACCAAGCCATGAAGGGCCACCAAAGATGGACGGCTGATAGCAGAGAGTTCTGACAAAATGTGATCCACTGGAGGAGGGAATGGCAAACCATGCTACTTGCTGTGAGAACCACATGAACTGTATAAAAAGATATGACACCAACCAATGAGTCCCCCAGGTCTGAAGGTGTCCACATACTACTGGGGAAGAGCAGAGGAGAATAAGCACTAGCCCCAGAATGAATGAAACAGTTGGGCCAAAACAGATATGATGCTTAGTTGTGGATTTGTCTGGTGACTAGAGTGAAATCCACTGCCGCAAAGAATAGTATTATACAGGAAACTGGAATGTTAGGTCCACGAATCAAAGAAAACTGCATATGGTCAAGTGGGAGATGGTAAGAATAAACATCAACATCCTAGGAATCAGCGAACTGAAATGGATGGGAATGGGTAAATTTAACAGATAACTATATATACTACTGTGAGCAAGACTTCCAAAGAAGAAATGGAGTAGCTCTCATAATCAACAACAACAACAAAATCTGAAATACAGTACTTGGCTGCAACATCAAAAATGACAGAAAGATCTTGGTTCATTTTCAAGGCAAGTCATTCAACATCACAATAATCCAAGTCTATGCCTTTTCCATCAATGCCAAAGAAGCTGAAGTTGACAATTTCTATGAAGACCTAGAAGATATCCTAGAACTAACACCTTAAAAGATGGTCTATGCATCATCAGGGATTGAAATGCAAAAGTAAGAAGTCAAGATATACCTGGAGTAACAGGCAAGTTTGGCTTTGGAGAACAAAATGAAGCACGGCAAGGAGTAACTGAATTCTGCCAAGAGAAATCACTAATCATAGCAAATACCCTTTTTCAATGATATGAAAAACAATTTTACACATGGACATCACCAAATGGTCAATACCAAAATCAAATTTATTCCATCCCTTGTAGTTGAAGATGTAGAAGCTGTATAAAATTAGCAAAAATAAGACCTGGAGCTGACAGTGGCTCAGATCATCAGCTTCTCATAGCAAAATGCAGGCTTAAACTAAAGAAAACTGGGAAAAATACTAGGCCAGCCAGGAATGATTTAAATCAAATCCTGTATGAATTCACAGTAGAGATAATTAATAGATTTTAGGGACTAGATAAAGTTAACAATGTGCCTGAAGAACTATGGACAGAGGTCCATAATAGTGTACAGGAGGTGGTGAACAAAACTATTCTAAAGAAAAAGAAAAGCAAGAAGGAAAAGTGGTTATCTGAGAAAGCTTTACAAATAGCAGAAGAACAAAGAGATGCAAAAAGCAGGGTAGAGAGGGAAAGATACATCCAATTAAACACAGAATCTTAAAGAATAGCTTGGTGAGACAAAAAGGGTTTCTTCAGTGACAAATGCTTAATAATAGAAGAAAACAACAAAAAGGGAATGACCAGAGATCGCTACAGAAAAATTGGAAACATCAAGGGAGCATTCCACCTAAAGATGGGCACAATAAGAGAGGGGGTGTTCAAGATGGGGAACACGTGTATACCTGTGGATTCATGTTGATGTATGGCAAAACCAATACAATATTGTAAAGTAATTAACCTCCAGTTAAAATAAATAAATTTATATTAAAAAAACACAAACAAATTAAAAATAAATTAAAATAAAGCAGAGGCCTTTGAACTGGAAAAAAAAAAAGTAAAGACCTAATAAACAATGATGAGATCAAGATGAGATGGAAAGAATACACAGAAGAATTGTATAAGATCTTAATGAACCAGATTACTATGATGGTGTGGTTAATTACCCAGGGTCAGATATTCTGGAGTGTGAAGTCAAGTGAGCCTTAAGAAGCAGTGCTGTTAATAAAGCTAATTATTATGGATGAGATGAAATTCCAGCAAAACTATTCAAATCCTTAAAGGATGATGCCATCAAGGTCTTACATTCATTATGTCTGCAAATCTGGAAGACCCAGCTGTGGCCACAGGACCGGAAAAGTTCAATCCTTATCCCAATTCCTAAGAAGGAGAGTACAAAAAAATGTGCCAACCATCAAACAATCACATTCATCTCCCATGCTAGTAAGATCATGCTTAAAATCCTGCATCCTAGGCTTCAGCATTATGTGAACCAAGAACTTATAGATGTCCAAGCTGAGTTTAGAAAAGGAAGAGGAGCTAGAGATCAAATTGCCAAGATTCCCTGGATTATTGAGAAAGCAAGGGAATTTCAGGAAAAAAAAAATCTACCTCTGTTTCATTGACTATGCTAAAACCTTTGACTGTGTGGATCATGACAAACTGTGGAAAGCTCCTAGAGAGATGGGAATACCAGAACATCTTACTGATCTCCTAAGAAACCTGTATGCACGTCAAGAAGCAACAGTTAGAACCTTGTATGGAATTGGTTTAAGACTGAGAAAGGAGTGAGACAGGACTGTCTGCTGTTCACCCTGTTTGTTTAACCTGTACACTGACCACCTCATTAGAAATTCTGGGCTAGATGAGTCTCAAGCTGAAATCAAGATAGGCAGGAGAAACATCAACAGCCCCAAATGTGTAGATGGTAGCACTCTAATGGCAGAAAGTGAAGAGGAACTAAAAGCCTCTTGACGAGGATAAAGTAAGAAAGTTGAAGAGTTGGATTAAGGCAAAATTAAAAAATAATAATAAAAACTAAGATCATGGCATCTGGCCCCATTATTGCATGACAAATAGAAAGGGGAAATGTGGAAGTAGTGACAGATTTCCTCTTCTTGGACTCCAAAAGCACTGTTGATGGTGACTGCAGCCAGACAGTTGTTTCTTGGCAGGAAATTGAACGACAAACCTAGACAGTTTGTTGAAAACCAGAGACATCACTCTGCCAAAAAATGTCCATATAGTCAAGGCCAGTGTCCATAAAGTCAAGGCAAGTCCATATAGTCTTCCTAATTGTCATGTACAGTTGTGAGAGCTAGGCCATATAGAAGCAGAATGCCAAAGAATGGATGCCTTCAAACTGTGGTACTGGAGAAGACTCCTGAAAGTCCCTTGGACAGCAAGGAGTTCAAACCAGTCAATCTTAAGGAGATCACTCCTGAATATTCACTGGAAGGACTGATGCTCATGCTGAAACTACAGTATTTTGTTTGTCTGATGTGAACATACCACTCATTCAACAAGTCCCTGATGTTGGAAAAGACTGAGAGCAGAAGGAGAAGAGGACATCAGAGGATGAGATAGCCGGACGGCATCATCAATGCTGAATATTAACTTGAGCAAACTCCAGAAGATGGTGAGGAGGCCTGGTGTGCTGTAGTCTATGGGTTTGCAAAGAGTTGGACATGACTAGGTGACTGAACAACAACAACAATTTTTTTCCAATGCAAGGAATAGTGTAAGGCTATCAATCTTTCACAAACATTTTCAAGTGGTGAAGTGAGATAAATGTGGCCCTGAATACAGAATAGATAAAAACATATCATTACCTGTCCACATAATCAAATGGCCCTGAAAAAATCTCTCTCCACTGATTCGTATGATTAAACTAAGATAAAACCATGACACGGTCATCCATAACTTTCATTTCCTCTGAACAGACAACTAATAAAACTCACAACACTTATACTGATACTTTATTAAAGGTAAAAGAGGCAGAAAAAGAGAGAGAGGAAGAAGAAAGACTAAAAGTTATGTGAGGCGAGAGCATCCAAACAGGTACATGCAGCAGAGAATACAGGCGGGGGTTGATGGTGCATGAAACACATGGACAAATGGAGAATGAACCACAGTAATGTAGTTATTGCCTCAAGTATCTATAACACATCATAAATGAGTCATTCAAATAAAATTCCATCTCATTCTAAAATGTTAATCTTTTAGTAGATTTATTAAAAATAAGCCTGGTCAATTCCTTTTAAAAAATATTAATGAGTGTATGAACACCTGTTTTAAAATGATACATTATAGGAGTTTGTGTCTTTTTCCTTGAACCTCTGTTGGGGCTTTTGGACTTCCCTCGGGGTCCAGTGGTTTTAAGAATCTATCTTCCAATGCAGGGGACACAGGTTTGGTCCCTGGTTGTGGAACTATGATCTCACATGGAACAGGTACATGGAACAGGGCCTGGCATGTTATAGTGCATGGGGTTACAAAGAGTCAGACATAAACTGGCAACTGAGCAACAACATGCGTTTTGAATCAGTGTTAGTGGGCCAGTAAACCGAGAGGAGAAGACAATAAAAATGTTCTCGCCAACCTTTCCAAGGTATTTTATCCTTTCATGACTTTCCAGAAAAATTCAGTATATTTTTCGTTAATCTTCTATCGATCCACTTGTACCCATTTGTGAGTGCTGTTCTTGGTACAGGAACATTAGTGTTCATAAGAGAGAGGACATCCCGTCCTCAGGGGACGTACATCATAGAGTGATATTCACTGGCTTGAGAAAATGTTCACAATATACTATGATGTGAAACAGATATATGTTATAATACTTATAAAAGCACATGCAGGTACATAGAATATGTGCTGTTTGTGTATATGCTCACTGTGATGAGATTAAAAATTAAAGAGATGAAAATGTAGAGATTATATTCTTGTGTTTTTCTATTTATGCATTGAACATAGATCATTGCATAATATGAAAAATATGCAAAATTCTGATTTATTTTGGCTTTACTAAATTTTTAAAAAATGCATTTTTAACCCAACACTGTGTTTTGGCAATTGGGAGACCTAGCCTGCCACTGTACTGCTTCTTCCCATCCTTTGTTCTTCCTGGAATTAAAACTTATAAAGAAAGTTAAGACAAACTATTATTCTACACCTCACTTCTTGTGCTGCATATTTAGCATTACTTTCATTGGAAACAACACAGTACGGGCAGAAACCAGTAATTTTCCCCATAAAGAGGACTGGTGAAGTGATCACAGGAAGTGACATTTCAGTTGTTCTTTAAAGATAAGCATCTTTCTGACAAGTCAAAATGTAAACAGTAGTACATCTCAAGTACTGACAGCTGCGTGGAAAAAAACAAGGAAGCTTACCATTGCAAGAGGGATAAAGGCAAGGATGCTAAATGTTTGTAGCATCCTTAGAAATCACAGAGTAATCACTTCAGTTCAGTTGCTCAGTCGTGTCCGACTCTTTGCGACCCCATGAATCGCAGCACGCCAGGCCTCCCTGTCCATCACCATCTCCTGGAGTTCATTCAGACTCAATAGTATGACTAATTTTGGCAGAAATTCCTATGTGCCAAGCCCCTCATGGCTGACTTACTATGCGTTTTGCATTTAAGTCTCACAGGCATGGGTCTTACTTATTCTTCTCTCTCTCTTTCTTTCCCTCCCCTCCCCAATTCTGCTTCTGGAAAAAGTTAAATTAGAAATTTGACGAATTTTGCAGAAGAATTAAGTGAAATGAAAATGGAGGAGACACTTGGATGCAGTGATTATTTGATTCCTTTTGCCTTTCTGACCCTGTGAAATTTAGACCAGTAGCGAAGGACACACGGATAGGAGAAAGCTCATGTCTGCAGGCTTAATAATCATTGTTTTTCTTACTTGCAATAAATTTTAAGACCCATTTATTAACAGTCATATAAGGCAAAAAGCATTTATCGAGTGCAGAAGAGGTCCGGGAGGTACAATACAAGTTAGACACGATCCCATTCTCAGAAATCTCATGGTGGGACTGTTTTTTGTACCTTTGTTAATTGTCTGCTTACATGTGGGCAAAATGAATGGATGAATGAATAGGTGAATGAATAGTAAGTTTGGCTAACAGAAAATGCAGAGTCACTCACTGTGCAGCAGGCACTGGAGTCAAGATCAATCAGAACCTCTATTTGTGGTGAAGTCAACAGATAACATTGATACCTATCTGACCAAAAGGAAAAACACAACAAAACAAAACAAAACTTAAATAGCCTCTCTTCAGGTTGTAAATGTATTTCTGATCCTTATTGAAGTATTGCTAGTATGCTATGCTTGCACCTCAAATGAGTCTGTGTAAGGATCTGTGCTCATCCAGAGCCCAAATAAGGCAGAGGAGTCAGGAGGGAAGGTGCGGGACAGTCATCATTTGCTGTGGCCACAGGGTGGCCTGAGGAAGGGACACTGAAAAGCAATATAAAACAAGAAAAAAAAATGCTTGCTTTTACCTGTTGAGTGAAATTGAATTTGCCTCTGAGTTTTAGTTTCCTTATACAAATATCTGTTAAGGAAGAAAAAAATCCTGGCAAGTCATATTACATCATCCTGGCAAGTGATACATTTTATTAAATATATTAGTGTTTCTTTAAAGAAAGGTATGGTTATGTTAAACATTTTGTGAGAATAAAAAAAAAGCTCACCATAAATGAAAATTTCTTCCAATGCTTATAGATCAAAAACATTTTAAAATATGTTAATTAAAATTACAGGCTTCATTCACATTTCATGATTTCCTATACTGAGTGCTGTTCACATGTAATAAAGGATACAGTATTAAATGAAAAGATTGAAACATAAAATCAAGTTAAATCATCAGTAGTGTAGTAGTCAGAACTGAGCTATGCAGTTGATTCTATTTTTACAACTTGGCTGTTATTATGTAGTTCCTTCTGCCCTTCCCTAAATCATTCTCATTGACTCTGTCCTCCTTCTCCAGCCAGTTCACTTCATCATTCTTATATCTCAGTCATCAGCACAGAATATTCCAGGTCCAGGTCAGCAGAATATTTCTGTGTCTGAAAATGGACTGTAATTTTCCTGTTCCATGATAGAATATCCATATTGAATCTCAAACATTGTTATTAGTTTTCCTTGGCTTAAAGGATCAAACTATTATGTTTATAATTTTGACTCTAAAATAAATCATAAATATGTTTTAACTGGAAATATGCCTTAATATATTGAAATTATAGATCTTAGGTCATTATTTGTTGTTCCAGGCATTTAAAACCATGTAGCCCAGCAAAGGAATTGTATATCTATATAGCAGTGTCTCTATTCACCTGACCCAGAGCATATACAGCCTTCTAGAGAAGCTAATCCCCAGAACTGAAAGGCACTACCACCGAGGTACTACCACTCAGGCTTCAAGAGATGGTTCCACCATGATATCAAACCAGGATGGTACTTCAGGATGGTGGGAAACATGGCAAAATCAATCAATTCCATAAGCATGGGACAACTGCTGCACTTAATTTGCTGTGAAGTTTGTTCACTGATCAAAAGCAATTTTATGTGTAATATTAAGACATTCAGTAAGTCCACAAATGATAGTTTAGTTAAAAGTATTATGCACTGGGAAGGCAAATTCGTATCCAAACTCTGTGTATTTCTGTAAGAGTAAAATGCTGCCCTGTCCAGTGTGAAAGAGACCCAGTGTAATCAAGTTGTGATCAGGTAACTCACTGATCACAGTGGAGTATGATGTCCTACCAGAAATTCAATATTTGCTGTGGCAGACCAGGTGCTCAGTGGTGGCTTTCATGAGTGAAAGCCTATGTTGCTGAGAACACACCTCCGTCCCTGTCAGCTGAACCCAGTGAGTGAGGACAGGAGTGTCCCTGGGAAAGATGCTGAGTGATGCTCACAGAAGTGAAAGTGAAGCTGCCCAGTCATGCCTGACCCTTTGTGACCCCATGGACTGTAGCCTTCCAGACTCTTCCATCCATAAGATTTTCCAGGCAAGAATACCAGAGTGGGTTGCCAATTCCTTCTCCACACAATGGGTCATCTATCCAACTGATTCTTAGAACCTCTGCTTAGATCACCTTGTGAAACATATGGAAGTGGGATATAAATATCTTCATACTTTTACTCATGCAGAGAACTCTACATACATGCTTCCTCTTTAGACCTCCTTTTTACTGATTTCCCAAATATATTCTTTCCAAGTTCCTGACAGTCCTGTCAAATCATAGGCCACAGTCTATGAATCAGTAAATAATCACAAGTCTTGGTAATTTCTCCTACTAAGTACAGTGCACAGCCTCGTGCACTGCTCAGAGTCCAGGCCACTGGGAGGATTTCCCGTCACAGTGTTCTGCAGGGGTATCCCAGGGAGGGGCTGCAAGGATCCAACTGTGCTATCAGGTGACACCTGCATATTGTGCAAGACCACCTGTAAACCAGGCATGAGTTTTCTTTTTCCTCAGTCAACTGATTATAAGAAATTCCTCTTGAGGGTGTAGCTGGGAACTGAGATGGAGAAAGAAAGGTGAGATAAGTGTGGACCATGGGTGTCTGGACCACCTCTTCATGCAACTTGCTTGTGTCTTCAAGGCTTACTTGGATCCAGTTTCCTTCATGCTCTTTATATTATAAGATGGAATGTTGCCAAGCAAATTCAACTTTATAGTTTGGGTCAGACAACATCTAGTTCACAAAGAGTGGTTCAGTTTGCATGGTATCTTGGTGATTCATACTAAAGGTCCAGTCTTTACTAAGACCCAGTAGCTGATCAAAAACTGTCTTCCAAAAGCATTCATTTGCATCAAATGTTAAGGCTTTGCTCCAAAATCCTAAGGGTCTGCACTGTGAGTTACCTACAGGAGCTCACACAAGGCTCCAAAGAGCAACTTTACCTGCCACTGTGGAACTGTGTGACCTAGGAGAGTGTGAGTCAGCTGCCAAGCCCACTCCTGTTCCGGGCTTCACCCAAAACTAGCAGCTTTCAGGTCACAGGGAAAATGAACTGGAGCAGCACACTCAAGTGAAAAATTTTGTTTCCAAAATCCTGAGGACTACTTGGCATTATACCCTTTTTTTTGTTCCAGAGGTGACCTGGGGCAGTGATTTTCCTTTGCCTTAGAGAGGTTATCACAACATGTCCACACTACTGATCCCTAGAAATTTCACTGAGGTGGAAGGCCTCTGAGTTTTCACTGGATTTGTTTCTCATCTTGTGACACACAAATGTCTAAGAGTAAGCTTAGAGCAATTGATATATCTTGCATATAAGTGTAATTCCATCAGTGTAATGGACCAGTGTGATACCTTCTGGAGGGAAAGATGTTGGAGAGCTCTGCATCCTAGACAGTTATGTAGGGATGGAGAGTGGGCATAGCCCTAAGATAGCATAGAGAGGTATATTACTGGCCTTGACAACTTTCTGCAAACTTCTTGGTATCAAGAAGAAAGCATTTGCTAGACTAATAATTGCATACGATGTGTGAGTGGACATGGTCATTTGCTTAAGCAACCTAACCATATCTAGAGCAGTAGCTATAGTTGGAGCTACACCTCATTAAGTTTACAATAATAACCCATAGTCATTCAAGATCCATCTGTCTTCTGCACAGGCCAAGTAGGTGAGTTGCCTGGAGATGTGATCATTGCCACTCCTGGATTCTTCAGGTTCTTGATGGTGACACTAATGTCTGTAAGTCCTCTAAGAGCACAGGATTGCTTTCAGTTTGCTATGTTCTTAGATAGAGGCAGTTCTAGTGGCTTCCAGTTGGCTTTTTCTACCATAATATCCCTCACTCAACTATTTAGGGAACCGATGTGAAGATTCTGCCATTTCTGGATTTAATCTATTCCAATTACACATTTTGGAATTGGGAAAATAACCACATAATGGGACTGGTCACACTGTAAGATGGATCTGAACTAAAATTCCATTGATCTCCTGACCCTCATAAGCCCCAATCCAATGTGTAGACCGGAATAACATTTTCAGTTCCCTGGAATTAGTATGAATTCTGAGCTAGTATCCAGCAATCCTTCAAAAGTCTGATTATTTTCTTTTCTGTGGTGCACAGTAATCCTGGCGAAAGGCCATGTCTTCCTTTGAAGGCTGGGATAAAGATCAATAGTGTCAATTTTGACAATATATCAGGATTCTTCCTCAAGGTGACATGACCTACATTTCATTCAAGGCATTCTGGATTTGATGTTTGGAAGCTGAATGAGGGGATGGGGCTCTTTAGAAGTGATCTAAAATTCTTCCTCTTGTAGAGATCAAGTAAGACTGACCAACCAGTTCTCTTCTAGAAACATTTTCATCAAATAGCCAATGCCATAAGTCTCTACAAGTCATAGTCTTATTGCAGCTTTGCCTCCACTGTGTGTTATGATAACCACATCCACCTCATCTTTCACAATTAGTTACCGCCTACTGGCCTCTGCCACCATGGGTCCAATTATCCTCATTGCATTTAAGATCATTGGCAGCAGTTGCCACTATAATTTTTCATCTGCAGAATTCTTCAGAAACCCAGGTATTTCCCTCAAAAATGTATTTCTCACAGTTTTAGTGAAAGGTGTGTCCACTGGACCCTCCTGGGGCAGGTGAACACATCAGACATGATAAATTCACTTTAACGTCCCAATCTGTGTACACTTCCTCTTACAGAAAACCAAGGCATGTCTGACATTTCAACTTTACCTAGTGTAGCAGGGACCATTATGTCCATGTTCTAACCAGCCAATCAGCCAATTAAATGAATTGTTAGAGCTCTTTTTAACCCTTCTGATTATATATTAAATTAATAATCTCTGGTTAGTGGGCTCACATCCAATTTTCTGTCATTTTTACCATTTTTTACATCCTTGTTATTTATTCATATACCTACTTCTTGGATTTACTCTGTATAAACTGGAAAATTTATGCAGTTCTTTTTGGGGTGTAGTGCATTTACTCATGGTCACATTCTGTATCTCAGTTTGGGGGATCTTCCAGGACTTGAGTCTGCTGATAAGTCTAGAGGCAAAGAGGAACGAGTCCTGAGGAGAATCAGCACTGCCTTGTAAGGTAAGTGCCACAGGAATAGCATAATTACCCTTTTCAGGAAGGGGTAGGTGGACAGTCTCTACTGTCAAAGAAGATTCAGCAATACTTAATAAAATTTAATTCAGTGTCTTCAGTTTCATCAGAATTTGCCCATAGATCCCCATGCTGATTCTTAGGATCCCATTCTTTCCAAAGTAATGCCTTCACTTCACCAATAGACACCCTGAACTTTGTGTATAGTTCAGCCACTCATTGGATGAAATTCAGGTTCTGTTTTTCAGTTTCACTTCTGTCTCTGAAAGAGATAAGGATTTTCTTCAGGGCAGACAAATAAAATCTAAAATCACTTACAAAGCATTTGAACTGATAATCTGAAGCCTTGAGGCTCTGAGCTCCTACATTTTTTCCCCCATTTGTCTACTACAATTAGGAGCAAACTGCCGAACTCAATATACTCCTTAGTTGGATAAAGAACATAGAAAACATTTAATATATGGTCAACCAGAAATTTGCTTCTTATTAAGTCTTTGATTAAAAGTATCCAGTGTCATTAAAAAGTATTCTATTCAGCCCTCCTGGTGCTCCAATTCAAGGAATGCTAATTATCTTCTAGGAATCTCTTTCTTATTGTGGAGGCCCATGATGATCTGTCTGGAATCACATGATATTATACCTGTGATAATAATTCCTTCTCAAACCATGACCAAAAATTTAAAGCTAAGTGAGAACTAATTTGTTATATTTTCTTGGCACTAGATGTTTTTAAAGGGTTTTTTTTTTTTTTTTTTTTAATTCTACTCAGCCATTCTTCCAAACAACTAGGGTCGGGATTTTGGGTCCCTCAGGCTCTAATGCAAAGCCATAGTCATGAAGACAGTATGGCATTGGCACAAAGACAGAAATATAGATTAATGGAACAAAATAGAAAGCCCAGAGATAAGTCCACACACCTATGGATGCCTTATCTTTGACAAAGGAGGCAAGAATATACAATGGATTAAAGACAATCTCTTTAACAAGTGGTACTGAGAAAACTGGTCAACTACTTGTAAAAGAATGAAACTAGAATACTTTCTAACATCATTAACAAAAATAAATCAAAATGGATTAAAGATCTAAATGTAAGACCAGAAACTATAAAACTCCTAGAGGAGAACATAGGCAAAACACTCTCCGACATAAATCATGGCAGTATCCTCTATGATCTGCCTCCCAGAATACTGGAAATAAAAGCAAAAATAAACAAATGGGATCTAATTAAAATTAAAAGCTTCTGCACAACAAAGGAAACTATAAGCAAGGTGAAAAGACAGCCTTAGGAATGGGAGAAAATAATAGCAAATGAAACAATTGACAAACAACTAATCTCAAAAATATACAAGCAACTTATGCAGCTCAGTACCAGAAAAATAAATGACCTAATCAAAAAGTGGGCCAAAATAATTAAATAGACATTTCTCCAAAGAAGACATACCGATGGCTAACAAATACATGAAAAGATGCTCAACATCACTCATTATCAGAGAAATGCAAATCAAGACCACAATGAGGTAACATTTCACGCTAGTCAGAATGGCTGTGATCCAGTCTACAAGCAATAAATGTTGGAGACGGTGTGGAGAAAAAGGAACCCTCTTACACTGTTGGTGGGAATGCAAACTAGTACAGCCACTATGGAGAACAGTGTGGAGATTCCTTAAAAAAAAAAAAAAAAAGAAAGAAAAAAAAACTGCAAATAGAACTGCCTTATGACCCAGCAATCCCACTGCTGGGCATACGCACCGAGGAAACCAGAATTGAAAGAGACACATGTACCCCAATGTTCATTGCAGCACTGTTTATAATAGCCAGGAAATGGAAGCAACCTAGATGTCCATCAGCAGATGAATGGATAAGAAAGCTGTGGTACATATACACAATGGAGTACTACTCAGCCCTTAAAAATAATACATTTGAGTCAGTTCTAATGAGATGGATGAAACAGGAGCCAATTATACAGAGTGAAGTAAGTCAGAAAGAAAAACACCAATACAGTATACTAACACCTATTTATGGAATTTAGAAAGATGGTAATGATAACCCTGTATGTGAGACAGAAAAAGAGACACAGATGTAAAGGACAGACTTTTGGACTCTGAGGGAGAAGGAGAGGGTGGGATGATTTGGGAGAATGGCATTGAAGCATGTATACTATCATGTAAGAAACAAATCACTAGTCTAGGTTCAATACAGAATACAGGATGCTTGGGACTAGTGCACTGGGATGACCCAGAGAGATGATATGGAGAGGGAGGTGGGAAGGGGGTTCAGGGTTGGGGACTCATGTACACTTGTGGTGGATTCATGTCAATGTATGGCAAAATCAATACAGTATTGTAGAGTAAAACAAAAAACAAAAAACAAAAACTTAGTTTGAATAGAAAGTCACCTGAAATTCATTAGTCAACCAGGATATTTTAAAATGTATCAAAATTGCATCTCAGTTCATTAATTATGAATGCATGCATGTCTGTATCTGCATGTTTGCATTACAAAGATATCCAATTTTGTGGTTAAAAAAAATCTAAAGGTGTTATTTTTCATGTGTCTGTTACTCTATCGAAGGCTTCCCTGGTAGCTCAGCTGGTAAAGAATCTGCCTGCAATGCAGGAGACCCTGGTTCAATTCGTAGGTCAGGAAGATCCTCTAGAGAAGGGATAGGGTACCCACTCCAGTATTCTTGGGCTTCCCTCGTGGATCAGTTGGTAAAGAATCTGCCTGCAATGTAGGAGACCTGAGTCTGATCCCTGGGTTGGGAAGATATGCTGGAGGAAGGCATTGTATCCCACTCCAGTATTCTTGCCCATGGGCAGAGGAGCCCAACCGGCTCCAGTCATGGACCATCAGTGTTCTTTTTAATAGTGGAAACATTTTATGTTTTATGAAATGAAAATATAGAACCGATTCCAGAAGCCAAGAACCAATTCAGAAAAAGTCATCCTTAAGATTTTTTTCCTCTAGAAACATACTCATACTATAATATGAATCAGTCAGTGCTGTATGGAGAAGCAATAGTGTATGTAATGTTTTAGATATAGATATGAACTTTTTCACTCTAGTGCCCCATAATGAAAAGGACATCTTTTTTGGGGTGTTGTTTCTAGAAGGTCTTGTGGGTCTTCACAGAACCATTCAATTTCAGCTTTTTAGCATTACTGTTTGGGCCATTGACTTGCATTCTTGTGATACTGAATGTTTTGCCTTGGAAAAGGACAAAGATCATTCAGCCTTTTTTGAGACTGTATCCCAGTATTTTATTTCAGAATCTTTTGTTGACTATGAGGGCTACTCTATTTCTTCTAAGGGATTCTTGCCTGCAGTAGTGGATATAATGGTCATCTGAGTTAAATTCACTAATAATAATCCATTTTAGTTCACTGATTCCTAAAATGTTGATGTTTATTTTCAGCATCTCCTGTTTGACCACTTCCAATATACCTTGATTCATGGACTTAACATTCCAGGTTCCTATGCAATATTGCTCTTTACAGAATCAGACTTCACTGTCATCACCAGTCACACCTACAACTGGGTGTTTCTTTTGCTTTGGCTCCATCTATTCATTATTTCTGGTGCTATTTCTACACCAATTTGCAGTAGCATATTGGCCACCCGATGACCTGGGCAATTCATCTTTGAGTGTCCTGTATTTTTGCATTTTCATACTGTTCATGGGATTCTCAAAGCAAGAATACTGAAGTGGCTTGCCATTCCCTTCATTGGACCACATTTTTTCAGAACTCTTCACCAGGACCAGTCCATCTTGGGTGAGCCAACACAGCATGGGCCATAGTTTCTGAAGCACAAGTTGGAGTCAAGATTGCTGGGGGAAATATCAATAATCTCAGATATGCAGATGATACCACCCTTATAGCTGAAGTGAAGAAGAAATAAAGAGGCTCTTGATGAAAGTGAGAGGAGAGTGAAAAAGTTGGCTTAAAACTCAACATTAAGAAAACTAAGACCATGGCTTCTAGTCCAATCACTTCATGGCAAATAGATGGGGAAACAATAGAAACAGTGAGAGACTTTAGTATTATTATTATTATTTGGACTCCAAAATCACTGAAGATAGTGACTGCAGCCATAAAATTAAGACACTTGCTCCTTGGAAAGGAAGTTATGATCAACCTAGACCACGTATTAAAAGCAGAGACATTACTTTGCCAACAAAGGTCCATCTAGTCAAAGCTATTAATTTTCTAGTAATGATGTCTGGATGTGAGAGTTGGACCAAAAAGAAAGACGCATCAAAAATTGACGCTTTTAAACTGTGGTGTTGGAGAAGACTCTTGAGAGTCCCTTGGACTTCAAGGAGCTCCAACCAGTCCATCGTAAAGGAAATGAATCCTGCATATTCATTGGGAGGAATGAAGCTGAAACTCCAATACTTTGGCCACCTGATGCAAAGAACTGACTCGCTAGAAAATACCCTGATGCTGGGAAAGGTTGAAGGCAGGAGGAGAAGGGGACAAAAGAGGATGAGATGGGTGGATGACGTCACTGACTCAATGGGCATGAGTTTGAGTAAGATCTGGGCATCGGTACTGGACAGGGAGGCCTGGTGTCTTTCAGTCTGTGAGGTCACAAAGATTTGGACATGAATGAGCAATTGAACTGAACCGATAGATATGAACATGGATACTTATGATGTATATACAGGGATTTATTTTAACAATATGGCTCAAATGATTACAGGACCTGACAAGTTCAAAATTCCTAGGGCAGACTGATAGGCTGGAAACTCAATTCAGCTTAGTCACTCAGTCATGTCCGAATCTTTGTGTCCCATGGATTGCAGCATGCCAGGCTTCCTTGTCCATCACCAGCTCCTGGGTTTTACTCAAATTAGTGTCCATTGAGTAGGTGATGCCATCCAACCAACTCATCCTCTGTTGTCTCCTTCTCCTGGCTTCAGTCTTTCCCAGCATCAAGGTCTCTTCAATTAAGTCAGTTCTATGCATCAGGTGGCCAAAGTATTGGAGTTTCAGCTTCAGCATCAGTCCTTCCGATGAATATTAAGGACTGATTTCCTTTAGGATGGACTGGTTGGATTTCCCTGCACTTCAAGGGACTGTCAAGAGTCTTCTCCAACACACCACAGTTCAAAAGCATCAATTCTTCAGTGCTCAGTTTTTTTATAGTTCAACTCTCACATCCAAAATAGGGAGATCGTGGACACCTGTGGCTGATTCATGTCAATGTATGGCAAAACAAATACAGTATTGTAATGTAGAATAAAGTATTAAAAATAAAAAATTAAAAAAAAAGAATCCTTTATAGTAAAAAAAAACAAAAATGCCTACGAAAAACATAGCTTTGACTAGATGGACTTTTGTTGGCAAAGTAATGTCTCTGCTTTTGAATATGTTGTCTAGTTTAGTCATAACTTTTCTTCCAAGGAGCAAGCGTCTTTTAATTTTATGGCTGCAGTCACCATCTGCAGTTATTTTGGAGACAAAAAAAAAAAAAAAAAAAAGCTCTGTCACTGTTTCCCCATCTATTTGCCATGAAGTGATGGGACCAGATGCCATGATCTTTGTTTTTGGATGTTGAGTTTTAAGCCAGATTTTTCACTCTCCTCTTTGACTTTCAGTTCAGTTCAGTCACTCAGTTGTGTCCAAGTCTTTGCAACCTCATGAATCCCAGCACGCCAGGCCTCCCTGTCAATCACCAACCCATGGAGTTCACTCAGACTCACGTTCATCAAGTCAGTGATGCCATCCAGCCATCTCATCCTCGGTCGTCCCCTTCTCCTCCTTCCTCCAATCCTTTCCAGCATCACAGTCTTTTCCAATGAGTCAACTCTTCGCATAAGGTGGCTAAAGTACTGAAATTTCAGCTTTAGCATCATTCCTTCCAAAGAAATCCCTGGGCTGATCTCCTTCAGAATGGACTGGTTAAATCTCCTTGCAGTCCAAGGGACTCTCAAGAGTCTTCTCCAACACCACAGTTCAAAAGCATCAATTCTTCGACACTCAGCCTTCTTCACAGTTCAACTCTCACATCCATACATGACCACAGGAAAAACCATAGCCTTGACTAGACTGACTTTAGTCAGTGCAGTAATGTCTCTGCTTTTGAATATGCTATCTAGGTTGGTCGTAACTTTTCTTCCAAGGAGTACGCATCTTTTAATTTCATGGCTGAAGTCACCATCTGCAGTGATTTTGAAACCCCACAAAATAAAGTCTGACACTGTTTCCACTGTTTCCCCATCTACTTTCCATGAAGTGATGGGACTGGATGCCATGATCTTCGTTTTCTGAATGTTGAGCTTTAAGCCAACTTTTTTGCTTTCCTCTTTCACTTTCATCAAGAGGCTTTTAGTTCTTCTTCACTTTCTGCCATAAGGGTGGTGTCATTTGCATATCTGAGGCTATTAATATTTCTCCCGGCAACCTTGATTCCATCTTGTGCTTCATCAAGTCCAACATTTGTCATGATGTACTCTACATATAAGTTAAGTAAGCAGGTTGACAATATAAAGATTTGACATACTCTTTTCCCTATTTGGATCCAGTCTGTTGTTCCATGTCCAGTTCTAATTGTTGTTCCTTGACCTGCATATGGATTTTTCAGGAGGCAGTTCAGGTAGTGTGGCATTCCCATCTCTTGAAGAAGTTTCTACAGTTCGTTGTGATACACATAGTCAAAGTTTTAGCATGGTCAATAAAGCAGAAGTAGATGTTTTTCTGAGACTCTCTTGCTTTTTCAGTGATCCAACAGATACTGGCAAGTTGATCTCTGGTTCCTCTGGCTTTTCTAAATCCAGCTTGAATATCTGGAAGTTCACAGTTGACATACTCTTGAAGCCTTGATTGGAGAATTTTTAGCATCACTCTGCTAGCATGTGAGATGAGTGCAGTTGTGTGGTATTTTGAGCATTATTTGGCATTGCCTTTCTTTGGGATTGGAATGAGAACTGAACTTTTCCAGTGCTGTGGCCACTGCTGAGTTTTCCAAATCTGCTGGCATATTGATTGCAGTACTTTCACAGCATTATCTTTAAGATTTGAAGTAACTCAATAGTATTGCTTCTTAAATCTATAGGTGAACCAGTAGGTCATAAAGTCAGGAAGGATTTCTGTGCTACAATTTTGAGACAGAATTCCTTATTTTCTGGGAAATCTATTTTTGGTTTTAAGTTCTTCAGCTGATTGAATTAAGCCCCTTATCCACCACCCCTTACACTTTCAACATTGAAGATAACATCTTGTACTTAAAATCTTATTTAAAATTTGTAAACACTAATCTCTCTAAAAAAAAAAAAAAGTCTTTCCAGTAACATCTAGCTTAGCCTTTGACCAAGCAACTGGACACCATCGCTTGACCAAGTTGACACATGCAATTCACTGCCTTATTCCTCACCATCTTACTGAGTGTCAGTTGCCATCTTTAGTGCCCCATGACCCCTTATGTAGGAGTGGGCACCTGAGCCTGGGAATTCAAGCAGGATCTGGCATGCAATTTATGTTTTATGACCTACAATTAAAAAGTATAATGTACCCAGAGTTTTTATTCTAGGAATACAGTTGGAAATATAAAAAACTGAGAAACAACAGAAAGGCAAATGGTAAAATTTTATATAACTTTAAGCAGTCAGGGCAATGAAAATTGCCTATAAGCTAAAATCATGAAGAAAAAACAAATAAGAAGTGTTTAAGTGTTGAGAAACTTTACAGAAAGGGACATAAAATAAAAAATGGAAACAGTAAGAAGGAGATGATGAAGATGCCTTCATTCTAATTTCAGTTTTCATGGAATTTATTATAGTTGAAGTTCTTACTTTTAAGTAACCAACTGTATCTTGAAAAGTCACTGTTCCTAACCAACTTGAGTTAATTTGAATTTTGTAAAATGAGAAGCCCTATACAAAAGATAATTCAATAATTATTTTTTTTTTTTAGTGGAAGTGTTGTTTACTCTGAAGTTTGAGAAATTAATAAGAGCAGAAAACCAAGGGCATAAGTTCAAATGCATCTGCCTGTTTTTTCCATCACAGTCTATGCTCCAACATGCAAGGAAGAAGAAAGGGAAGACACAAAAAGGAGCTCTAAGTAGTGTATAATCCATTCTGGCAGCACTGGGAAGCCACTGGAGAAATTTAATTCTTCGGAAAGATACAATGCACTTTCAACACTGATTACTCTTTTTCAGTTTTGCATTTAGGAATATGTAGTGTTTGAATTTTTTTAAGCAAGCATCTATTTGTTTTCAGTAAATAAAGTGAAAGTAAAATTATTTACATATTTCTGCAGTATAAGATTAAAAAAATTGAAAAGTCAAAAATAGTTGAATTTATAAATATGTAAAAAGTATCTTTAGAATTATTAAGGTCTGAATGTGAGTCCAAAAATAACACCAGATTTGATTTACTTAAGATCTCTGGAATCACGGGGATAAATTGGGGCAGATTAGCGATGCGCACAGGGCAGGAGCACCAGATGGTACATGGCATCTCTGGATGGGAGAGATGGGGAAAGCTGTGCAAAAGGCAATGTATCCAAACATTCTGGGGTGATTTGACAACACTTAGTACCCAATGGAGTTTGGAAATAATGAAAATGGAAAGCAAGATAACTTCCAAGTTCCTGCCTTAAGAAATATAATGATATCAATGTTCTCTGTGAGAATGTAAATTAAAATGCATTATTGATTTTTTTAAAGGAAAATGCACCAGGAATATTTTGAACTGAAGAAATACAATTCATTTCTCAAATATTTGTAAATAAGAGCTAAGGACATTTTTGAAAAGGAAAGATCATGAGTTACACTTGTTTAGGAAATATTTTCAAATTTTGCTTATGTGAGAGCATAGGAGGATCTTTACTGTTGTCACAGAAGTGCGAGAAAGAGAGAAAGATCAAACTGTACTCCATTCACTATCTTTTCTTTTGGACGTCTCTGGGCCCCTAGACTCAGACACAGAAAACAAAGGCTGCCGTGACCCTCTGTAAGAAGTGGAAGTGGGAGGGCTGCTCCACTCAAGCTGGCTGAATCTCGAATTACGTGGCTTTACACCAGGACCCTGAAACTGATGAGGCTGTGTATCCAGTTTGCTAGAGACTTGATTGGAAAACACTTTAAGTCATTTACATTTATCATAAATATTTAATCAAAGTTGCCAAGTGTACTTTGAAGTACAAACAGCAGTCATTTCTTAACTCAGATGTCTAGACTAATCAAACCCTAAGAAAAATGCTACATTTATAATGATACCATCATTTTATTGAATCATTTCAGTAAAATTTGATTTCAGTGCAGAAATCACAACATTTGCTTTTCTCTGATAGAAATGCTGCTCAGGACTATAATTTTCATTTGATTGAAGGACACCCAGTTTGTGGGGTTTGGGGCAACATGTGAAGTTAAAAGCCATGTGAGTCTCATTCAGCCCCACCTTTGCAACTCTGTTTTAAAATGAAAAAAAAGCAAATAGAAAATGTTTTCTACCCCTATCCCTTATCTTTCTTCTTTTTCAAGCTACATTTCTACCCTCCTGAAACAGGCAATCTTCTGCTATAGTTGTTAAATTGTGCCAGTAATATATATTATTCCTAAAACATCAAGAAAATAATATTATTGGAGTTTTTATTCATATTTTGCTGACTCCTAGATTGAGAAAAAACCAAGACGATATACATGGAGGCTACAGATGTTATCATTCTTAGAAAAATAAATCATGAAACTGTGTAATCTCTTATTACAACATTGTTGACATGTTATTTCTTTGGGTTCCATTAACTCTTCTAAACTGCTTTAGATACATGAATCCCAATGTCCATTGCAACAATATTTACAATAGCCAGGACATGAAAGCAACCTAAATGTCCATCAACAGAGGAATGGGTAAAGAAGATGTGGTACATATACACAATGGACTATTACTCAACCATAAAAAATAACAAAATCATTCCTTTTGCATCAACATGAATGAACATAGAGATTGTCATACTGAGGTAAGTCAGATAGAGGAAGACCTACATCATATGATATCATTTATATGTGGATTCTAGAAAAAATGATACAAACAAACCTATTGACAAAGCAGAAATCATGTCAAAGACATAGAAAACAAACTTATGGTTACCAAGAAGGAAACAGGGATTCGAAAGGATAAACTGGGAGATTGGGGTTGACAAATACACACTACTATATATAAAATATTAATAAATAACTAATAAGGACCTAGTATATAGCACAGGGAACTGTACCCTGTAATGACCATATGGGAAAAGAATCTAAAAAAAGAGTGTATACTGGTTTAGATGGTAAAGAATCTGTGTGCAGTGCAGGAGACCAAATTCCATCCCTGGGTCAGGAAGATCCCCTGAAGAAGGAAATGGCTACCCACTCCAGTATTTTTGCCTTGAGAATTTCATGGACAGAGGAACCTAGTGGGCTACATATAGTTCACAGAATTGAAAAGAGTCAGAAACGACTGAGCAACTAACACTTTTCACTTTCACATTTTCACATGTATAACTGCTTTACTTTACTATACAGCAGAAACTAATACAACATTGCAAATCAGCTATACTTCAGTAAGATCTTTTAATGTTTTAAGAGCATATTTGATTATACTGATTATATATACTTTTGTATATTGCCTAGCACATAAAAACTGCTGTATTTGAACATTATAAAAATATACCAGTCTTCAGGGCTTAACACATTGTTCTTTAATTTTTAATAAGTTGCTCTTGATAATTCTTTGTTTAACTTATTGAGGAAATGCCAAACTTTTGGGGACAACACTTATACCGTGTAAGTATTTCTTCAGATAATCCTCAATGTAATATATATGAGAGACTTCCTATTTCAATAGAAATGTAGATTTGGGCATTCTAGGACCCACTGTAATAATAATTATAATTATTACTATTATAATAATGTTTATGGGTAGTAAAATACATTTTGATTTTTTCCTATGTTTTGACAATCATTTATCCGAGCTTTATGACAATCCAACTTGGATATTTGATACTATGCATTTTGGGCTTCCCTAGAGCTTCCCTTGTAGCTCAGATGATAAAGCATCTGCCTACAATGCGGGAGACCTGGGTTCAAGCCCTGGGTCGGAAAGTTCCCCTGGAGAAGGAAATGGCAACCCGCTCCAGTATTCCTGCCTGGAAAATCCCACGACAGAAGAGCCCAGTAGGCTACAGTCCACGGGGTCTCAAAGAGTCAGATACGACTGGGCCACTTCCCTTCACTTCACTTCAGTAGCTCAGTGGTAAAGAATCTGCCTGAAATTCAGGAGACCTGGGTTCAATTCCTGGGTTGAGAAGATCCCCTGGAGAAGAGAGTAGCTACTCACTCCATTATTCTTCCCTGGAGAATTCCATGGACAGACTAGCCTGGAAGGCTACAGTTCATGAAGTCACAGACTTATGTATTTTATGCAAACTTAATTAACATACAGTCTTCTAAAATGTGATTTATTTTTCCTTAATTTTAGATTACTGAAGATTATATTTTATTTTCTTAATTCATACAGTAAATCTTTTATATATAACTTTTAGATAAAATATTGATCATGAGCCCTAGAGAGATTTTGGAATCAAAAAGTCATTTCAGAAGAGCATAACTAAATTTTATCAAGAATAAATTTCTAAGATTGAAAGCATTTCATAAGATTATATATATATATATAAATATAAATGATTTTATTAGTGACTTACTCACTAACTGGCTTGTTCCCATTAATTATGAGGACTAAAATTTTAAGAGTATTAAGAAAAAGACAACAAAACCCTATTGATTTATGTCAGCCAATGATATATCTAATTTCTTCTACTCCTGTTGGCTACCACCTAAGATAATTACTTTATCAAAAAATCAATCCTAAGAAAGAATATTTTTATTTCAAGAAAGAGAAAATTAGAGGATAGAGAACATTCAAACACTAAAATATTAGAGATGAGTTTTTTTTTTTTTTTTTACAGCAATCTTATCTATTTCCTAACAAGAATGAAGGACAAAATGTAAATTTAAAAAAAGTAACTTTAAATGATCAAGTTTTATTCATCGAAACATTGATTTATATGGTAGATTAAATTGGTTAAGTATTAGGTACAATTTGCTAGGGATACAAAGATGACTCAAGAATGGTTTTTGAAGAGACAGATATGTTAAAAAAAAAAAAAAAGTAACTGCCTTGAATTGGGCAGGGAAGTGAGAAAATGCTTCTCAATTTCTTCTCTGGGCGTCTTACTCTCTCTCCATGTCAATTTGCTTTAGAATTCTATCCCTTGCTGTTTTGCCTTCCTGGACTATTCTATCTCAGAAGGTATTCCAACTTTAAACTGAGTCTCCAAATCTACACCTCTGGTCCAGACTCCTCTTCTGAGGACCAGACTCTCATATCTACTACTGCAAAGTGGATGTTCTAGGACATTTTAGGAGCATTATGTGGAAAATTGAACTCATCATCCCTAATCCTTCCTCTCAGATTTATGTAATCTGTGACTTCAATGATTCATTCATTCTTTATATTTATATAGAAAACTCTATTTAAGTCAAATTCAGAATAAAGTGTTAGAAATGAAAGCTTAACATGACAGACTGCATTTATGGAGTTTATAAATTTGTTATACTCGTTGACACACATATCAAGATTGTCAATCACTATTGTAACTGATTTGAATTAAAGAGAGGTTTAATAAAGCCTTGTGAAAGTGAAGTTGCTCAGTCGTGTCCAACTCTTTGTGACTCCATGGACTGTAGCCCACCAGGCTCCTCCCTCCATGGGATTCTCCAGGCAAGAGTACTGGAGTGGGTTGACATTTTCTTCTCCAGGGGATCTTCCCAACCCAGGGATCAAATCCGTGTCTCCCACATTCCAGGAAGATGCTTTAACCTCTGAGCCCCCAGGAAGCCCAATAAAGCCTTAGCCAAGCCAAAAATAATAGTCCAGGTTCTTAAGCACGTACATGACTGGGCAGTAGATTGAACAGAAAGTGAAAGAAACACTAATTATGAAGTCACAGTGAGCTTGAGTCCTAGAGGATAAAGAGGGTTTGGGTGGTGGAGAATGAGTCACAGAAAGAAGAAAGAAGGTGGTTGAAGAGGTCAGCAAAACATCTTAGAAATTTTCAATCATAAAACATTTACAAAAATTCAACATTTTTCAATTCATTAAGAAACGTCAAAAATCAATGTAAACAATGTCTGACCGTTGCATTTAATTTGGAAATCAGTAGTGACAAATATAAACTCAATCACAAAGTTGACAGATGAACCTGGACCACATAGATGCTTGTCTCTTTCTCTACTTGGTAGGTCAAGAGAGAGCTGACTTTAATATCTAGATTAACTCAACAGAATAGCTATTTCCAGTCCTGAGAGCCATTGGCTTCATTTTTTCCACCAGGCTCTCACTGAACAGAAAGGTTTACTGTTTCAGCTGCCTGGATATCGCAGCCAGTCCTTCATGCCCATACAGAAGTGGGATACAGGGCCAAGTTCTACCCCAGAATTCCTTTCCATCTGTGCTCAAGCCCTCTCCCCTGTCCCACCCTCACCCACAAGGTACTTTATTCAGGGTGGTGAGGGAAAGGGTGACGTTTCCCACTGTCTCCTCTGCCTGTACATTGGACAGGCAATCTTATTATACATTTATTCTGCATGTCTTTAATGATGTATGCCTGGACCCATTAGGCACAGAATCATAGTAACAAAAGGTCAAGTTTAAGGTCTTATATGTAGTTTTTTATTTTATTTCTTAATTTTTACTGAAGGATAATTGCTTTACAGAATTTTGTTGTTTTCTGTCAAACCTCACCATGAATCAGCCATAAGTATACATATATCCCCTCCCTTTTGAAACTTCCTCCCCATCCCACCACTCTAGGTTGATACAGAGCCCTGTTAGAGTTTTCTGAGCCATATAGCAAATCCCCATTGGCTATATATTTTGCATATGGTAATGTAAGTTTCCATGTTACTCTTTCCATACATCTCACCCTCTCTTCCCCTCTCCCCATGTCCATAAGTCTATTCTGTAATATGTTTCTCCACTGTTGCCCTGTAAATATATTCTTCAGTACCATTTTTCTACATTCTGTATATATGTGTTAGAATATGGTATTTATCTTTTTCTTTCTGATTTACTTCACTCTGTATAATAGGCTCTAGGTTCATCCACTTCATTAGAACAGACTCAAATGTGTTCCTTTTTATGGCTGAATAAAACAGAGACATTATTTTGCCAAAAAAGGTCCATCTAGTCAAGGCTATGATTTTTCCAGTGGTCATGTATGGATGTGAGAGATGGACTGTAAAGAAAGCTCAGTGCCAAAGAATTGATGCTTTTGAACTGTGGTGTTGGAGAAAGCTCTTGAGAGCCCTTTGGACTACAAGGAGATCCAATCAGTCCATCCTAAAGGAGATCAATCCTGGGTGTTCATTGGAAGGACTGATGTTGAGGCTGAAACCCCAATACTTTGGCCACATCATGTGAAGAGTTTACTTACTGGAAAAGACTCTGATTCTGGGAGGGATTGGGGGCAGGAGGAGAAAGGGACAAAAGAGGACGAGATGGCTGGATGGTATCACTGACTCGATGGACACGAGTGGGTAAACTCCGGGAGTTGGTGATGGACAAGGAGGCCTAGTGTACTGTGATTCATGGGGTTGCAAAGAGTCGGAAAAGACTGAGCAACTGAACTGAACTGAACTGAATTTTCCATTGTGTGTATGTACCACAGATTCTTTATCCATTCATCTGTTGATAGACATCTAGGTTGTTCCCAAGTTCTAGCTATTGTGAATACTGCTGCAATGAACAATGGAATAAATGTGTTTTTTTCAATTTTGGTTTCCTCAGGGTATATGCTTAGGAGTGGGATTGCTGGGTCATTTGGTGATTTCATTCCTAAGAAACCTCCATATCATCTTCCATAGTGGCTATATCAATTTACCTTCCCACCAAAAGTGCAAGAGTGTTCCCTTTGCTACACATCTTCTACAGTACTTATTGTTTGTAGACATTTTGATTATGGCCATTGTGACCATTGTGAGTTGATATCTCATTGCAATTTTTATTTGTATTTTTCTAATAATGAGCTATGTTGAGCAGTTTTTTCATGTATTTGTTAGCCATCTGTACGTCTTCTTTGGATAAATGTCTGTTTAGATCTTTTCCCCACTTTTTGATTGGGTTGTCTGTTTTTCTGGTATTGTGTTGCATGAGCTGCTTGTATATTTTGAAAATTAATCTTTTGTCAGTTGTTCCATTTGCTATTATTCTATCCCATTCTGAGGTTGTCTTTTCACCTTGTTTAGTTTCCTTCGTTGCGCAAAAGCTTTTAAGTTTAATCAAGTCCCACTTGTTTACTTTTCTTTTCATGTATGTTACTCTAGGAAGTGGGAAATAGAGGATCTTGCTTTGATTTATGTCATAGAGTGTTCTGCATGTTTTCCTCTAAGAGTTTTATAGTTTCTGGTCTTACATTTAGGTCTTTAATCCATTTTGAACTTATCTTTGTGTAAGGTGTTAGGAAGTCTTCTAATTTCATTATTTTATAGGTAGCTATCTAGTTTTCCCAGCACCATTTATTGAAGAGGTTGTCTTTGCCCCATTGCATATGCTTGCCTCCTTTGTCAAAAATAAGGTACCCATAGGTGCATGGATTTATTTCTGGACTTTATATCTTGTTCCATTGGTATACATTTCTGTTTGTGTGTGTGTGTGTGTGTGTGTGTGTGGCCAGTACCATACTGTATTGATGACTGTGGCTTTGTAATATAATCTGAAGTCAGGAAGGTTGATTCCTCCAGCTCCATTCTTTTTCTCAAGACTGCTTTGGTTATTCAGGGTCTTTTGTGTTTCCATATGAATTGTGAAATTCTTTGTCCTAGGTCTTTGAAAAATGTAATTGGTATTTTGACAGAGATCACACTGAATCTGTACATTGATTTCAGTATTATAATCATTTTCACAATATTGATTCTTCCTACCCAGGAACATGGAATATCTCTCCATTTGTTTTTTGTTACCTTTGATTTCTTTCAATAGTGTTTTATAATTTTCTGTGTACAGTTCTTTGGTCTCCTTAGGTAAGTTTCAGTTCAGTTCAGTCGCTTAGTCGTGTCTGACTCTACTTCTGCTACGTGTCCGACTCTGTGTGACCCCATAGATGGCAGCCCACCTGGCTCTGCCGTCCCTGGGATTCTCCAGGCAAGAATACTGGAGTGGATTGCCATTTCCTTCTCCAATGCGTGAAAGTGAAACGTGAAAGTCAAGTCACTTAGTTGTGTCTGACTCTTAGTGACCCCATGGACTACAGCCTACCAGGCTCCTCCATCCATGGGATTTTCCAGGCAAGAGTACTGGAGTGGGGTGCCATTGCCTTCTCTGCCAACTCCAATTACTAGATATTTAATTCTTTTTGCTGCAGTGGTAAATAGGATCGATTCTTTAATTTCTCTTTCCAATTTTCATTGTTAATATATAGAAATGCAAATGATTTGTGTATTGATTTCATATCTTGCAATTCCACTAAATTCACTGATTAGCTCTAGTAACTTTCTGATACTACCTTTTCTATGTACAATATTATGTCATCTGCAGACAGAGTTTTGCTTCTTCTTTCTTGATCTGGATTCCTTTTATTTCTTTTTATTCTTTGATTGCTATAGCTAGGATTTCAGAACGATGTTAAATAATAGTGGTGAAAGTGAACCCCTTGCCTTCTTTTTGACCTTAGGAGGAATGCTTTCAGTTTTTCACCATTGAGAATAATGTCTTCTGTAGGATTATCATATATGGCCTTTACTATGTTGAGGTCAGTTCCTTCATGTCCATTTTTTGAAGAATTTTAACTATAAATGCTGAATTTTGTCAAACATTTTTACTGTATCTATTGAGATTATCATATGGTTTTTATATTTTCATTTGTTAATATTGTGTATCACATTGATTGGCTCACATATATTGAAGAATCCTCACATCCCTGATCATGGTGTATGAACTTTTTGATGTGTTGCTGAATTCTGTTTGCTAAATTTTTGTTGAGGATTTTTGCATCTATGTTCATCATTGATATTGGCCTGTAGTTTTCTTTTTTGTGTGTTGTCTTTCTCTGGTTTTGATATCAGGGTGATGGTGGCCTCATAGAATGTTTTTGGAAGTGCTCCTTCCTCTGAAAGTTTTTGAAAGAATTTTAGAAGGATAGGCATTAGTTCTTTTCTAAATGTTTGCTAGAATACTTCTGTGAAGCCATCTGGTCCTGGAGGTTTGTTTTCTGAGTTGTTTTTTTATCACAGCTTCAATCACAGTGCTTGTGATTAGGTTTTTCATAATTTCTATTTCTTACAGATTCAGTCTTGGGAGATTGAACTTTTCTAAAAACTGGTCCACTTCTTCTGGGTTATCCACTTCTTTGCCATACCATTGTTCATAATAGTTTCTTATAATTCTTTATATTTTTGTATTGTCTTTTATAACCTCTCCTTTTTCGTTTCTAATATTATTGATAAGGATTCTTCTCATTTTTTTTTCTTGATGAGTATGGCTAAAAGTTTGTCAATTTTGTTTATCTTCTCAGTGAACGAGCTTTTAGTATATTAAACTTTGCTATTATTCCTTTCATTCCTTTTTCATTTATTTCTGCTCAGATCTTTATTTCTTTCCTTTTACTATTTTTTTCCTCTTTAACCAGCTGTTGTAGGTGCAAAGTTAAGTTGTCTATTCAATGCTTTTTTTTTGTTTCTTGAGGTACAATTGTTTTATTATAAACTTCCCTCTTAGTTGCATCCCATAGGTTTTGATTTGTCATGCTTGCATTGTCATTTGTTTCTAGAAATATTTTGATTCCCTTTTTATTTCTTCAGTAACCTGTTGGTTATTTAGAAACATGTTGTTTAATCTTCATGTGTTTGTGTTAGAAATAACACCCAAAAAATATGTCCTTTTCATTATAGGCGACTGGAATGCTAAAGTAGGAAATCAAGAAACACCTAGACTAACAGGCAAATTTGGTCTTGGAATGTGGAATGAAGCAGGGCAAAGACTAATAGAGTTTTGCCAAGAAAATGCACTGGTCATAGCAAACACCCTCTTCCAACAACACAAGAGAAGACTCTATACATGGACAACACCAGATGGTAAACACTGAAATAAGACTGATTATATTCTATGCAGCCAAAGATGGAGAGCTCTATACAATCAACAGAAACAAGAGCAGGAGTTGACTGTGGCTCAGATCATGAACTCCTTATTGAAAAATTCAGACTTAAATTGAAGAAAGTAGGGAAAACTGCTAGACCATTCAGGTATGACCTAAATTAAATCCCTTATGATTATACAGTGGAAGTGAGAAATAGATTGAAGGGCTTAGATCTGATAGAGAGAGTGCCTGATGAACTATAGATGAGGTTCATGACATTGTACGGGAGACAGGGATCGAGACTATCCCCATGGAGAAAAATGCAAAAAAGCAAAATGGCTGTCTGAAGAGGCCTTACATATAGTTGTGAAAAGGAGAGGCAAAAAGCAAAGGAGAAAAGGAAAGATATAAGCATCTGAATGCAGAGTTCCAAAGAATAGCAAGAAGAGATAAGAAAGTATTCTTCAGCGATCAATGCAAAGAAATAGAGGAAAATAACAGAATGGGAAAGACTACAGATATCTTCAAGAAAATTAGAGATAATAAGAGAACATTTCATGCAAAGATGGGCTCGATAAAGGACAGAAATTGTATGGACCTAACAGAAGCAGAAGATATTAAGAAGAGGTGGCAAGAATACATGGAAGAACTGTACAAAAAGATCTTCACTACCCAGATAATCATAATGATGTGATCACTCATCTAGAGCCAGAATGTTGAAGTATGAAGTCAAGTGGGCCTTAGAAAGCATCACTACAAACAAAGCTAGTGGAAGTAATGGAATTCCAGTTGAGCTGTTTTAAATCCTGAAAAATGATGCTGTGAAAGTGCTGCACTCAATATGCCAGCAAATTTGGAAAACTCAGCAGTGGCCACAGGACTGGAAAAGGTCAATTTTCATTCCAATCCCAAAGAAAGGCAATGCCAAAGAATGCTTAAACTATCGCACAATTGCACTCATCTCACATGCTACCAAAGTAATGCTCAAAATTCTCCAAGCCAGGCTTCAACAATACATGAACCGAGAGCTTCCTGATGTTCAAGCTGGTTTTAGAAAAAGCAGAGGAACCAGAGATCAAATTGCCAACATCTGCTGGATCATGGAAAAAACAAGAGAGTTCCCGACAAACGTCTATTTCTGCTTTATTGACTATGCCAAAGCCTTTGACTGTGTGGATCACAATAAACTGTGGAAAATTCTGAAAGAGATGGGAGTCCCAGACCACCTAACCTGCCTCTTGAGAAATCTGTATGCAGGTCAGGAACCAACAGTTAGAACTGGACATGGAACAACAGACTGGTTCCAAATGGGAAAAGGAGTATATCAAGACTGTATATTGTCACCCTGCTTATTTAACTTCTATGCAGAGTACATCATGAGAAATGCTGGACTGGAAGAAGCACAAGCTGGAATCAAGATTGCCGGGAGAAATATCAGTAACCTCAGATATGCAGATGACACCATCCTTATGGCGGAAAGTGAAGAGGAGCTAAAAGACTTTTGATGAAAGTGAAAGAGGAGAGTGAAAAAGCTGGCTTAAAGCTCAACATTCAGAAAACAAAGATCATGGCATCTGGTCCCATCACTTCATGGTAAATAGATGGAGAAACAGTGGAAACAGTGTCAGACTATTTTTTGGGCTCCAAAATCACTGCAGATGGTGACTGCAGCCATGAAATTAAAAGACGCTTACTCCTTGGAAGAAAAGTTATGTCCAACCTAGATAGCATATTCAAAAGCAGAGATATTACGTTGCCAACTAAGGTCCATCTAGTCAAGGCTATGGTTTTTCCTGTGGTCATGTATGGATGTGAGAGTTGGACTGTGAAGAAGGCTGAATGCCGAAGTATTGATGCTTTTGAACTGTGGTGTTGAGAGAGACTCTTGAGAGTCCCTTGGACTTCAAGGAGATCCAACCAGTCCATTCTGAAGGAGATCAACCCTGGGATTTCTTTGGAAAGAAAGATGCTAAAGCTGAAACTCCAGTACTTTGACCACCTCATGTGAAGAGTTGACTCATTGGAAAAGACTCTGATGCTGGGAGGGATTGTGGGCAGGAGGAGAAGGGGACGACAGAGGATGAGATGGCTGGATGGCATGACAGACTCAATGGACGTGAGTCTGAGTGAACTCCGGGAGATGGTGATGAACAGGGAGGCCTGGCGTGCTGGGATTCATGGGGTCTCAAAGAGTCGGACACGACTCACCAACTGAACTGAAATGAACTGAACTGTGTTTCTGTTTCTTAAAGTTTTTTCTTATAATTGATGGTCTCATATTGTTGTGGACCGAGAAGATGCTTGATACTATTCAGTTGTCTTAAATTTACTGAGGTTTGATGTACCTCGTTTATAACTGACAGATTTACTTGGGTTTGTGAGCCAAAATGTGGTCTATCTTGGAGAATATTCTGTGTGCAGTTGAAAAGAAGTTGTATTCTTCTGCATTTGGATAGAATGTCCTAAAAATATCAATGAGATCTACCTCATCTAATGTATCGTTTAAGACTTGTATTTCCTTATTACTTTTCTGTTTTGATGATCTGTCCTTTGGTTTCAGTGGGATGTTAAAGTCTCTTATTACCTTGTAACTGTCAATTTCTCCTTTTACGTCTGTTACTGTTTGTTTTATTAATTGATGTGTTCCTATGTTGGGTGCATAGATATTTACAATTGTCATATCTTCCTCTTGGATTGATCCTTTAATCACTATGTAGTGTCCTTCCTTATCTCTTCCAATATTCTGTATTTTAAGGTCTATTTTGTCTGATATGAGTATTATTACTCCAATTTTTTTTTGCTTCCATTGTTTGAAATATATTTTTCCATCCTTTCACTTTCAGTCTATATGTTTCTTTAGGTTTTAAGTGGATTTCTTATAGACAGCACATATATTGTCTTGTTTTCATGTCCATTCAGCCAGTTTCTATCGTTTGGTTGGAGCACTGAGTCCATTTATGCATAAGTTAATTATTGATATATATGTTCCTATTGCCATTTTCTTAACTGTTTGGGATTGATTTTGTTGGTCTTTTTTCTTCTCCTGTAATTCTTGACTCTACAAATTCCTTCAACATTTGTTATAAAGCTGGTTTTGTGGTCCTGAATTCTCTTATTTTTGCTTGTTGAAAAAGCTTTTTATTTCTCCATCAATTTTGAATGAGTTTTTTTGCTACTTACAGTAATCTTGGTTGTAGATTTTTCCCTCTGAGTTATTTAAATATATCTTGCCATACCCTTCTGGCCTGCAGAGTTTCTGCTGAAAGATCAGCTGTTAAATGTATGGGGTTACCTTTGTGCGCTACTTGTTGCTTTTCCCTTCCTGCTTTTAATATTATTTTTTAATATATTTAGTCTTTATTAGTTTGATTAGTGTGTGTCTTGGTGTGTTTCTCCTTTGGTTTATCCTGTATGGGGCTCTGTGCCTTTTGGACTAATTGAAGTCCTTTATTTCCTTTTCCATGATGAGGAAATTTTCAACTATGATCTCTTAAAAATTTTTCTCATAACCCCCCCTTTTTTTCTCTCTTCTTCTTCTGGGACCCCTATAATTTGAATATTGGTGCATTTGATGTTGTCTCAATTGTCTCCGAGGCTATATCCAGTTCTTTCCATTCTTTTTACTTTATTCTGCTCTTCAGAACCTATTTCTGTGATTTATCTTTCAGCTCACTGATTCATTCTTCTGCTTCTGATATTCTGCTATTGATTCCTTCTAGAGGATTTTTAATTTTAGTAATTGTGTTATCTCTGTATGTTTATTCTTTAATTCTTCTAGGCCTTTGTTAATTGATTCTTGCATTTTCTCCGTTTTATTTTCAAGGTTTTTGATCATCTTTATTATCATTATTCTGAGTTCTTTTTCAGGTAGTTTGCCTATTTCCTCTTCATTTATTTGGACTTCTGTGTTTCTAGTTTGTTCCTTCATTTGTGTAACATTTCTCTGCCTTTTCTTTCTTTCTTAACTTATTGTGTTTGAGGTCTCCTTTTCTCAGGCTTCAAGGTTGAATTCCTTGTTTCTTTTGGTTGCTGCCTTCCTAGGCTTGAGTAAGGTTCCTAAAGAGTGGGTTTTGTGCTGAGGTTTCCTGTTTGTTTGTTTTCCTCTGATGGGCAAGGCTAACTGAGGTGGTAGTCCTGTCTCATGATGATTGGATTTATAGTTTTATTTGTTGTTTAGATTAGGTGTCCTGCACCTGGTGCTTGGGTGATGCTGTGTCCTGTATTCAAGTTATTTCCTTTGTGTGAGTTCTCAGTATTTAATACTCCCTAGGGTTAGTTCTCTGGTAGTCTAGGGTCTTGGAATCAGTGTTTCAACTCCAAAGCCTCAGGGCTTGATCTCTAAATTCTCAGTTATGTGGAGTCAAATTACCTGACTATATCCTGAAGCATCTCAGAATCCTCAGCAGCAATATTGTTTTCTGCAAGTCGATCCAGGAACTTGAAGCTGAGCATCTAAAGATCAAGGAGCCCAGTCCAGATGTTAGCCTGCAGCAATTCACGAGGGATGCATTTACTCTCTCATTGCAGAGCGCCTGCCTCTGAATGCAGCTGGCATCCCCCAGTGCACCTAGCTAGCTACCACTATGTTCCCACAGCCACTCCAATCACTGCTGCTACTGACTCCAGGCACGGAGCAAGTATTTTTAATATTGGAAATTTTTTAGTCATCATTCTAAGATTTGTTTGTTTTGGTATCATTTATCCTTTCTCTGTTTCTGGCATTCTTATTAAAATGCTGTTGACATTATACTTCTATATTCTTTAAATTTTCTCTCCTTTCCAACTTTTTATTGTATCCTAATATCATAAAGTAAATCTTTAATATGCTTGTCAAGATTCAAGCATTTACAAATGGCCTAATCTCTGTCCCATTAAAGTTTTCTATATATTTCTTTTGTTTCATTAATTTTATTTATTTTTATTTATTTATTTTTTTCTCTTGATTTAGATTTTTCTTTTCTTTTTTAAATACTTTATTCTACATTACAATACTGTATTTGTTTTGCCATAGATTGACATGAATCAGCCACAGGTGAACACGATCTCCCAGTGCCAAAGCCCCCTCCCACCTCCCACCCCATATCATCTCCCTGAATCATCCTGTGCACCAGCCCCATGCATCCTGTATCCTGTATTGAACATAGACTGGCACTTCGTTTCTTACAAGATAGTATACATGTTTCAATGCCATTCTCCCAAATCATCCCACCCTCTCCCTCTCCCTCAGAGTCCAAAAGTCTGTTCTATACCTCTGAGTCTCTTTTGTTGTCTCACATAGAGGGTCATCATTACTATCTTTCTAAATTCCATATATATGTGTCAGTATACTGTATTGGTGTTTTTCTTTCTGGCTTACTTCACTCTGTATAATCGGCTCCAATTTCATCCATCTCATTAGAACTGAGTCAAATTTATTCTTTTTAAGGGCTGAGTAATACTCCATTGTGTATATGTACCACAGCTTTCTTATCCATTCATCTGCTGATGGACATCTAGGTTGTTTCCATGTCCTGACTATTATAAGCAGTGCTGCAATGAACATTAGGGTACATGTGTCTCTTTCAATTCTGGTTTCCTCGGTGTGTATGCCCAGCAGTGGGATTGCTGGGTCATAAGGCAGTTCTATTTGCATTTTTTAAGGAATCTCCACACCGTTTTCCATAGTGGCTGTACTAGTTTGCATTCCCACCAGCAGTGTAAGAGGGTTCCCTTTTCCTCACATCCTCTCCAGCATTTATTGCTTGTAGACTTTTGGATCGCAGCCATTCTGACTGGTGTGAAATGGTACCTCACTGTGGTCTTGATTTGCATTTCTCTGATAATGAGTGGTGTTGAGCATCTTTTCATGTGTTTGTTAGCCATCCATATGTCTTCTTTGGATAAATGCCTATTTAGTTCTTTGGTCCATTATTTGATTGGTTCGTTTATTTTTCTGGAGTTGAGCTGCATAAGTTGCTTGTTTATCTTTGAGATTAGTTGTTTGTCAATTGTTTCATTTGCTATTGTTTTCTCCCATTCAGAAGGCTATCTTTTCACCTTACTTATAGTTTCCTTTGTTGTGCAGAAACTTTTAATTTTAATTAGATCCCATTTGTTTATTTTTGCTTTTATTTCCAGTATACTGGGAGGTGGATCATAGACGATCCTGCTGTGATTTATGTCGGAGAGTGTTTTGCCTATGTTTTCCTCTAGGAGTTTTATAGTTTCTGGTCTTACATTTAGATCTTTAATCCATTTTGAGTTTATTTTTGTGTATGGTGTTAGAAAGAGGTCTATTTTCATTCTTTTACAAGTGGTTGACCAGTTTTCCCAGCACCACCTGTTAAAGAGACTGTCTTTACTTCACTGTATATTCTTGCCTCCTTTGTCAAAGATAAGGTGTCCATAGGTGTGTGGGTTTATCTCAGGGCTTTCTATTTTGTTCCATTGATCTATATTTCTGTCTTTGTGCCAGTACCATACTGTCTTAATGACTGTGGCTTTGTAGTAAAGCCTGAAGTCAGGCAAGTCGATTCCTCCAGTTTCATTCTTCTTTCTCAAGATTGCTTTGGCTATTTGAGGTTTTTGTATTTCCATACAAATCTTTAGATTATTTTATCTAGTTCTGTGAAAAATACTGCTGGTAGCTTGATAAGAATTGCATTGAATCTGTAGATTGCTTTGGGTGGTATACTCATTTTCACTATATTGACTCTTCCGACCCATGAGCATGGTATATGTTTCATTAATTTTGGACTAATAATAATTGCAATAAAAACTGAGAAGAGCATCTTAACTTATATTGCCTTACAGATATGGGAATATTTTTAAATATTAAAAATTAATGTTTCAGAATGCTATATAAAGACTGATATGAGATTTTTAAAATAAAATTACCTTTCATGAATATAAAATTTTATGAAGAAAATAAAACAGAAATATGGGTTCAAGTAGAAGTGTCATTTGTTGTGTTTTTAGTCACTCAGTCATGTCCAACTCTGCTATCCTGTGGACTATAGTCCACAAGGCTCTTCTGTCCATAGGATTTTTCAGGCAAGAATACTGGAATGGGTTGCGATTTCCTGGTCCAAGAGATCTTCCCAATCCAGGGACTGCACCTTTGTCTCTTGAGTCTCCTGAACTACAGGCAGATTATTTACCTACCAAGGCAACAGGGAAGCCCAACTAGAAGGAATGATGTGATTACTATTGATGACTGAAGAGCAAATTTTAATAAAAGATGCAAGGTATCAAAGTATTATTAGGTAACACTGAGTACATTTAAAAGACACCTGAAAAATGTTTATTCTAAATGAGAATATATCAAGAATTACATATTTTGTAGCTAAACTTATGATGATAATTCTAGATGTCGATTTAGCATGGAAACATAAAAATGAATATTTTTTAGAATTTTAAAATAATTATTGATTTATTTGGTGGTACTGAGTCTTCATTGCTGCCTTCAGGTTTTCTCTAGTTGTAGCAATTGGAGCCCTACTCTCTAGCTGTGGTGCATGATCTCATGTTGCAGATTACAGGCTCTAGGCACACAGGTTTATATAGCTGTAGCATGCAGGCTGAGAAGTTGCAGCCCAAAGACTCTTGAGTACAGGCTCAGTAGTTGTGGCACATGAGGTTGATTTCTCCACAAATGTAGAATCTTTCTGGACCAGGGATCAAACCTGTGTCCTCTGCATTGGCAGGTGGATTCTTATCCTCTGTACCACCAGGGAAGTCCTTAGCTTGTTTTTCTTTTCATCTTCTTCTTCTTCTTCTTCTTTTTTTTTTTTTAAGAAGTGATTGCAGCAAGCAGATAATACATAATACAGTGCTAGATTCCTAACCTTTGCAATGAAACAAAACATTTAAGAATTGAAAAGGTAGAAATATAAAGGTCATATTTCACAAATGATGTAATGTATAAAAGAAAATAAACAAACAAAAACTTATTGGCTGGATTATGAGTCTTAATAAATGAGTTTAACAAACTTGTGAAGTTAAAGTAACTTATTTATATACCCTGCAATAAATGGAAAATCAAATTTAAATAATACCATTTGCTATAACATTACAAAATAAAATACCTAGGAATAATTTAACAACAAATTTACAAGAACTCAGCGTAAAGCTCTAAAATACTACTGAGAGAATTTTTAGAAGTGTTAAGTTAGTGGAGGAATATACCATGTTTACATTTGGAGTACCCAGTATTAAAAATATGTCATTTTTCTTATGGGTATGTATATGTTTATGATAAAGATACCAGTGTGGATCAGTGTGGAAAGGGCAATTTTGTCAATAAATAATTCTGGGTCAACAGGATATCTAGACTGAAGAGAATGACTCACAAAACATAAAGATTCATTTAAGTGTTGCCAGGCTCACGGCTGAGTCTTGGGTCCTCTTCTCCTTCTAACATGCACAAAGTCTCTCCCCAGTCTCTCCTTCTGGTCCATGACTTTAAATGCCACCTGAAAGCCAGCTGTACACATTCAGACATCTCTCCAAGTTCTAACCTCTCTCCTGAAATATCCAGCTGTAATTGACATCTCTATTGCAAAGTTGATTATGTGCTTGATTTTCCTTATGTGTCCTCCCACAACTTGCCCAACACCCACCAAACCTATTTCTCTTCCATTTTTCCAAATTTTAATCAATAGCACCAAATGCCATGAATTTCCTAGGACTCAGCCCTTCTTTTGCTTTCACCTCCCAGGTTCAATCCATGTATCCCAGAAGCATGAATCACAACTGTGTGTACTTCTTTACATCCAAACTCTTGCCATGCTGGAGTTCTCATCTTTATGCTTCAGCTAGCCTCATCATTTTTACTTATGACCCCTATGATCTGTACTTAAAAACTTATACATTATATTAATTTCTTCTATTTTTAAAAGTCTCTAATAGCACCTATGACAGATATAATTCAAATTAGTTATCACAGCTTATGAACCCCTGCACTCCCTCACCTCTGACTACCCCTCCAGCTGCACCATTCTCCTCTCCTCTTACTAAGTTCCAGTCACACTGGCTTCTTTCTTTTCTTGGAACAGATAATGTCATTGCTGACTTATGTACTCAGCACTGCTCTGATAGATTTTGCATTACTAGATTATGTCTCAAATGTACAGAAAGTAAAAGGTATTGTTGTTCTGTTGCTAAGTTGTGTCCAACTCTTTGCAACCTTATGGACTGTAGCACTCCAGGCTTCCCTGTCTTTCACTATCTCCCAGAGTTTGCTCAAGGTTATGTTTACTGAGCCAGTGATGATAAGTATATAAAACTAATAGATACCAATCATCAAGTATCCCCATCATATATTTTCATTATAGTCTTTATATATCTGTAATTTATTTGTTTAGTTCTGTGGTTCTCAAAGCATAGTCCATGAAAACAGTGTGACCCAATCAGCCATTTAAAGAGGTAAAACATATTTTTATAATAATACTAACACATTATTGAAAATGCAAGTGTGTTATATTTGTACTGATGGTGCAAAAGCAATTATAGGTAAAACTATTGATGACTTGGCATAAATTAAGATAGTGGAGACAAACTGTATCATTAAATTCTTCATTGTCACACATTTGCAGTAAAAAAGAAAGAAAGCCAGTTTCACTCAAAATGTCTCTTGATGAAGCAGAAAAAAAATTCATATGTTGAAACCCTAACCCCAAAGACAATAGTATTAACAGGTGGGAACTTTGGGAGGGTTAGAGGTCTCTGAAAGAGACCCAGAGAGCTGGCTTATCCCTTCTACCTGTAAGGACATCCCACGAAAATGCATCTACAAACCAAGAAGTTTAACACACTTCATACAGGAATCTGCCACCACCTTGATCTTGTTTGTTGTTTATGGGACTTTTTTTTTTTTAATAGTAACTGGATGAAGTAAGATAGTAGCTGACCAGAAGATGATGTAGTTCTTGAGGAAAAGCCTCTATTTATTTATTTGAGTTATAAACTGCATATTTTCATATAGAATCATCATTATTTTTTAAAAAATGACATAAAGCAATAGTTTCTTGAAAATGAACATAGCCTGTCACACAACTGACTGTATTATGTTGCCAATAATAAATTAAAGCTTTGAGGTAAAAAAATATATATATATGTGTGTATATATATATATATATATATAATTTTGGGGTGTTATTTTTGTTGCCATTGATAGCCTTCCAATACTTAAAGTCTTTTCAAGTGTAGGTAGGGTGGTATTAACAAAAGTGAATGCATATGTATGGGAGAAAGAGAGAGAGCAGTGTGCTGACATTTGGAAGACCTGTGTAAATCCATGAATGATTTTCTGAATAATCTATTCACTATTTTGCACAATCGTGAATGTGTAAAATATTCATGCAAAGAGCTAGATAAATAAAGGATGTTGTCTATGGCTATTTCGTTAATATGATTTCAGACCCCACATTGTGATCAATCTTAATGAAGCTCCACTTTGTAGAATTTTAGTGAAATATCAAAAAGGAATATCTATAAAGCAGTTTTGTTTTCTCTTTTTTTTTTCCTTCCGCTAAGGTAGACTTTCTTCATGTGCTTTGTCCAAAACAATATATTGTCAATGTTTACTGAAGATGTAGACTTCAGGATCTAGCTTTGTTTCATCAAAGCAAATGTTCCAGACACTTGTAAAATTCTAACAATTATCTGTTTTAATTTAGAATTTGTAAAATTGTAAAACAATTTTCCTCATTTTTGTTTGGTCTTGAATAGCAGTTATTTTTCACCAGAAGATATATTTTCTAACAATAGTTTTAGTGCTGTTATTCATCAGTAAGTATTCAAAATCATTTTAGTATCAATTTTTAATATAGTGAATATCCCTGAAGGTAACTGATATAAACAAAAGCTTTGGGGTTCTCAATTTCTGAAAGTATATGTGGATCCTCAGACTAAAGGAGAGTACTACTCATGTGCCCATTTCTCTGTCTCGTTCTGTCTCTGTATTAGAATGTGAAGGTCATGAGAATGGAGGCCTAACTTTGCCTCCACTTTTGTTCCCACTGCCTGGACTAGTGCTTGGCAGATGTCATCAGAAATGTGTTTTCTGCTTTCATGCTTGCGAATCAGGTTTCATTTTCCCATATCCTGTTAAGTGCTTGCCCATAGGCCCACGGGTTTCTCTCCACGTGTTAGCTCTGCCATTTTCCTGTGCCAAGTTCAAGCTCCCCAGATATTCATTCTCTCTTCTCTCGGTCACTAGTTTCTACAAACCATACCAGAACCAAGAGAGATGGGAAGATGGTATTTTAGCATTCTAAAAATATTATCTCTTAACTTATTTAGGAAACTTATTTAGTGAAATTCATACTATGCTGCAATACTTTAAATTACTCTGCAGTTAAGTCTTGTGTTTTGGCAGAATTTTTAAAAGTTAAGTAGATCTGTTACTTTATTTGTTCAATTATTTTGGAGACCATATTCTATTTTCTACCATTGTAGATTGTGAATTTGTAAACATTGCTGTTTTACAGACTGACACTTTTCTTCAGTCAAAACTGCACTTCAGAAATGGTACTGGCTATCTTCATGCACTGCTTTTCCAAAGTACCTTGCAGAGTGTTATAAGAACAATTAATTGTTTGCAATTTGACTTGAGATCTCCAGGCAGAAAAGGTGAAGTGTAATTTCCAAGTTGTTATGTTTACCTTTATGGCTTAATGACATATATTAGCCAAACAAACCCAAAGGAGACATAACCTGGAGACAAGATTCTAGTACTTTATGCATGGAGGCAGCCAAGCAAGTCTCATTAATGTTAATGGGAGTCAAACCCATTGTAAACCTTAAGGCAATGAGCACAACGCATTGCCTGGTGCTGTTACAGGTAAACGTCATCTATGAAAGAATAGTTTTGCACTTGCATTTCAAAAACTGTTTCACTAAATTATTAACATGAGTATAAACCAGAAATGAAAGTGTATATAGGCACAAATGAAACAAACTACATTTTATTTAGTAGTGCTTTAAAAGCTTCAGTTCAGTACAGAATGTTAAAGAAGAAATAGTCAACAAAAAAGTAGTAACATATTTTCTGCTAGAGAGACTCAGTTCAGTTCAGTTCAGTCGCTCAGTCGTGTCCAACTCTTTGCGACCCCATGAATCACAGTATGCCAGGACTCCCTGTTCATTACCATCTCTTAGAGTTCACTCAGACTCACGTCCATCGAGTCCGTGATGCCATCCAGCCATCTCATCTTCAGTCGTCCCCTTCTCCTCCTGCCCCTAATCCCTCCCAGCATCAGAGTCTTTTCCAATGAGTCAACTATTTGCATGAGGTGGCCAAAGTACTGGAGTTTCAGCTTTAGCATCATTCCTTCCAGAGAAATCCCAGGGCTGATCTCCTTCAAAATGGACTGGATGGATCTCCTTGCAGTCCAAGGACGCTCAAGAGTCTTCTCCAACACTAAAGTTCAAAAGCATCAATTCTTTGGCACTCAGCCTTCTTCACAGTCCAACTCTCACATCCATACATGACCACAGGAAAAACCATAGCCTTGACTAGACGGACCTTAGTCGGCAAAGTCATGTCTCTGCTTTTGAATATACTATCTAGGTTGGACATAACTTTTCTTCCAAGGAGTAAGCGTCTTTTACTTTCATGTCTGCAATCACCATCTTCAGTGATTTTGCAGCCCCCAAAATATAGTCTGACACTGTTTCCACTGTTTCCCCATCTATTTCCCATGAAGTGATGGGACTGGATGCCATGATCTTCGTTTTCTGAATGCTGAGCTTTAAGCCAACTTTTGCACTCTCCTCTTTCACCTTCATCAACAGGCCCTTTAGCTCCTCTTCATTTTCTGCCATAAGGGTGGTGTCATCTGCATATCTGAAGTGATTGATACTTCTCTTGGCAATCTTGATTCCAGCTTGCATTTCTTCCAGTCCAGCATTTCTCATGATGTACTCTGCATATAAGTTAAATAAGCAGGGTGACAGTATACAGCCTTGACATACTCTTTTTCCTCTTTGGAACCAGTCTGTTGTTCCATGTCCAGTTCTAACTGTTGCTTCCTGACCTGCATACAGATTTCTCAAGAGGCAGGTTAGGTGGTCTGGGATTCCCATCTCTTTCAGAATTTTCCACAGTTTATTGTGATCCACACAGTCAAAGGCTTTGGCATAGTCAATAAAGCAGAAATAAATGTTTGTCTGGAACTCTCTTGCTTTTTCCATGATCCAGGGGATGTTGGCAATTTGATCTCTGGTTCCTCCGCCTTTTCTAAAATCAGCTTGAACATCAGGAGTTCACGGTTCACGTACTGCTGAAGCTTGGCTTGGAAAATTTTGAGCATTATTTTACATACATTACTTTACTTGAGCATGTGAGATGAGTGCAGTTGTGTGGTAGTTTGAGCATTCTTTGGCATTGCTTTTCTTTGGAATTGGAATGAAAACCGACCTTTTCCAGTCCTGTAGCCACTGCTGAGTTTTCCAAATTTGCTGGCATATTGAGTGCAACACTTTCACAGTATCATCTTTCAGGATTTGAAACAGCTCCACTGGAATTCCATCACCTCCACTAGCTTTGTTCATAGTGATGCTTTCTAAGGCCCACTTGACTTCAGATTCCAAGATGTCTGGCTCTAGATTAGTGATCACATCATCATGATTATCAGGGTCATGAAGATCTTTTTGTACAGTTCTTCCACAAAATAGAATAACATTTTTTAAATGTTCTAATTGATTTAACAGATAGTGGATTATTCAAATTAATTCAGCACCAATGTATTCAAGGATCACAGTTTATTTTAAGTAAAATGAGTAATATCAGAGATACATGGGACAGGAGGAAGGACCTAGAAATATTACATTACTATAAAAATGTGAAGGGTGTTATAAAATAGTAAAATAGAAAGTAATGATTTAAATTGGATGGTTGAGTAAGGCCTCACATATAGGATTGATTGCCTGCAAAAATCAAGATGGGAAATGCAAATACTGTATTGTTTGGGAGAAATAATGGCTGTTGATCTAGATAGTTAGAAATGAAATGGTAAATGAATAAACACACACACACACACACATACTTGATAGAAAATGAGCAAAACTTCTATTTATAAGATTAAACATTTATAGCTATTTTAATCTTCCTATTAAATTGGCATAAAAGAATCACATAACAAAGATAAAATTTGAAAATCCCAGGATATCCAAGTCTTATCACAAATAATGTCTGTTTCTATGGCAAAATTACTAAAACTGTTGGTTTGGTGGTAATTTCAGTAGTAAAGATTCTAACTGTAGTCACCTGTACTTTTATCAAGAATATCTCTTCTTTTCTGCTCTATTTCAAGTCCCTCCCATTTTCTCCAACAATGACACAGCTTTTCTGCCAAAGGTTCAATCATTCTAAAGTCTTGAAGCCCTGGGATTATCTATGAATCGCCTTCATTTATTAATCTCTCAAATTTGACTATACATTTTTGTCTTTACAGTTAGCTCTTATCATATTTATTCATTGTATTTTAATGATACCCACCCTGCATTAGACACTCTAACAGGTGTTTCCTGATGCACTTGTGCGAAGCACCTTGGGAAATTTTACTGAACAAAGGCCAGTGCTCCAGGAATTTGGAAAATATTATTCCCTTGTCTGGTTTCCATTGATTTGTTGATAAGCCTGTTGTTTGTCTATTTGCCATTCTCTTGTAGGAAATCTCTCTGTTCTCTTGATTGTTTTATATTCTTTTAAAAATTTTTTTTTTTTTTTTTTTTTGCCTTTCCTGTTTTATAACTTTACTTTTTCTACATGTCAAATTTGAGTTTCATCACTATTTCTGAGTCTAAGTGATTCTGTCCATTAATTCTAGGAAATTCTCATCTATCATCTCTCAGAATATTACTCAGTCCTACTGACTATCTCACTATTTTCTTTTGAATCTGATCAGAAGTATATTTGAACTCTTCATTTTCTCAGTTATATCTTTTAGCCTCTACTTTACATTTCCATTTTGTCTTTGGGCTGCTGTCTAAGTAGTTTCTTCAAATATATCTTTCAGTTCAATCATGCTCTCTCCAAGCTTGTCTTACATGTTATTTCCCAATTTATTATATTTCTAGAGTTTTTGTTAAGCTCAATTCCCAATTTATCTTTTCAATTTAGTCAGTCTATTTTCTTTTTAAAGCTATGTGAAAGCATCTTGTGCTCTGTAATTAGTCATTTGAAGATCATTGAAAAATTAATCCTGAAATGTATTGATTCTTCTGTCTCACTCATGGTGTTTTATTTCCTTCTGTGTTAATTTCAGATTCTAAGATTATATTTCTTTAATTCTAGTAGTATAAATCCTTTAAGGTCTAGATTTGAAATTCTTTCTCTTTACAGTGAACCCAGGTTGGTTTTATGTCCACACTGTGCTAATTCTACTTCCCAGACAAAGGCAGTTTACAGTTCAGAACTTAAAGAGATGCAAGGTTTTATCTGCTTCCTTGTTTGCTTGTTTTCTTCTACAGTCCACATGCAGAGTGTAGAAGCTCCTTTATCTGCCAATGCCCCACAGTTCTCCTCCCTAGCACACATTTGCTTCAATACTTTTTCAATTTTTAAAATCCATGGGCTTTTGTCAACTTTGACTTCAAAAGGTTTTCTTAATTACTATGCAATTAAAATTACGTGTTAAAATATTTTATTTGGGATTTTTAAGTATTCTTAATTGAAAGAATTTGCCCATATATCTTGCCTACTACATTTTTGAAATTTGTATTATAAAATTTACTCATGTTTAAAGACCTCTTGAGAGTTGTTTCTATCCTCTGCAAAATTCTCTGGTCTTTTCTTACTGACTTTTGAAGTTAGTAGTCTCTTTACAGTAGTATTAATATAGGTCAGTATCAATAAACTGATTAATAAAGGATAAAATAAACTAATAAAATAATAATATAAATTAATAAAAGATTTTTAAAATAATGGATTGTTATACTATATATAGTATAGCATCAATAGAGAATCCAAGGAGGAAGAACATAGTACCTAAAGTTATACCCATGTCCAGAATAGCTAAACAAAATTATAAGGCAAGGTAAAATTCTGAAAAGGAGCATGATACTTTATTTTATTTGAAAGGAATTGATTTCTAATTATAGATTTTTAATGGATTTTAGGCTTGTATTAAAGTAAAAACGTTGTGCTAGGCCCAAATTACCCTTTTTATGAAAGCAGGTAGGTAGAAACATAGTCCTGATGCTGATCCTGACAGAAGGATGTGTATACAGGCATTTTCATAATTTTAATGGTTGATCCTGAGATCTAAAAGATAAAGAATTTCAAGAGCATGCATATATGGAAAGAGGAAGAAAAGCGGATACCACAAGTAAAATGTCATAATTGTCATTACTTTCTATTTCATGTTTCATCAATTTTCACTCAAATATAAGCAAAAAAAAGGAGGAAAATGCTTACTGTGTCTTTTAATACAAAGTGGAAATGTCCATATTTTCATGGAACTTGAATTCTTGAGTAGAAAGAGGAAACAGACAAAAACATAGGTACATAGGTTGGAAGCTAGATAACAGTTTCATTGTTGAGTATCAGTATTACACTGAAAGTAAAGTAGGAGGCCAAAGTTGATGGCAAATGGACACTGTCAAATACCCTAATCTGAGAAAGAGCCCATGAAGGAAAACATTTGAGGATGAAGGAAGAGTGAACATAAAGATCCAAAGGTAGCAACAGGCTTGGGATGTTCAGAGAGTGATGAAAATGGGACAATATGCAGGGGTGAGGAACATCCGGGGACTGTTAACGATAATGGTTCTACTTGTTTAACCCAACCATTGGGACTTCTTGTGACTTCACTGCTTCCAAGACCTATTAGAGGTGACATTTGGCATATCTTTAATCGTTTTGTGGTTTCACTTACAATTAAGATAGGGAAAGACACAGGGTTTGGGGGAGGAAAGGTGTGGGTCAAATGTGGTGGTTTGAATATACATATTTATTCATACTTTGTTATAGAACATAATTTGCGATTTAGAAAAATCAGTAACAAATAAAAAGGCAAGTAAGCCAGAAAGAAAAACACCAATACAGTATGCTGACACATATATATGGAATTTAGAAAGCTGGTGATGATGACCCTATATGTGAGACAGCAGAGGAGACACAGAGGTATAGAGCAGACTTTTGGACTCTGGGGGAGAGGGAGAGGGTGGGATGATTTGGGAGAATGGCATTGAAACATGGATACTATCTTGTAAGAAACGAAGCGCCAGTCTATGTTCAATACAGGATACAGGATGCTTTGGGCTGGTGCACGGGATGATCCAGAGAGATGATATGGGGTGGGAGGTGGGAGGGGGCTTCGGCATTGGGAGATCGTGTTCACCTGTGGCTGATTCATGTCAATGTAAGGCAAAACAAATACAGTATTGTAATGTAGAATAAAGTATTAAAAAAGGCAAAAACATGAAGGTCAGAGAGCAATAAGAAAAGATATGTCAGGTTAAATCTTGGAATCTATAGAGTGAATAAGTGACTGAAAACTGCATCATAATAAAACATTCTGGACCCACCTTATGTTTGAGGGTGTCTGTGTGTTCAGTTGCTCAGTTATGTCTGACTCTGTGATCCCATGTATTGTAACCTATCAGATTACTCTGTCCATGCGATTCTCCTGGCAGGAACAGAGGCGTGGGTTTTATTCCCTCCCCCAAGTGATTTTCCTGGCCCAGTGATCGAACTCATGTCTCCTTCAGTTCCTGCGTTGGCAGGCAGACTCTGCACCACTGAGCCATCCAGGAACCCCATGTCTGAGTGTGAGGGAGAGGAAAATAAAGGTGGTCCACCTTGCAGAGCTCTAGAAACCAGAGAATTGGCAGAAGAGGGTATCTTTGCATGTGGGGGTGAAAAAGTAGAGAGGGCAGGGGCCAGTTCCAAGGCCACGGCGAAACTTGACTCAGATCAAAGACAGTGACATCTGCATTCTTTTTCCTCTCCATTAAAGTCAGCTTATGAGCTGCTCAGCCCCAAAGCAAGGGCTCCAGATAAACTAAAATGAGGCTATGCATCAGTTTGGCCTTGGAGGAAGGGCTGTTCCTAAGCTCTGCCCACATGAAAATTTCTAGTTAGCCTCGTTAAATTCTCTCTCTTAACATATAGAATAGTCCAGTAGCACCAGGAATGAAAGCCACAGGCCAAAGCAAGGAAACCCATAGACAATGAAACATACCAGGAAGCAGGAGAACTATAGGGGGCAATGGATACATGTCTCTAAATTTTGAGGAAAAAAAAGTGTTTTCAAACTGGCATTTATGGCTAGGCAGTGGTGTGGGGGGGCGGCCAGCTCAGTCGTTCAGTCATGTCTGACTCTGTGCAACCTTGTGGACTGTAGCCTCCCAGGCTCCTCTCTCCTTAAGATTATCCAGGCAAGAATACTGGAGTGGATTGCCCTTTCCTTCTCCAGGGGTTCTCCCCCGCTCAGGGATTGAAACACATCTCCTGCATTGACAGGCAGATTCTTTACCACTGTGCCACCTGGAAAGCCCATTCCTGGCCAGATGGTAGATCAAATGTGAAATTAGCATAAGGACATATTTAGCAAGGTAAGATCTCAAAGCATTTATATACAATATCTTTCATCTCAATAATTCCTTAAATTTTGATTTGGGAGTCATGGATCACAGTAATTCAAAACTGGGGAGAGGCAGTGAGAACTTAGGGTGCAATGAAGTATAACTTTTAATAGCTCTGTATCAGAAATAGGGACCGACCAACCCAACTGGGCCTGAGGATGGAGAGCAAGAATGTGCTGAGGAAAAAGACTGAAGTATATATGTATATGTATATGTATATGTATATGTATATGTATATGTATATGTATATGTATGTATATGTATATGTATATGTATATGTATATGTATATGTATATGTATATGTATATGCATATATACGTGTGTGTGTATATATATATATATATATAATTGAAGTGACAGCATGCACACACACACACACATACACACATATACATACATGTGCTATACTTAGTCACTCAGTGGTGTCCAACTCTTTGCAACTCTATGGATTGTAGCCCACCAGGCTCCTCTGTCCATAGGATTCTCAAGGTAAGAATACTGAAGTGGGTTGCCATTTCCTCCTCTCAGGGATCTTCCTGACCCAGAGATCCAACCCAGGTCTCCTGCAGTACAGGCAGATTCTTTACCACTGTGCTACCTGGGAAGCCTTGGTAGAATTTTTGAATTTCACGTGCAGAGGAAAGGATTTTGCTTCTAATGGAAAGTTGGGGAATAAACTGGTGAAGGTAGCACTCAGAAGAAAAAAATAAATTTAAATGCTGTACATTTAATGAATGAAAACACAAACACGCCCACATTTGGAAAGGAATGTCTAGACCACATCCCGCTGAACCATTACATTATGGCTAATGGGAGAGCTATCATCTAGATTCAGCAGTCTTGCTCTTGCCTTCTGACCCCAGTGTACTGACAAGGAAATTTAGAATTTTTCTTTGAATCATCTGAATCTTAGTTTTATATTCTATAAGAAGTGATGTTAATACCTGTCTCAAAAGAATGCTGTGAAGATTAATTTAGAGCTGGATTCAGTATTTAGAATGAAACTTTGAAAACAGAAAATATATTTGATGAAATGAGTTATATGGAAAGTGGATCTATAACTGATGGAAAGGTCATTCCCTGAAAAGAGAAATCTCATTTAGAAGCCGCAGATTTCCCCAAAAATGGTTTAGTTGGTTGTTAACATTTAGAAAAGATAATTAAGTAAGCAAATTACTAATAGTGTGTGTGCTAAGTCGCTTCAGTTGTGTCTGACTCTTTGTGATCCTATGGACCATAACCTGCCCAGCTCCTCTATCCATGGGATTTTCTAGGCAAGAATACTGGAGTGGGTTGTCATGCCCTCCTCCAGGAGATATTCCCTAACCAGGATCTGAACCCACATTTCTGATATCTCCTGTTTTGACAGGTAGGTTCTTTACCACTAGTATCATCCAGGAAGCCAATTAACAGAGTAGAATGTAATTAAATTGGGAATTACACATCTGAATACTGGGGAAAAATCAAGTTGTACTTGCAGTTGGCCTCTGAAGTGAGGCAAGGGGACAGCTTTGTGGGACTAATGGCTAAGCACCCTAATTATACTGTGGGGTCTGATTCTGCTTCCTGATGGGCAGTGTCAGAGTGAGTTGAATTATAGGAGCCCAGTTGGTACCAGAAAATTGCTTGGTGGGATAGGGTTTTGGGGAGAGGCTGCAATCTCGGACAGAATTGTACATACTCTTTTGTATATTTGATATATCTTTTCAGCATTCAGTTCAGTTCAGTCGCTCAGTCGTGCCCGACTCTTTGCGACCCCATGAGTCGCAGCACGCCAGGCCTCCCTGTTCATTACCATCTTTTGGAGTTCACTCAGACTCATGTCCATCGAGTCCATGATGCCATCCAGCCATCTCATCCTTGGTCGTCCCCTTCCCCTCCTTCCCCCAATCCCTCCCAGCATCAGAGTCTTTTCCAATGAGTCAGCTCTTCACATGAGGTGGCCAAAGTACTGGAATTTCAGCTTTAGCACCATTCCTTCCAAAGAAATCCCAGCATTGATCTCCTTTAGAATGGACTGGTGGGATCTCCTTGCAGTCCAAGGAACTCTCAAGAGTCTTCTCCAACACCACAGTTCAAAAGCATCAATTCTTTGGCGCTCAGCCTTCTTCACAGTCCAACTTCACATCCATACATGACCACAGGAAAAACCACAGCCTTGACTAGAGGGACCTTAGTCAGCGAAGTAATATCTCTGCTTTTGAATATACTATCTAGGTTGGTCATAACTTTTCTTCCAAGGAGTAAGCGTCTTTTAATTTCATGGCTGCAGTCATCATCTGCAGTGATTTTGGAAACCAAAAAAAATAAAGTCTGACACTTTTTCCACTATTTCCTCATATATTTCCCATGAAGTGATGGGACCGGATGCCATGATCTTCATTTTCTGAGTGTTGAGCTTTAAGCCAACTTTTTCAGTCTCCTCTTTCACTTTCATCAAGAGACTTTTTAGTTCCTCTTCACTTTCTGCCATAAGGGTGGTGTCATCTGCATATCTGAGGTTATTGATATTTCTCCCAGCAATCTTGATTCCAGCTTGTGTTTCTTCCAGTCCAGCGTTTCTCATGATGTAATTTGCATATAAGTTAAACAAGCAGGGTCACAATATACAGCCTTGATGTACTCCTTTTCTTATTTGGAACCAGTCTGAAGTATAATTTATAAGATTATAACATATTTAAAGTGCAAAACATGATGATTTGATATATTTATACATTATGAAATGATCACAACAAATTAACACATCTATGACCTCACATAATTACCATTTTTATTTTTGGTGACAACACATAAGGTCTGCTCTCTTAGTCTAATTTCAAGTATATAGTCAGCATTGCTAAATATAGTAACCATGCTATACTTTAGACTGCCAGAATTTATTCATATTTTTAGTGAAATTTCTTACACTATGCCCAACGTTCTCCAGTTCTTCCAACCCGAGATGCTGGTAACCTCCATTCTATTCTGTGTTTCTATGAATTTAACTCTTTTTTAGTTTTAGATTCCACATATAAGTGACACCATGAAGTATCTGTATGTATCTGTGTGCATTTCACTTACTATAATGCCATCCAGTTTCATTCACGTTGTTACAAATGAAGAATTCCTTCATTTTCATGGCTGTATAGTGTTCCACTGTACACATGTAGCATATTTTCTTATCCATTCATCCTTTGATGGGCACTTAGTCTGTTTCCACACCTCAATTATTGTAAGTAATGCTGCAATGAACATCAGAATGCAGATGTATCTTAGAAATAGTCATTTCATTTCATTTGGATAAACACCCAGAATTGGAATTTCTGTGTCATATGGTATTTCCAGAAACATCAAACTGTTTTCCATAGTGGCTGAAACAATTTACATTGCCACCAGCAGTGCAAAAGCCTTTCCTTTACTCCATATCCTCATAAACACTTATCTCTCACCCATTAAAAAAATTTTTTTGAGTATAATTACTTTACAACATTGTGTTAGTGTTTATTATAAAACAGTATAAATCAGCTATAATATATCTATCCCCTCCCTCTTGGACCTCCTTCTCACCACCACGTCCTACCTGTCTAGGTCTTCACAGAGAACTGAGCTGAGTTTCCTTTGTTCTCAGCAGCTTCCCACTTTACTTTACTTCACTTCAGTCACTCAGTCATGTCCAACTATTTGTAACCCCATGAACCACAGCATGCCAGGCCTCCCTGTCCATCACCAACTCCCGGAATCCACCCAAACCCATGTCCACTGAGTCAATGATACCATCCAATCATCTCATCCTCTGTCTTCCCTTTCTCTTCCTGCCCACAGTCTTTCCCAGATTCAGGGTCTTTTTGAATGAGTCAGTTTTTCGCATCAGGTGGCCAAAGTATTGCAGTTTCAGCTTCAACATCAGTCCTTCCAATGAAACTCCATGACTGGTCACTTTAAGGATTGACTGGTTGGATCTCCTTGCAGGCCAAGAGGCGCTCAAGAGTCTTCTCCAACACTACAGTTCAAAAGCATCAATTCTTCAGCACTCAGCTTTCTTTATAGTCCAACTCTCATATTCACACATGACCACTGGAAAAATCATAGCCTTGACTAGACAGACCATTGTTAGCAAAGTAATGTCTCAGCTTTTCAATATTCTGTCTAGGTTGGTCATAACTTTCCTTCCAGGGAGTAAGCATCTTTGAATTTCATGGCTGCAATCATCATCTGCAGTGATTTTGGAGCCCCCTCCCTCGCCAAAAAATAAAATCTGACACTATTTCCACTGTTTCCCCATTGATTTCCTATGAAGTGATGGGACTGGATGCCATGGTCTTCGTTTTCTGAATGTTGAGCTTTAAGCCAACTTTTTCACTCTCCTCTTTCACTTTCATCAAGAGGCTCTTTAGTTCTTCATTTTCTACCATAAGCGTGGTGTCATCTGCATATCTGAGGTTATTGATGTTTCTCCCAGCAATCTTGATTCCAACTTGTGCTTCATTCAGCCCAGCGTTTCTCAGGATGTACTCTGCATATAAGTTAAATAAGCAGGATGACAATATGCAGACTTGAGATACTCCTTTTCTTATTTGGAACCAGTCTGTTGTTCCATCTCCAGTTTTAACTGTTGTTTCCTGACTACTAGTTACCTATTTAGCTTCCCACTACTTATCTGTTTTACCCACTAGTTACCTACTATGTGCATGCTAAGTTGCCTTAGGTGTGTGCAACTCTTTGAAAACCTATGAACCATAGTCTGCCATGATTCTCTATCCATGGGATTCTCCAGACAAGAATACTGGCGTGGGTTGCCATTTTCTTTCTCCAATAGCTATATATACAGCATATATATATATATATATATATATATGGCTATATATACAGCACACACACACACACACACACACACACACACACCACATATATATACAGCTATATATACAGCACACACACACACACACATATATATACAGCTATATATACAGCATATGTATATATGTATACTAACTATATTTATATAGTTAATTTCATCCTCACAGCAGTCTCTAGAGTGACTCTCTCCATTTGACATATGAAGAAGATGAAATGAAGACAAATGAAATAGCTGGTACAGAACTGTGCAACCAGTGAGAGGTGGTGTCACACCAAACCCCCTGCTCTTTTTCAACCCACTCCACTCCCCCACCTCCCTGTGTATAGCTGCTGTGTGAAGATAGTCATAGAGAGGAAAAAAAAAAATTGAAACTAGAATTGCTTATCAATCATTCAAAATAAGGCTAGATTAACACAAAACAACAAATAGTAAAATCTATTGTAGACAGATTTGTAGATCCAGCGGACGGCTGCAATAAGGTGCAGAGCGCGGCTGAGAAGAACTATCTCACGTCAGAGGTCAGGGGCAGAAGTCAGAAGGACCCCACTCCCAATGGGCGGTGGCCCGCCTGAGGCCACGGGTGGCTGCCAGGAGGAGGGACCCCACGTCCAAGGAGTGGTAGCTGCGTGGGCTCCAGAGGGCCTGAGTGAGTGAGTGAAGTGAGTGAAGTCGCTCAGTCATGTCCGACTCTTTGAGACCCCCGTGGACTGTAGCCAACAACGCTCCTCTGTCCATGAGATTTTCCAGGCAAGAGTACTGGAGTGGGTTGCAATTTCCTTCTCCAGAGGATCTTCCCAACCCAGGGATCGAACCCAGGTCTCCTGTATCGTAAGCAAGTCACTTTACTGTCTGAGCCGCCTAGAGGAGCTATTCCACATTCAAGGGGGAGGGTTGGTGATGAGGAGATAACCCTTGTCCAAGGTAAGCAACAGTGGCTGGATTTTGCTGGAGCAGCAGTGAAGAGATACCCCACGTCCAAGGTGAGAGAAACACAAGGAAGACAGTAGGTGTTGCAGAGTGCAGAAACACTAAAACCATACTCACAGAAAATGAGTCAGTCTAATCACACTAGGACCACAGTTCAATTCAGTCTCTCAGTCCTGTCCAACTCGTTGCGACCCCATGAACTGCAGCACACCAGTCCTCCCTGTCCATCACCAACTCCCAGAGTTGACTCAGATTCATGTCCATTGAGTCAGCGATGCCATCCAGCCATCTCATCCTTGGTCGTCCCCTTCTCCTCCTGCCCCCAATCCCTACCAGAAGCAGAGTCTTTTCCAAAGAGTCAACTCGTCTCATGAGGTGGCCAAAGTACTGGAGTTTCACCTTTAGCATCATTCCTTCCAAAGAAATCCCAGGGTTGATCTCCTTCAGAATGGACTGGTTGGATCTCCTTGCAGTCCAAAGGACTCTCAAGAGTCTTCTCCAACACCACACTTCAAAAACATCAATTCTTTGGTGCTCAGCTTTCTTCACAGTCCAACTATCACATCCATACATGACCACAGGAAAAACCATACCCTTGACTAGGCAGACTATAGTCGGTAAAGTAATGTCTCCCTTTTTGAATATGCTATCTAGGTTGGCCATAAATTTTCTTCCAAGGAGTAAGCGTCTTTTAATTTCATGGCTGCAGTCACCATCTGCACTGATTTTGGAGCCCCCAAAATAAAGTCTGACACTGTTTCCACTGTTGCTCTGTCTATTTCCCATGAAGTGATGGGACTGAATGCCATGATATTCGTTTACTGAATGTTTACTTTTTCCTCTCCACTTTCAATTTCATCAAGAGGCTTTTAGTCCCTCTTAACTTTCTGCCATAAGAGTGGTGTCATCTGCATAACAGAGGTTATTGATATTTCTCCTGGCAATCATGAGTCCAGCTTTTGTTTCTTCCAGCCCAGCATTTCTCATGATGTACTCTGCATATAAGTTAAATAAGCAGGGTGACAATATACAGCCTTGACATACTCCTTTTCCTCTTTGGAACCAGTCTGCTGTTCCATGTCCAGTTCTAACTGTTGCTTGCTGACCTGCATACAGATTTCTCAAGAGGCAGGTCAGGTGGTTTGGTATTCCATCTCTCACAGAATTTTCCACAATTTATTATGATCCACACAGTCAAAGGCTTTGGCATAGTCAATAAAGCAGAAATAGATGCTTGTCTGGAACTCTCTCGCTTTTTTCATGATCCAGCAGATGTTGGCAATTTGATCTCTGGTTACTCTACCTTTTCTAAAACCAGCTTGAACATCAGGAAGCGATCGGTTCATGTATTGCTGAAGCCTGGCTTGGAGAATTTTGAGCATTACTTTACTAACATGTGAGATGAGTCAACTGTGCAGAAGTCTGAGCATTCTTTGTCATTGCCTTTCTTTGGAATTGGAATGAAAACTGACATTTTCCAGTCCTGTGGCCACTGCTGAGTTTTCCAAATTTGCTGGCATATTGAGTGCAGCACTTTCACAGCATCATCTTTTAGGATTTGAAACAGCTCCACTGGAATTACATCACCTCCACTAGTTTTATTGGTAGTGATGCTTTCTAAGGCACACTTAACTTCACATTCCAGGATGTCTGGCTCTAGATTCGTGATCACATCATCATGATTATCCGGGTCATGAACATATTTTTGTACAGTTCTTCTGTGTATTCTTGTCACCTCTTGTTGATATCTTCTGCTTCTGTTATGTCCATACCATTTCTGCCCTTTATCAAGCCCATCTTTGCATGAAATGTTCCCTTGGTATCTCTAATTTTCTTGAAGAGATCTTTGGTCTTTCCCATTCTGTTCTTTTCCTCTATTTCTTTGCATTGATCACTGAAGAAGGCTTTCTTATCTCTTCTTGCTATTCTCTGGAACTCTGCATTCAGATGCTTATGTCTTTCCTTTTCTCCCTTGCTTTTTGCTTCTCTTCTTTTCACAGCTATTTGTAAGGCCTCTCCAAGGATCCATTTTACTTTTTTGCACTTCTTTTTCATGGGGATGGTCTTGTTCACTGTCTCCCCGTACAATGTCACAAACCTTATTCCATAGTTCAGCAGGCACTGTATCTATCAGATCTAGTCCCTTAAATCTATTTCTCACTTCCACTGTATAATCATAAGGGATTTGACTTAGGTCATACCTGAATGGTCTAATGGTTTTCCCTACTTTCTTCAATTTAAGTCTGAATTTGGTAATAAGGAGTTCATGATCTGAGCAACAGTTAGCTCCTGTTCTTATTTTTGTTGAGTGTATAAAGTTTCTCCATCTTTGGCTGCAAAGAATATAATCAATCTGATTTCGGTGTTGACTATCTGGTGATGTCCATGTGTTGAGTCTACTCTTGCATTGTTGGAAGAGAGTGTTTGCTATGACCAGTGGATTTTCTTGCAAAACTCTATTAGTCTTTGCCCTGCTTCATTCCACATTCCAAGGCCAAATTTGCCTGTTACTCCAGGTGTTTCTTGCCTTCTTACTTTTGCATTCCAGTCCCCTATATTGAAAAGGACATCTTTTTTTGGTGTTAGTTCCAAAAGGTCTTGTAGGTCTTCATAGAACCATTCAACTTGAGCTTTGTCAGCCTTACTGCTTGGGGCACAGGCTTGGATTACTGTGATATTGAATGGTTTTCTTTGGAGACGAACAGAGATCATTCTGTCTTTTTGAGATTGCATCCAAGTACTGCATTTCAGACTATTTTCTTGACCATGATAGCTACTCCATTTCTTCTGAGGGATTCCTTCCTGCTGTAGTAGATATAATGGTCATCTGAGTTAAATTCACCCATTCCAGTCCATTTTAATTTGCTGATTCCTTGTCTAACTCAGTGAAACCAAGCCATACCCTGTAGGGCCACCCAAGATGGGTGGGTCATGGTGGAGAGGTCTGACAGAATGTGGCCCTCTGAAGAAGGGAATGGAAACCACTTCAGGATTGTTGTGTTGAGAACCCCAATGAACAGTATGAAAAGGCAAAATGATAGTATACTGAAAGAGGAACACCTCAAGTCTATAGATTCCCAATAGGCTACTGAAGATCAGTGGAGAAATAATTCCAGAAAGAATGTAGGGATGGAGCCAAAGCAGAATAATATTTAGTTGTGGATGTGACTGGTGGTAGAAGCAAGGTCCGACACTGTAAAGAGAAATATTGCATAGGAACCTGAATATCAAGTCCATGAATCAATACAAATTAGAAGTGGTTACACAGGAGATGTCAAGAGTGAGCGTCAACATGGAAAAAGCAAGAGAGTTCCAGAAAAACATCCATTTCTGCCTTATTAACTATGCCAAAGACTTTAACTGTGTGGATCACAATAAACTATGGAAAATTCTGAAAGAGATGGTAATAACAGACAATCTGACCTGACTCTTGAGAAACCTATATGCAGGTCAGGAAGCACCAGTTAGAACTGGACATGGAACAACAGACTGGTTCCAAGTAGGAAAAGGAGTACATCAAGGCTGTGTATTGTTACCCTGCTTGTTTAACTTATATGCAGAGTACATCATGAGAAACGCTGGGCTGGAAGAAGCACAAGCTGGTATCAAGATTGCTGGGAGAAATATCAATGACCTCAGATATGCAGATGACACCACCCTTATGGCAGAAAGTGAAGAGGAACTAAAAGCCTCTTGATGAAAGTGAAAGAGGAGACTGAAAAAGTTGGCGTAAAGCTCAACATTCAGAAGATGAAGATCATGAAATCCAGTCCCGTCACTTCATGGGAAATAAATGAGGAAAGAGTTGAAACAGTGTCAGACTTTATTTTGGGGGGCTCCAAAATCACTGAAGATGGTGACTGTAGCCATGAAATTAGAAGACACTTACTCCTTGGAAGAAAAGTTATGACCAATCTAGATAGCATATTCAAAAGCAGAGACATTACTTTGCCAACAAAGGCCCATCTATTCAAGGGTATGTTTTTTCCTGTGGTCTGTATGGATGTGAGAGTTGGACTGTGAAGAAAGCTGAGCACTGAAGAATTGATGCTTTTGAACTATGGTGTTGGAGAAGACTTTGATAGTCCCTTGGACTGCAAGGAGATCCAACCGTTCCTTTCTGAAGGAGATCAGCCCTGGTATTTCTTTGGAGGGAATGATGCTGAAGCTGAAACACCAGTACTTTGGCCACCTCATGCGAAGGGTTGACTCTTTGGAAAAGACTCTGATGCTGGGAGGGAATGGGGAAATGAGGAAATGGGCACAACAGATGATCAGATAGCTGGATGGCATCACTGACTCGATGGATGTAAATCTGAGTGAATTCCAGGATTTGGTGATGAACAGGGATTCCTGGCATGCTGAGATTCACGGAGTCACAAAGAGTTGGACACGACTGAGCGACTGAACTGAACTGAACTGACACAGCACATAAAGCTACAGTAACAGTCGCTAAATCACAGTTCTTAAAATTACTGAGAGATTTTTAAAAATCTTATATCAGTGCTTCTTGACAGAAAAGAGGGAGGAAAGAGATAGTAAAATAAGAAAGATCATATTCCTTTCACCTTAATTTTATGCTAATATGTGAAGTATTATCATGTGTGTAATACTACACATGACAGTTTTACCTTTTTGTTTATAGCCATTCTAACAGGTATGAAGTAACCTTGGTTTTTGATTTGCATTTCCCTGGTGATTAGTGACAATTGATCGCTTTCTCATGCTCAACAATCATTGTGAAATGATTACAATCAAATTAAGACAACCATGACTTCACATAATCACTTTTTAATATTTTGGTGAAAGCATATAACATCTGCTCTCCTAGTCTAGTTTCAAATATATAGTCAGTATTATTAAATATAGTTTAGGCACAAGTTTGAAAAAAATCAGGGAGATAGTAAAGGACAGGGAAGCCATGCCTTGCTGCAGTTCATGTGGATGCAAACACTTGGACATGACTGAGTGACTGAACAATAGCAGCAATTAAATTTAGTAATCATGTTGCATGTTAGATCCCCAGAATTTAATCATCTTTTTACTACAAGTTCATACACCTTGACCAACATTCTCCACTTCTTCCAACCCCAGCCTTTGGTAGCCATCATTCTTCTCTGTGTTTCTATGAATCTGACTCTTTTATTCTTGGCTATTCATATGACTTAAAAAAAAAAAAGTTTAAATGTCTATTCAGGTCCTTTGCCCATTTTAAGTTGGGTTATTTGGTTTATTGCTATTGGTTTGTATGAGTTCCTGATTTATTTTGGATATTAATCTCTTATTGGATATATGGTTTGCAAATATTTTCTCCCATTCTACTAGCTAACTTTTTATTTGGTTGACTTTTTCTTTTGTTTTACAGAAGATTTTCAGTGTGAGGTAGGCCTACTTGTTTCTTTTTGCTTTAGTTGCCTGTGCTTTTGGTGCAAGATAAAAAAAAATCATTTAGAAACTAAATTAAAAAGAAAAATGAAGTCATTTGAAGGAGCATATTTAGTCATTTCACAATATCATTACAGTATTATGATGACATTCATATTCTGAAAATTAAATGCAGGTTTTTTTTAATGTGAAAATAAATAAAGAAGGTTTTACTTATAGAATTTGGTTTGCCGAATAGTTTAAATTCAAATTCAGTAGATTGACTTTGTCCTGTCACCAAAGATAAATGTCTTCTTTCTGTTTCCTCCACCTGGTATTCTAAGCATTTAAATTATTTGCTTTTAAAAAGCTATTATCTTTCTTGATAGACAATTTCCACATATTTTGGTCATACTCATAGATTTAAGTAAGCCCAATGACACACGCACTCTTCTGTGTTGTCCAAGATAATCACAGAATCTTGCTTTAGTCTCTGACACTAGACAGAATGCAGTGGGTATCAGCCCTGGAAATGCAGTTATTTAACGTAGAAAGAAAATAGACCCTTTCTTTGAAAGCAATTTTCAGAAACAGTGCTCCCTGAAGCAGAACATTCTGGAACATTATGTCCCTCAAAGCATTTGGGTCTTTCAGCTTAAATGTATATCTCTTATCATAAACCATTATCTACCTTGAAATTCCAGAGTGCAAAAGTCTGTTGCTTATAAATAGCGTATTTATATGTTAAATATCTGTAGCTCATGGACCTTCATTCCTTTTTCATTCTTATTGCCCTGAAGACAATTTATAAAATGATTTTAGAGATATGGAGTAGTAAATGACATAGTCTTGAGAAAAAGCAGTTTAATTCAAAATGTCCCAGCTAATCATTTGGCTTTATATGTGTGTTTCAAGGTAGGTTAAGGTAAAACAGGGGCTGAGCGTATGCTCTTTCACCTGTAATTAAGGTACAGGAGCTCAGGATTTTATTAAACAGTATCATATTGCTATTTAATTGCTAAAGGAAATACAGAAAATTGATTCTCTGTGCTACCAAAATATTTGCTGACTATATGATGCAACTTTTGATCTGATATTTTATCTATTTCTATATGATATGCTTATAAAATCACAAAATATAATTTATGTCACTAACTCAAATTTGGGTTGTCAAAAAATTAATTTGGATTTTCCCATAATATCATACATAAAAATCTGAACAAACACTTTGGCCAATCCAATAGTAGTTTTATAATTTCTACATTTTTGTATATATTAATTTATCAGTCCTTTTTCTACTTTGCTGTTGTTGTTGTGGTTCAGTTGCTCAGTTGTGTCCAACTCTTTGCTACCCCATCAACTGCAGCACACCAGGCTTCCCTGTCCATCACCAACTCCCAGAGCTTGCTCCAACTCATGTCCCTGGAGTCAGTGGTGCCATACAAATATCTCATCCTTTGTCATCCCCTTCTTCTCCTGCCTTCAACCTTTCCCAGTGTCAGGGTCTTTTCTAATGAGTCAGCTCCTCACCTCAGGTGATCATAGTACTGGAGCTTCAGTCCTTCTGATGAATATTCAGAACTGCTTTCATTTAGCATTGTCTGGTTTGATATCCTTGCAACCCAAGGGACTCTCAAGAGTCTTCTCCAACACCACAGTTCAAAAGCATCAATTCTTCAACACTCAGCCTTCTTTATGGTTTAGTTCTCACATCCATACATGTCTACTGGAAAAACCGTAGCTTTGGGTATACAGACCTTCTTTACAACTTACTAAAAAGAACTAAAACTTAACAAAACTGTGTTCTTAATACAAAGATTTCAATTTGTTTCCCTGAGGAAAACAAAGTAAGGGAAACCTCATGTTAATAACCTAAGGCCTGAGACATTTACTATGGTTTTCTACAAAAAAAAATTTAATGGGTTGCTGTATCTACTTAGTAGCTGCCTTGAGACTTTGTTTGTTTGATCAAATAGCTATCATCAGTCAAAAACGACAATGTAGTCAGGATCATTAGAGCTTTAGCTGATTTTTAAAGTAACATCTAAGTGTGTTCAACATTACAAACAAGCTTTCAAAATACTTAGCAGCAATTTTTCTTAGCAAGATTTAGGGAAAATTGAAGAAAGGTTTTTAAGCAGGAAAATGATAAACTTTTGCGGAAGAAATTATTTTTACGTATTTCTAACTGTTAAACTCTAATGCTAAGAATACTGTAATTAAGGAAGACTATTGAAATGTAGGTAGATTTGTGTGCATGCTTTTCTGTATGTGAATATATGTGTGTATATCAGTTGAATCAGTTCAGTCGCTCAGTCATGTCTGACTCTTTGCAACCCATGAATCACAGCACGCCAGACTTCCCTATTCTTCACCAATTCCTGGAGTTCACTCAAACTCATGTCCCTCGAGTCAGTAATGCCATCCAGCCATCTCATCCTCTGTCGCCCCCTTTTCCTCCTGCCCCCAACCCCTCTGAGCATCAGGATCTTTTCCAATAAGTCAACTCTTCACATAAGGTGGCCAAAGTATAAAAGTTTCAGCTTCATCATCAGTCCATCCAATGAACACCTAGGACTGATCTCCTTTAGGATGGACTGGTTGGATCTCTTTGTAGTCCAAAGGACTCTCAAGAGTCTTCTCCAACATCACAATTCAAAAGCATTAATTCTTCGGTGCTCAGCTTTCTTCACAGTCCAACTCTCACATCCACACACGGCATTGAAAAAACCATAGCCTTGACTAGATGGAACTTTGTTGGCAAAGTAATGTCTCTGCTTTTGAATATGCTGTCTAGGTTGGTCATAACTTTTCTTCCAAGGAGTAAGCATCTTTTAATTTCATGGCTGCAATCACCATATGCAGTGATTTTGGAGCCTCCAAAATAAAGTTTGACACTGTTTCCACTGTTTCCCCATCTATTTCCCATGAAGTGATGGGACCGGATGCCATGATCATTTTCTGAATGTTGAGCTTTAGGTCAACATTTTCACTCTCCTCTTTTACTTTCATCAAGAGGCTTTTTAGTTCCTCTTCACTTTCTGCCATAAGGGTGGTGTCATCTGCATATCTAAGGTTATTGATATTTCCCCTGGCAATCTTGATTCTAGCTTGTGCTTCTTCCAGCCCAGCGTTTCTCATGATGTACTCTGCATATAAGTTAAGTAAGCAGGGTGACAATATACAGCCTTGATGTACTCCTTTTCCTATTTGGAACCAGTCTGTTGTTCCATGTCCAGTTCTAGCTGTTACTTCTTGACCTGCATATAGATTTCTCATGAGGCAGGTCAGGTGGTCTGATATTCCTATCTCTTTCAGAATTTTCCATAGTTTATTGTGGTCCACACAGTCAAAGGATTTGGCATAGTTAATAAAGCAGAAATTGATGTTTTTCTGGAACTCTTTTGCTTTTTCCATGATTCAGCAAATGTTGTCTATTGGAACTCTGGTTCTTCTGCCTTTTCTAAAAAAAAGCTTGAACATCTGGCAGTTCATGGTTCCAGTACTGCTGAAGCCTGGTTTGCAGAATTTTGAGCATTACTTTACTAGCATGTGAGATGAGTGCAATTGTGTGGTAGTTTGAGCATTCTTTGGCATTGCCTTTCTTTGGGATTGCAATGAAAACTGACATTTTCCAGTCCTGTGTCCACTGCTGAGTTTTCCATGTTTGTTGGCATATTGAGTGCAGCACTTTCACAGCATTGTCGTTCAGGATTTGAAATAGCTCAACTAGAATTCCATCACTTCCACTAGCTTTTTTTGTAGTGATGATTTCTGAGGCCCACTTAACTTCACATTCCAGGATGTGTGGCTCTTGGTGAATGATCACATCATCGTTATTATCTGGGTCGGGAATATCTTTTTGTATAGTTCGGTGTAATCTTGCCACCTCTTCTTAATATCTTCTGCTTCTGTTAGGTCCAAACTTTTTCTGTCCTTTATTGAGCTCATCTTTGCATGAAACGTTCCCTTGGTATCTCTAATTTTCTTGAAGAGATCTCTAGTCTTTCTCATTCTGTTCTTTTCCTCTATTCCTTTGCATTGATCGCTGAGGAAGGCTTTCTTATCTCTCCTTGCTATTCTTTGGAACTCTGCTTTCAAATGCTTATATCTTTCCTTTTCTCCTTTGCTTTTCACTTCTCTTCTTTTTACAGCTCTTCTTTTCATGGCCTCCTCAGACAGCCATTTTGCTTTTTTGCATTTCTTTTTGATGGGGTTGGTCTTGATCCCTGTCTCCTGTACAATGTCACGAACCTCCATCTATAGTTCATCAGACACTGTATCTATCAGATCTAGTCCCTTAAATCTCTGTCTCCCTTCTACTCTATAACCATAAGGGATTTGACTTAGGTTATTTAAAGCGTCTGCCTTGAATGCAGGAGACCTGGATTCAGTCCCTGGGACGGGAAAATCCCCTGGAGAAGAAAATGGCAATCCACTCCAGTATTCTTGCCTGGAGATTCTCATGGACAGAGAAGCCTAATAGGTTACAGTCCACGGGGTCACAAAGAGTCGGACACGACTGAGAGACTTCACCTTCACCTTCACCTTATACCTGAATGGTCTAGTGATTTCCCCATTTTCTTCAATTTAAGTCTGAATTTGGCAATAAGTAATTCATGATCCGAGCCACAGTCAGCCCCTAGTCTTGTTTTTGCTGACTGTATAGTGCTTTTCCATCTTTGACTGCAAAGAGTATAATCAATCTGATTTTGTGTTGACCATCTGTTGCTGTCCATGTGTAGAGTTTTCTCTTGTGTTGTTGGAAGAGGGTGTTTGCTATGACCAGTGAGTTCTCTTGGCAAAACTCTATTAGCCTTTGCCCTGCTTCATTCAGTACTCCAAGCCCAAATTTGCCTGTTACTCCAGGTGTTTCTTGACTTCCTACTTTTGCATTCCAGTCTCTTATAATCAAAAGGACATCTTTTTGGATATTAGTTCTAAAAGGTCTTGTAGGTCTTCATAGAACCATTCAACTTCAGCTTCTTCAGCCTTACTGCTTGGGGCATAGACTTGGATTACTCTTATATTGATTGGTTTGCCTTGGAAACTAACAGAGATTATTCTGTCATTTTTGGAATTGCATCCAAGTACTGCATTTCAGACTCTTTTGTTGACCATGATGGCTACTCCATTTCTTCTAAGTGATTCCTGCCCACAGTAGTAGGTATAATGGTACTCTGAGTTAAATTCACCCATTTCAGTCCATTTTAGTTCGCTGATTCCTAGAATGTTGATGTTACCTCTTGGCATCTCCTGTGTAAACACTTCCAATTTGTCTTGATTCATGGACCTCACAATCCAGGTTCCTAAGCAATATTGCCCTTTACAACAGTGGACCTTACTTCTATTATCAGTCACATCCACAACTGGGTATTGTTTTTGCTTTGGCTCCATCCTTTCATTCTTTCTGGAGTTATTTCTCCACTGATCTCCGGTAGCATACTGGGCACCTTCTGACCTGGGGAGTTCCTCTTTCAGTATCCTATCATTTTGCTTTTTCATACTGTTAATGGGGTTCTCAAGGCAAGAATCCTGAAGTGGTTTGCCATTCCCTTCTCCAGTGGACCACATTCTGTCAGACCGACCTTTCCAGCATGACCTGCCCGTCTTTGGTGGCCCCACAGGGCATTGCTTAGTTTCATTAAATTAGACATGGCTGTGGTCCCAGTGTGATTAGATTGACTGACTAGTTTTCTGTGATTATGGTTTCAGTGTGTCTGCCCTCTTATGGCTTCTCACAACACCTACCATCTTACTTTGGTTTCTCTTACCTTGGACGTGGGGTATCTCTTTTCAGCTGCTCCAGCAAAGCACAGCCACTACTCCTTACCTTGAACGAGGGCTACCTCCTCACCACCGCCCCTCCTGACCTTGAACGTTGAGTAGCTCCTTTCAGCCATCCTGTCACTGCTCCTTAGACATGGGGTTCCTCCTCCTTGCCTCAGCCCCTTGCCTTGTGTGGGGGTGGCTCCTCCTGGTCGCTGCCCCTGACCTCTGACATGGGGTAGCTACTGTCAGCCACGATTTTTTGAGGTACGTCGCAGCTGGCGCACTTCCTAAACCACATTTTGGGAACATATACCAACTATAAAGACCAAGCTTCCTATTCTGTGAAGTCATTCAGTCGTGTCCGACTCTGCGACCCCATGGACATAGCCTACCAGGCTTCTACATCCATGTGATTCTCTAGGCAAGAATACTGGAGTGGGTTACCATTTCCTTCTCCAGGGGATCTTCCCATACTATAACTTCAATGCTGTTTTGCATTGGAAAATACCCTGATTGATATATATATATATATATATATATATATATATACACATATATATGTGATATACACACACACACACACATATATATATACATATATATGTGATATATATACACACACACATATATGTATATATATGCACATATGCATATATGTGTGTATATATACACATATACATATATATGTGTGTATATATATACATATAGATAAGGCATATAGATAAGGCATATATATAACTTCAATGCTGTTTGGCATTGGAAAATACCCTGATATATATATACATATATATGTGATATATATGTATATATATAACATATATATGTGATATATATGTGGTATATATACACATATATATGTGATATATATGTGTATATATACCACATATATATGTGATATATATGTGTATATATGTACACACACATATGTATATATACATATATATGTACACACACATATATATACACATATATGTACACACACTAGGCTCCCTTGTCCCTGGGATTCTCCAGGCAAGAACACTGGAGTGGGTCCATTATCTTGCTAATACCATACTATATAACTTTGATGCAGTTTTGCATTGGAAAAGACCCTGATACACACACACACACACACACACACACACACACACACACATCTATATATATATATATACACATATATACATATATATGTGTGTGTATATATACATATATATATATATATATATATATCTTTTTTCAAAGATTTCATTGGAATCTTTCATATAAGATACTTCTAAACCCAAGAATTAAATGAAACTTCATTCTTTCTAAACCACATTTTGGGAATATATACCAACTATAATAATACCATATTATATAAGATATTATATAAGTTTGATGAGGTTTTGCATTGGAAAAGACCCTGATGCTGGGAAAGACTGAAGGCAAGAGGAGAAGAGGATGACAGGAAATAAGATGATTAGATGGCTTCACTGACTCAATGGATATGAGTTTGAGCAAACTCTAGGAGATGGTGAAGGTCAGGGAAGCCTGGCATGTTGCAGTCCATGGAGTTGCAGAGTCAGACACATCTGAGTGACTGAACTGGACTGAACTGAACTGAACTAACATAATATTAGTTATGACTTTAGACATGACTTGTGACTGGACAACAATTTTCGTTGTATTGCCATCTTTGGTTATTTTTGGAGACTACTTGAAAATATAAACTGAAGAAAATACTTTATTTTCAAAATGTCTTGAATTTATGTGTCTCTTTTACCCATTTTTTTTTTAACCAGAAACATATCATGGTTTTGCTTGTTGTTCTCAGTCATAAAAGGCTCCAATATAAGTTGTGGTATATTGCATCATTTTACTGTCCACATATTCTTTTGTGCAACATCCTGTTTGTTGAGAGAAGGTATTTTTCAGACTAAAGTGCACGAACAAAACTCAGTAACCCAGAGGGAGTATGGCTTCAAGTATGTAAGATAAAGTCTATCAAACAGTTTTATACGTGCTTACTTCAAAATAAATAAATTTATATGCAAGAACTCACCTTTCTGTAGTTGAATAATACAAAGGTAAGAGATTATTATTCTTACTATCTTACTGATACCATATATGTCAGTTTTTAATCTTCCATTCCCCAAAGATAACATTTAACTTTATTTGCTTTGCCCGATCAGTTTTCCAAATGGTAATATTGGGATCTTATGTCTTTTTTTTTTCTTGGTAATTTTCCTAATTATGATTGATTTTACACTTTGAATTTGTACAGTTCCCAGAAAGTGTTTTAATAAGTGATCATTTTGTAAAATATTTTATACTCAAGATTCATAACTAGTGTCTTCTGTAATGAGTAATCATTTGATGCATGAGACAATTGTCAAATGTTTTGTTGTTATCTTTTACTCTTTACTGACAAGAAGGAAAATTGCAAATAAAACCAAAAAAATCTAACTTACTTCTAGTTGTTCCATATAATATTTTGCTTTGGCTTTGAAAAATGATCATTTTATAATAATACACTGCTTTTTCCCAGTCATAAAAGATAATCTTAATCTTTTAAGCAAATATTTTAGAAAATCTGGAAAATGAAGAAACAGATAAAAATTCAGTAACATTATCTAAAATGCCTTTATTCAGAGAACTTCTGAGAACATTTTGGTATGGTTATTTTCAGTTTTTCTTTCCTTTAAAATATACATGGTTCTTATAAAATTTAAACCATAAGGCATTATAATTTTATGTCTACATTCTGCTTTGTTCATTCAACATCATAGCATGAAAACTTTTCCTTCTCCTTAAATGTATTATGATAGCATGTTTCATACTATTTTAGTATTAGCACATAATTTAATTAACAAGTATTCTATTATTAGATTCTGATATTATTTCATAAATGTTAACTTCTTTAAATAATGCAGAGTAAATCATGGTTCATAAATCATCATGTGTATGTTTGATTATGTCCTTAGCTATATTCTCAGACATTAAATTACAAGTTAAAGTGTATGAATCTAAGAATATTGCTATAAGTACTGCACATATATATGCAATGACATAATTTTATCAATAAATTAGTCACATCCTCTACTAGATACTAAAAATTACAAGACATAGTGAATTTAGAAGTGAGGCCTAATGGGTTAAAATGTGTAACACATTGATCTGCAAAACTAAATAAATACAGGAGTTAATTGGCTTCTAAACTTTTTAGCAAGCAAAGGGTAAAAAGTGACTTTAGTGGAGGTGTAATTTGTATTGTGAGTGATAGAAAGCCAACAGTACTTCTTTAGATGACAGTCCTCCTAAAAGAGGAGGATTAATACTCTATAACATATAAAATAATTTACAATTATTAATATATGCACTATTTGCTTAAGCATGTATTTATTGCATAGTTCCTTTTAAAAATCATGAATATAAGTTGCTAGCAACAAATCAAAATGCATTTCTATAAAGTTAATTATATGGAGGGTCAACCTGATTTGTTCAAACTGTTCACTTGCTTCTGGTCTCTAAAGAAAAATATATGTAAAATTAAATTTTAGGATATAGCACAAGTGCAGATGGGGTGGCTATATTTCTTTAAAATACTTAGCTTTGAGAAGTGTATGTCAACTGACATTTTATTAAATAATGAGACATAGTGTGTTGGAGGTCATGTACTCTATATCCAAAATAATCACACAGCAAATTTTCTTATAGGGTGTGTGTGTGTGTGTGTGTGTGTGTGTGTGTGTGTGTGTGTGTATGTAAGCTTAGGGAGAGGAGTGATATTAAGAAAGTATCTATAACTCCAGAACCCCTGAGTTTTATCCTTTTAATATTCACAAAGAGATTATATGTGCACAAACAAAGATCAGAAATGAACATTTTAAAATCATAAATGTGCTTTGACCTTAGACTGAAATGCAGTTAACACAGAGGTGTCCTGGGGGTCTAGAAACCAGAGAACTAGTTAGTCGTGTGTTTTTCCTCATATTCAGTGGATTTGAATCTTCTTTTTAAAATACAGTTAAATAAAAAGTGCCAAACATAGGGAAAAAAGCTTGTGAACAACAGAGCAAGCGTGTAAGATTCTTAGACTCACCTGTCCTTGACCTTCTCTATTGTTTGCATATAAAGTAGTATACAATTTCTACCTTTTAACATTGTGGTGGCCATCAGTTCTTTCAAAAGGTTTTTAAGTGGTTAACAAGCAGAAGTGTTTATCTGCCTTGTCCAGTGACTGGCTTGTCCCATGAAATATAGACTCCATAAGTACCAGCAGTTAGTATTACTTTCTATGGAATCAAAGGCCAATAAAAAGCCAGTAATATCACAGGACACTTAATATTATTTCAGACACATGCAGTGTTCCAACTGAATAGTTATGTCTGAACGTGTTCATTCTCTATGTCACAGAAGATATGAAAATAATCATGCAAATCTATTATTTTAAAATAAGATGGCATCAAAATAGTTTTCTTTTCACACAAAGTAAAATAAGAAAATATAAAATTATTTAAATTAAAAGGAATGTATATTTATATATCTTACAAAATTATATGCATAAATTAACGGATTTAAATATCATTTATGATGATTAATTAGAGGAAAAATTCCCTGAGATTAAAGGTTATCTTTCAGAGGAAATTCAAGGACAAGTATTTTATGGTTACTACATGCAGGAAAAAAAATAGATTATAGTCTTGTGTGTAACATTTCATTTTCTAAGTCTATTAAATTATTTCCTGCGGCATGCTTTCATTATTTAAAATTCTATTTCATCCTTCAGAATCAACCACTGTTTCCTCTCTTCTCTCAGTTCCGAGTTTCTCTCACAAGCAATTGCTAATTAGGAGAGCTTCTGGCCTCAGGGCTCTGTGCAAAATCCTGTTTGTTAGCACTGGGTGAAGCAGTGGAACCTGAAGAATAAAAAGAAAATAAAAACTAGATCATGGGGGAATGTAATATTTTGCTTCTACATAAGCTTGACAAATAATTTACAGTTTGTTTACTCTTCATTTTTGTTGTTAATAAAAGTAAGGTAAAAGAGAAATGATGTACAAATTACTGACATAAACACAAACAATCACGTGGAAACAAAATTTCAGATGATCTCAAAAAACTATACACAACAGGGAAGAAAATAGTTCTGTACTTTCCTATTTGTAGCCACTAAATAATTCTTAAGATTGTTAGAAAAAACATAAATTGATAACTATTTGTAAAATATGAAGAGTATCCATTAAGAAAATAACATAATATGCAAAATGCAAAAAAACCCTTAAAAATAAATTGCAGTCTAGCAAAAACTGAGATGCAGGAAAGAAAAAGTACAAAATATATGCAAGATTTAAAATAAGAGGAAAATTAAGACGTATAAAGCTATTTTGTTTAAAGACAAAGAATTTCTTTTTGAAAAAGAATAAAAAAAAAAACCAGAGTCACATGCTTTTTATGATGGCTATATTTTAATCATAGAAAGAATGATATGGGAGAGTTAAAAGACATATACAGTACATAAGGACCCAGAAAACACACTCCCTGCATTTTTCCCCCACAAAGTGAAACAAACAAACAAAAATATTATATTTTAGCTTCAAAGTTTTAAGAGAAGTTATCTCTGATTGTCAGAATACAGAAATGTGTTTTTCTTTCCACTTATGATATTTATTCTCCAAGAGCTTAAAATTTACCTGCATTAGTAATTATTTTTATTTTCAAAATGAAGAAACTAAGGAAGAAAGGGAGAGAAAATGGGAGGGCGGGCAGGTGAGATTTCTTTCAACAGCACTGGCAAATGTGGGGGAGATATTCCCAAAAATAAGTTTTCAAAATTGAGCATTAATCTGATGATAGGGGCTTCCCTGGTTGTTCAGCTGGTAAAGAATCCACCAGGAGACCTGGTTTGGTTCCTTAATTGGGACGATCCCTTGGAGAAGGGATAGGCTACCCACTCCAATAGTCTTGGGCTTCCCTGGTCGCTCAGATAGTAAAGAATCTGCCTGCAATGCAGAAGACCCGGGTTTGTTCCCTGGGTTAGGAAGATACCCTGGAGGAGGGCATGGAAACCTATTCCAGTCTTCTTGCCTGGATAATCCCCAAAGATAGAGGAGCCTGGCAGACTGCAGTGCACGATGTCACAAAGAGGTGGACAGGACCCAGGGCACACACTAGAGGTCGGTCAAGGGAATAAGAGAAATGAGGTAAATGTTCCAATTTGACACAATGTTTAGTCACATAATTTGGGCTAGATTTTCTTAAATTCCTATGCTTTAGAAAAAGATTAGTTTAGGATGAACCCATAGATGACAAGTAAAAGTTATTCAGTTGTGTCGAACTCTTTGAAGTGAAGTCGCTCAGTCATGTCCGACCCTCAGCAAGCTCATGGATTGCAGCCTTCCAGGCTCCTCCGTCCATGGGATTTTCCAGGCAAGAGTGCTGGAGTGGATTGCCATTTCCTTCTCCAGGGGATCTTCCTGACCCAGGAATCGAGCCCAGGTCTCCCGCACTGTAGGCAGACACTTTACCTTCAGAGCCACCAGGAAAGTTTGCTACCATGGAATTATCCAGGCCAGAATCCTGGAGCTTTTCCCTTCTCCAGGGGATCTTCCCAACCCAGGGATTGAACCAGGGTCTCCCACATTGCAGGCAGATTCTTTACCAGCTGAGCCACCAGGGAAGCCCAAGAATACTAGAGTGGGTAGCCTATCCCTTCTCCAGTGTATCATCCAGAGCCAGGAATCCAACAGGCTTCTCCCACATTGCAGGGGGATTCTTTACCAGCTGAGCAATGAGGGAAGACACATATGATAAACACAATGAATAAGTCAGAAACAGCATTGCAAGCCATTTATTTACATAGCAGAATTTAGTTCTGATAAAATTAAATTATGTTAAGGTTTATGAAATGCATTAAGCTTATTTTATGCTGTAGGTGTGTTATTACAGAATTCTTGTAGCTTCCTTTCTGTCCCACAGTCTCAGTTAAATCCCTCAACATCTGACTCTAACTCTGTTTTACTTTTTTATATTAAATGAATTAGATAATCCACTAAACAAATGGGAGGAAGTAGCATTAATGATATGTTGCACTTGCATTATGAAGTTAATTGGATCAAATAAATTAGTTCTTTTACATCATGTCTGCATGTGTTTTAAGATTAAAAGCAGGAAATCATCAAGAGAACTCAGATTTCTGTGATCTTCTCTCTTCATTATAAAGCAGAGGTCTGTAATGTATTTATTCCCTGAGCCACCAATGAGACCACATACCAGTAAAAAGCTTGAAATTCAAAGAAAAAAAAGAATGAGGAAAAAAGAGAGAGAGAGAAAAGAAAAACAAGAGAATAATCACAGAAATTTCAATGACTCATAGAATTCTACAAATCTAACTTATTTGTAGAGTGACAACCACATACCACTGTGGTCTGGCTTCAAGGTACTGCTATATTCCAGGAAAGAACTCATTAAAATAGTGGAAAAATCCAACATTCAGTGTGCTGTGTAGTAGGAAAGGGCTTTACCTGAGAATAAAATCCTACTCTGGAAATCTTCTCAAGGCTTAGATTAACCTTAAATTCAAGGAGGTGTTGTTTAGTCACTAAGTCATGTCTGACTCTTTTGACCTCATGTACTGTAGCCCACAAGGATCCTCTGTCTATGGGATTCTCCAGCAAGAATATTGGAGTTGATATGTCATTTCCTTCTCCAGGGTATCTTCCCAACTCAGGGATTGAAACCACGTCTCCTACATTGGCAGACAGATAGATTCTTTACTACTGAGTTGCCTGGGAAGCCCAAATTCAATCTACCTGGATCCTAACAATTCTGGTTATTCCAAGGTTCTCAGTTAAGGTTAACACTAGAAATTTCAACTCTAGGATGAAAGATAGAATGCCCTTTCTGTTCACTGTCAGCACTCAATTACATAATTTAATGTCATAGACTTCATTTCACTATGAGATGTTACTTCCTATGGTACACAAATTATCCATCACATTAAGAATGTCCCATAAAAGTCTCATTCTAAGATTTGTATCATAATATTAATTTCATCTTTTTTTTTTTTTTTTACATTTAGAAGCAAAAATTGATTTGGGCTCATATTCACTCTAAGTTTATAGTAAGCAGCAAATTTTAGTCTCTGAGTATATGGTTCTTAAATTGAAACAGTTCTAGTCATCAGTAAGTCCTATCAATGTCCATAAGAGGTAATGGGTTAAGATCTTACAGCATGCAATAATTTCATTTTATTATTATTACTTTTTAATCATTTTACTATTTTTTTTAAGTCAATAACATTTGGTGACTGTGAGCCAATGAATTATTTTGTCTTTTACAGAGAAAGGTGATGTAGTTATATCACAAATTATGTATAATACAAATATACTACCTTAAAGAATTTGGCTAAAATTTTCAGAAATTAACATGTCAGTCATAGTTGTATATAATCCATACAAGAGTTTAGGTATTCAGAATTATTCAAGTATATTTCTGTTTGCTTTTGTTTCATAATTTTCACTTAATATCATACTCTACATATCATATTCCACAGTTACATTTGATTAGATGATTATTTTTATCTACCTAACACATAGAACATGTGCAGCTTAAAACAAAAATGTGATTTCAGTTATTAATACAGTATCTTTACCAAAACACTGTAATTTTTTTTTAATTAGAGGATCAATACTTTGCAATATTGTGGTGGTTTTCGCCATAAATCAACATGAATCAACATTAGATATACATATGTCTCCACCCTCTTGAACCCATCTTTTAATACATTGTTTCTCTGATTTCTCCATGTTATATAGGCAACATGCATTACACAAACACACACAAGCACACACACACACACACACACACACACACATATATATATATATATATATTTTTTTTTTTTTACATGTGGATGGCATCACCAACTCAATGGGCATAAGTCTGAATAAACTCTGGGAGTTGGTGATGGACAGGGAGGCCTGGTGTGCTGCAGTTCACGGGGTTGCAAAGAGTTAGACATGAGTGAGTGACTCAACTGAACTGTTTTTATATGTGTGTGTGTGTGTGTGTGTGTGTGTGTGTATATATATATATATATATATGTACATACGGGGCTTTCCAGGTGGCACTAGTGGTAAAGAACTTGCCTTCTAATGAAGGAGATGCAAGAGATGAGGGTTTGGTTCCTGGGTGGGGAATGGCAACCAACTCCAGTATTCTTGCCTGGAGAACCCCATGGACAGTGGAGTCTGACAAGCTACAGCCCATAGGGTCATATAGAGCCAGATATTACTGAAGTGGCTGAGTACAGCACACATTTACATAAATATATACATATATATATATATATATATACACACACACACACATATATACACACACACACACACACACACACACACACACATATATATACACACACACACAAACATGAGTTATGTTTAATAAAAATATAATAGACTGTCCAAATAATAACAGGAGAAAAACTAATTACACTAAGCTAACCACATCTTCACTAAGCACAGAATCAGAAAACTGTCCCCTCTGAAACTGGAAAGCACCTGCAAACAAAATTTCATCTGTAATAAAAGCCAACCAACTACTTTGGAAATGAGGAACACGGGAAAACTTTTGAAAAACACAAGATGGAAAAATACTTTAAAAATGGAAGACATTAATGAAATTTTTATAAGAACTATTTTTAATTTATATATATTTGAAGATAATCTATAGCTTTTCATTATTGATTTCCCCAGCAAATCTATGTGATGCAACTCTATTAATCAAAATAATCTTTGAGTTATCAGGGTATTTCAATGGTACTCAAAAGAGTCTTTTTTTTTTTTCTTTTTCAACATTAGTTATTTTACAGCTTAGTTATTGAGAATGATATGCTTTTTATTGTTATATTTATGTAAAGCAATGTAAACTTGTTACTTGGGTTTGAAAGAAAGCAGATAGAAAGACGCTTTGAATGGGGTCTGTGAGAGGGCTTCTGGCTGCTCCTCTGTGAAAGATTCAGCTTAATAGCTTGACCAGCCATCACTGAGCAGTGACAGAACATCATTCTTGCTTTTTCTGTGGTCCACGATACAGAGACACAAGGTAACTCAGCTTCCTCTTGCAGTCTGGGAGAGGAAATAACTCTGGTGGCTGGCCAGTGACGGTGGAAGACTTTCTTCCTGGCAAGATGAAATGCAAAAAAGCAAAATGGCTGTCTGGGGAGGCCTTACAAATAGCTGTGAAAAGAAGAGAGGCAAAAAGTAAAGGAGAAAAGGAAAGATATAAGCATCTGAATGCAGAGTTCCAAAGAATAGCAAGAAGAGATAAGAAAGCCTTCTTCAGTGATCAATGCGAAGAAACAGAGTAAAAGAACAGAATGGGAAAGACTAGAGATCTCTTCAAGAATATTAGAGATGAACATTTCATGCAAAGATGGGCTCAATAAAGGACAGAAATGGTATAGACCTCTCAGAAGCAGAGGATATTAACAAGAGGTGGCAAGAATACACAGAAGAACTGTACAAAAAAGATCTTCATGACCCAGATAATCACGATGATGTGATCACGAATCTAGAACCAGACATCTTGGAATGTGAAGTCAAGTGGGCCTTAGAAAGCATCATTATGAACAAAGCTAGTGGAGGTGATGAAATTCCAGTTGAACTGTGTCAAATCCTGAAAGATGATGCTGTGAAAGTGCTGCACTCAATATGCTAGCAAATTTGGAAAACTCAGCAGTGGCCACAGGACTGGAAAAGGTCAGTTTTCATTCCAATCTCAAAGAAAGGCAATGCCAAAGAATGCTTAAACTACCACACAATTGCACTCATCTCACATGCTAGAAAAGTAATGCTCAAAATTCTCCAAGCCAGGCTTCAGCAATATGTGAATTGTGAACTCCTTGATGTTCAAGCTGGTTTTAGAAAAGGCAGAGGAACCAGAGATCAAATAGCCAACATCCCCTGGATCATGGAAAAAGCAACAGAGTTCCAGACAAGCAACTATTTCTGCTTTATTGACTATGCCAAAGCCTTTGACTGTGTGGATCACAATAAACTGTGGAAAATTCTGAAAGAGATGGGAATCCCAGACCACCTAACCTGTCTCTTGAGAAATCTGTATGCAGATCAGGAAGCAACAGTTAGAACTGGACATGGAACAACAGATTGGTTCCAAAGAGGATAAGGAGTACGTCAAGGCTATATATTGTCACCCTGCTTTTTTAATTTATATGCAGAGTACATCATGAGAAACACTGGACTGGAAGAAACACAAGCTGGAATCAAGACTGCCGGGAAAAACATCAATAACCTCAGATATGCAGATGACACCACCCTTCTGGCAGAAAGTGAAGAGGAACTAATAAGAAGTCTCTTGATGAAACTGGAAGAGGAGAGGGAAAAAGTCGGCTTAAATCTCAACATTCAGAATATGAAGATCATGGTGTCCGGTCCCATCACTTCATGGGAAATAGATGGGGAAACAATGGAAACAGTGTCAGACTTTATTTATTTATTTATTTATTTTGGCTCCAAAATCACTACAGATGGTGACTGCAACCATGAAATTAAAAGATGCTTACTCCTTGGAAGAAAAGTTATGACCACCCTAGATAGTATATTCCAAAGCAGAGGCATTACTTTGCCAACTAAGGTCTGTCTAGTCAAGGGTATGGTTTTTCCTGTGGTCATGTATGAATGTGAGAGTTGGACTGTGAAGAAGGCTGAGTGCCGAAGCATTGATGCTTTTGAACTGTGGTGTTGGAGAAGACTTTGAGAGTCCCTGGGACTGCAAGGAGATCCAACCAGTCCATTCTGAAGGAGATCCAACCAGTCCATTTTGAAGGAGATCAGCCCTGGGATTTCTTTGGTAGGAATGAAGCTAAAGCTGAAACCCCAGTACTTTGTCCACCTTATGGGAAGTTGACTCATTGGAAAAGACTCTGATGCTGGGAGGGACTGGGGGCAGGAGGAGAAGGGGACGACCAAGGATGAGATGGCTGGATGGCATCACGGACTCGATGGACATGAGTCTGAGTGAACTCCAGGAGTTGGTGATGGACAGGGTGGCCCGGCATGCTGCGATTCATGGGGTCGCAAAGAGTCGGAAACGACTGAGTGACTGAACTGAACTGACTGAAGGTTTTGCGTCTGGGTTCCCTCTCTCTTCAAGCCCTGCCACTCACTCCACATGTACCTTGTTTGAGGGCTTGCCTGGATGCCTAAACAAGGATATGTGTCATCACCAATATGTTTTTGCACTGCCTACTCTGTACAATCTGTGACAAGGGTTTTACCCTTAACCTGGAGGAGATGTTAAAAATATAAAAGTACAGGCCCTAAATTTGGTTTCAGTCCCAAATACAGTGGATTTCCCTGGTAAGTCAGCTGATAAAGAATCTGCCTGCAATGTAGGAGACCCGGGTTGGATTCCTGGGTCAGAAAGAATCCCTGGAGAAGGAATAGGTCCCAAATACAGTGGAGTTCTCTGGTAACTTAGCTGATAAAGAATCCGCCTGCAACGTAGGAGACCCGGGTTGGATTCCTGGGTCAGAAAGAACCCCTGGAGAAGGAATAGGCTACCCATTTCAGTATTCTTTGGCTTCTTTGGTGATACAGCTGGTAAAGAATCTGCCTGCGATGCGGGAGACCAGGGTTTGCTCCCTGGTTTGAAAGATACCCTGGAAAAGGGAAAGGTTACCCACTCCAATATTTTAGCCTGGAGAATTCCATGGACTGTATAGTTCATGGGTTCACAGAGTTAAACACCACTGAGCTACTTTCACATCACCAACTGTAGTATGTGAAGTTATATTCAGGTTACAAATTTTAATGTTAAAAATTAATTTTTAATGACATAACTAAAGTGTAAACAAAAGTGAAAAAAGCATCAAAAAGCAAGCAGTAAACTCACTGCAGCAGCTGGTTAAATCTCTTTTGGCTTCCAACATAATCCAAGCCCGATGTTTATACTCTGGAGTTGATTATACAAATCAGTCATGTAATATTTTTAACTCTATTTTTACACCTTTGAGTACCTGTAAAATATATGTATTGTGTTTAAGATTCTTATAAAAGCATAAGTTACATCTTGTGTTATATTATTTTCTTTGTCTCATGAAATGATCTTAGTAAGTTGTCCAAGAGAATTTACATGTATCTACTTTACATGCTTTTTCTTTTTTTCTCAACTGTGGGAAATTATTTCAAATTATGAGTATCACATGACTTCTGAAGCAGTTTTCTTTTTAAAAGTTTTGTCTTTTTGGTATTAAAACTCTTCAATGACTGTTATTGTTTGTGCTTGTTTGTTTGACTCCCTGAAGGATGGATATTTAGAAATTAAATGATGGGGCAAATTCATTTATAATTTCATTCCAAATTACTTTTCAGAGTGGCTGCAAAAATTTACTATTTCATTAAAAAATTATTTTTAAACTTCAAGATGTCTTGCTTTTATCTATAAAAATGATATTTTATTGTTCTTTTTATTTCTTTATTTTTTGTTTCTAGATTGGTTTAGATAATTTTGTATATAAATTAACCGTATTTATTTTCTATGTGCCAAATTTTATAGCTCGGTTTTGTATTAATTATGGAAATTCTATAATCTGAATATTTATCATTTACCTTTTGTATATTTTAAATACACATTTCAATATCTATAACTTGTTTTGAATTTGTCAAGTTCATTGTTGCAGAAATGTCTTAATTTAGCTAAATTTTCCATTATGGCTTTTTTTTTTTTTTTTTTGCTATTTAGCAATGATTTTCCCTAACCTGGTGGTCTTATATTTTTGTTGTTGTTGTTGCTTAGCCACTAAGGTGTGTCTTACTCTTTTCAACCTGAGTCACCTCTATCCATGGGATTTCCCAAGCAAGAATACTGGAGTGGGTTGCCATTTCCTTCTCCAGGAGATCTTCCCCACCCAAGACTGAACTCATGTCCCCCGTATTGGCAGTGGGATTCTTTACCCCCTGAGCCGCTAGGCAAGCCCCTTATATTTATGTACTATATAATTAATCTATGCTTCTCTGTTTCTTACAGTGTAACCACACTCATTTTATCTACATACATGTAAATGCTATTTTATGTATATACTCTTCTTTATAAATTTAGAATCAGTTTGCAACTTTCATTAAAAATCCTATTTAAGTCATGATTACAATTGCATTGAATGTGTAGTTTAATTCAGGCAGAATTGAGTCTTTGCATATTCTGTTTTCTATTGATGAATGTGTGCAGGAATAATAGATATTTATTCAGATGATCCCTTATGTATATTTTTTTCTTTAAAACATGTCCCTCCACAAAAATCTGGTGTCTTTAAAATGAATACCCAGGTAAGTTGTAATGTTTGTTTAAATTATATGTAAGATTTTCTTCTTATGGTAGGTTTTCAAATTAGCCATTTCTGATCTGTGGTGGAGGCCATCATTTTTCAAGGTTTTATTTTTCTTGACCCCTGATTAAACTCTTACTATTTTAAATAATTTGCTAATTGATGTTCTCAAGTCAATGCTAAAATCATTTACTTTTAATAACTCTTTTGCTTTTTACATTCAAAATTTTATATACATCTTCTTTTCCTAGAAATTTAATATTTTTCCCAGTATTTTAAGGATTTTTTTATTTTGCAAATGTGTTTTGCCTTTATCAATACCTAAAAATTCTAGGCATGAGAAATTCATAGTTTTTATTATGGATAGTCAAGTAAAATTAAAATAAAGGTAATACAAGTTAATGAATAGGTTCTACAATAATTATTCCTTTTTCTCTTAAAGTCAGTCGTGCTCTACTTAGAATTGAGAAACACTTAAAGATAGAATACCATCAGTTCAGTTAAGTTCAGTCACTCATTCATGTCTGACTCTTTGTGACTTCATGGGCTAAAGCATGTCAGGCTTCCCTGTCCATCACTAACTCCCAGAGCCTACTCAAACTCATGTCCATTGCATCAGTGATGTCATCCAACTATTTCATACTCTGCTGTTCCCTTCTCCTCCTGCTTTCAAGTTTTCCCAACATCAATAACTTTTCTGATGAGTCGATTCTTCGCATCAGGTGGCCAAAGTATTGGAGTTTCAACTTCAGCATCAGTCCTTTCAATGAATGTTCAGGACTAACTTCCTTTAGGATTGACTGGTTGGATCTCCTTGCAGTTCAAGGGACTCTCAAGAGTCTTCCTCAACACCATATTTCAAAAGCATCAATTTTTCATTCCTCAGCTATATTTATAGTCCAACTCTCACATTCAAACATGACTACCAGAAAAACCATAGCTTTGACTAGATGGACATTTGTTGGTAAAGTAATGTCTCTGCTTTCTAATATGCTGTCTAGATTGGGCATAGCTTTTCTTCCAAGAAGCAACCATCTTTTAATTTCACTTCAGCAATCACCATCTGCAGGGATTTTGGAGCCCCCAAAATAAAGTCTGTCACTGTTTACACTGTTTCCCCATCTATTTACCATGAAGTAATGAGACCAGATGCCATGATCTTAGTTTTCTGAATGTTGAGTTTTAAGCCAACTTTTTCACTCTCCTCTTTCATTTTCATTAAAAGGCTCTTTAGTTCTTCTTCACCTTCTGACATTAGAGTGGTGTCATTTGCATATCTGAGGTTATTGATTTCTCTCCCCACAATCTTGATTCCACCTTGTGCTTCACCCAGCACAATATTTCGCATGATATACTCTGTATATAAATTAAATAAGCAGGGTAACAATGTATACAGCCTTGACATACTCCTTTCCCAATTTGGAACGAGTGTGTTGTTCCACGCCCAGTTCTAACTGTTCCTTCTTGATCTGCATACATATTTCTCAGGAAGGAGACAGGTCAGGTGGTCTGGTATTCCCATCTCATGAAGAATTTTCCACAGTTTATTGTGATCCACACAGTCAAAGGCTTTGGTGTAGTAAATAAAGCAAAGTAGATGTTTTTCTGGAACCCTCTGGCTTTTTCAATGGCCCAGAAGATGTTGGCAATTTGATCTATGGTTTATCTGCCTTTTCTAAATCCAGCTTGAACATTTGAAAGTTCACAATTTATGCACTGTTGAAGTTTGGCTCCTAGAATTTTTTTTGGCTTGTGAACTATTTTATTTTATTTTTTTAAATACTTCGTTCTACATTACAATACTGTTGTATTGTTTTGCCATACATTGACATGAATCAGCCACAGGTGTTCACGATCTTCCAATGCCGAAGCCCCCTCCCACCTCCCACCCCATATCATCTCCCTGAATCATCCCGTGCACCAGCCCCATGCATCCTGCATCCTGTATTGAACATAGACTGACGCTTCGTTCTTACAAGATAGTATACATGTTTCAATGCCATTCTCCCAAATCATCCCCCCTCTCCCTCTCACTCAGAGTCCAAAAGTCTGTTCTATACCTCTGAGTCTCTTTTGAATTTTGAGCATTACTTTACTAGCATGTGAGATGTGAGATGAGTGTAGTAATTTGAAAATTCTTTGACATAACCTTTCTTAGGGATTGGATTGAAAACACCTTTTCCAGTCCTGTGGCCACTTCTGAGTTTTCCACATTTGCTGGCATATTGAGTGCAGCACTTTCACAGCATCATCTTTTAGTATTTGAAATAACTCCACTGGAATTCCATCACCACCACTAGCTTTGTTTGTAGTGCTGTTTCCTAAGGCACACTTAACTTCTCATTCTAGAATGTCTGGCTCTAGGTGAGTGATCAAACCATCCTGGTTATCTGAGTCATGAAGACCTTTTGTATAGTTCTTCTGTGTTTTCTTGCCACCATTTCTTAATATTTTCTGCTTCTGTTAGGTCCATAATATTTATGTCCTTTATTGTGCTAATCTTTGCATGAAAATTTTCCCTAGTATCTCTAATTTTCTTGAAGAGATCTCTAGTCTTTCCCATTCTGTTGTTTTCCTCTGTGTCTTTGCATTGATAGCTGAGGAAGGGTTTCTTAGCTCTCCTTTGCTATTCTTTGGAACTCTGCATTCAAAAGTGTATATCTTTCCTTTTCTCCTTTGCCTTTCACTTCTCTTATTGTCACAAATTTTTGTAAGGCCTTCTCAAGCCAATCATTTTGCCTCTTTGTATTTCTTTTTGAGGGAATGGTCTTGATCACTGCTTTTCTGTATAATGTCATGAGCTTCTGTTCATAGTTCTTCAGGCACTGTGTCTATCAGATCTAATCCCTTGAATCTATTTGTCACTTCCACTGTATAATCATAAAGTATTTGATTTAAGTCATACTTAAATGATCTAGTGGTTCTCCTTACTTTCCTCAATTTAAGTTTGAATTTGACAATAAGGAGTTCATGATCTGAGCCACAGTCAGCTCTTGGTGTTATTTTTGCTAACTGTATAGAGTGTCTCCATATTTGGCTGCAAAGAATATAACAAATCTTATTTTAGTATTGACCATCCAGTGATGTCCATGTGTAGAGTCATCTCTTGTGTTGTTAGATTAACATAGGTTAAAAAAAAAAAAAAAAAGCAATCTGGGGTTAGGTTGACCTGAGTTTGAGTTGTAGCTTTTTCAAATTTATTTTTCTTATGAATAAGAATAACTCAGTGGGAATGACAAAACACTTTTCAGCAGGGAAAGGAAGGATGCAATAAAGAAAACACACTTTAGGAGTTGTTATGAATATTATCTTGTGAACAAAGAGGAAACTGGGTAAGAAGCAGTGATAGAAAGCTATGCTGATTAAGGAGTGAGAAGTGATAGCAGAAAGCTGGTCTGAGGGCATAAAAAGGAAGCTTAGTTAAGGCACTGTTTTCTGACCTGACAAAATGTGGAAGTTATGGAGAATGTAAAGGAACAGGGGTCCATTTCTTGTTTGAGCATTTAGTCAAGTTTTAGCAGTCTGTTTTCAATTAATGTCATTTGGAAGTCTGTTTTGCTATTAAAATATCCCCTTCCTCTTCACTTTCTCACCACCAAAACAAAGGGAGATGCAGGTGGACAGAGAGGGGAAATCACAGTGAAAAATAACATATGTGCTCATTTTGTTCATATGAAGACATATAAAACAAAATATTTCAAATTGTCAGTTCCAAGAATTAATATTGGGACTGAGTAATAGACAATACTGACTGGAAATTGGATAAATTTCAACTTTTCATCACACTCTATGTTGCAAAGCACAGTTTAGTACAAAGGAATGCATCTTAACCTTTAACTATAAATGCTCATGTATTTTGAAATATTCAAAACTACTCAATACAACTACATTGGATAGTCACCCTAATTTGTGAAGTAAGAAATAAGAATAAATCATGATGATGTGGAGGAAAGGAGGAAATCTTTGTGTATGGTGAAAATTTAAATTGGTTAAGTTAGTATGGAAAGCAGTGTGTCTGTGTGTCTGTGTGTGTAATCCTCAGAAAATTTAAAATAGAATTATCATAAGAGCCAGTAATTCTACTTCTGACTATCACAGGAAGAAAATGAAATCACTATTTCAAAGAGATATCTGTACCACCATGTTCACTGCAGCATTATTTACAATAGTCAAAGCTAGAAACAAATCACTGTTCATGGATAGATGAATGGATAAAGAAAATGTGGTATAGATAGATAGATATAGATATATAACCTCAATAGACTCATATATGAAGATGACACTACCTTTATGGCAGAAAGTGAAGAGCAACTGAAGAACTTCTTGATGAGGGTGAAAGAGAATAGTGAAAAATTTGGCTTAAAATTCAACATTCAAAAAATGAAGATCATGGCATTTGGTCCCATCTCTTCATGGCAAATAGATGGGGGAAACAATGAAAACAGTGAGAAACTTTATTTTCTTGGGCTCCAAAATCACTGCAGATGGTGATTGCAGTCATGAAATTAAAAGATGCTTGCTCCTTGGAAGAAAATTTATGATAATAGGTTTATTAAAAAGCAGAGACATCACTTTGCTGATAAAGTCTGTCTAGCCAAAGCTATAGTTTTCCTGTTAGTCATGTATGGATGTGAGAGTTGGACCATAAAGAAATCTGAATGTTGAAGAATTTATATTTTTGAACTGTGGTTTTGGAGAAGACTCTTGAGAGTCCCTTGGACTGCAAGGAGATCCAACCAGTCAATCCTAAAGGAAATCAGTCCTGAATATTCACTGGGAGGACTGATGCTGAAGCTGAAACTCCAATACTTTGGCCACCTGATGTGAAGAGCTGACTCATTAAAAAAGAGCCTGATGCTAGGAAAGATTGAAGGTAGGAGAAGGGGATGACAGAGGATGATATAGTTGGGTAGCATCACTGACTCAATGGACATGAGTTCGAGCAAGCTCTGGGAGAGAGTGAAAGACAGAGATACTTGGCATGCTGCATTCCATGGGGTTGCAAATAGCCAAACACTACTGAGCAACTGAACAACAAAGTATATATATATAAATAAATTACTCAGCCATGAAAAAGAAATTAATCCTCCATTTATAACAACTTAAATGGAAATTGAAGACATTATGCTAAGTGAATTAAGTCAGAGAAAGGCAAAGACAGTAAGTCTCCTACATACAATCCTTTAAATTTTGAATTTTCAAAGATGTGAAAGCACATTCCTTCACATCAGGCATGAGTGAAACTGCAGCTTGTCCTATATCTCCTATTGCCGACAGTCCTTCAGCTCTGTCATCTCTCACCTCCTCTCCCTCCTCCAGTCAATAATTCTTCTGGTCTGTTTACTTGATGCCAGGCCCTGTACTGTACTACTGTTGTCAACCATTGTACTATACTACTGTTCTTTTCAAGGTACTGTAAGATTTAAAAATATTTTTTAAATTTTTTGTATATTATTTGTGTAAAAAGTATTGTAAACTTATTATGATACAGCACTGTATAGCCAGTTGTGTTAGTTGGTTAACTAGGCTAACTTTATTGGACTTATGGACTAATTGTACTTTTGAACATGCTGTCAGGATGAAACCCATTTGTAGGGGACTTACTGTACTGCATGATCTCATTTATATGTGGAATCTGAAATAAGCAAACTTAAAGAAACAGAACAGATAGATGGCTGCTAGAGGTGGGGGTTGGATAGGGGAAAGGAGTGAAGGTGAAGGTGATCAAAAGGTACAAACATCCAATTATGAGATCAATGTGTTCAATATTAAACGTTTTAAAAATAATAAAAATTAAATAAAGCACACAATTTTAATAGTTTAATATTGAAATAATCAATTCTTATGAGCATAAAATATTAGACACATAAAATATATCTTTTAAATACTCAAGAATTTAGAATTTAAAAAATCACTGGGTAAAAAGGTTTTATATAAATTTAAAAGACATATTTTATTTTCAAATTCCAAAATTTGTCTGAACTTTTCTTTCTAATGTACAAAGGTATTTGTTCTTAATAAATTCTTGAAATAAAGAGAGTTCTTGCAGAAGTCAGGATTGTCATACATAGTTTACTTTTGTATATTTAAATTCTTTTCTGTGGGTTTTCTTTGAGCAGGGATAAGAAGCATTCATTTCTTATTACGGTTTGCAAAGCTTTTTAAAATGCCTCAGTATACTGTTGGCAAGGGACTATGAGAATGCTGATAATGATGGAAGAAGTAACTTTGATTTTGAATCTCTTTTACTTAAATTTTTCTTGCATTTCCTGAGCATGCAGAACACAAAGTGCTTAAGTACAATAATTACAAATGTTTCTTTAAAGGGATTTTTATCAGTCCACATTTCAAACACACAGGGAATTGGAATGTAAATGCATAATGGTAGTTCTTATCATTTATTCTGAATGATAAATTTTAAAGCAACTTTTATGAAACCCACTGGAAGATATTTTTTCTGGTACCAATTTATTTTTATTTTGATTTGACAACAAATGCTCATGCTCTTGATATGAATTTTGAATGTAATACTTGAATGTATAGCTTAAATATTATGTGAATTAATAAGGTTACAAGTTTATGTATGAATTTATCTTTAAAGATGAATTAATAACTCTTTAAAACAGATAATCATGTTTTCAATAAAATGCAATGCTTTTGTATTTGTTTTCAAGATCTGTTTTAAGCTGAAGTGTGTTCTCTCCAAATTTATATGCTGGAGAAGTCTTCATCCCCAGTGCCCCAGAATGTAACTGTATTTGGAGAAAAGGTGTTTAAAAGGTAACTAAATTACATGGAGGCCATATGGATGGACTCTAATCCAAATGACTGATGTCCTTATAAGAACAGTAGACTGGAGCACACTCACAGAATGCCGACCTTGTGTAGACACAGGGAGAAGATAGCCATCGATCAGCTAAGAAGAAAGGCTTCATAGAAATCCAACCCTGCTGACCCTTTGATCTTGGACATATATCCTCTAGGACTGTAAGAAAATCAACTTCTCTCCTTTGAGCTTCCTAGTCCGTGGAGCTGTGGTATGGCAGCTCTAGAGAACTACTGCATCATGGTGTCAAGTTATTTGTGGCATGGCAAGTGCGATTACAACAATGATTCATTTTACTGCTATACATTTACAGATCATATCATATTAAGCTTTAGGTGTCATAGTCAACCTCCTCTCTCAGACAAACTGATAGTTTTCTCTTTTTCTCCACACACAAAGTGACTTAGACTCCAAACTAAAATGTGTATGGTTAGCAGTGGCTTCTCAAAGCATTTATCCACCTGGGAAGGGACAGAAATAGTAAACAACTGCAATGTCACAACAACAAAAACACAAGGATTATTAGTATCCTTTGATTGAATTTGGAAAGCATTTCCTCCAATCAAAGGGTCAGTGAAGGAGGAAGCAAAAGCATCATCAATTGAGTTGCTGATGTCTCATACAGTAAACTTCTAGTCCTGGAAACAGCCAGGACTCAGGCCTCTGCCATGAACATTCATAAAAGCAGAATCAGCCATACCCACCCTGACTTTGGGATGCCCAGAATCCCAAGTCCACTCTTCCCTGTCATGGTTCAACTTCCCACACCCAAGGAAAATCCAAGTCCAGGGATAGAGGAAGACACAGAAAGAAATTGAAGCACCTGGAGTATTTGAGAGCACCTGGGCACCTGGGAGAGAAGAGCAAAGGGCTGGCCTTAGTCTAGATCCTTAGAAAGTGAGTCATTAATCTTAACAGGGAATGGAGGTTGGAGGTTCCAGAGTGAGGTGGGAAGGAGGGAGGCCAGGAGGAGACCTGCAGTGCTTCCTTTCTAGGATGAACAAGGGGGTGTGTGTGTGTGTGTGTGTGTGTGTGTGTGTGTGTGTGGTGCAGACATTTTTCCACTGAGTTCTATTTACATCAACAGATAATCCAAGCAGGGGATGGGTACTTATAGGAATGTGTTTCTTCATCAGTCAGTAACTAGGAGTCTTGAAGAGAGGACAGGTGGTATGGAAGCCTGTGGGCTAAGTCAGGTAGAATCATCTGAAATTTCTGCTGGCTAAGGGCAGGAAGGACTGGTCCCAAACAGAAAATTTTTACAAGAAAATAAGGAAAGTCTGCATTATAAGAATTTTATGTACCAAATGAATGATTGCACAGGATTTTGAAAGCAGGTAAATATATGCTTAAAACACCGTTAAAGAACTGACTAAATATTTAATATGTACATATAAGAAAATGTTCATGTAAATCGTGGGTATCCTCAGCATTTAGATATAGGTTTTTTATGTAAAAATATGTATTTCACATTATTTTCAAATAATAAATATTTTAAAATGATACAGTTATTTAAAATAGAGGAGGATTAAGTGGTGTTTAAAATGCAGTCTACATCTAATCTAGAGAACACGTTTGGTGTCTTCTTTTCTGATAATAATCTTTTACGGCTACAGGTTTTTCATGCTGTGCCACTGGCTTTGTCTTTAGTGGAAATTTATTCTTCCATTTATTCAGCTATTCTACATAATAACGCCTAATATTAGAGAGACTTTTGTAGTTGTCAAGACACTTTTGCATAATTTCTCATTTAATCTTCACAGCTGTCTGGAGAAACAGGTAAAGTAAGAATTACTCTCACTGATTTAGAGATGAAGAAGCTAACCCAAGAGAAATAATCTAAAAGGCTTCAGGATATATAACCACCCTTGGAAGGACCTACACCTCTCAGGTTTTCATGTTAAGTGTGATGTTCTCCTCATCACTTCATAAAGTATTTTGAAATTTGCACCACCCCAGTGTAATATTCCTCATCCCATTGGTGACAAAATATTCCCATGGAACAGAGAAAAGAAAGTCTCAGTCTCTTCTGTTAGGATTAAGCACTCAATGCTTAATCCTAGTTCTCCACTCATCAAATGTAAGGGATCAGTTTACAATAGGCAGCCATCCAGGAACCCAGAGGGAGCTCTGTGGAGACCTCTAGGATGATCCTGCACTCCACCCATGATTTTGAAGCCCTCCTTCATTCCCATCACTCATTCACTGGGAGGAAATTTACCCATAGCTCCACACCAATGCAAACTCCCTACCATCTGGGCATTAAGTGCACACAGACACACATACCTGGTTACATACTTGGCTACCTCAACAGAAGTTCATCCATTGCTGAACCTCTTTGTCTGTGACAGATGAGTAAATTTAGCCCACTTAGTCATGGGGAGGCAGGACAATACAGGGGAGGTCTACAGTATCTGGAATGAGACATGCTTGATTTTTTTTTCTTTAAAAAACAATTGTTATTTTGAGTGCCGTATTAGATTTCTATAGCTACTATAACAAACTGCCACAATTTTAGCAGCTTTAAACAACGTATATTTGTTATCTTACAGTTCTATAGGTCTTAAGTCCAGTACAGTTCTCACTGGGCTAAAATCAAGGTGTTAGCAGGCTGTATTCCTTTTTAAAGGCCCTAGTGGGGAATCTGTTCCTTTGGTCACTTGGGCTGTTGGCAGAGTTCAGTGCCTTGCAGTCATAAAAATGAAATTTGAGGCCAGCTGAGGGCCTCTCCTAGCTTTCAGTGGCTGCCTGCATCCATTGGTTCATGGCGCTCTTCTTCTGTCTTCAAAAATAGCAGATTCAGTCCTTCTCACACTTCACATCTTTTATGAGACACACTTGAGTTTTTCCTCCTTATAAAATAACAGATTCTGGGAAAGTCAATCATCTTAATGTATATAATTTCCTACAATATTCTGAGCCTTTTAATTTGGAAATGTGAACAAATGATACTTAAAATGTTTCAAAAATTCTGCTTTAAGACATTATATGACCATTTATTCTTATCCATACTCTGTTGCTCATTGTGTCTGACTCTGTGACCCATGGACTGTAGCCTGCCATGAGATTTTCTAGGGAAGAACACTGGAGTGTGTTGGCATTTCCTACTCCAGGAGATCTTCCTGACCCAGGGACTGAACCTGTTTCTCCTGAATTGGTAGGTGGATTCTTTACCACTGAGCCACCTGAAAAGCAGCAAGCCCCATTATAACACAAAGACAAGCCAAGATAAGCTTTGCTTAAGTCATTCCTGTATTATTACTTATTGTCACACAGTAGACTTAGACTGGGAAAAATCTACTCATCTGATAGGAGTTTTATTAAATGTAAATAAAAAATGTAATGTATCTAGTACATATTAAGTACAAAATAAATATATACCCTCTTCAAATCCTGGCCTACTCCATTTCTCTTGGTGAAAACTATGAATTAACATGATTAACTACCTTACCCATTGATTTGCATTTACACATGCCTGTGCCTTTCACACCCACCACTCCTTTTCTGCCTAATGTTTTCTGACTAATCCTGTTTGCTTCTTCCATTGTCTTAAAAAATCCACATACAATTTGGTTATTGAAGCTTTTTGTTTGTTAAACAATGCTTCTGGCATATCATCACCATCATCACTCTCTTCTCTTACTTTTTGCAACTTTTACAAAATGAGCCCCAACCAAAAATAAACAGTACAGGTAATTGCATTAATACCAATAATGCATGCCACTGCTTCCAAGAAACTTATAATTCAATAAAGGAACACAGATCGTGTATGTATGTGTGTACTCACATGTTTTATAAACAGCATGTTGTAATATTTATGATAGGATTTGTTAAGAGTTGGACTTCCCTGGTGACTCAGATGATAAAGCATCTGCCTACAATGCAGGAGACCCAGGTTCAGTCCCTGGCTCAGGAAGATCCTCTGGAAAAGGAAATGGAAACCCACTCAAGTACTGTTGCCTGCAAAATCCCGTGGATGGAGGAGTGTAGTAAGCTACAGTCCATGGGGTCACGAAGAGTTGGACATAACTGAGTGACTTAATTTCCAATTTCTTTTCCTTTGTTCAGAGTTGGGTGGAGATATGTAGGAAATTGTAGATATGTAGGTCAAGGCTGTATATTGTTACCCTGCTTATTTAACTTCTATGCAGAGTACATCATGAGAGACACTGGGCTGGAAGAAGCACAAGCTGGAATCAAGATTGCTGGGAGAAATAGCAATAACCTCAGATATGCAGATAACATCACTCTTATGACAGAGCATGAAGAGGAACTAAAATGCCTCTTGATGAAAGTGAAAGTGGAGAGTGAAAAATTTGGCTTAAAGCTCGACATTCAGAAAAGTAAAATCATGGCCTCTGGTCCCATCACTTCATGGGAAACAGATGGGGAAACAGTGGAAACAGTGTCAGACTTTATTTTGGGGGCTCCAAAATCACTGCAGATGGTGATTGCAGCCATGAAATTAAAAGACGCTTACTCCTTGGAAGGGAAGTTATGACCAACCTCGATAGCATATTCAAAAACAGAGACATTACTTTGCCAACAAAGATCCGTCTAGTCAAGGCTATGGTTTTCCAGTAGTCATGTATGGATGTGAGAGTTGGACTGTTAAGAAAGCTGAGTGCTGAAGAATTGATGCTTTTGAACTTTAGTGTTGGAGAAGACTCTTTAGAGTCCCTTGGACTGCAAGGAGATCCAACCAGTCCATCCTAAAGGAGATCAGTCCTTGAGATTCTTTGGAAGGAATGATGCTAAAGCTGAAACTCCAGTACTTTGGCCACCTCATACGAAGAGTTGACTCTTTAGAAAAGACTCTGATGCTGGGAGGGATTGGGAGCAGAGGCAGAAGGGGACGACAGAGGATGAGATGGCTGGATAGCATCACGGACTTGATGGACGTGAGTCTGAATGAACTCCCGGAGTTGGTGATGGACAGGGAGGCCTGCCGCGCTGCAAATCATTGGGTTGCAAAAAGTTGGACATGACTGAGCAACTGAACTGAACTGAACTGAACTGAGATAGGTAGGTAAATTTTAATAGTTTGGTTCAGGAGGTTTGGCAGAAAGACTTATTTACAGTTACAGATATTTAAGCTGAGAATTAAAGCTTAGGCATATGTTCACTGTGCTGCCAAATGCTGAGGAATATTGCAAGCATCCAGTGGAGCAGGCAGTGGAACTCTAACAGAATCAGTAACTGGATGTAAACTGTGATCACTGGGATTCAAAGGACAAAACTGTACAGTAGGAAGCCTGTAGGAAAGCTTAAGTGTAACAAAAGCATTGATAAGGAACATAGGCTGTGGCAAGTAAATTTGGAGTTCATCCTGCGGTTAGTGAAAGATTTTAAATCGGAAGAAGTCATAGGTTTTATTTTAAAAGATTTTTTTTTCTTTTTGTAGAGTAGAGGAGAGTAAAAACAAGTATGAAATTCAGCCAAAACCACGTTGTGAAGATGCAGAAGAGTGAGAGATAAGAGGTAGAGACACATTGTCTATAAGAAGGTACAGTGACTAGAGACTGACAGTACAGAGGCAGTGAAACAGCAAGAGGCTTAAGTTATCTAAAGTAACACTGTTTTTGCTGGGGTGTCTGGATGTACTATCAGAAAAATGTAGGAGGTAGAACAGCCAAAATGAGGGGAAAAATAAGGAGTTTAGTTTTAAACAAAGGTTGAGACATCTTTAAGTAACTAATAAAGTTTAAATATATGAAATTGAAAATATTTGACCATTTTGACTTAATAAGGAGCAATTTTGTACTGTACACCTAATAAATACTTGGGTTTACTTTCTCATGGAACCTCTAGCCAATGTTACCCTCAGCTTTGCCTTCCTCTAAGCTTTACTGAAAGGAGACATGATCATGATCTCAAATATAAACTAAGTATAACTCATTAGATAAATATTTATATAAGTGTGTTAATGAATTTTTAAATGTCCATGAAATTATGCATTTTAAAATTGGCTCAAAATATTTAAGAATTTAAAAAAACACCTCAATTCAGTTCAGTGGCTCTGTCATGTCCAACTCTTTGCGACTCCATGAATCGCAGCATGCCAGGCCTCCCTGTCCATTACCAACTCCCAGAGTTCACTCAAACTCACATCCATTGAGTCAGTGATGCCATCCAGGCATCACATCCTCTGTGGTCCCCTTTTCTTCCTGCCCCCAATCCCTCCTAGAGTCAGAGTCTTTTCCAAAGAGTCAACTCTTCGCATGAGGTGGCCAAAGTACTGGAGTTTCAGCTTTAGCATCATTCCTTGACAGATATTAACTACAGAAATCGACTAAAGAACAAATAGAAAATATGAATAGATCTATAATAAACAGAAAGAGTAAACCACCTACTTAAAAACTTTCCACAAAGTAAAGCTCAGATGCAGATGTCTTCATGGATCAATTCTACCAAACATTTAAAGAAATAATACCAATTCTTGACAATATCTCCCCTGAAACAATAGAGCAGGGAACATATTCCAACTCATTCTATGAGTTTATTCTTACACAAAACCAAATAAAAGCATCACAAGGAAAAAGAAAACTATAGACCAGTAACTTTTAAAAGTATAGACAACAATTCTTAATACAACACTAGCAAATCAAATCCACCAACATATAAAGGGTTATGCACTGTGATCAAGTGATGTTTATCCAGGAATGCAGTGTTGGTTTAATATCCAAATATCAATTAAAGTGATACACCATTTCAACAGAATACGGAGCTATTGAGCATATCATTTTTATTATTCTGTTTTCAGATGCTTTGATCTGAGGTCTGGCTGACCCTAGAGGGACTGCCCGTCTCAGGATGAGCAATATCTAGCTTGCCCACAAATGCACACTCCATATGCAAACCAGTAAGTCCAGAGCCCACACCCTAACCACCTGCTCTGTCTGCCTCTTCCTCATCTTGAAGTACAGCATCTACAAAAACCCAAAGTAACATCATCTTGCCCTTACGATCAGGAACAAGATAAGGATGCTACTCTTGTCACTTATAGTCACACTTGTACTGGAGGTTCTAGACAGGATAATCAAGGAAAAAAGTAAGAGGCGTCCAAATTGGAAAAAAAGAGTACAATTATTCAAGCCACGCCAGTACTCTTGCCTGGAAAATTGCATGGACGGGGGAGCCTGGTATGGTACAGTCCATGGGATCACAAAGAGTCGGACATGACTGAGCAACTTCACATGTCTATTCAAAGACATGATCTTGTATATAGAAAGTCCGAAGGAACTCTCTAAAAATGATTAGAATGAGTAAGTGAATATAGCAAGGTTGTAAGATGCAAGATTTATACCCCAAAATAAACAACCTTGTTTCTAATAGACTAGTGTAGTAGTCTTCTATTACCACTATAACAAATTGCTACACATTTTGTGGCTTAAAATGAAAGACAATTAATTTTGTTTAAATATTTATTTGGCTGCTTTGGGTCTTAGCTGTGGCATGTGGGGTCTTCATATCATCATGCAGGACATTTTTGTTGAGGTGAACAGATTCTCTAGTTGTGGACAAGGGCTCAGCAGTTGCAATGTGTGGACTTAGTTGCTCTGTGGCATGTAGGATCTCAGGTCCCCAACCAGAGATCAAACCTGTGCCCTGCACTTTGTAAGGGAGATTCTTAATCACTGGACCACCAAGGAGGTCCCAATTTATTATCTTTAGTTCTGTAAATCACAGGTCTGAGATGGACTTCTATGGGGTAAAATCCAGGTGTCAACAGGGCTGTATTTCTCTCTGGAGGCTCTAGGGGAGAATATATTCCCTTGTTCTTTAAAATTCTGTATGCTGCCCATAACCCTCAGCTCACGGCCTCTCCTTGAATAATTCCAACCTGTACTTTCATCATCAAATCTCATTTCCCTCTGGGAACTGGGAGAATATGAGTGATTACTAATAGCTATTATTTTTATTTAGTAGGGTGATGGAAATTTTCTCAAATTGATTATGGTGGTGATTGTGCAGCTCTGTGAATGTACTAAAATCAGTTGAATTGCAGACTTTAGATGAGTGGATAGTAGGTGAATTATATATCAATAAAGCTGTTTAAAAATAAGAACAATGTGACAGAAAAATAAGAACAGTGTGACATGAGCAATATCGTCAAATAAAGCAATATGAATAGATATCAATTTCTACAACACAGTATTTATACAAAACTGTCTATTTAAATATTAGTATTTCCTTATAAATATTTTAATTTGATGGGAAAATATTATAATGAATATAAGAACACAGAGGAAAATTAGAAAATAATTAAGAAAAATCACCACTGAGAAATCGACACAGTACAAATTCTAGAGTCTAACATTTTATTCTCTATTAAGTCAAGATAATTTTTATAATGAAACCAAGATGAGATTAACTTATGTAGATTTCATAGACTCATTTTGGAATGTAGTGTAAATCTGTTTACTTTGATTATTTAAGCATAATTTCAACTCTAATGAACAATTATTTGAATCATCTTATGTGTTACAGTGCTTAAACAGAATGTGGGTAAGATGGCAAAAAGAGTTATGGTATCTAAAATACTCATGAAAAGGAGCAGTTCAGCCTCATGAGGAGGCAATGAAACATTTTAATTGTAGTTTTAAAATTCAGCATTTAAACCTGTCAAGGCTCAGGCAGCACTTCAGCAATGGGGAGACCACAAAAGTTACTCTGGTTCTTAAATGAGTTGTGAGCAACAGGATGAATGGCTGACTTTTCAAATGACTGCATATAAAGTTTGTCACCAAGACACTAAAGGAAATTAAGAGAGCAAACAATTTAGAGCATGGTAATGTAAATAGTTCTTGATGCGATAGATAGTCACCTTGTAGAATTCATGGCCACAGTAAGATGGCTAAATAAATATAAAGTCTCAGTAATTTTATAAATAATAATAAAGGTTTATGTCAACTAGTACATTGATAAAAGTGCTACCTAACAGATTGTAATAAAGTTGTCTTAATATCTGAATGGAAGCCAATGTGTTCGCAAAAAGAGATTTGATTTCAAAAGATAACAAAATGTGGAGTTTGCAAGTAAGACACATTCTGATGGGAATAATCTTTCACAGATTTGAAGGCATCAGCCCCTGGAGCTCCAGTGATGGATAACAAGCACTTCCCACCATGTCAGTCAATTACACTATCAAGAACTCAACACTGGAGTGTTTTTTTTCCCTTGTTGGGACAGTCAATGTTGGGGGAAGCAATCTTCAGGTAGCACCTCCAATCAATACTGGAGGTGATGGTAACTGGTAGAAAAATGACTCCAGCTCTCTATTGCCTCAGATAGGATAATAGTGAGGTTCTGCTGAACATCATCACCTGAGGTCCCTCACAAGCCGGAGCCTCAGCTGCTTGGTCAGGAACATGGTCTTCAATGAGCCTGTTAACCAGAACTTAAGAAATGGTAATCTAACTGAAATAAGGAGGGGTTGATTGGGGGTTGTTAGGACTTCAGGTCATGAGATGCAGATTTAAGAGGCACTTGAGTAACATTGCACAGGACTACAAAATGGAAGATGGTTTATAAAGGCAAGACTTCAAGGCTATACAAATTGTAAAGGATTAGTTAGCAAGGGAGCAGGATACAAGATCAACATACAGTTATCAGTTGTATTTCTTTATACTAACGGTGAAATATCAGAAAGGGATACAAAAAAGCAATGTCCTTTAGGATGACACCAAAAATACATGGGGAATAAACCTGACCAGGAAAGTGACAGATTTATATGCTGAGAACTATAACATATTAACAAAGGAAATTGAAAATGTTTCAAAGAAGTGGAAATATATTCCATGCAGTTGGATTGGAAGAATTAATTTTGCTAAATGACCATAATTTCAAAAACAATCTACAGATTTAATGTGATCCCTGTCAAATTACCTGTGACATATTTCACAGAACTAGAACAAATAATACTAAAATTTATATGAACCAGAATTGCCAAAGCAATTGTAAGGAAAAAGAACAAACTAGAAGGCATAATTCTCCCAGATTTCAGACAATACTATCAATACAAAGCTATAGTAATCAAAAAGGCATGATATCGACACAAAACATACATATGCATCAATGGAACAAAATAGAAAGCCAAGAAATAAACCCACACACCTATGGACAATTAATCTTTGATTAAGGAGATAAGATTATACAACGGCAAAGAGACAGTCTCTCCAGCAAGTCTTGTTAGGAATCTTGAGTAGTGCATGTAAAACAATTAAGTTAGAGCACACTCTCACACCATATGCAAAAATAAACTCAAAATGGCTTAAAGACTTCAACATAAGAAATGATACCATAAAACTCCTAGAAGAGAACATAAGCAAAACATTCTGTCACATAAATTATTCCAATGTTTCCTTAGGTCCAGTCTCCAAAGGCAAGAAAAATAAAAGTAAAAGCAAATAAATACCTAATCAACTTAGTTTTTGCACAGCAAAGTGAAGTCACTCAGTTGTGTCTGACTTTGAGACCCCATGGACTGTAGCCTACCAGGATCCTCCACTCATGGGGTTTCCAGGCAAGAGTACTAGAGTGGGTTACCATTTCCTTCTCCAGGGATCTTTCCAACCCAGGGATCAAACCTGGGTCTCCCGCATTGTAGGCAGACGCTTTACTGTCTGAGCCACCAGGGAAGTCCTTTGCACAGCAAAGGAAACCATAAACAAAAGGAAATGACAGCCTTCAGAAGGGAGAAAATATTTGCAAATGACGCAACTCAGTGACTGACAAGGGCTTAATCTCTGAAATACACTAACAGTTCATACAATGCAACAACAAAAGAGAAACAACTCAGCTGAGAAATGGGCAGAGAATTAAACATTTCTCCAAAGAAGACATACAGATGGCCAACAGGCAAATGAGAAAATGCTCAACATAACTAATTATTTGTTGTTGTTTAGTCACTAAGCAGTGTCAGGCTCTATGACACCATGGCCTGCAGCATGCCAGGCTCTTCTCTCCTCAACTGTTTCTCAAAGTTTGCTCAAATTCCTATCTATTGGGTCAGTGATGCTTTCTAACCATCTTGTCCTCTGTCACCCCGTTCTCCTTTTGCTATCAGTCTTTCCCAGCATCAGGATCTTTTCCAGTGAGTCTGCTCTTTGCATCAGATGGCCAAAGTATTGGAGTTTCAGCATCAGTCCTTCGGATGAATATTCAAGATTGATTTCCTTTAGGATTGACTGGTTTCATCTTCTTGTGGTCCAAGAGACTCTCAAGACTCTTCTCCAACACCACAGTTCAAAAGTGTCAATTCTTTGGTGCTCAGCCTTTTGTAGGCCAACTCTCACATCCAAACCTGACTACTGGAAAAAAAAAAAAAAAAAACCATAACTTTGATTACACAGACTTTTGTTGGCAACGTAATGTCTCTGCTTTTTAATAAACTGTCTAGTTTTGTCATAGCTTTTCTTCCAAGAAGAAAACTTCTTTTAATTTCATGGCTGCAGTCACCATCTGCAGTGATTTTGGAGCCCAAGAAATAAAGTCTCTCACTGTTCCCCTATCTATTTGCCATGAAGTGATGGGACTGAAAGCCATGATCCTCCTTTTTGAATGTTGAGTTTTAAACCAGTTTTTTCACTCTGCTCTTTCACCTTCATTAAGAGACTCTTTAGTTCCTTTTCATTTTCTGCCATAAGTGTGGTTTCAGGTACATATTTGAGGTTACCAATATTTTCCCAGCATCTTGATTTCAGCTTGCATTTCAAATTGCCTGGCATTCTGTATGATGTACTCTGAGTATAAGTTAAATAAGCAGGATGACAATATACAGCCTTGATGTACTCCTTTCCCAATTTGAAACCAGTCCATTGTTCCATGTCCAGTTCTGTTAATTTTTGACCTGCATACATGTTTCACAAGAGGCAGATAAGGTAGCCTTGTATTTCCATCTGTTTAAGAATTTTCCCAGTCTGTTGTGATCCACACAAAGGTTTTAGCATAGTCAATGAGACATAATTAGATTTTTTTTTCTAAATTTCTCTTACTTTTTCTACAATTCAATGAATGTTGAAAATTTGATCTCTGGCTCCTTTGATTTTCCTAAATCCACCTTGTACAACTAGAATTTTTTGGTTCATGTACTGTTGAAGCCTAGCTTGAAGGATTTTGAGCATTACCTTGCTAGCATGTGAAATAAGTGCTGTTGTGCGGTAGTTAGAACATTCTTTTGTATTCCCTTCTTTGGGATTGTAATGAAAACTGACATTTTCCAGTTCTGTGGAAAAATCATAGCTCTGACTATACAGATCCTTGTCAGCAAAGTGCTGTCGCTGCTTTTTAATACACTATCTAGGTTTGCCACAGCTTTCCTTCCAAGAAACAAGTGTCTTTTAACTTTATCATTATAGTCACCATCCCCAAGGATTCCAAAGCTCAAGAAATTAAAATGTGTCACTGCTTCCACTTTTTCCTCTTCTATTTGCCATGAAATGATAGAACTGTATGTCATGATATTAGCTTTCTTCTCTCTCTCTCTCTTTTTTTTTTTAATTTTAAATCATGAAAGTATGATAACACATTTACAAGAGACTTGGAAAATACAGAACAAAGTTACATATGTTTCTTCTATATATTACACTTATTTTAAGTAGATCAATTAATATTTTTAGTTAAATTTCAATATCAATCTCAAAAATAAATAGAATGCATATACAGAAAAGTAGTAGACCTGAGAAGCACTATGAATCAAATCATTATAATTAAGATTTAGAAGGCACTGGCAACCCACTCTAGTACTCTTGCCTGGAAAATCCCATGGACGGAGAAGCCTGATAGGCTGCAGTCCATGGGGTCGCTAAGAGTCGGACATGACTGAGCGACTTCACTTTACGTTTCACTTTCATGCACTGGAGAAGGAAATGGCAACCCACTCCAGTATTCTTGCCTGGACAATCCCAGGGACAGAGGAGCCTGGTGGGCTGCTGTCTATGGGCTCACACAGAGTCGGACACGACTGAAGAGATTCAGCAGCAGCAGCAGCATCCAATTTTCACACAAGAGTAGGATGTAAAATTTTATTCAAGTTCCCATAGACTATACACTAGGAGATACTGGAATGTATTCAGGGACGTAAAACAAAGTGCAAAAATTTAATTGTGTAAGTGTGTTGAAATCATACAGAATATATTCTCTTAATAGTCTAGAATTGTGTTAAAAATCAATATAAAAAGATATTTGAAAATAACCCACATATTTTCAAATGCAATGTAGCTTTACCAAGAGAGATCTTTGACTTAGCCTTTGCAAGCCTCATAAAGTTAGAAGAATGAAAAAATAGAGGCTGATTACAGAGAATAAACCATTTAAATGAGAAATTAATATCAAAATGAGAAATCAATATGAAATATAATTTTTAAACTCCATCTATTTGGAAATTAAATACCTGCTTTTAAATGATGGGTCTATCTAAGAAGTCACAACAAAGAAAATTAGAAAATATTTGTAAGAGTCAAAATGAAAAAGAATTTACCAGAATTTGTTGCATATGGAAACTTGAATACAATATGAAAACAAATAATGAATACCAGCATAAATTTTTTTTGAAATTTGGACAAAATCTGTAGTATCACATGTTAATACTGTAGTAATACTGTATCACATGTTAATTTCCTATTTTTTAACAGTATTTCTTTATATTATTAGAATTGGATTAGAAGTTTCAAGGTTCATCATTTTTTTTAATCACTGAGATAATAAGCTTTCTAGTCTTTCAACAGTAATATTAGATACCAAAATACATGGATCATATATATATATATAATAGTATATAATAGGGTTTTTGCTAAAAATGCTAAAGGCTTGAGGAAGAACAACAAAAAATCAATATGGAGAAGTTGGAAAACATAAATTAAATGAAATGGAAGCAATGAATATGAAATAGAAAAAGTGAAACAAACCAGATAAAAGTAAAAAAAAAAATCTTCATATGGTCCAGCTCTTTTTAAATATGAATGCTCATTAGAATGGAGAAGGCAATGGCACCCCACTCCAGTACTCTTGCCTGGAAACTCCCATGGATGGAGGAGCCTGGTAAGCTGCCGTCCATGGGGTCACAAAGAGTTGGACAAGACTGAGTGACGTCACTTTCACTTTTCACTTTCATGCATTGGAGAAGGAAATGGCAACCCTCTATAGTGTTCTTGCTGCAGAATCCCAGGGATGGGGGAGCCTGGTGGGCTGCTGTCGATGGGGTCAGGCAGAGTTGAACACGACTGAAGCGACTTAGCAACAGCAGCAGCAGCAGCTCATTGGAAATGCATCTGGAGCTTTGGAGGAGAAAAAGCAAACCTGGGCAGTGGTATTTTTCAGAAAAAAATCCAAGATAATTCTGATATATTTCTGAATTTAAAAATAAAAATAAAAAAATGATTACAGATTTTCTAGTAAATGGTAGTTTTAGAGATGTAGAACTCTATTATTTTCTGTTGCCCAATCGTGATAGAATGGTATTAAGTGAGTAATAGTTACATAATCACAGTAGTATTAATAAAAGATGTTAGCCAGTTTACACAATCGATAGTCAAGCAAGCAAAAAAAAAAAAAAGATCATTATAATTGCAAGTGATAATGGAAACATGATTGATCTAACAATATAAAGAAATTGCAGACAATTTGGGGGGTAAGTAGAGTGGTACAATAAGTGAAAGTGCATATATGCACATGCTTTCATCTAGCCAGCCTATATCTTTGGGTTGGTGTACTTAATCCATTTACAGTTAATTATTGATATATATGATCCTACTATCATTTTCTTAATTGTTTTGTGTTTATTTTGCATAGGTTTTCCTTCTCCTATGTTTCCTGCCTAGATAATTTTCCATTGTGCTTGTAAAGCTGGTTTAGTGTTGCTGAATTCTCTTAACTTTTGCTTATCAGGAAAACTTTGATTTTTCCATCAAATCTGAATGAGAGTCTTGCTGGATATAATATTCTTTGATTGTAGGTTCTTCCTTTTAATCACTTTTATTTATATCTGCCATTGAGAAATTAGCTCATAACTCTATGGCAGTTCCCTTGTTGTGTTATTTGTCATTATTTCCTTGTTGCTTTCAGTATTTTATCTGTCTTTTATTTTTGTCAGTTTGATTACTGTCTTGGTGGGTTCCTCCTTGACTGTGTCCTGCCTGGGGACTCTCTACACTTCCTGGACTAGACTGACTATTTCCTATGTTACAGAAGTTTTCATCTATTTACCCTTAAAATATTTTGGGGTCTTCTTCTGTCTCTTCTCCTTCTGGGACCCCTATAATGTGAATACTAATCCCATTAATTTTTGTCCCAGAGGCCTCTTAGGCTGTCTTCATTAAAAAAAAATTTTTTTTTCTATATTCAGTTCTGTCACAATGATTTCCACCATTCTGTCTTGCAGGTCATGTATTCATTCTTCTGCCTCAGTTTTTCTGTTACTGATTTCTAGTGTGTTGGTCATCTGTTTGTTTTTTAGTTTTTCTAGGTTTTACCATTTCTTGTATCTTCTCCATTCTTTCCCAAGATCCTGGATCATCTTCACTATAACTATTTTGAATTGCTTTTCTGGAAGGTTACCTATCTCCATTTCATTTAATTATTTTTCTGGGATTTTATTTTGTCCCTTTATCTGGTACAAATCATCTGCCTTTGCATCCTGATTAATTATCTGAAATGTGGTTTTTGTTTTAGCTGCTATGGGATTGTTGTTTTTCTTACTTCTTCTGTCTGCTTTCAGTTAGATAAGGCTATAAGAGGCTTGTGCAAACTTCCTGATGGAAGGGACTGGTCAGGGAAGAAACTGGGTCTTGCTTTAAGGGACAGGATTATGTTCAATAAGCTTTAAACAAATTGCCTGCTGATGGATGGGGTCGTGTTTCTTCCCTGTTAGTTGCTTGGCTTGAGCAACTAAGCCCAGGAACTCCCTGGACTTAGTGGGCTCTTTGGTAGTGTTAATGGCAAACTCCAAGAGGGCTTACGCCTAGGGGTAACTTCCAAAATTGCTGCTGCCAGTGTTCGTGTCCCCAAGGCAAGCTAAGCTGATTCATGCCTCCACAGGAGACCTTCCAACACTAGCAAGTATATTTGGTTCTGTCTTCTGCTTCTTTCCCCTGGGTCTTGGTGCATACAAGATTTTATTTGTGCCTTCCAAGAGTGGAGTCTGTTTCTCCAAGTCCTGTTGAAGCCTTGAAATCAAATTCCTCCAGACTTCAAAGTCAGATTCCCTGGGAGTTCCCACTCACTTTGCTGGATCCCTGCCCTGGGAAAGCTGAAGTGGGGCTCAGAACTTTCTCCACGCTGGAAGAACTTCTTCAGTATTATGATCACCTGTTTGTGGGTCACCTACCCAGTTCAGTTCAGTTCAGTTTCTGAGTCATGTCCAACTCCTTGCACCTCATGAACTGTGGCACAACAGGCCTCCCTGTCCATCACCAAGTCACAGAGTCCACCCAAATCCATGTCCATCGAGTCGATGATACCATCCAACCATCTCATTTTTGTCATCCCCTTCCTCTTCTGCCCTCAATCTTTCCCAGCATCAGGGTCTTTTTGAGTGAGTCAACCTGTGGCATCAGGTGGCCAAAGTATTGCAGTTTCAGCTTCACATCAGTCCTTCCAACGAACACCCAGGACTGATCTCCTTTAGAATGGACTGGTTGGATCTCCTTGCAGTCCAAGGGCCTCTCAAGAGTCTTCTGCAACACCAAAGTTCAAATGCTCAGCGTTCCTTATAGTCCAAACCTCACATCCATACATGACCAATGGAAAAACCATAGCCTTGACTAGACACACCTTTGTTGGTAAAGTAATGTCTCTGCTTTTCAATACGCTGTCTGGGTTGGTTATAACTTTCCTTCCAAGGAGTAAGTGTCTTTTAATTTCATAGCTACAGTCACCATCTGCAGTGATTTTGGAGCCCCCAAAATAAAGTGTGACTCTGTTTCCACTCTTTCCCAGACGATTTGCCATGAAGTGATGGGATCGGATACCATGATCTTAGTTTTCTGAATGTTGAGCCTTAAGCCAACTTTTTCACTCTCCTTTTTCACTTTCATCAAGAGGTCCTTCAGTTTTTCTTCACTTTCTGCCATAAGGGAGGGGTCATCTGCATATCTCAGGTTATTGATATTTCTCCTAGCAATCTTTATTCCAGCTTGTGCTTCATCTAGCCCAGTGTTTCTCATGATGTACTCTGCATATAAGTTGAATAAGCAGGGTGACAATATACAGCCTTAATGTACTCCTTTTCCTATTTGGAACCAGTCTGTTGTTCCATGTCCAGTTCTAACTGTTACTTCCTGACCTGCATATAGGTTTCTCAAGAGGCAGGTCAGGTGGTCTGGTATTCCCATCCCTCTCAGAATTTTCCACAGTTTATTGTGATTCACACCATCAAAGGCTTTGGCATAATCAATAAAGCAGAAATGGATGTTTTTCTGGAAAACTTTTGCTTTTCTGATGATCCAGCATTTGTTGACAATTTGATCTCTGGTTCCTCTGCCTTTTCTAAAACCAGCTTGAACATCTGGAAGTTCATGGTTCATGTATTGCTGAAGCCTGGCTTGGAGAATTTTGAGCGTTATTTACTAGCGTGTGCTGCTGCTAAGTCGTGTCTGACTCTGTGCAACCCCATAGATGGCAGCCCATCAGGCTCTCCATCCCTGGGATTCTCCAGGAAGAACAATAGATTGGGTTACCATTTCCTTCTCCAATGAATGAAAATGAAAACTGAAAGTGAAGTAACTCAGTCATGCCCAACTCTTAGCGACCCCATGGACTGCAGCCTACTAGGCTCCTCCGACCATGAGATTTTCCAGGAGTGGGTTGCCACTGCCTTCTCCATTATTAGTGGGTGAAACGAGTGCAATTGTGCATTAGTTTGAGCATTCTTTGGCATTGCCTTTCTTTAGGACTGGAATGAAAACTGACCTTTTCCAGTCCTGTGGCCACTTCTGAGTTTCCCAAATTTGCTGGCATATTGAGTACAGCACTTTCACAGCGTCATCTTTCAGGATTTGAAATAGCTCAACTGGAATTCCATCAGTATAGGATTTGTCATGTTTGTACCCCACTTACCATCTTGTTGTGGCTTCTTTCACTTTGGAAGTGGAGTATATTTTTTGATGGGTTCCAGTGTGCTCCTGCTGATCATTGTTTAACAGCTGTTTGCCACTGTCATTTTAGTTGTTGTGTTTTTTTTTTTAAGTTGAGTTTCAAGCCAGCTTTTTCACTCTTCTGTTTTACCCTCATCAAGAGGCTCTTTAGTTCCTATTTACTTTCTGTGATTAGATTGGTATCATCTGCTTATCTAAGGTTATTGATATTTCTCCCATTAGTCTTGATTCCAGCTACTTGTGATTCATCCAGCCTAATGATTCATCCTACATTTTCCAGTCCTGTGGCCTCTGCTGAGTTTTCCAAGTTTGCTAACATATTTGAGTATCATATTTTAACAGCTTTATCTTTTAGAATTTTAAACAGCTCAGCTGGGATTCCATCATCTCTACCATCTTTGTTTCTAAAATGCTTCCTAAGGCCCACTTGACACTACATCCCTGCATATCTAACTCTAGGTGAGTGGCCACACCATCATAGTTATCTGGGTCATTAGTCCTTTTATTTTTTGTTTAGTTCTTCTTTGTATTCTTGCTTCTTCTTCTTAATCTTTTCTGCTTCTTTTAGGTCCTTAGCATTTATTTTCTTTATCAAGCTCATTCTTGCATGAAATTTTCCCTTGATATTGACAGTTTTCTTGAAGAGATCTCTAATGTTTCTCATGCTATTGTTTTTCCTCTACTTTGCATTTTTCACTCATGAAGGCCTTTTTAATCTCTTCTTTCTACTCTCTGGAACTCTGAATTCAGTGGAATATATATTTCCCCTTCTCTCTTTCTTTTGCTTATCTTTCTTCAGATATTTGTAGAGCCTCCTCAGACAACCACTTTACCTCTTTGCAGTTCTTTTTCTTGGGAATGGCTTGGTCACTGACCCATGTACAATGCTACAAACTTCTGTCTACAGTTTTTCAGGCACTCTAGCTACCAGATCTAATCATGTGAATCTATTCATCACCTTTACTTTATAATTATATGGGATTTGATTTAGGTCATACCTGAATGGCCTAGCAGTTTTCCCTACTTTCTTCAATTTAAACCTGAATTTTCAATAAGGAGCCCCTGATGTGAACCACAGTTATCTCCAGGTGTTTTTACTGATTGCACAGAGATTTTCTATCTTTTGCTTAAAATTACACAATCAGTATGATTTCAGTACTGACCATTTGGTGATGTCCATATGTAGTACCAACTCTTGTGTTGTTGGAAAAGGCTGTTTGCTATCACCAGCACATTGTATTGACAAAACTTTGTTAGCCTTTGCCCTGCTTCATTTTGTACTCCAAGACCAAACTTAACTGTTACTCTAGGCAGTTCTTGACTTCTTAATTTTGCATTCCAATCTCCTAAGATGAAACAGACATCTTATTTTTTTTCATTTGTTTATTTTGATGTTAGTTCTAGAATATGTTGTAAGTCTTCATAGAACCAGTCAAATTCAGCTTCTTCACCATCAGTAGTTGGGGCATAGATTTGAATGCTGTGATGTTGAATGGTTTGCCGTGAACATGAATGGAGTGTATACTGTCATTTTGAGGTTGCACCCAAGTATTGCATTTCATACCCTTTTGTTGACTATGAGGGCTACTCCATTTCTTTTATGGGATTCTTGCCCATAGTAATACACTTAAGGGTCATTTGAATTAAATCCACCGATTCCTATCCATTTTAGTTCACTGATTCTTAAGACATAGATGTTCAGTCTTGCAATCACCTTCTTGACTGCGTCCAATTTATGTAGCTCCATAGACCTTACATTTCAAGTTTCTATTCAATATTGTTCTTTATAGCACGAGAGTTTACTTTCCGACACATTCAGAACTGAGCTTCATTTCTGCTTTGTGTCAGCCACTTCATTCTGAATTTGGGTTCTCTAAACTCCACCAAACAATTCCCTAGTGTTTCTTCAACACAGTTTTTGGAAAGAGTGGTGCTGAGTGTAGACTGGATAACACAATCCTAAGAATGGGTAGCTTACCCTATGAGTGTGAGACAGCATCCTTGGGACCACGGCAAGTCACCATGGAGTCACATATCTACTACTGGATGGGTCATTGATGACCATCTGGGCCTGCTGTCTCCCTATGGAGATCTCACATTTAGAGAAATGAGTGTAGGTTGAAAGGGGAATCTGGAGAGATAGGACTGCAGGTTATCTGTGTGAGCATTGAGGTCTAAACATTTCAAGCATCTGGAAAAAGAATTGGAAAAGAGGGATGAAAAGCAAGAGCACTATCAAATTCCCTCAGGAATAGTACATCCCTGGCTCTCAAAAGGACAGTTAGCTCAGGAGAAGAGCTGGAACCAACACAGATGAGGAAGAGCCTGGGCCCATAGTAGCACACCCACCTGGGATCCTCAGAGTTCATCACCCTGGCCTGCTTGCCAGGGCTGGAGGTTGAAACCAAGGCTTGCTGGGGAGCTGGGCAGCCTGAAGGTGTGGGTACTTGAGCTGGACACAGGTGTTCCTGTCCTGAGCACAGCTAACCCAGAGGCAGCCTGGGGTGGGAAAGGGGGATGCAAGATGGGTACTCTCATGGAACTGAGTCCCTGGCAAGCTTTTACAGGAATGGATCACCAGCTGTGTTTATAAGGGTCACGTTCCCAGAAGATGGAGGGAAACAAAGGGCCATGAGAGACACAGGGATTTCAAAAGGGCCCAACCCCCAAGTCGCTGAGAAGCCCCATCAGAGGGGAACTAGTGTAGGCAAGCAGAAATCCTCCTTACAATTTTAAGATGTGTGCATCCTGTTGGGCTGAAAATGACTGAAAAGGTCTTAGTCAGACCCAGTCCTCATTCCTTGGGAGAGGTTTAGGACTCCCTAGTCCCTCTGGTGCTCCTCTGCTTGGCCCCTCTGGGCTGGCAGAGCTCTTAGGCCTTCAAGTCTAAGGATGAGAGTGGGAACAGGATCTCCAGGGACAGAACTGATGGTGTCCTTTGATTCTACTTGGGGACTTGTTCATCTTTACATGAATTATTTGTGCTTTGGGGAATCCTGTTCCACTAATGGGAGAATCCAGCCTTCAGTCTCACACTCTTTGGGCAGGGTAAAACATTAGTGCTTTGGATAAAGGCTTCACCTTTTGCTCCTACCAAACCCCATGTGTGGAGGGCTGATTGGGATCATTGTGGAGGGTTTAGAATGGACTGTGCTTCAGATGCCTGGATGTGGGTCACAGAATCCCAAGGACAAAGGAAAGGAAGTAATGTGGCATCACAGCAGGCCATGGGCTCATCATAGTCCAGCCTCCAACAATCCATCCATTGGCACAGCCACATGTCCACCAGGTGGCACTCTATGGTGGCCATTGCTCAGTAGGAGCTGACCTGGGTCCATCCGAAACCCCGAGCATGATACAGCACTTGGTTCACTCAGGAAACAGACAAGGGTGAGACAAATCACCCAGTAACTTCTCACTCTAGATAAAGGAAGGTCAGTATACTTGTAGCTCTAAAGAAAAGACTAAAATATTTGATTGACACTTGAAGTCAGTGGATGGACTGTGAGAACTGGTGTTTGGTGGATTACCTGGAAAGATAAATAAGCTTGCTGGGCCAGATTCCTCCCTATAACTTCCTCTGCCACCAGGGGCCACCTAAAATCCTGCAGCTGTGTACCTAAGCCCAGAGAGTCTAATCTCTCTCAGCAGGCCTCTATCAGACTGACAACACCAGGAGGGAAAATCCACAGAAGCTGGTGTCTCAGGCATCCAGCTGTGTGTGAGCCTTTCCTGGGAATGCAGAGACAGAAGCCTCAGCTTGCTGCCCTCAACCTTCTATTACAAGTTAGTCCCAATGTGTCACAGACAATGGAATGCATTTCTACTCAACTTCATGGTAGACTTCCTGTTCACTATTCTAATCATTTCCTTTATAGCAAGAAAGGAAACCAATATGTCAAAAATAGGAAGCTTTTTAACTTCTCTACAAAATTGAGGGAATGAATAGGAAGCGTTTTAACTTCTCTACAAAATTGAGGCAATGAAAATCTACGTCTAAATCTATGCCCTACAGCTTTAGACACACCTCTCAGCATGGCTGTGACTGGTGCACTGAGCGCAGGCGGCTGCAATCGGTGCACTAGGCATGGCCGAGAGGAGTTATCCCAAGTCTGAGGTCAGGGGCAGAAGCTGGGAGGACCCCATACCCAAAAGTCAGTGGCCAAGAGGAGTTACCCCAGGTCTGAGGTGAGGGGCAGCAGCTGAGAGTACCAGGCTGTGAGGGCACAGGAATAGCCTAGATGAGCCAACCCGCATCCAAGGTCAGGGGCAGGGGCTGGGAAAAGCCACCCAATGCTTGAGGCCAGGAGCGGTGACCAGGAGGAGCAACCCCATATCCAAGGAGCGGTGGCTGCTCGGGCAAAGGAGGGCCTAGAGGAGTTATCCCACATTGAAGGTCAGGAACGGTGGTGGTGAGGAGATAACCCTAATCCAAGGTAAGGAGCAGCGGCTATGCTTTGCTGGAGTGGCCATGAAGAGATACCCATGCCCAAGGTAACAGAAACCCAAGTAAGATGATAGATGTTGCAAGAGGGCATCAGAGGGAAGACACACTGAAACCATACTCACAGAAAACTAGTCAGTCTAATCACACTGGGACCACAGCCTTGTCTAACTCAATGAAACTAAGCCACACCTCAGGGCAACCCAAAATGGCCGGGTCATGGTGAACAGGTCTGACAGAATGTGGTCCACTGGAAAAGGGAATGGCAAGCCACTTTAGTATTCTTGCCTTGAGAACCCCATGAACAATGTGAAAAGGCAAAATGATAGGATACTAAAGGAGGAACTCTCCAGGTCATTAGGTGCCCAATATGCTACTGGAGATCAGTGGAGAAATAACTCCAGAAAGAATGAAGGGATGGAGCCAAAGCAAAAAACAATACCCAGCTGTGCATGTGAACAGTGATAGAAGCAAGATCCGAAGCAGTAAAGAGCAATATTGCATAGGAACCTGGAATGTCAGGTCCATGAATCAAGGCAAATTGGAAGTGGTCAAACAGGAGATGGCAAGAGTGAATGTCAAAATTCTAGGAATCAGTGAACTAAAATGGACTAGAATGGGTAAATTTAACTCAGATGATCATTTATATCTACTACTGTGGGCAGGAATCCCTTAGAAGAAATGGAGTAGCCATCATGGTCAATAAAAAGTCAAAAATGCAGTACTTGGATGCAATCTCAAAAACGACATAATGATCTCTGTTCATCTCCAAGGCAAACCATACACTATCACGGTAATCCAAGTCGATGCCCCGACCAGTAATGCTGAAGAAGCTGAAGTTGAATGGTCCTATGAAGACCTACAAGAATTTTTAGAAGTAACACACAAAAAAGATGTCCTTTTCATTTTAGAGGATGGGAATGCAAAAGTAGGAAGTCAAGAAAAACCTAGTGTACCAGGCATATTTGGCCTTGAAATGCGTAATGAAGCAGAGCAAGAATTAATAGAGTTTTGCCAAAAAAATGCACTGGTCATAGCAAAAACCCTCTTCCAACAAAACAAAGAAAGACTACACGTAGACATCACCAGATGGTCAACACCAAAATCAGATTGATTATATTCTTTGCAGCCAAAGATGGAGAAACTCTCTACAGTAAACAAAAACAAGACCAGGAACTGACTTTGGCTTAGATCATGAAATCCTTATTACCAAATTCAGATTCAAACTTAAGAAAGTAGGGAATATGACTAGACCATTCAGGTATGACCTAAATCAAATCCCTTATGATTATACAGTGGAAGTGAGAAATAGATTGAAGGGCCTAGATCTGATAGACAGAGTGCCTGATGAACTATGAAATGAAGTTTGTGACACTGTACAGGAGACAGGGATCGAGAACATCACCATGGAAAACAAATGTGAAGAAGCAAACTGACTGTCTGGGGTGGCCTTACAAAGAGCTGTGAAAAGAAGAGAGGCAAAAAGCAAAGGAGAAAAGGAAAGATATAAGCATCTGAATACAGAGTTCCAAAGAATAGCAAGAAGAGATAAGAAAGCCTTCTTCAGAGATCAATGCAAATAAATAGAGGAAAAGAAGAGAATGGGAAAGACTAGAGATCTCTTCAAGAAAATTAGAGATATCAAGGGAATATTTCATGCGAAGATGGGCTCAAAAAGGACAGAAATGGTATGAACTTAACAGAAGCAGAAGATATTAGGAAGAGGTGGGAAGAATCCACAGAATAATTGTACAAAAAGATCTTCATGACATGGATTATCAGGATGATATGATCAGTAATCTGAGGCCAAACATCTTGGAATGTGAAGTCAAGTGGGCCTTAGAAAGCATCACTATGAACAAAGCTAGTGGAGGTGATGGAATTCTAGTTGAGCTATGTCAAATCCTGAAAGATGATGCTGTGGAAGTGCTGCACTCAATATGCCAGCAAATTAGGACAACTCAGCAGTGGCCACAGGACTGGAAAGGGTCAGTTTTCATTCCAGTCCCAAAGAAAGGAAATACAAAAGAATGCTCAAACTACCACACAATTGCACTCATCTCACATGCTAGTAGAGTAATGCTCACAATTCTCCAGAGAGATATCAGCAATACATGAACCGTGAATTTCCTGATGTTCAATCTGGTTTTAGAAAAGGGAGAGGAACCAGAGATCAAATTGTCAACATCCGCTGGATCATGGAAAAAGCAAGAGAATTAACACAAACATCTATTTCTGCTTTATTGACTATGCCAACGCCCTTTACTGTGTGGATCACAATATACTGTGGAAAATTCTGAAAGAGATGGGAATACCAGACCACCTGTCCTGCCTATTGAGAAATCTGTATGCAGGTCAGGAAGCAATAGGTAGAACTAGACATGGAAAAACAGACTGGTTCCAAATAAGAAAAGGAGTACGTCAGTGCTGTATATTATCACCCTGCTTGTTATATTTAAATGCAGAGTACTTCATCAGAAACGCTGGACTGGAAGAAACACAAGCTGGAATCAAGACTGCCAGGAGAAATATCAATAACCTCAGATATGCAGATGACACCACCCTTATGGCAGAAAGCGAGTTCAGTTCAGTTCAGTCGCTCAGTCGTGTCGGACTCTTTGTGACCCAATGAATCGCAGCATGCCAGGTCTCCCTGTCCATCTCCATCTCCCGGAGTTCACTCAGACTCATGTCCATCGAGTTCATTATGCCATCCAGCCATCTCATCCTCTGTCTTCCCCTTCCCCTGCTGCACTCAATCCCTCCCAGAATCAGAATCTTTTCCAATGAGTCAACTCTTCGCATGAGGTGGACAAAGTACTGGAGTTTCAGCTTTAGCATCATTCCTTCCAAAGAAATTCCAGAGTTGATCTCCTTCAGAATGGACTGGTTGGATCTCCTTGCAGTCCAAGGGACTCTCAAGAGTCTTCTCCAACAACACAGCTCAAAAGCATCAATTCTTCAGCACTAAGCCTTCTTCACAGTCCAACTCTCTCACCCATACATGACCACAGGAAAAACCATAGCCTTGACTAGACAGACCTTAGTTGGCAACGTAATATCTCTGCTTTTGAATATACTATCTAGGTTGCTCACAACTCTTCTTCCAAGGAGTAAGCGTCTTTTAATAACTTGGCTGCAGTCACCATCTGTGATTTTGGAGTCCCCCAAAGTAAAGTCTGACACTGTTTCCACTGTTTCCCCATCTATTTCCCCTGAAGTGATGGGACCGGATGCCATGATCTTCGTTTTCTGAGTGTTGAGCTTTAAGCCAACTTTTTCACTCTCCTCTTTCACTTTCATCAAGAGGCTTTTTAGTTCCACTTCACTTTCTGCCATAAGGGTGGTGTCATCTTGCATATCTGAGGTTTTTGATATTTCTCCAGGCAATCTTGATTCCAGCTTGTGTTTCTTCCAGTCCAGCGTTTCTGATGAAGTACTCTGCATTTAAATATAATAAGCAGGGTGACAATATACAGCATTGACGTACTCCTTTTCTTATTTGGAACCAGTCTGTTGTTCCATGTCTAGTTCTAACTGTTGCCTCCTGACCTGCATATGGATTTCTCAAGAGGCAGGTTAGGTGGTCTGTTATTCCCATCTCTTGAAGAATGTTCCACAGTTTATTGTGATCAACAGAGGCAAAGACTTTGGCATAGTCAATAAAGCAGAAATAGATCTTTTCTGGAACTCTCTTGCTTTTTCCATGATCCAGTCGATGTTGGCAATTTGATCTCTGGTTCCTCTGCCTTTTCTAAAACCAGCTTGAACATCAGGGAGTTCAAGGATCACGTATTGCTGAAGCCTGGCTTGGAGAATTGTGGGCATTTCTTTAGTAGCATGTAAGATGAGTGCAATTGTGTGGTAGTTTGAGCATTCTTTCGTATTGCCTTTCTTTGGGACTGGAATGAAAACTGACCCTTTCCAGACCTGTGGCCACTGCTGAGTTGTCCTAATTTGCTGGCATATTGAGTGCAGCACTGCAACAGCATCATCTTTCAAAATTTGACACAGCTCAACTGAAATTCCATCACCTCCACTAGCTTTGTTCATAGTGATGCTTTCTAAGGCCCACTTGACTTCACATTCCAAGATGTTTGACCCACTCACATCATGATTATCTAGGTTGTGAAAATCCTTTTTGTACAGTGATTTTGTGTATTCTTTCCACCTCTTGTTAATATCTTCTGCTTCTGTTAGGTCTATACTATTTCTGTCCTTTATCAAGCCCATCTTTGCATGACATGTTCCCTTGGTATCTCTAATTTTCTTGAAGAGATCTCTAGTCTTTCCCATTCTCTTCTTTTCCTCTATTTATTTGCATTGATCGCTGAAGAAGACTTTCTTATCTCTTCTTGCTATTCTTTGGAACTCTGCTTTCAGATGCTTATATCTTTCCTTCTATTCTTTGCTTTTTGCCTCTCTTCTTTTCACAGCTATTTTTAAGGTCTCCCCAGACAGCCCTTTTGCTTTTTTACATTTCTTTTCCATGGTGATGTTCTTAATCCCTGTCTCCTGTACAATGTCACAAACCTGTGTTCATAGTTCATCAGGCACTCTATCTATCAGATCTAGTCCGTTAAATCTATTTCTCACTTTCACTGTATGATCATAAAGGATTTGATTTAGGTCATACCTGAATGGTCTAGCTGTTTTCCCTACTTTCTTCAATTTAAGTCTGAATTTGGTAATAAGGATTTCATGATCTGAGCCACAGTCAGCTCCTGGTCTTGTTTTTGTTGGCTGTATAGAGCTTCTCAATCTTTGGCTGCAAAGAATATAATCAATCTGATTTTGGTGTTGACCATCCGGTGATGTCCATGTATAGAGTCTTCTCTTGTGTTGTTGGAAGAGGGTGTTTGCTATGACCAGTGTATTTTCTTGGCAAAACTCTATTAGTCTTTGTCCTGCTTCATTTCGCATTCCAAGGCCAAATTTGCCTGTTATTCCAGGTGTTTCTTGACTTCCTACTTTTGCATTCCCATCCTCTAAAATGAAAAGGACATTTTTTTTGTGTGTTACTTCTAAAAATTCTTGTACGTCTTCATAGGACCATTCAACTTCAGCTTCTTCAGCATTACTGGTCGGGGCATCGACTTGGATTACCGTGATAGTGTATGGTTTGCCTTGGAGATGAACAGAGATCATTATGTCGTTTTTGAGATTGCATCCAGGTACTGCATTTCGGACTCTTTTGTTGACCATGATGGCTACTCCATTTCTTCTGAGGGATTCCTGCCCACAGTAGTAGATATAATGATCACCTGAGTTAAATTCACTTATTCCATTCCATTTTAGCTCACTGACATTCACCCTTGCCATCTCTTGTTTGACCACTTCCAAATTGCCTTGATTCATGGAACTGACATTCCAGGTTCCTATGCAATATTGCTCTTTACAGCATCGGATCTTGCTTCTATCACTGTTCACATGCACAGCTGGGTACTGTATTTGCTTTGGCTCCATCCCTTCATTCTTTCTGGAGTTATTTCTCCACTGATCTCCAGTAGCATATTGGGCACCTACTGCCCTGGGGAATTCCTCCTTCAGTATTCTATCATTTTGCCTGTTCATACTGTTCATGGGGTTCTCAAGGCAAGAATACTGAAGTGGCTTGCCATTCCCTTCTCCAGTGGACCATGTTCTGTCAGACCTCTCCACCATGACCTGCTTGTCTTGGGTGCCCTGCAGATGTGGCTTGGTTTCATGAGTTAGACAAGGCTGTGGTCGTAGTGTGATTAGATTGACTAGTTTTCTGTGAGTATGGTTTCAGTGTGTCTGCTCTCTGATGCCCTCTTGCAACACTTATCATCTTACTTGGGTTTCTGTTACCTTGTGTGTGGAGTATTGCTTCATGGCTGCTCCAGCAAAGCACAGCCACTGCTCCTTACCTTGGATTAGGGGTATCTCCTTACCGCTGCTGTTTCTGACATTCAACATGGTATAGCTCCTCTAGGCTCTCTTGTACCTGTGCAGCCACCGCTCCTCAGGTTGCTCCTCCCAACTGCTGGCTCTAGCCTGGGTTTGGGGTGACTCTCCAGATTCACAGCCCCTGGCCTCGGGCATGAGGTGACTTCTCTCAGCCGCCCCTGACCTCTCATGCAGGATCTCTCCTGGCCGCCCCTGACCTCGAACGTGAGATAGCTCCTTGAGGCTGCCACCCTTGACCTTAGATGCGAGGTGTCTCTTGCCGGCTGCCACTGGCCTAGGTGACAGAGTAGCTCCTCTTGGCCACTGCCCTGACCTTGAACGCAGGTGTCTCCCCCTGGCTGCCACTGACCTTGAATAAAGGGTAGCTCCTCTCAGCCGCCACCCCTGACCTCTGACACAGGGTAGCTCCTCTCGGCCATTCCTATGCTGTTGCAGCCTGGCACTCTAGGCTGCTGCCCCTGACCTCGGACGTGGGGTAGTTCCTCACAGCCACCAGCACTTAGTGTGCCTGCTGGCTCTTGCAGCGTAAACGCTCCTCCTTAGAGAGTTTTTTCCCAATCACTCTTGCTCATGTTATGCTTTTGTTTTCTTTAAGTAAAGAGGAACAAAAGGACTCTTGATGAAAGTGAAAGAGGAGAATGAAAAAGTTGGCTTAAAGCTCAACATTGGCATCCAGTCCCATCACTTCAGGGGAATAGATCGGAAAACAGTGGAAACAGTGTCAGACTTTATTTTTGGGGGCTCCAAAATCACTGCAGATGGTGATTGCAGCCATGAAAATAAAAGATGCTTACTCCATGGAAGAAAAGTTATGACCAATCTAGATAGCATATTCAAAAGCAGAGACATTACTTTGCCGACTAAGGTCCGTCTAGTTAAGGCTATGGTTTTTCCAGTAGTCATGCATAAATGTGAGAGTTGGATTGTGAAGAAGCCTGAGCACCGAAGAATTGATGTGTTTGAACTGTGGTGTTGGAGAAGACTCTTGAGAGTCCCTTGGACTGCAAGGAGATCCAACCAGTCCATTCTGAAGGAGATCAGCCCTGGGATTTCTTTGGAAGGAATGATGCTAAAGCTGAAACTCCAGTACTTTGGCCACCTCATGCAAAGAGTTGACTCATTGGAAAAGACTATGATGCTGGGAGGGATTCAGGGCAGAGTGAGAAGGGGAAGACAGAGGATGAGATGGCTGGATGGCATCACTGACTCGATTGAAGTGAGTCTGAGTGAACTCCGGGAGTTGGTGATGGACAGGGATGCCTGACGTGCTGCAATTCATGGGGTCGCAAAGAGCTGGACATGACTGAGCGACTCAAATGAACTGAACTCAACATGGAAGGAGTCTCCACCCATCTCTGTCTGGTGCACTAATTTTGCTGCTATGTTATGCTCAGTGATACCAGTCATGCCTGACTCTTTTTGACCCCCATGGACTTTAACCCACAAAACTCCTCTTTCTCTGGGATTTTCCAGGCAAGAATAGTGAAGTAGGTTGTTCTTTCCTTCTCTGAGGATCTTCCCAACCCAAGAACTGGACCCGTGTTTCCAGTATTTCCTGTGAATGAATTATTTACGACAGGTATCTGCAGTAGCTGTGGAGCAATGGAAAGTCCTTGACATTGTCAGGCTGCCTCTTCTTTTGTGGCTTAGAAATTTGGATTCTGAGCTATAAATAGAATCTAAGATTGCACTTTCTATTCTCACATTTTTCTCCTTAATTCCCATAGGAATTGCTGCTGGTTTCAATGTGGGAAACATATTGGTGATTATCATTGTTTTTAAAAATCCACTATAGTTTTATTTGTGTTGCAGTTAAATAAAAGAAAAATCCTGCCAATGTGGAAAATTCTGGCTTTTAGCTTCATTTTAATCATGTGTTCCTCTTGGTGCTTGCTGGAGGTACTCTCCTCCAGTGGAACTGATGTCCTGGGGCAGGGATGGTGTGGGGACTCCTTCCAGGAAAGTTCAGTTTCCCTGATCATCCTTTCCTGACCATGGTGAAAATGGAAAAGATGTTTTTCACAAGCAGGTTCATGAGTCACCTGAATTTTGCTGAATTCTCTCCATGGTTTTCTGGGTAGGAAATCCTCTTTCTTTGGATGGTGTGATGTCTGAGATTTGAGCAGAATCACAGGCCTCCTCCCAGGTGACTGGCTTGTGAAGTTGACTTTCCCAGGAGGGAAGGGGGAAAACTGCCCCTTTGCTGACCTTACTCTCAGGAGATTGCCTGGAAATGTTATTATACCCCAGAGAGAATGCTTTACTATGAGTTTGTTATTCCAGGTGTGGATGAAGGTAGGGCATTTGCCCTCAGCTTTGGTGCCCTTTCCTCCTCCAGGCCAAATTCCTCTTCCTGTTCTCCTTATCTGCCCTACTTATGCTGGGACTTGGCTCCCTTTTGGTCTAGGCTTGCAGGTGTGAATCTCCCTCTTCTGCTCCATCTGTGATGCTAGGTGGCTTTTTCTCTTCTGTTTTTACTTCTCTTTCTTTTTCTTTGAAGCTCTTGCCCTGTTTCACACTCTCTTTATGTTCATTATTTCCTTGCAGCACATTGTAGAGTTCCCCCTCTTTATTTGGACATAAATACAGAGATTTTTACAATTACAGTGCAGGAACAGTGGCTTCTAGTGTGTGTTATATAATTCTTTTCTGCTCTTAGGTAAATCTGGCCAAAAAGAAAATCCTGGAAGGAAATTTGTTTTGTCATTTTATTTTTATTTATTTTATTTTTTTTCTTTCTAATTTTTTTTTAATTACAATACTGTATTTGTTTTGCCATACATTGACACGAATCAGCCATAGGTGAACACAATCTCCCAATGCCGAAGCCCCCTCCCACCTCCCACCCCACATCCTCTACTTGAATCATCCTGTGCATCAGCCCCATGCATCCTGCATCCTACATTGAACATAGATTGGCGCTTCGTTTCTTACAGGAAAATATACATGTTTCATTGCCATTCTCCCAAACCATCCCACCCTTTCCCTCTCCCTCAGAGTCCAAAAGTCCACTCTATACCTCTGTGTCTCTTTGTTGTCTCACATATAGGGTCATCATTACTGTCTTCTAAATTCCATAAATATGTGTCAGTATACTGTATTGGTGTTTTTCTTTCTGGCTTACTTCACTCTGTATAATCGGTTCCAATTTCATCCATCTCATTAGAACTGAGTCAAATTTATTCTTTTTAAGGGCTGAGTAGTAGTCCATAGTGTATATGTACCACAGCTTTCTTATCCATTCATCTGCTGATGGACATCTAGGTTGCTTCCATGTCCTGGCTATTATAAACAGTGCTGCAATGAACATTGGGGTACATGTGTCTCTTTCAATTCTGGTTTCCTCGGTGTGTATGCCCAGCAGTGGGATTGCTGGGTCATAAGGCAGTTCTGTTTCCAGTTTTTTAAGGAATCTCCACACTGTTTTCCATAATGGCTGTACTAGTTTGCATTCCCACCAGCAGTGTAAGAGGGTTCCCTTTTCTCCACATCCTCTCCAGCATTTATTGCTTGTAGGCTTTTGGATCGCAGCCATTCTGACTGGTGTGAAATGGTACCTCATTGTGGTCTTGATTTGCATTTCTCTGATAATGAGTGATGTTGAACATCTTTTCATGTGTTTGTTAGCCATCCGTATGTCTTCTTTGGAGAAATGCCTATTTAGTTCTTTGGCCCATTTTTTTATTGGATCATTTATTTTTCTGGAGTTGAGCTGCATAAGTTGCTTATATATCTTTGAGATTAGTTGTTTGTCAGTTGTTTCATTTGCTATTGTTTTCTCCCATTCAGAAGGCTGTCTTTTCACCCTGCTTGTAGTTTCCTTTGTTATGCAGAAGCTTTTAATTTTAATTAGATCCCATTTGTTTATCTTTGCTTTTATTTCCAGTATACTAGGAGTTGGATCATAGAGGATCCTGCTATGATTTATGTCAGAGAGTGTTTTGCCTATGTTCTCCTCTAGGAGTTTTATAGTTTCTGGTCTTACATTTAGATCTTTAATCCATTTTGAGTTTATTTTTGTGTATGGTGTTAGAAAGGGGTCTAGTTTCATTCTTTTACAAGTGGTTGACCAGTTTTCCCAGCACCACTTGTTAAAGAGACTGTCTTTACTCCATTGTATATTCTTGCCTCCTTTGTCGATGATAAGGTGTCCATAGGTGTGTGGGTTAATCTCAGGGCTTTCTATTTTGTTCCATTGATCTATATTTCTGTCTTTGTGCCAGTACCATACTGTCTTAATGACTGTGGCTTTGTAGTAGAGCCTGAAGTCAGGCAAGTTGATTCCTCCAGTTCCATTCTTCTTTCTCAAGATTGCTTTGGCTATTCGAGGTTTTTGTATTTCCATACAAATCTTGAGATTATTTCATCTAGTTCTGTGAAAAATACTGCTGGTAGCTTGATGGGAATTGCATTGAATCTGTAGATTGCTTTGGGTAGTATACTCATTTTCACTATATTGATTCTTCCAACCCATGAGCATGGTATATTTCTCCATCTATTAGTGTCTTCTTTGATTTCTTTCATCAGTGTTTTATAGTTTTCGATATATAGGTCTTTAGTTTCTTTAGGTAGGTATATTCCTAAGTATTTTATTCTTTTCGTTGCAATGGTGAATGGCATTGTTTCCTTAACTTCTTTTTCTACTTTCTCATTGTTAGTGTATAGGAATGCAAGGGATTTCTGAGTGTTGATTTTATATCCTGCAACTTTACTATATTCATTGATTAGCTCTAGTAGTTTTCTGGTCGAGTCTTTAGGATTTTCTATGTAGAGGATCATGTCATCTGCAAACAGTGAGAGTTTTACTTCTTCTTTTCCAATTTGGGTTCCTTGTATTTCTTTTTCTGCTCTGATTGCTGTGGCCAAAACTTCCAGTACGATGTTGAAGAGTAGTGGTGAAAGTGGACACCCTTGTCTTGTTCCTGACTTTAGGGGAAATGGTTTCAATTTTTCGCCATTGAGGATAATGTTAACTGTGGGTTTGTCATATATAGCTTTTATTATGTTGAGGTATGTTCCTTATATTCCTGCTTTCTGGAGAGTTTTTATCATAAATGGATGCTGAATTTTGTCAAAGGCTTTTTTCTGCATCTATTGAGATAATCATATGATTTTTATTTCTCAGTTTGTTAATGTGATGAATTACATTGATTGACTTGTGGATATTGAAGAATCCTTGCATCCCTGGGATAAAGTCCACTTGGTCATGGTGTATGATCTTTTTAATGTGTTGCTGGATTCTGATTGCTAGGATTTTGTTGAGGATTTTTGCATCTATGTTCATCAGTGATATTGGCCTGTAGCTTTCTTTTTTGTAGTGTCTTTGTCAGGTTTTGGTATTAGGGTGATGGTGGCCTCATAGAATGAGTTTGGAAGTTTACCTTCTCTGCAATTTTCTGGAATAGCTTCAGTAAGATAGGTGTTAGCTCTTCTCGAAATTTTTGGTAGAATTCAGCTGTGAAGCCGTCTGGACCTGGGCTTTTGTTTCCTGGAAGATTTCTGATTACAGTTTCAATTTCCGTGCTTGTGATGGGTCTGTTAAGATTTTCTATTTCTTCCTGGTTCAGTTTTGGAAAATTGTACTTTTCTAAGAATTTGTCCATTTCTTCCAAGTTGTCCATTTTATTGGCATATAATTGCTGATGGTAGTCTCTTATGATTCTTTGTATTTCTGTGTTGTCTGTCGTGATCTCTCCATTTTCATTTCTAATTTTGTTGATTTGATTTTTTTCTCTTTGTTTCTTGATGAGTCTGGCTAATGGTTTGTCCATTTTATTTATCCTTTCAAAGAACCAGCTTTTTGCTTTCTTGATTTTTGCTATGGTCTCTTTTGTTTCTTTTGCATTTATTTCTGCCCTAATTTTTAGGATTTCTTTCCTTCTACTAACTCTGGGGTTCTCTATTTCTTCCTTTTCTAGTTGCTTTAGTTGTAGAGTTAGGTTATTTATTTGACTTTTTCTTGTTTCTTGAGGTATGCCTGTATTGCTATGAACTTTCCTCTTAGGACTGCTTTTAAAGTGTCCCAGAGGTTCTGTGTTGTTGTGTTTTCATTTTCATTCATTTCAATGCATATTTTGATTTCTTTTTGATTTCTTCTGTGATTTGTTGATTATTCAGTAGGGTGTTGTTCAGCCTCCAAATGTTGGGATTTTTAATAGTTTTTCTCCTATAATTGAGATCTAACCTTAGTGTATTATGGTCAGAGAAGATGCTTGGAATAATTTCGATTTTTTTGAGTTTATCAAGGTTAGATTTATGACCCAGAATGTGATCTATCCTGGAAAAGGTTCCGTGTGCACTTGAGTAAAAGGTGAAATTCATTGTTTTGGGGTGAAATGTCCTATAGATATCAATTAGGTCTAACTGGTCTATTGTATCATTTAACGTTTGTGTTTCTTTGTTAATTTTCTGTTTAGTTGATCTGTCCATAGGTGTGAGTGGGGTATTAAAGTCTCCCACTATTATTGTGTTATTATTAATTTCCCCTTTCATGCTTGTTAGCAATTGTCTTACATATTGCGGTGCTCCTATGTTGGGTGCATATATATTTATAATTGTTATATCTTCTTCTTGGATTGATCCTTTAATCATTATGTAGTGGCCTTCTTTGTCCCTTTTCACAGCCTTTGTTTTAAAGTCTATTTTATCAGATATGAGTATTGCTACTCCTGCTTTCTTTTGGTCTTTATTTGCATGGAATATCTTTTTCCAGCCCTTCACTTTTAGTCTGTATGTGTCCGTTGTTTTGAGGTGGGTCTCTTGTAGGCAGCATATATAGGGATCTTGTTTTTGTATCCATTCAGCCAGTCTTTGCCTTTTGGTTGGGGCATTCAACCCATTTACATTTAAGGTAATTATTGATAAGTATGCTCCTGTTGCCATTTACTTTATTGTTTTGGGTTTGGGTTTATACGTCCTTATTGTGTTTCCTTTCTAAAGTCTATCCTTTAGTATTTGTTGGAGAGCTGGTTTGGTAGTGCTGAATTCTCTCAGCTTTTGCTTGTCTGTAAAGCTTTTGATTTCTCCTTCATATTTGAATGAGATCCTTGTTGGGTACAGTAGTCTTGGCTGAAGGTTATTATCTTTCATCACTTTAAGTATGTCTTGCCATTCCCTCCTGGCCTGAAGAGTTTCTGTTGAAAGATCTGCAGTTATTCTTATGGGGATCCCCTTGTGTGTTATTTGTTGTTTTTCCCTTGCTGCTTTTAATATTTGTTCTTTGTATTTGGTCTTTGTTAGTTTGATTAAAATATGTCTTGGGGTGTTTCGCCTTGGGTTTATCCTGTTTGGCACTCTCTGGGTTTCTTGGACTTGGGTGATTATTTCCTTCCCCATTTTAGGGAAGTTTTCAACTATTATCTCCTCAAGTATTTTCTCATGATCTTTCTTTTTGTCTTCTTCTTCTGGGACTCCTATAATTCGAATGTTGGAGCGTTTCATATTGTCTTGGAGCTCTCTGAGGTTTTCCTCATTTCTTTTAATTCGTCTTTCTTTTTCCCTCACTGATTCATTTATTTCTACCATTCTATCTTCTATTTCACTAATCCTATCTTCTGCCTCCGATATTCTACTATTTGTAGCCTCCAGAGTGTTTCTGATCTCATTTATTGCATTATTCATTATATGTTGACTCTTTTTATTTCTTCTAGGTCCTTGTTAAACCTTTCTTGCATCTTCTCAATCCTTGACCCCAGGCTATTTATCTGTGATTCCATTTTGATTTCAAGATTTTGGATCATTTTCACTATCAGTATTTGGAATTCTTTCTCAGGTAGATTCCCTATCTCTTCCTCTTTGGTTTGGTTTGGTGGGCATGTCTTCTGTTCCTTTACCTGCTGGGTATTCCTCTGTCTCTTCATCCTGGTTATATTGCTGCGTTTAGGGTGGCTTTTCTATATTCTGGGAATTTGTGGAGTTCTCTTTATTATAGAGTTTCCTCTCTGTGTTTGGGGTTATATCAATGGCTTGTCAAAGTTTCTTGATCAGGAGGCTTGTGTTGGAGTTCTGGTGGGTGGATCTGGATTTCCTCTCTCTGGAGTGCTGTGATGTGTGAAGTAATGGGTTATGAGACGTCAATGGTTTTGGAGTATTTTGAGTTGCCTGTGTATTGAGGCTCAGGGGCTTGTTCTTGTGTTGCTGGAGAATTTGCGTGGTATGTCTTGCTCTGGAGCTTGTTGGCCCTTGGGCAGTGCTCAATTTTAGTATAGGTATGAAGGCATTTGATGAGCTCTAATTGGATAATGTTCCCTGTTTTCAGGAATTCTTTGATGATCTCAGGATTTGGACTTACGCTTCCTGATTCTGGTTTTCAGATTTATTGTTACAATAGCCTCATGATTTCTCCATCTATTCAGCACTAATCTTAAAACATCTAGGTTAATGATGATAGGTTTCTCCACCTTAAGAGTCGTCCCTAGAGGATCGGTGAGTTACTTGGAGGAGAGAAGAGGGAGGGAGTAGTTAGAGGTGAGTGGAATAGGATGAGGTGGAATCATAAAAGGGAAAAGCAAGTTAACCACTTTCTTGTGTGCGCTCTGAAGTCTGGACCGCTCAGAGGTGGTCACAGAGTTATACATCGAAGAGGAGAGGAAGGAAGTAGATAGAGGTGGACAGGAGGATAAAGAGGGAGATGGGAAGGAGGGATACAGATCTGGTCAGTGACCAGTTCCCTTAGAGTTCTCCTCCTTCTGGAACGCACAGAGGTTCATAGAGTTGGGTAGAGAGGGGGGAGGGGAGGGGGGGGGAGACAAAAGCCACCTGGTGGCGAAAGGGAGATTCCAGAGGTGGAGAGAGTGGTCAAGCCAGTAGTCTTGCACTCATGTAAAACTGGGTACTGAGGATTAGGTTTTTAAAAGTACAAAATTGGCAACAAATACCAAAATGCCAAGATTAAAAATCTGGAGTATAGATTGGATTTTCAAAGATAGATTATTGAAGAGAAGAAGAAGAAGGAGAGAGAAATTTAAAAAAAAGAGAAAAAAAAAAAAAAAAAGAAAAGAAAAATATAATAAAAGACTCCAGAGTTATTAAAAGACAACTTCCTTCACCAATAAGACTATATACAGTGTTTGCTTAAATGATAGGTTTTTTTTTTAAGTAATATTAGGTTCTAAAAATAATAACTAGAAATATAGAAGACTTAAAAATTTAAGGAAGTTTAGGGGAAAAAAGGATGAAAAAGAAAAGGATGAACAAATTTGAAAAGGAAAAAAATAATTTTTAAAGAAAGAAAACAAAATTCTTAAAAAAAAATCACCCTTCCACATCATCCCCGCCCCCCAAATTTTTTTTTTTGATCATAAAAGTAGAAACGGCGTATCTGGCGCTTTCTCTGTCGTTGAGGACTGTGTGGGGTCACTACCAAGGCAGTTCCCTCTGTTTGACTTCCTCTGTTTGCTGGTCTCTTCCGTGTCTGATTTCTGTCTTGCCACAGGGAGGGTGGTGATGAGCTCTGCACTGGGCTGCCCCTTCCCAATCTGCGGGATAACTGTGTGGGGCCTGCCCTATGTTTCATGCAATTCCCCAGTTTAAGCCGCTCAGGATTGGTGATCAGGAAGTCCCCTCCGGGTGCCGGGTTTAGTCCCAAGTCTGAGTGGCTAGGGAGTTTGGCGCGGACTATTGTTGCAGAAGTCTCAATAAAGAAGCTTGCTTGCAATTTGGTAGGTAATGTCTCTCTTGAGCTGCGACTGCCCTCTTCCAGTGCTTAAGGCTCTGGCTGCCTGTCGCCGGTGGGGGATGGTCTGCAGCCGGCTGTTTCCAATCCGTCCTTTGTTCTGTGCGCGGGCCTGAATGTGTCTTATGTTCGGGCGTTTCACGTGTTAGTTATCCCCCAGTCTGGTTTGCTAGTCCGGGATAAATCATTCTATCCACGCGTGGACCCGATTCTGGCCCTGTTATGCCCCGATTCTTGAGAAAAGCCCTGCAGCCTACGTCTCCCATGGCCCAATTCTTAGAAAGCACTGTCGCGGGCGCGCTCCTCCCTGCCCAACCCCCACTGCTGTCGGACACAGGCGTTTGCGCTGCTTATCCGCTGGGGGTTATACTGTTGAATTTGTAATCTGTTGGTTTTAATTATTTATTTATTCTTCCTCCCTGTTATGTTGCCCTCTGTGCTTCCAGGGCTCGCCCCATGCACAGCTGTGAGAATGCTTCCAAATTTTAGGGAACCTCTCTCTTTAAGAGTCTCTTCCTGGGACGGGATTCCCTTCCCGTGCCGAGATTCCCTCCCTACCTTCTTTGTCTATATCTTCGTTCTTTAAAATAAAATAAAATATTTCCTACCTGGCTTTGAAGCCAATGATCTGCTTTGCTGGATGCCTGATGTCCTCTGCCAGCAGTCAGAAGTTATTTTGTGGAATTTGCTCAGTGTTGAAGTGTTCTTTTGATGACGTAGAGAGAGAAAGTGTTCTCCCCATCCTATTCCTCCGCCATCTTTTTTCCTCCCTGTTTTGTCATTTTTAAATGTGGCTAAAAAGTGAAAAATAACTTGCAAAATTCAAAGATTTGAGGTGATAATATACCCACTATTTGGTTACTTCAAGATAAAACTAAAAATGCTATTGAAAGGATAGACATGAGAATTAATTCAAAGTACAATCTCAGATAAACTACTGCAGATCAAACCAATTAGTCTTATACGAAATCAACCCTAAATGTTCATAGGAAGGACTGATGCTGAAGCTGAAACCCAATACTTTGGCTACATGATGTGAAGAGCCAAATTATTGGGAAAGACCCTGATGCTGAGAAAGATTAGGGCAGGAGGAGAAAAGAGTGACAGTGAAGATGAGCTGGTCGGATAGCTTCATCAACTCAATGGACATGAGCTTGAGCAAACTCTGAGAGACAGTGAAGGGCAGGAAAGTATGGAAGGCAGTAGTATATGGGATCAGAGTCGGACATGGTTGAAAGACTGAAAAAGAACAACAACTGTATCTTCAGAGAATTCAGGGCAGAACTGATCTCTTTTCATTGGCAGTAACAGGCACTTTTGCATTGAGACGTTTGTTATGCAAATTACAATTTATTATAAGATTTTACTAAATATATTGTAATATTACCAATGATTACAGTGAGTTTTAAAGTCATGCCGTTTCCTGATAACATCAGATTTATATTACAAGGCATACAATGGCACCATGGAGTAAGAATTATGCATAACTTATTCAGTCAGTTCAGTCGCTCAGTTGTGTCTGACTCTTTGTGATTCCATAAATCAGAGCACGCTAGGCCTCCCGTTCCATCACCAATTCCTGAAGTTCACTCAGACTCATGTCCATTGTGTCAGTGATGCCATCCAGCCATCTCATCATCTGATGTGTCCTTCTCCTGCTGCCCCCAATCCCTCCCAGCATCAGAGTCTTTTCCAATGAGTCAACTCCTCACATGAGGTGGCCAAAGTACTGGAGTTTCAGCTTTAACATCATTCCTTCCAAAGAAATCCCAGGGCTGATCTCCTTCAGAATGGACTGGTTGGACCTCCTTGCAGTCCAGGGACTCTCAAGAGTCTTCTCCAACACCACAGTTCAAACACATCAATTCTTTGGCACTCAGGCTTCTTCACAGTCCAGCTCTCACATCCATACATGACTATTGGAAAACCCATAGCCTTGACTAGATGGACTTTAGTCAGCAAAGTAATATCTCTGATTTTGAATATGCTACCTAGATTGGTCATAACTTTACTTTCAAAGAGTAGCGTCTTTTAATTTCATGGCTACAGTCACCATCTGTAATTTTGGAGCCCCAAAATATGAACTCTGACACTGTTTCCACTATTTCCTCATCTATTTCCCATGAAGTGATGGGACCGGATGCCATGATCTTCGTTTTCTGAATGTTGAACTTTAAGCCAACTTTTTCACTCTCCTCTTTCACTTTCATTCAAAAGGCTTTTTAGCTCCTCTTCACTTTCTGCCATAAGGGTGGTGTCATCTGCATATCTGAGGTTCTTGATATTTCTCCTGGCAATCTTGATTCCAGCTTGTGTTTCTTCCAGTCCAGCATTTCTCATGATGTACTCTGCATAGAAGTTAAATAAGCAGGTGACAATATACATCATTGACGTACTCCTTTTCTTATTTGGAACCAGTCTGCTGTTCCATGTCTAGTTTTAACTGTTGCTTCCTGACCTGCATACAGATTTCTCAAGAGGCAGGTCAGGTTGTCTGGTATTCCCATCTCTTGAAGAATTTTCCACAGTTTATTGTGATCCACACAGTCAGAGGCTTTGACATATCAAAGAAGAAATATATGTTTTTCTGGAACTCTCTTGCTCTTTCCATGATCCAGCAGATGTTGGGAATTTGACCTCTAGTTCCTCTGACTTTCCTAAAGCCAGCTTGAACATCAGGAAGTTCATGGTTCACGTATTGCTGAAGCCTGACTTGGAGAATTTTGAGCATTACTTTACTAGCATGTGAGATGAGTGCAACTGTATGGTAGTTTGAGTATTTTTTGGCTTTGAGTTTCTTTGGGACTGGAATGAAAACTGACCTTTTCCAGTCGTGTGGCCACTGCTGAGTTTTCCAAATTGCTGGCATATTGAGTGCAGCACTTTCACTGCATCACCTTTCAGGATTTGAAACAGCTCAACTGGAATTCCATCACCTCCACTAGCTTTGTTCGTAGTGATGCTTTCTAAGGCCCACTTGACTTCACATTCCAGGATGTCTGGATCTAGATGAATGATCACTCCATCGTGATTACTTCGGTTGTGAAGGTCTTTTCTATACAGTTCTTCTGTGTATTCTTGCTACCTCTTGTTAGTATCTTCTGTTTCTGTTAGATCCATACCATTTCTGTCCTTTATCAGGCCCATCTTTGCATGAAATATTCCCTTGGTGTCTCTAATTTTCTTGAAGAGATCTCTAGTCTTTCCCATTCTGTTCTTTTCCTCTATTTCTTTGCATTGATTGCTGAAGAAGGCTTTCTTATCTCTTCTTGCTATTCTTTGGAATTCTGCATTCAGATGCCTATATCTTTCCTTTTCTCCTTTGTTTTTTCTCTCTCTTCTTTTCACAGCTATTTGTAAGGTCTCCCCAGACAGCCATTTTGCTTTTTGCATTTCTTTTCCATGGGGATGGTCTTGGTCTCTGTCTCCCCATACGATATCCCTGTATACCTTATTATATTGACTAGAAGACTAAAGCAGAAGTTTTTTTTTAATTGATTCACACAGACTCTCAAATGATCAAGTCTTATTTTTTTTAATACATTGGGTGATCAAAACTTTTTTTAACCTAACCTGAATAAACGTTTTGACTAACCCAGTATTTTTTAATCTATCATAGATAAAACTGCTTAATAGATTTAAATTACTAAACATTTTCTTATCTAGTGGTCCAGAAATACATTTCATGGATTTTCAGTCTTTAGATAGCATTTATTAAAATATTTTGGTTAAAAAATATTGTATAATAGATACTGAAAATAAAAGGCATTCATAAAACTCATTAATTCAAAAAATTAATATCAATGTCATGATAGTGTGATCAGTCACCAAGGGCCAGACATCCTGGAATGTGAAATCAAGTGGGTCTGAAGAAACATCAGTACAAACAAAGCTAGTGGAGGTGATGAAATTCCTGTTGAGCTATTTCAAATCCTAAAAGATGATGCTATCAAAGTGCTGCACTTATTATGCCAGCAAATTTAAAAAAACTCAGCAGTGGCCACAGGACTGGAATAGGTCAGCTTTCATTTCAATCTTAAAGAAAGGCATTGCCAAATAATGCTCAAACTAATGCAAAATTGCACTCATCTCACACACTAATAAAATAGTACTCAAACTTCTCCAAACCAGGCTTCAGCAATACATGAACCATGAACTTCCAGATGTTCAAGCTGATTTTAGAAAAGGCAGAGGAACCAGAGATCAAATTGCCAACAAATACTGTATCACGGAAAATTTTTTTCCCTATTCCCTCCTACTTTGCTTTCTCAGTCTGCCAGTCATATTGGACTCTTTGTGACCTTATGGACTATAGCTTTCAGGCTTCTCTGTCCATGGAAAGAATACTAAAATGGATTGCCATTTTTCTCCTCCAGGGAATATTCCTGACCCAGGGACTGAACCCTCATCGCCTGAATCTCCTTGCATTGGCAAGTGGATTCTTTACCACTGAGCCACTTGTGAAGCCCATTCCTTCCAGCTAAATACTCATTAAAACCCTAGGCACTATATAAAACAGCCCTTTGAGCATCTTGAAAGGTTGAGACTAGCCATAACTCAGGGCCCAGGGAATGACAAGAGGATGAAGGCTTGGATTTTCATTTTGTTTCTGGGCGCAGAACAAGCTGACAACCAGTACAGACAAAAAAATCTTCCCCCAAAAAACCTTCTATTTTCTGTCAAAGGACAAGGAAAGGGAAGCCTTCCTTAGTCTAAAAAGACTAAAATTTTAGACAGTAAGGGCTCTACTCCAGTTAAACACTCAGATAAAAATGTGGCTCCACTCTCACCCAGTCCAACAAAGTCTCAGTGCAGAAAATGGCTTCCATCCCTGAGAGGCAGGAATGAGGCCTCCCACACCCTCCCCACTTTGCTGGTGCAGAAGGGACTCCTGAATTCAAGATTGGACTTTCAACCAAGGTTTAAGGCAGGGGAAATGTCACATAGATTGGAAAGAGAGACACAAAACTGTCCATCTTTGCTGATGACAAGATTGTCTACACAGAAAATACCAACAAAGCTACAAAATAACTCTCTAAACTAATTGATCAACAAAATCACAAGGTGAAAAAATCAACATTTACATATAGTTTCAGTGAACACCTGGGCTCTGAGGTTAAAAGCATACTACTCTTAGGTAGTTAGAATAGAAAACAGGAGTCCAAAATGGTTTTGGCTAAAAGACAAGGAAGGAAAAGCCCATGAAAATAAAACGAAGGTCAAAGGAAGGTCCAAGGACCTGAGTGAGGACCTCAGGTGAAAAAAAAAATCACTCCTGGCTAGCCCAATTTACATAGGGCAGGCCCAGAGGGAGGAAAAAAAAAAACACATAAAAATTGGAGCCAAAACATCTCTCTCTCTCTCTCTCTGGTGCACTGGCGCGCTCCCCCACTCACTTCTCTTCACATCCTGGGTAGGCATGCCCTCATGCCTCAAGGATGTATTCTCTTGCTATTTTCTAAATAAAATAGAGCTGTAACACTGATTTGTCTAAGAGCTATAACATGGTCTGTCCAAGACACCAGAACTGTGGCGTGCTGAGGGTTTTAATGTCCATCACTCCAAATCTTTGTTGTGACAGAGACAAAACTGAGAAACATATACTCACTTGACATTTGTGGTGCTGTGACTCGGGTTTAACCTGGCTGAAACAACCTCTGTGAAACCCCCATAAGGAGGAGACCAAGCACAGCAGGAGTCCAACTCAGGGAAAGCTCCTGCAGTAGAAGCAGAATGTGAAGAAAACCCAGCACAAAGGAAGTGACAAGAGGCCTATAGTCCTGGAAACCCAGACAGTGAAAAACAAACTCAGCAGAAAGCTCATGTGGTTCAGTCTCAGATTCCAGAAAACCTCTGGTTAAGGTAGGAGACCTTCGCTCCTATGGCTGGAAGGACATATGCATAACAAAATCTTAATTCATTTACAATCTCTCATTACTTGTTTCCTTGAACCCCCATGAACAGATGGGCAGCTGTGGGTGCAATTGAGGGACTCTGGAGAGGCTCTCTTTGGTATGCCCCAAAGGCACTATCTGCTGAGCCCTGGTAGCTGTTGCCCAAGCCAGTGGGGGTTCTCCTGTCTTTAATCTTCTCTGTGCCAAGGATCAGGCCAATGAAAACTGTGAGCACAGGTCAGATATTTAGCAGATTTTCCAGCAGGCTATAAAGGGGATCCTTTGGCACGTTTCTCCCACTGCTTTTTCCTCCTGTCCTTCAGCTCTCTCCTGGAACTCAGCCAAAACCCAGGATGCCTGGCTTCAGGACCTAATGAAGCTCAGACTGTGATGTCTCATTGCAAAAATTCAGTGAGAGACAAAGCAATAAGTAAGAGGTAGATTGGTTAGTATTCAGACAGAAGCACACTCTTCAGGTTGTGGGCCACTGCCAAGGACAAGGGCTCAGTTCAGTTCAGTTGCTCAGTCGTGTCCAACTTTTTGCAACCCCATGAATTGCAGCATGCCAGGCCTCCCTGTCCATCACCAACTTCCAGAGTTCACTCAGACTCACGTCCATCGAGTCAGTGGTGCCATCCAACCATCTCATCCTCTGTCGACCCCTTCTCCTGCCCCCAGTTCCTCCCAGCATCAGAGTCTTTTCCAATGAGTCAACTCTTTGCATGACGTAGCCAAAGTACTAGAGAACAGCCAAGGCTGATTTCCTTTAGAATGGACTGGTTGGATCTCTTTGCAGTCCAAGGGACTCTCAAAAGTCTTCTCCAACACCACAGTTCGAAAGCATCAATTCTTCGGCACTCAGCCTTCTTCACAGTCCAAGACAAGGTCTAGGGCCATGTAATTCAGCCTGGCTCGGTTTTGCCAGTGGGGTGAATTCATATGTTGACCAGTGGGAGGATCATCCCAACCATTGGGGAACCACCCACTCCTCTGTCTTTTGACAGTGTCTAAGAGCTGTCCTGCCACATCTGGGTGTGTCTTTTGGCTTACAGTTTGGGGATTAAGGTTTACTTATATTAAACTTGTCATCTTGGACCCAATTGATTTTAATTGGTTTATGTTATGCCCTTGTGCTATGTCATTCTTTCAAAGGTTGTACTCTACCCCCTTCCCTCCTGTTTCATGCTCTTTTCCTGAGCCCCTTCCAGGCCCACAATGTCGCCTCTATAATCTTCTGGAGGGACAACCAGAAAATAGCTGGCCCTTGAGAGGGAAATACTGTATAATGCCTAATTTAGGCCTTCATCTTCCATGTTTCCTACAACATGTGCAACACTACCTCTCTGTGAACCTGCTAGAGTGGGGAACAGGCATACAGTGCCTGCTGGAAGTCCATAAGTTGGCATCTTTCAAAGGCAGTTGGTCTTCCAAGGATAATGTTTGCCACTTTGGGAGTTAGCCTTGCTGGCCGTTTGGGTCCAAACCCTTACCACCCTTCTCCTAAAGTTACGAACATACCCTTGAATCAACTCTCCATTCCACTTTTATGGAACATCTGGTCTGTTGCCTCTTGACAAATTTGTTCTTAAGCCAGTTACTAATGCCTACAACCTGGACTCTTCCCCCTTGTAGGCAACATTGCTCCGCCCAGCCTATTATTAAAATACCTTAATGTCACTAACAGGGCCAGATAACCCACTCCTTTGTCACTGCCTTTGTTATTATGTAAAGTGGGTCTATGACAACAAAATGTTTACCATTGGAGACATACTAACTTGCTCTTAAGGAGGACTTGGGGAAGAAATCAGTGAATTACAATCCCTTAGAACAGTAAGAAGATAAGGCTTATGATTGTTGCACTGTTTCCCAGTCTTAGGGCACAAGCTTGGATTGTTTTACATAATATCTATTCCCATCCATGGTGGAAAAACCAGCAATGAGTTAAGATTACAACCCCTTAATCCTACCCAGCACTGGTCATGGTGGAGCTCTTGGGGAAGCCCAACTCCAGTCTGGGGGTCCCAGGAAGTCAACCTGCCTTGACCTGCCTAGGGATCTGGTCCTCAAAAGGTTGTCATGCCTCAACCTGCTCAGGGATCCGCCAGTCCAGGGGTCTCCGGAGGTCGTCATGCCTCAACCTGCCTGGAGATTCGACCTCTAGGAGGCTGTCATGCCTCCATTTGCCTGGTGATCTACACCCTGACCCAGGGACACCTGGCTCTCAGGTTGCAACAGTACTGGGTAGCATAAGTTTCAAAAGACTCACCCCTAAGGAAGTCCACTCATGGAAACAGAAGGAAGCCTATTACTTGTAGGACTGTGCCCAGTCTCAGCAATAACTCAGGAGTCCAATTAGAACCCATTGCCTTTCTGTAAAGGCTAAAAGAGGCTTTTCAGATGTTTACCAATCTGGACTTAGACTCTTAGGAGGGACAGGTGATTTTAAAGGACAAATTCTTGTCCCAGTGTGCATCAGATATCAGAATTAAGTTGCAGCAGCTACAGCTGCTGCCTCTTTAGATGAGATGGTCCAGATATCCACCAATAATTTTATAACAGAGAACAGGAGAAGAAAGCCAAGACCCAGGAGAGGGAGAGAAGGAAAGAGACAAGGCATGCCCAGATGCTGGTCACCCTTCAGGGAAGCCCTGTGGCAAACCCCGAATTCCTGAAGGACAAGGCAAAAGCAAATGCCTAATCTGTATACAGGCAGGGAATTGGGCCAAACAGTGTCCAAACTGTGATAAGTCTCCTAAAATGGCTTGTTACAAATGCCATCAACTGGGACATTGGGCACCACTCTGCCCAGGGGACCCAAGAGCCTCAAGGTCAAGGGCCAAGCTTTCCCTCATGAGGGTTCAATAGGACTGAAGTGGCCTACTCCAGCCAGCCTGCCTGTTACAGATAACCATCACAGGCTAGAGCCAAGGGTGCAATTGGATGTGGCAGGTAGGTCTGAGAATTTTTTTGTTGACACAGGGGTTACCTATGTGTCTTGATCTCCTATTCTGTATCCTTCTCCTCCCAAACTTGTACCATTATAGATGCTACAGGAAAGGTAACTACTAAAAGATTCACCCAAGCACTTTGTTGCTGGGATGGACAAATATTTTCCCTCCAGTTTCTAGGGGTCCCTGAGTGTCCTACATTCTAGGAATAAGCGAAATAAAATGGACTGGAATGGGTGAATTTAACGCAGATAATCATTATATCTACTACTGCAGGCAAGAATCCCTCAGAAGAAATGGAGTAGCCATCATGGTAAACAAAAGAGTCCGAAATGCAGTACTTGGATGCGATCTCAAAAAGACAGAATGATCTCTGTTCATCTCCAAGGCAAACCATTCAATATCACAGTTATCCAAGTCTATGCCCCAACCAGTAATGCTGAAGAAGATGAAGTTGAACAGTTTTATGAAGACCTACAAGACCTTTTAGAACTAACACCCAAAAATGATGTCCTTTTCATTATAGGTGACTGGAATGCTAAAGTAGGAAATCAAAAAACACTTGGAGTAACAGTCAACTTTGGCCTTGGAATATGGAATGAAGCAGGGTAAAGACTAATAGAGTTTTGCCAAGAAAATGTACTGGTCATAGTAAACACCCTCTTCCAACAACACAAGAGAAGACTCTACACATGGACATCACCAGATGGTCAACACTGAAATCAGATTAATTATATTCTATTGAGCCAAAGATGGAGAAGCTCTATACTGTCAACAAAAACAAGACCAGGAGCTGACTATGGCTCAAATCATGAAATCCTTATTGCCAAATTTAGACTTAAACTGAAGAACGTAGGGAAACCCACTAGACGATTCAGGTATGACTTAAATCAAATCCCTTATGATGATACAGTGGAAGTGAGAAATAGATTTAAGGGACTAGATCTGATAGATAGAGTACCTGATGAACTATGGAATGAGGTTTGTAACATTGTACAAGAGACAAGAATCAAGACCATCCCCATGGAAAAGAAATGCAAAAAAGCAAAATGGCTGTCTGGGGAGGCCTTACAAATAGCTGTGAAAAGAAGAGAAGCAAAAAGCAAGGGAGAAAAGGAAAGATATAAGCATCTGAATGCAGAGTTCCAAAGAATAGCAAGAAGAGATAAGAAAGCCTTCTTCAGCGATCAATGCAAACAAATAGAGGAAAACAACAGAAAGGGAAAGACTAGAGATCTCTTCAAGAAAATTAGAGATACCAAGGGAACATTTCATGCAAAGATGGGAACAATAAAGGACAGAAATGGTATGGACCTATCAGAAGCAGAAGATATTAACAAGAGGTGGCAAGAATACACAGAACTATACAAAAAGATCTTCACAACCCAGATAATCACGATGATGTGATTACGAATCTAGAACCAGACATCGTGGAATGTGAAGTCAAGTGGGCCTTAGAAAGTATCACTATGAACAAAGCTAGTGGAGGTGACGGAATTCCAGTTGAGCTGTTTCAAATCCTGAAAGATGATGCTGTGAAAGTGCTGCACTCAACATGCCAGCAAACTTGGAAAACTCAGCACTGGCCACAGGACTGGAAAAGGTCAGTTTTATTCCAATCCCAAAGAAACGCAATGCCAAAGAATGCTCAAACTACCGCATAATTGCACTCATCTCACATGCTAGTAAAATAATGCTCAAAAATCTCCAAGCCAGGCTTCAGCAATACGTGAACAGTGAACTCCCTGATGTTCAAGCTGGTTTCAGAAAAGTCAGAGGAACCAGAGATCAAATTACCAGTATCTGCTGGATCAATGAAAAAAGCAAGAGAGTTCCAGAAAAACATCTATTTCTGCTTTATTGACTATGCCATAGCCTTTGACTATGTGGATCACAATAAACTGTGGAAAATTCTTCAAGAGATGGGAATACCAGACCACCTGACCTGCTTCTTGAGAAATCTGTATGCAGGTCAGGAAGCAACAGTTAGAACTGGACATGGAACAATGGACTGGTTCCAAATAGGAAAAGGAGTACGTCAATGCTGTATATTGTCACCCTGCTTATTTAACTTCTATGCAGAGTACATCATGAGAAACGCTGGACTGGAAGAAACACAAGCTGGAATTAAGATTTCCAGGAGAAATATCAATAACCTTAGATATGCAGATGACACCACCCTTATGGCAGAAAGTAAAGAGGAGCTAAAAAGCCTTTTGAATGAAAGTGAAAGAGGAGAGTGAAAAGTTGGCTTCAAGCTCAACATTCAGAAAACGAAGATCATGGCATCCGGTCCCATCACTTCTTGGGAAATAGATGGAGAAACAGTCGAAACAGTGTCAGACTTATTTTTTTGGTTTCCAAAATCACTGCAAATGGTGACTGCAGCCATGAAATTAGAAGACACTTAGTCCTTGGAAGAAAAGTTATGACCAACCTAGATAGTATATTCAAAAGCAGAGACATTACTTTGCCGACTAAGGGTCGTCTAGTCAAGGCTATGGTTTTTCCTGTGGTCATGTATGGATGTAAGAATTGGACTGTGAAGAAGTCTGAGTGATGAAGAATTGCTGCTTTTGAACTATCGTGTTGGAGAAGACTCTTGAGAGTCCCTAGGACTGCAAGGAGATCCAACCTGTCCATTCTGAAGGAGATAAACCCTGGGATTTCTTTGGAAGGAATGATGCTAAAGCTGAAACTCCAGTATTTTGGCCACCTCATGTGAAGAGTTGACTCATTGGAAAAGACTCTGATGCTGGGAGGGATTAGGGGCAGGTGGAGAAAAGGGCACAATCGAGGATGAGATGGCTGGATGGCATCACGGATTCGATGGACGTGAGTCTGAGTGAAATCCAAGAGATGGTGATGGACAGGGAGGCCTGGCATGCTGCGATTCATGGGGTCACAAAGAGTCAGACACCATTGAGTGACTGAATTGAACTGAAATGAATGTCCTACTCTCGTATTGGAAAGAGATATACTCATTAAACTCGAGACCACCCTTGTGATGGGAAGCTTTTCAGGCGCTAGGGCCCTACAGCTTCTGGTTATTATTGAAGAATCCATTACACCTTCTCCAATAGAGAGGTAGCAAAAACTATGGGAGGATAAAATTAACCCCCAGGTGTGGGACCAGGGAATTCCTGGATGAGCCCATAAAGCTGAACCTGTCATCATTATCCTCTGAGATCCCACTCAGTTTCCTAACTGGAAACAATATCCTCTCAAAAAAGAGGCTCAGGAGGGACTACTGCTGCTGCTGCTGTCGTGTGCCACCCCACAGACGGCAGCCGACCAGGCTCCCCTGTCCCTGGGATTCTCCAGGCAAGAACACTGGAGTGGGTTGCCATTTCATTTTCCGATGCATGAAAGTGAAAAGTGAAAATGAAATCACTCAGTTATTTCCGACTCTTCACGACCCCATGGGCTGCAGCCCACCAGGCTCCTCCATCCACAGGGTTTTCCAGGCAAGAGTACTGGAGTGGGTTGCCATCACCTTCACCAGGGATGGACTACAGCCTTTAATAAGTTCCTTGCTTGTGGGCTATTGGTCCCCATCAATTCACTATGTAACACCCCAATTCTCAGTAAAGTAAAAGGACAGAACCTGGTGAATGGTTCAAGATCACTGGATCATAAATAAAGCTGTAGTTCCACTCCTTCCCACAGTACCCAATCTCTATGTAATCTAGGGAGAAATCCCACCCAGTACTAAGTGGTTTGCAGTCTTGTATCTCAAGGATGCCTCTTTTTTTTTTTTTTTTGCATATCACTGGCTAAAGATTCCCAATATCATTTTGCCTTTGAGTGGGAGGCCCCAGGACAAAAACACCAACAGATGACTTGGCCAGTATTACCTCAGGAGTTCAGAGATAGCCCCTACTTGTTTAGACAGGCCCTTAGTTGGGATCTCCTAGATCTGGACCTGGGACCTAATGGGAAAATATTACACTACATAAATGACCTAGTAATCTGTTCTCCAGATTGGGGAAAAAAAAAAGCCAACCAACAACATGCAATTCAGGTTCCAAACTTCTTGGGAGAAAGATAATATAAAGTCTCCTATGCTAATTCACAGATGGTCTAGATAAAAGTCACTTACCTGGGAGTTCAGATTACATATGGGTCCAGGAGGCTGTCCTCTGATCGGGTACAAGGAATCCTCCAGTTGCCCTCCCCCAAGACTCAAGAACAATTGGGAGCTTTCTTGGGGCTAACTGGGTATTGTAGAATCTGGATACCCAACTACGGTCTAATTGCCCAGCTCTTATATGAGAGCTTAAAGGGACAGGATTATTCATTCCCACTAATGTGGGGAATTCCTCAAAAGAAGGCAGAGGCTATACTAAAACAGGCCTTAACTCAGGCACCTGCCTTGAGGTTGCCAGACCCAGAAAAAAACATTCCAACTTTATGTCCATGAAAGAGAGGGAATACCCTTGGGAGTGTTAACTCAAAGGTTGGGATTTGAGACCCAGCCTGTACTTATTTATCCTAGAGGCTAGATCTAACCACCTGAGGCTTGCCCCCTGCCTTTGAAATTTTACAGCTATTGCAATCATCATATAAGATGCTTTAAAACTTTCCTTTAGGGGCAAACTAACTATTTTTACCAGCCACCAAGTAAAACAACTCCTAAACGGGAAAGGCCACATATGGATGTCTGATCAGAGTCTTCGGATATCAAGTAATACTGATGGAAAATCCAGGCTCACTATATCGCCTTGTGAAGTTTTTAACCCAGCTACCCTCCTGCCTACTCCCACTCTTGTCTAGAAACCTTGGACTACTGGACAAAACCTCGAGAGGGATTGTCAGAAGATCCTCTGACCAATCCTGAGGAAATCTTGCACACTGATGGAAGCAGCTTTGTCTTAGATGGAAAAAGAAGAGCTGGATATGCAGTAGTCTCCAATTTTGAGATCATAGAAGATAAGCCTCTGCCACGAGGTACTTCAGCCCAATTAGCTGAGCTCATAGCCCTGACTCGAGCTTTAGAACTGGGAAAAGGAAAAATAATAGCCTTTTACATTGACTCCAAGTATGCCTTTCTGGTGCTACATGCACATGCTGCTATTTGGAAAGAAAGGGGCCACTTGGCCACCTGAGAATCCCCAATCAAATATGGTGATCAAATTTTTAGACTCTTGGAGGCAGTCCATCTGCCCACTGAGGTTTCAGTCTCCCACTGTAAATGACACCAAAAAGGGAACACGGAAGTGGCATGAGGGAACCCAGCAGCTGATCAGGCAGCTAAGAGAGCAGCATTACAAAACAATGACTTAATAGGGGTTGCCAACCTAGTTCCACAGACTAATTTGCCAGAAACTCTTTCATATATCGAAGGTAAAACTCTTAAAGCCAAGAAAGAGTGCTTTAAAGAAGATCATAAGGGGCGGTTCCAAAAGCAGGGACTCTTTTTCCTACCTGGGAACCTCCAATGGAAGTTGGTTAATTCCTTACATGCCACCACTCATTTAGGAGAAAAGGCCCTCCAAAGATTACTAGAAAGGCCCTTCAGAGGAACAGGCCTAGAAACAACTATAACGCAAGTGGTCTCCTCTTGTCCCATTTGCCAATTAAGCAACCCCAAAGGAGCTCGAAGACCCCAGCTGCCCCAGCCCATCCAACAATGCGGGGCCTACCCAGGAGAGGACTGGCAGATGGACTTCACTCAGATGCCAGTTTCTCAAGGGTATAAATAGCTATTAGTCGTGATAGATACATTCACAGGATGGATTGAAGGCTTTTTCACCTGAACTAAGAAGGCTGAGGGGTGCTAAAAAAACTGCTCCATGAAATCATTCCAAGATTTGGTCTACTCAGGTCATTACATGGTGACAATGGGACATCATTTACTTCTAAGGTCACCCAAGGGGTCTCTAAAGTATTGGGCATTACTTATTACCTCCATTGTGCCTGGAGGTCTCAGTCTTCAGGAAAAGTAGAAACAGCCAACCAATTCTTAAAATCAGCAATAAAAAGATAACCCAGGAGACCTCCCTGGGATGGAAGGAGGCTTTACCAATGGCTTTCCTCCACACCTATATTGCCCCTAAGGAACAGGTTTGTCTTAGTCCTTATGAGATGCTATATGGGAGACTTTTTTTTTTTTTTTTAATCCCAATGACCTCTTCCTATATCCAGAGGTCCAGGCCCTCCAATCTTATACCATAGCCATTGGACAATTCCAACAAGATATATGCTTGTGGGGTATGAACCAGGACCCAAAAGATTCTAAGGAGTCACCACTATATGCTCCATGGACTCAAGTCCTAATTAAAGTTTGGAAAGATGGGTCCCCAAAGGCTCAACTCCAGCCCACATGGAAGGGCCCCTACTCTGTAATACTTTTACCTGCACAGCAGTCAAGGTACCAGGACATGACTCCTGGATTCACTACTCTTGAGTCAAGCCACGGAAGGAAACAGAAGAGGACACTCAATACAACTGTGAGTCTCTGGGAGATCTCACATATCTATTCAAAACTGCCAATGAGTGCCTGCTGGGAGTTGCATTAGGCATTATTGACAAAATTGAGGCACAGCCCCAATCCCCTCTCTTCATCTCATAAGCATGGCCCTAGGATAAAGGAGTTAGGCCTTGTGATTCTAACTTGTTCTTTCCTTTCTTCAGTTGAGTTGGCTGGAAAGAATGTTAAGGTGCTTGAAAGAAGCATGAGAAAACACAAAGCCTTTTGCAATTGTAACCAGACAATAATCTATAAAATAACCATTGATATTTGTTCAAGGATCTTTAGAAAGAATGTCCCAGGATGAGCATGTAGGCCACAGCTTGAGGCTATGGGAAGGATTGTTATCTGAGACCTGTTTGTGAGGGAAAGATTTATGGCAAAAGAAATTTGTGAAGTTTAGGGTTTAGGAATAATTAAGAATAGCTAGAAGCCCTTTTAGGAGATAGTGATCTTAAGATGCTAGGAGCAAACAGGATTTAGAAAGATAAGGAATAAACTGTGGAATGTGGAATGACTTACAATGAAAGCCCAAGTTAAGTAGAGGACACATAAGAGAAAGCAGATAATAGATAGTAAAGCTGATTCTGAGCAAATTGCTGAAGCAGGAACTCTGTTTGATGGACACAATGATTTCTGGAGACAATAAATCTGAGTGGGGAAAACTAAAAATGTCAAACCTCTGACCTCATGCTTTTGTCAAAGTATAAAAGAAAATCTGATGCTTGAAATAAACATGTAGTTCTGTACTATGAGTCAGAGGTTACATCATCATCAGCTGACACTGCTCATCCCTTCAGGCTGATTCCCTGGCTGCTGGAGCTGGGTTCTGGCAAGTGCCATTCTAATGAACACCCCCAAAATCTGGTTTCTGGGGATAAGATTTCTCAGGATAGCTCTAAACAGCCAACACAGCTTGATAGAGATTGTACTCCAAAACAGAGAGGAGATAGATCTTCTGATCCCCGAACAGAGAGAGATGAGCCATCCTGGCAATGAGAATTTAGAAATGGCTAATGCCCCTACTTGGAGAAGGCAATGGCAACCCACTCCAGTACTCTTGCATGGAAAATCCCATGGACGGAGGAGCATGGTAAGCTGAGGTCCATGGGGTTGCTAAGAGAGACACGACTGAGTGGCTTCACTTTCACTTTTCACTTTAATGCACTGGAGAAGGAAATGGCAACCTACTCCAGTGTTCTTGCCTGGAGAATCCCAGGGATGGGAGAGCCTGGTGGGCTGCTGTCTATGGGGTCACACAGAGTCGGACACGACTGAAGTGACTTAGCAGCAGCAATGCCCCTACTAGTTCTTGTTATATTATATTGATACTGCTTATAATTGCTCCATGTATTATCAATTGTCTAATCTGTTTTGTCTCTGCCCAGGCCAACAAGTTACAACATGCAGTGCCAGTTCAACAAAGATATAAAACTATGGCTGACCATGGAAAATATCACTCACCCTTAGACAGACACTGCTATAAGGACTCTGAGGCTTGAAACTATCAAGAGGGGGAGGCCCAGTTCAGCAGGAAGTAGCCAGAAAGACCTAGACACCTGTATTCCCAAAGAATTGGGACTCTCATCTCTTGAGGGGGAATGTTAGGTAGTTAAAATAGGAAACAGGAGTCCAAAAGGAGGTGGCTAAAAGACAAGGAAGGGAAAAGCCCATGAAAATAAAACAAAGGAAGGTCAAAGGAAGGTCCAAGGACCTGAGTGAGGACCTCAAGTAGGACAAACAGCACTCCTGGCTAGCTCAATTTACATAGGGCAGGCCCAGGGGTAGGAAAAAAACATATAAAAAGAGGAGCCAAAGCACTCTCTCTCTCTCTCTCTCTCTCTCTCTCTCACTCTCTCTCTCTCTCTCTCTCCTGCTCGCTGGTGTGCTCCCCCACTCTCTTCTCTTCGCATCTTTGGATTGGCATGCCCTCACATCTTGAGGATGGATTCTCTTGGTATTTTCTAAATATAATAAAGCTGTAACACTGATTTGTCTAAGAGCTGTAACAAGGTCCGTCCAAGACCCGAGAACTGTGACATGCCAAGGGCTTTAATGTCCGTCATTCCAAATCTTTGCTGTGACGAGACAGAAACGAGGAGCATACACTCACCTGACACTACCATTTACAGTGAAGTAAACTGTGCCATCTGTGTAATTCTAAAAGAACGTGTGCTCCAGTTTTATGCTGGGAATTGCAAACACTAATAAATAATATAAAATATATGAATAAGTGGAGAGACATGACCATGTATTTGATGACTTATTCTGTTAAAATGTCAAGTCACCAAAAATTGCTATACAGATATAATACAATTCCTATCCAAATATCAGCAATAGTTTTCCTAAGTAGAAACAATATTATTATGAAACTTATATCAAAAACAAAGGAACTAGAATAGCTAAAATAAAGTTGAAGGAAAGTAGAATAAAATGGAAGGAATCAGTCTAAGCTGAAGTCTAAGTTTAACCTAAGCTGAAGATGTACTATATACATATAGTAACTAAGAAAGCATGTTATTACTGGAAGGAAAGATACATAGATAAATGAAAAGAAAAGAGAACCCAGAAATAGACCCAAGGAATACATTGTGCCAAGTCTGACAAAAGTACAAATTGGTTTAGTAGAAATGTTAGTTTTTTTCAACAATGGTTTTGGACATCCAAAAACAAAAGAAAATGTACCTCAATCCAAATCCCATACAAAATTACAATAGAATATTATTATATAAAATATTATATAAAAATAATTCAAAATTAATCACAGACTTGTGTAAAATGTAAAACAATATACTATCTGTAAAAAGAACTATGGTGGAAAGTCTTCAAGATAAAGTTTTTTTCTATATAAAAGCTCTTAGACTTAACATCAAAGTGTATCCATAAAAGAAAATTTGAAGAGTTGGATTTTCATGAAATTAAAAACTTTCATTCTGCCAAATATACTGTTCAGAATGTGAAAGGACAAGTTACAGAGTGGGAGAAATTTTTTTCAAATTGCATATTCAACAGATATCAAGATACATAAGTAACTCTCTAAACTCAACAGTTAAAAAAAAAAAAAGAAGCATTCCAATTAGTAAGAAGACAAAAATACATGAACATATATTTCAATGAAAAGGATGTAGAGATGGCAAATAAGCATGTGAAATGGTGTTCAGCATCATTGGACATTAAAGGAATTCAAAATAAAATCTGAATAAGATATTCCTTCAACCTTTTGAGAGAGTAAATTCTAGGCAGGTTGATAAGAAGTCCCGGGTCCTCAAGGATGAGAAAAGGGTCTGGGACTTTTTTTTTCTCTACATTCTTTAGTTTTATCACATAAAACTTTTTATTTCTTTCTTTTTTTTTCTTTAAGCCTCGAACTCATGATTACACAACAAACAATTCTGTTTAAACTCTGTACTAAGTATTATATAACAACAATGTATCCTTGAGGACAGTTTCTCCTTCCTGAAAATCTTTTGGCTAATCCAGTTATCTTAAAATGTAAATTATGAGAGTGTGTCTAGTAAGATCTTTACAACCTTGAGACATTCTTTTAACTTATTGTAATAACTAATTTAAAAAGTATATAACTCCCTTGCTTGGACTAGTGAAGGGGGCATTCTGTCCCTCTGCTCATGTTTATGTCGGAAGCTTTCTCTATTTTCATACTTTAAAACTCTGCTACATAAAAGCTCCTGAGTGATCAAGCCTGATTCCTGGTCTTGAAGCTAACTCTACTTCCAAGATCAATGATTTGACACCATTCACTATAAGCTATCACTTTTAGCATGGCTAAAATTAAAAAAAAAAAGGGGACAGCAGCAAATGCTTATGAGGATGAACAGAAACTGGATTTCTCATATGTTGCCATTTGGAATGTCAATTTGTATAGCCATTCTGGAAAACAGTTTGGTGTTTTCTAAAAAATGAGACATATTCCAACCATATGACTCATTAATCTCAGAGAAATGGAAACTTGCATTAACAAAGTTATACACTAATGTTTCTAGAAGTTTTATTTATAATAGCCCCAAACTAGAAACAATCCAGGCTTCCCTGGTGGCTCAGTTGGTAAAGAATCAACCCAGAATGCAGGAGATACAGGTTCAATCTCTGGGTCAGGAAGATCCTTGGGGAAGGAAATGGCAACCCACTCCAGTATTTTTACTGGGGAAATAACATGGACAGTGGAGCCTGGTGTGTATGGTCCTTGGGGCTGCATAGAGTTGGACATAACTGAGTGACTAGACTACCACCATTACCAGAAACAAACCAGATATCCTTCCAAACAAATTGTGGTAATTAATACCACAGATATACTCATGGATAAAAGCTATAAACTATTGAAACAACAACAATCTGAATAAATCTCCAGAAAAATATGCAACATGAAATAGCCAATCCCAAAAGTTTGCATTTCATTTATATAATACTATTAGCCTGTCATATTAGAAACAGAGAAGAGATTATTGGTTCCTCCACATTAAGGAGGGATGTGGGTACAGCTGTAAATGGTTAACATGAGGGACATTTGAGTAACAGAAGTGTCTGGATCTCACCATGTTAAAGTCCATTTCCTGGCTGTAACATTGTCCTATTGTTTTTCAAGATGTCACCACCGAAGAATCTAAGGGTGCAGAAGATCTCGCCTATTATTTCTAACATCTGTGTGTGATTTTTCAATTTTCTCAAAATAAAAAATTTAATTAAAAAATTCTCCCTTTTCCAACATATATCTGTGGAAGGCAAAGTTTTCGTCATATGTCTCTACCAAAACACCATATGGCAAATGATTGAATGCAGAATCACATATGAGAATCCAGCTGACTTTTCTTAAGATGAGCATTTAAGATAATTGCAAAAGCAATGCTGCTGTTCTCATTATGCAGTCGTCCCTTTTGTCTGAGGGGATTAGTTTGAGAACCCCCAGTGCCATACTCCAAAATCCCAAGATGCTCAGGTCCCATATATATAAGGGTATAATATTTTCATGTAACCTACAGACATCTTTCTGTGTACTTTAAATCATTTCTATTCTACTTATAATATCTAATACAATGTAAATGTTATGTAAATAGTTGTCAATATGTGACAAATTTGAGCTTTGTGTTTTAGAACATTCTGGGACTTTTTTTCCTATTTTTCCTTAATCTTTTTATTTGTGGTTGGCAGAATCCATGAATTTGGACTCATGGATACAAATAAAGAGGCCTGGCAGTATGTACTTTTGTTGAAAAAATCTGCTTATTTTTCTTTAAAAAATATGCTTATTATGATAATATACAATTTTATTATTTTCATTTTTAAAGAAATCATAAAGGAATATTTTAAAAATATTTATTTTTAACATAAATTATAGATAAAACTCATAAAATAAAACAAAAACTCTTTGGGGTCTAATGACTTTTAACAAAGTGCAAAGAGATCAGAAGAGCACGATCCTGGAGAATTGGTGAATTAGACGTTGGCCAAAGTTCATTAGGCACACTTAAACTGCAATTTGTTTTAAAATGTACTAAAAGAAAGCTTCTTTCCAAGATGTAGTGCAGTAAGAGAGAGTGACCATGAGTTTAAACGCTGCAGTTTTTAATTTCAGCAGATATGCCCACGGATTTCTAAATAAAATCCATAAAGAGCCTTTGTCAAAATGTCATTTTGATTTTTGCCTCATTTTCTGATTAGAAATTGTAGCCTTCATATGAACTTATTTAATCCATCTAAGTTTTTGATAGTGAATGGCTCTCGATGGCAACAGATTGTCTTTTAGGCAGCACAGAAACTAATATTTCTCAGTGACAGATCTCTGTGATGCGGCCTCAAATATTGAAATTTCATTTATTTATTATGCAGGAAGATAACACTTCACCCCTTAAGCCAATCAACAGGAAGATTGTAATTTTTCTCCTTTCCCAGCCCCAGTTTTCCTCTCTGCACAATCTTCTTAGTGTTAAAAGATTCTTATGTGTGCTTTTTCTATTCAAATATTTCCCTCCCTACTATAGATAAATTAATTTACAACAAACATAAAAAACTCAAGTGGTAGCACTTTGTAAACAAGTGTTGAATGCAAAATTTTGCTTTTGTCATTTGTTGTTATTCAGTCATTAAGTTGTGTCTGATCTTTTAGATTCCATGGATTGTAGCATGCCAGACTTCTCTGTCATTCACTATCTCCTGGAGTTTACTCAAACGCGTGTCCATTGAGCCGGTGATGCCCTCCAACCACCTCATTCTCTGTCAACACCTTCTCCTCCTGCCCTCAATCTTTCCCAGCATCAGGATCTTTTCCGATGAGTCATCTTTTCACATCAGTTGGTCAAAGAACTGGAGCTTCAGCTTCAGTATGAGTCCTTCCAATGAATACTCAGGATTGAGTTCCTTTAGGATTGATTGGTTTGATCTCCTTGCTGTTCAAGAGACACTCAAAGGTCTTCTCCAACACCACATTTCTAAAGCATCAACTCTGGTGCTCAGCCTTCTTTATGGTCCAACCCTCACATCTGCACATGACTATTGGAAAAACCATAGCTTTGACGATATTGAATCTTTGTCAGCAGAGTGATGTTTCTGTTTTTTAATACACCATCTAGGTTTGTCATAGTTTCACTTCCAACGAGCAAGAGTATTTTTATTTCATGGCTGCAGTCACCATCCTCAGTGATTTTGGAACTGAGAAAATAAAATCTGTCACTGTTTCCACTTTTTGCCTATTTATTTGCCATGAAGTGATGGGAACAAATGTTATGATCTTAGTTTTTTGAATGTTGAATATCAAGCCACTCTCCTCTTTCACCTTCATCAAGAGACTCTAGTTCATCTTCACTTTCTGCCATTACAGTGTTTTCACCAGCATATCTGAAGTTGCTGATATTTCTTCCAATAATCTTGATTCCAGCTTGTGCTTCATTCAGCCCATCATTTTACATGATTTACTCTGCATAGATGCTAAATAAGCAGAGGTGAAAATATATAGCCTTGATGTACTCTTTTCCCCAATTGTGAACCAGCTTTTTCATAGATCACCCATTAGAGAAGTCTAAGACTCAAACAGGGCAAAGCTGAAAAATATAGAGTGAATAGTGCACCTGCTGCAGATCCTACCTTGTGTCTGCAGCCTTCTGGACTTCAGGAGGGCTGTGTTCTTGGCTGTGGTCCTTTGTGTGCCCCCAGATGCTTCCTACCCCCTCCAGGAATAAGCATCCACAACAACTACAACCTGTAGTATTGACAGCTGGGAGCTTGGTGCTGTGTTTCTCATCCAGGTGATTATCCTCCTACACTTAAAACTGCTACACTCAGGGTCACAACCCCTCCCAGATACAGCCTGCCTCAGTGATAGGTCAGAGGATGGATATAGGCCTGGGCCCTCACCTCTATCCTGGGTGCTCTAATGGATAAGCATAAAGCTCAGAGCCCCTTAGGGGCTTTTTCATGACTAGACCACATCTCAGCATCTCCCCCTCTCCGTCCTCTTCCTCCCTGGATGCTAACACATTTCTACCCCTGCGGCCACTTTACAACCCCCTGGATCCTTAGCACCCATCCAGGCCATAGTGCCCATCTTTTCTAGGATTAAATTCCTCCATGTCATGTTCTGTAAATTAATGTCATTTCTACTGAAGGGTAAACAGAGATCTTAAATAAAAATTCTCACAAGTTTCCTCTTTTCAGTCACTCTACCCCTGTTTGTGGTTACTTAACCTTGTTACATTTTTTCCACAGTCAGAAGAAGCTCTATCCTCCTTGTTGGCACATGAATTTCTATCTCTACCCTACACCATGACAAATCTTGAAGGAACTGAGATCCTAAAAGAGCAAGAGATCACAAACTATCACACACACTGATATTAGGACCATCGTTTTTCATTCCTGCTCCCTCCATCTCCCTTTCTCAGTCTGATCAGCTTAGGAAAGGCACCCAGGTACCCAAAACCAAGCTGAATAACTGGGATTTCTCTCATTTCCTTCATTCTTTCTGTGGAATAATTCATCCAGGGAGAGATTCAACAAATGTTAAAACTGGTAGGTTAAAAGTAAGTGAGGAACAGCATATGTATATAGTTCCAAAGCATTGACCCACAGAACACTTCTTAATTATAAGCAACTTGTCAACAACTTTACCTTGGAGAAATTCAACAGCCATTGCCTTCACCAGCATGATAAAAATGAACCTGACAGAAATAGGAGAATGGGCCCCCATGGGATCCACTGATACACATCCCTTCTACAGTTTTCCTATCAGAAATGCATAGCTTGAACTAACCATAGGGAAACTAAATACACCTGAATAGAGGCATACACTATATAGGGATTGGTGTTTATCCTTCAAAAATGTCCAGATTATTAAAGACAAGGAAATACAGAAACACTTTCAGATTACAGGTGACAAGAGAGTCATGCATGGGGCCATATAATCAGAATTTAACTGCAGCATAATCATGTTCTTCCTAATTTTACTTCAAAATTAATATTAATATGAATAATTTGTTCCCAATTATATGTTATTTTCTTTTGCCGTTTATAACCACACTCCAGTGTACAACTATTTTACTTCAATGGATGTAGTTAATTCAATTCATAGCTTGTTTAATCATAGCATCTTTCCTTCTAATACTTTATCACTTTGTCACTCTTCATTTTCCTCTTCCTATGCTGTCGTATCCCTTTGTGTAACTTATTTTTCAAGAAGTGCTTTATTTTTTTATATTTTCTTCTCAGAAAGTTTCTTTTGGCTTGATGTATGTTCTGAGTTTACCTTATCTTTGATTTCTGATGCCCTTTTTCCTCAACAATGCCTTTATCTGCTTTTATAGTTATAGGGTCAAAGCAATTCTCAAATCTCTGTATTTAGATTTTAGTGTGACTTGTCAGGCACAGTGCCCTCCTGAATATAATTTTGTTCATTCATACACTCATTTGACAAATATTTATATTTACTGATCACTTACTATTTTCAGGCAAGAATACTGGAGTGGGTTGCCATTCTCTTTTCCAAGAAGATGTTCCTGACCCAGGGATGGAAACTGGGTCTCCTGTATTGCAGGCAGACTATTTAAAATTTGAGCCATGTTGTAGAAGAGCAGAGATGATCTACTCTTTTCCAATGTGGCAGCTATTTCTAAAATGTCTCATTTCATCTTGAAGAAGTTGTTATAAGATGGCATCACCAACTCAATGGACATTAGTTTGAGAAAGCTCTGAGAATTATGATAGGAATGCCTGACATGCTGCAGTCCATACGGCTGAGTGACTGAACTGAACTGAAAACATAAACATAAACTCAAAAAGTGATACAGACACTCCTTGAAAAGAATCTCTTTCCTTATTTATTTTTTCATTTGTCTATCTGATACACTTGTTGGCCCTCATCCTATATTTGAAATTTAGATGGTCTTTCAATATCATTTTAATGGCATGAACTGACGGTAAAGGGATATAAGATATGAGAAGAAATTTCTTTTTTAACAAATAAGATTTTATTGTTTATTCATCTATGTTTGGCTGCTCTGTGTAGCATGTAGAACTTCCATGATAAGAGATCAAACCTTTGTCCCCTGCAGTGGAAGCAGAGAATCTTAAACACTGGACCACCAGGGAAGTCCAAGAATGCTTTCAATTTATTCTATATTTTGCTCCTTCATAGATCCAGCAGTCCAAGTGCTTGGGAAGGAGTGTTTTATGCTGTCAAGGAGCTCATGGGAAGACTGTGCCAAGGAGTATCCCTGCACATGTGGTGTGGTATTCAGAACTAGCCAGGGAAATTCCAATTTTTGGCTAGCATAATGTCACAGCACTTATTCTTCACCAGATGTAATTATAGTACAATGTTTACTTGGAAGTCTCAAAGCTTTTAAAATAAACATCACAAATCCTTCCTTTGCATTAACAGTATAATCAAAAAGCCATAATCTGAAAATAAGATAAGCAGACTATTTAGAATGTCTCCTCAAAATGAATTTTATTAAAAACATTTTTAGTATAGCTACAACCCAAGTTATCAACAACCTTTAAATTCAATATGTGAAGATGTCATCTTATTCTGATAAGAAACAACACAAGATACTGTCCTTGCTTACTCTATGACTGTTATATAATTCCAACCAATTATATCCTTTTACTAATAAGTAACTCATTCACATGGAATTACAAAAGGTGCCAAATGACCAAAATATGCTGAAAGACAGAAAGTTAGAAGACTCATATTTTCTGATTTAAAACTTAGTACAATGCTATAGTACTCAAAACAGCGTGCACTAGCATAAGGGTAGACACATAGATCGATAAAATAGAATTGAGAGTTTAATATGCCCAAATATCTATGGCCTATTAATTTTCAACAGAAGTGTCAAGGCTCTCCAATGGGGGCAGGGATACAAAAAAAAAAGTTGAAATCTTAGCACTCTACACATAAAAATTAACTCAAAATGAGTCAACAAGCTAAATATAAGAGCTAAAGCTATAAAACTCTTGGAAGAAAATAGGGGTAAGTCTTTTTTATCACTGATTTGGCAATGGATTCTAAATTTAGCCACATATTCTTGAGCAATAAAAGAAAAACATAGATAAACTCACTTCACAACAACTAAAGGTGTTGGGAATTAAAGAACACATCTAGAAAGTAATGACAGAACATATTTTCATATTTTCATTTGAAAATAAAATACTTGATAAGAGTTAGTATACAAAATAATAATAATAAACTCTTACAAATTGATAAAAAAAAAAACACACAAAGACAACTCAAATAAATAAACAGGATTTAGGTATAGACATTTCTAAGGAAAAATAAGTAAATGTCCAAGAAGTACATAAAAGATTCCTAACAGCACTGGTGAGTAAGTAAACATATTTCAAAGCCACAGTGATATACCAGTTCAAAATATTATAAAATAATATGTTGGCAGGGATGTGGAGAAATAGAAACCCTCATACATTCCCTGTTGAGAATGTAAAATGGTTAAGCCACTATGGAAGACATTTGGAAAATTTCTCAAAAATTTAAATATAAAAGTATCATGCTGCTGCTGCTAAGTCATTTCAGTCGTGTCCGACTCTGTGCGACTCCATAGACGGCAGCCCACCATCTTCATCGTCCCTGGGATTCTCCAGGCAAGAACACTGGAGTGGGTTGCTATTTCCTTCTCCAATGCGTGAAAGTGAAAAGTGAAAGCAAAGTCGCCTCAGTCGTGTCAGACTCTTCGCGACCGCATGGACCACAGCCTACCAGGCTCCTCCGTCCATGGAATTCTCCAGGCAAGAGTACTGGAATGGGTTGCCATTGCCTTCTCCTAAAATTATGATATAAGTCAGTAATTCCACCCCGATGTATGTACTCAAAAGAAATGTGTATGTTTATACAGAACCGATGTATAAATGTTTATGACAGCATCATTTATAAAGCAAAAAAGTAGATGCCTCAAATATTCTAGTTGTAAACAGCAGATGAATGGATAAACAAACTGTGGTATATCATTATAATGGAATATTATTCAGATACAAAACGTATGAAGTATATATGTTATATGTACTACAATTTGGATGATACTAAAAAACGTTAAGCTAAGTAAGATAAGAAAGAAACAAAATGCTTTATATTGTACCACTTTTTTTTTAAATTAAACATCCAGCAGAGACAAATCCACAGAGAGAGCATATTATAGTTCACCAGGAGATGGGAGAGAACAGTACTTAATAGGTGTGGAGTGTTCTTCTGGGGTAATGAAATCTTTGAAACTAGAAAGAGATGATGGTTGTGCAGCATTGTGAATCACTAAATACCACTGGATTGTACACTTCAGAACAGTTAATTTTATGTTAAGGAATTTTGTGTCAAATGAAAAAAGTGTTAAGAGACTCCCCCAAAAAGAAGAAAAGGTTAAAAATTATTTCCTCACAGTCTCTTTTAGGGTCCTGAGTGGGGCCTGTGTATACTGATGTACATAGTTAACATCATTAAGTTTTCAAAGAGAAACTGATTTCTTTCAATGTAATAACTGTCATTATAATAGATGACTTCTGCTATGAACAGTGAAATATTTATCAATCATTGTTAAATGATTATAAATAAATTAATTTTATTAGAATTTATCTCTATACTAAGAGCTTTTCTCTGTACAAATACTCTAGTTGTTATGATTTATAAATTTCTGTAAATAGTTTTAATATGTGAGATACTATAATACCAAAGTGTGAATAAATTTTCCTCCTAAATCTTTATGATAGAGAATAAAACTGTAAAAATTGAATTTTTAAAGTAATCTTAATAAAACAAAAGATAAAACTTGATATGTAAGAGCCTGTTCATTAAATTCAGATATTCTTATCCACTAATTTGTAGCATCAGTATATCGAGGGTTAAAATCATCTAATTTGATTATTCTAAATTCGTATACAATGTGGGTAAGCATGCAAAGCTTAGACTACTGGAAAATAAAAATAAAACTAGATTCTGTTGGTATTTTTAAGAATACAAGAACATTCAAGTCTCTCAGCTCTGACTGGAGTTGCTTCAAATGAATGCTGCCTAACTGAATATTCCTTTTGAGAAAGTGCATTCATTTTGACAAAGTTCTACTTACTGAATCCTTTACAGCTCAGCGATTCTCCTGGTATTTCAATCAAAGAGAGAGAACTGGATGGAGGAACTATTACCCACTATGGATTCTGTGAAGTCCACAACCTTCAGGAAGTTTTGGTGGACAAGCTTCTGTGAATGAGAACTTTGTAAACTTATTCTAAATTGTGATTGCATTTAGGGTTGAATGTATACCCCCTAGGAAATTTACTTTAGATGAGTGTTCAGTCCTGTTCTATCTATTCATGATATTACTAGATGAGATCCTCTCACATGACCAATTATTAATACCTGCTCTGATGCTGTCCATAGATTTAACTTTTCTCTTAGGGTCATTCAAACTCAAGCAGAGTGACAAGCTAAGTATATATATATATATATATATATATATATATATATATATATATAAATTAACCTCTCATCTATTAGAAGGAAACTCTCACAATTATAGGGTGGATCTACATGTTTAACACCAGGCTATGGTAATTTAAGTATAAAGGCTCCTTTATGTTAGGAATGGTTAAATCATATTAAAAATGATCAACCTGGTAATTATGAGACAAGGCTGGGTGCTTTATGAACTATGCCTATTAATACTCTTAGAGAGAGTGATTGGTATGGAATTCAGTGGCACTAATATATGGCCTGACATCTACAGGGGTGAATACAAAGGTGTAGCTTGGCATTGTCATGAATTTAAGGTCACATGTGTTAACAAATTAGAGGTAATCCCAACCAATCTACCATTAGTACGATCCCAGTGGGTCAACGATCTGTATTCTACTGCCATGACCATTTAGCAGCTTGTGTGCTGTGTGTGTGACCCTTCAATGGGGATGGAGGATGTAATTGAACATACTGAAGCTTTAACAATTTTCATAAGCTTTAAATGATAGTAACTGGGCTATTGGAGAAGGCAATGGCACCCCACTCCAGTACTCTTGCCTGGAAAATCCTATGGGCAGAGGAGCCTGGTAAGCTGTGGTCCATGGGGTCGCTAAGAGTTGGACAGGACTGAGTGAGTTCACTTTCACTTTCATGCATTGGAGAAGGAAATGGCAACCCACTCCAGTGTTCTTGACTAGAGAATCCCAGGGATGGAGGAGCCTGGTGGGCTGCTGTCTATAGGGTCACACAGAGTTGGACACGACTTAAATGACTTAGCAGTAGCAGCAGTATATATTTTATCTCAGATACAAATAAAACAAATGAACCCAGCTTATAATAGAGACAGAATCTCAGTAACATTTAAAAAATATCTTTATTTGTTGAAAATAGTGATTTTCCAGATTATTTCAGAAACATGTTTATAAGTGTTTGAGATCATAAATAAGAAAATAAAAACAAAGTATACTTTGGTCTCAAAGAATTTATAGTTTTTCTAGCAATAAAGTGTGTGTTTTACAGTTATCTTTTTGGGTGGGTGGAAGAGTTCTCTATTTACTCTGTTGGAAGTCGTGTGACCTTGGAAATGAAGCCACCCTATTGAGAGTAATTCAATCAACAGATGTGTTGAACCACTTGTAAATGAATTTCTTCATTTAATTTGTGAAACATTTCCCTTTTGCTTTTAAATCTTGAATGGCATTTGCATGAAAACCAATTGTGTCTTAGAGGTGACTTTGAACAAGTTTCAGTTGAACAACTGTGAATATGAACATCAATGTATAATTCACAAACATCTATCTTCAGCACAATTTATATGTATTTTAAAAATTATCATTGTTTTTAATTTTACAAACAAAAGCATTTTTATTTTTATAAAAGACATCTGAAAATTTTAATGAACTTTCCCAAATATTCTATGATGATGACATATGGCGCAAGTATTTTTACATAATCAATCCCAAGATAGGATTAGCTAGTCATGTGGAACTGACAGATGTGTGCTTACAACAAACATACTCTGGAAATTACTACTTTTCCCTTAGCTACACATGGATTAAATATTCTGAGACACTTGGCTTGCATTTGTAATGGGATGCAAGACTACAAACATGGTAGATATAATGTTTTTAAAGAAGTTAATATCTATTAAATGTCAAACTTGACTTTTTATACTTTTAGCAGTTATATCCCCATTGAGTACAATGTTTAAGTCCTTAAGCAGAATCAAATAGAACTAAGATTCCATTGTAAAATAGGTTGTCAGGATCGTACCCTCTACTTATTGGGAAATGTTATCAGTATCTGTTCAGTTGTCAACTTTGACCTTAATCTAGTAGCGATCGGAAATCTGACAGTTATTCAAAACAAGCAATTGCTTGACATATTAGAGAGCCGTTTTGATTTGACAGAAAGGAATAGAAACCATTTTCTTTAATAATATGAGCTGTCAGTGAACACAGAGCAATAATGACACTTGAGAATTCATTGTTCATTCAAGACAGTTTAAGGCAGTGCTGAGTTCTGGCCAAAGCAATACGCTTATAAGCCAACTACTCCAATTTAAATAATAGAACCAGCATATTTGCTAGCAAAAATAAAAGCTGATGGTCTTCTAACTCATAAAATGTTAGACAAAGTTGCTGACTTGTGGATGTTTCCTGATGCCACATTCATACAAAGTGTATCAGTGTAAAGCCATCAGGACCTTTTTTTTGCTGAAGACGGTAAGCAAGAAGTGACCACTTGTGCAAAGGAGGAAGATCATCTTCCCACCATACTCATGGCCACACTGCCAGTTGCTGATCCCATGGGTAAAACACAGCTGCCAAAGAGAAGGCAGTCTCTTGCACTCTGCTCTTAAAGACAGAGTGGTGCATCATTACCTATATATGTCCCTGGTCGTCAAGAAAATTTAGAATTGCCTGAAATTGTAAATGAAGGACTTGAGAGAAGAAGCTTATATCCTGGTTTTACCATGAGGTACTAGAAAATAAAGAAATTCAGACTGAACAAGATCCTAGCCATTGTGATGAATACATATCATTAGTTCTTTAATGAGAGAGAACTGAAGACACATATCTCAACACACTGAATCCCCTGAAGTTCATTTTGAGTCCTTACAACAAGTCATCTGGAGTTTTTACCACATACTGTTTTCACCACAAACTATATTCAGTCAATTTCTCCCTATTTTTTATAAAATTCTGACTTAAAAAGCCCTCTGCATGTCGGTATATACAGACAGATATTAGATAAAACAGATCTTTGTTGATAAGTAAATGAAGGTTCTATTTCTCACACTGGGAAAAAATCAGCTGGACTTCCCTGGTGGCTCAGACAGTAAAGTGTCTGCCTACAATGCAGGAGACCTGGGTTTGATCCCTGAGTCAGGAAGATCTCCTGGAGAAGGAAACGGCAACCCATTCCAGTATTCTTGCCGGGAAAATTCCACGGATGGGGGAGCCTGGTGGGCTACAGTTCATGGGATCGCAAAGAGTCGGACACAACTGAGTGACTTCACTCACTCATTCACTCAACTACATTTTAATTATTAATAAATTATTAATAAATCACTGTAGCTTCTGAGATCAGTGTAGACTGCACCATGATGTATACAGACGCCAAATCTCTTTACTTCTTAATTTTAATCATACTACTGGTGAGCTAAATAATATAGAACCTAATATTTTCTTGTTGAAGGTACTCTAAAATACATAAAATTTGGATTAACATGGATATTATTGCTTATTGTATCATAAAAATAGATGGTATTTAGAAATAGGACAAAATAAATTATGCAGACAGTAAGCATATTTTGAAAAATTGCTTGGAAAAGAACACATAAACAAAAATAAGTAAGCTTGTTTTAAACTCCTTGTTTAAAAATATAGGAAATGGGTAAAAAGGAAATAACAGTAAACCATAAAGTAAGATACTGTCAAGTACTTTTATGGTCTCAAAGCATAAACAGACTTCCAGGTGAATATAAAAAATAATGCCCTAAACAGCCTACATCAAAAATTGCCATCATCACAGTATAAATTCATGTGACAACCTCAAGAAGGAATGCAACACACAAGAATGGCACCCTTAATGAACATGTTCTTAAATCATTTAGAGAAAGACAAACATGTTTAGTAAGAACACAGGCAAAATATAAACAAGGAATGCACACTTGTTTCATTAAAAAAAAAAATCAAATTACCTTGCAACTAAAGGAAAGCATCTTGAGACAATGATGAAGGACTTCCCTCGAGGTACAGTGGTTAAGATTCCAGGCTTTCAAAGTAGGGGCTAGAGTCTGATCCTTAGTCATGGAAATATGATCCCACGTCATGGAACTATGATCCCACATACTCCATGGCATGTTGAAAAAGTAAACACACACACACACAAACACACACAATGATGAAATTCTATTAAATGTCCATTAAATATAGCCCACCAGGTTTCTCTGTCCATGGGGATTCTCTGGGCAAGAATACTGGAGTGGGTTGCCATGCCCTCCTCTGCCAGGGTCCAGCCCCGGTGGATCCAGGGTGATTCGAAAGGTGGGAACAGAGTCAGTGTCCTTGGAAAAATACATATTTAATTACAGATATATAGAGAGATTAAAAACAGATAGTGTAGTAAGAAAACATTAGTGGAGAAAAAGAGGCTGAATAATTCAGCCTGAAAAATGGAGAGCAAGAAAGAAACGACATGAGGGAATTAGTCTTTCCAGGAACTGATCCTCTGTCTTTTATTTTTAGGTTTGCTTATATACCTTTGTTACACATAGGGGTGAATACAGAGTCATGCGGGGGTCAGCAGTCCTGACCTTTATCAAAATCAGGTACTTTACATTAGAAAAAGGTCTTAGGGGTTTTACATCATCTTCAGGCCATTTCTGCCTGCTGACATTTACAACCCTTTCTTTCTGATAACCAAAAACTTATTTTTTCCAAGAGTGTTTTTTCCTAAACCAGGCACCACCCTCCAAATAAAGTTGCATTCCTATAGAGTGAGGGTGTAGTGAGTTACAATCAAGAAAAGAATTTATTTAACCCAAGGTTAATGTGATCAATCTTAAAGGTTAATACTTATTTCTCCTATATGCTAGTTATATTTATTATAAAGGCAGGGAATATGGAGATTTAGCAGCAAAACATCAGCCCAACAAATGAAAATCCTTTCACCAATGTTCCCCTTAAGATCTATTTAGCCTTAAGATAGTGATAAAGATACATTTTTATGTAGCAAGGACACAGTGATTTATAACAAAGTACAGTGATCTATAACAAAAGAGAAAATTCATTAACTCAAAAAGTCTAATATTGCTAACATCAAAAACTACTATATTTCCTTTTCTATATTCCAAATACATTGATTAATATATTCCCAGGTGCCTAAGGATATGGAGGCTTGTCGACAATCATTGACTCAACAATGAGAAAAGCCCTATCCTAATTAAGACTCTCAAAATACTCCAAAACTCTCTGTACTATTTATGGTTGAGCGGTTGTCACACAAGCTAGTCTGTCAGCAGAGAGTTTTGGCCTGAGACACCCTTGTCCCACCCAGCACAGGGAATTAGCAGTAATTATTGGCAGGACAAATGAAAAACCCTTCACCAATATAATTCCTAGCCAACCCACTATACTAATAATTTCTAACTTCCCAAAAGAATTTGCCTTTAGTAAGTCTAAAACATCTTGCACCTCTCAGAGTTGGGAGGTTGTAAACAATCACATGTGGGTGGACGAACCTATAGGCAGGCTAGATAACCTTCAGAGTTCGTAAGCTGAAACACTCTTGTCACACCCAGGAATTTTTATTAACTTGGAGCTGCAAGTTAACTCCTTCTCAGAGAGAAATGTTTATGGGGGAGAGCTCCCCATAAAGTACTCTGGTTTTGGGGGTAGATGCTTAGGAATAGGGGGTTTCCTGAGGCTTGATCACGCCTTTGTGTATGCCAAGCTTCCTTCCTCATGACCTTTGCCATGGGCGGATTTCCTCACGCTGGCCTCTGGCACTTCTCCAGGGAATCTTCGCAATCCAGACATTGAACCCAGGTCTCTTGCATTGTAGGCAGATTCTTTATCATCTGAGCCACCAGGGAAGACCTCAGTTAGCAAAGATACTTGAGAAAAGATATCCAGCTTTGAATGTTGTCTGAGGACAATAGATTTTGATGCACTGCTAAGGACCCTGAAAATTTGTCAGGTTTTCCACAGAGTATATGATAAAGTGTACAAAAATAAAAGTTCTTATAAATCACTTCTAGGAATTCATCGAATATACTTAGATACTTGTGGTTTATTAAATATTGGTGAAAGCATTAGTTGCTCAGTAGTGTCCAACTCTTGGTACATCAGACAATCAGATAACTGGAGTTACTGGAAATATGCCCATTCTTATATATTTAATCTTTAAAAAATAATTTGATTTCACATGAAAATAATTCAGCATTTTTCTTACATATAAAATCCAAAGTTTTCTATTGATCTCACATTCTATAGGTCTCACATTGGTGAATATATTATGACACATTAATATAATGTGGTCTCTAGAGGAGATGTTTCAACTTTATATAATGCATCATTAATATTGAAAGGTTGTTGCTGAACCACAAAAGATGTCAGGATTCTTGGCCTTCTTAGGAGAATAATTCAGTCCAGGGCCAGTGATGTGGCTGGATTGCTCAGAGCTTTTGTGTAATAAAATTTTATTAAAAATAAAAGAGATAGAGAAAACTTCTGACATAGACATCAGAAGGGGGCAGAAAGAGTGCCCCCTGCTAGTCTTTAGCCAGATGTTATATAGCTACTGCTGCTGCTAAGTTACTTCAGTCGTGTCCAACTCTGTGTAACCCAATAGACAGCAGCCCACCAGGGTCTGCCATCCCTGGGACTCTCCAGGCAAGAGCATTGGAGTGGGTTGCCATTTCCTTCTGCAATACATGAAAGTGAAAACTGGAAGTGAAGTCACTCACTCGTGTCCAACTCTTAGCACCCTATGGACTGCAGCCTACCAGGCTCCTCCGTTCATGGGATTTTCCCGGCAAGAGTACTGGAGTGGGTTGCCATTGCCTTCTCCGTATATAGCTACTAGCTACTAGCAGTTTACTAATTAGAGAAAAGGAATGTCTCAAAACTCAGAGAATGACACCAGGCCCCTGACCCACGAGAGGTATTTTGAGATAACATTGACACAAGGTGCGTCATCTCGGGCCATAAAAACACTGACATGAATCTTGAAGAAAAGTAGATTTCCAAGAAAATATATAATTTCATTAACATAGATTAGAGAGAATAATGTATGAGTAAAACATACTGGTTTTTCAAGTAGGTTCTGAGACTTAGGTGAACCTAAATGTAGACAGAGTCTAGGATAAGTCCATAGTACATTAACATAGCTTAAGACAAACATTTCCACAAGAAAAATGTATTGGTTAGCTCAAGGTTTGAGAAAAGTTAAGTTCAGGTAGAGCCAGGTGTCGTCATGGCAACATAAAATTTTAAGAGAAACCTCCTTTTTAATTTATACAGAGTAGGGAAAAACAACAACAACAACAACTAACCCTTGTTTGTTTCCTCCTGCCACTTAACAGACAGATAAATATGCCTGACAGTTGTAGTCTATTTCCTTTGTTTGGAGACCCCTGGCCTTCCTGCCTGCTACCTTCTCAATATCAAATACATTCACATGTTCATGCACACATGGTCACATTCAAATGTATACTATATAGAGAAAGATGTCTGAAACATACAGCAGAGTTTTAGCTGGGGATATTTTTGAGTAGCAGTGTTGTTGTTATTGTGTTAGTTGCTCAGTCATGTATGATTCTTTGTGATACATGGACTGCAGCCCACTAGGCTCCTCTATTCATGGGATTCCCCAGGCAAGAATGCTGGAGAATAGCAATGAGTTAGGCTAATTTTAAAAGTTTTCTACTTTTAAGTACTTTCTGAAATTATACAATAAATTTTTATAGATAAAAATGTTATCTTCTCTCAGATATGTATAAGTAGTTGCTTTTAATATTTATGGTAGTTCAGATGATAAAGATTATGCCTACAATGCAGGAGACCTGGGTTTTATCCTGAGTCGATAAGATACCCTGGAGAAGGATATGGCAACTGACTCCAGTATTGTTGCCTGGAGAATTCCATAGACAGAGGATCCTGATAGGCTACAGTCTATGGAGTCTCAAAGACTTGGATGCAACTGAGTGACTAACACTTCAAAGATGTGCCATTACATTAGGTTTAAAAAGCAGGCTGTAATTTTTTCTAAACAATATGATTTATACATAACTCTAAAGAACTGTGGAAAATTCTTAAAGAGATGGGAATACCAGGCCAACTGACCAGCCTCTTAAGAAATTTGTATGCAGGTCAGGAAGCAACAGTTAAAATCAGACATGGGATAACAGACTGGTTTCAAATAGGAAAAGTAGTATGTCAAGGCTGTATATTGTCACCATGCTTATTTAACTTATATGTAGAGTACATCATGAGAAACACTGGTCTGGTTGAAGCATAAGCTGGAATCAAGATCGCCAGGAGAAATATCAATAACCTCAAATATGCAGATGACACCATCCTTATGGCAGAAAGTGAAGAAGAATTATAGAGCCTCTTGATGAAAGTGAAATAGGAGAATTGAAAAGTTGGCTTAAATCTCAACATTCAGAAAACGAAGATCATGGCATCTGGTCCCACCACTTCATGGCAAGTAGATGGGGAGACAATGGAAACAGTGATTGAGTTTATTTTTAGGGCTCAAAAAGCACTGCTCCAAAAATGGTGACTGCAGTCATGAAATTAAAAGACGCTTGCTCCTTGGAAGAAAAGTTATGACCAAACTAGACAGCATATTAAAAAGCAGAGATATGACTTTGCCAACAAATGTCCGTCTAGTCAAAGCTATGTTTTTTTTCCCAATAGTCATGTATGGATGTGAGAGTTGGACTATAAAGAAAGCTGAGTGCCGGAGAATTGATGCTGTTGAACTGTGGTGTTGGAGGAGACTCTTGAGAGTCCCTTGGACTGCAAGGAGATCCAAACAGTCCATCCTAAAGGAAACCAACCCTGAATATTTATTGGAAGGACTGATGCTGAAGCTGAATATCCAATACTTTGGCCACCTGATGTGAAGAGCTGACTCATTTGAAAAGACCCTGATGCTGGGAAAGATTGAGGGCAGGAGGAGAAGGGGACGACAGAGGATGAGATGGTTGGATGGCATCACTGACTCAATGGATGTGAGTTTGGGTGGACTCTGGGAGTTGGTGACGGACAAGGAGGCCTGGCGTGCTGCAGTCCATAGAGTCACAAAGAGTCAGACATGACTGTGTGACTGAACTGAAATGATACACAGATGAAACATACAGCAGAATTATGAAAGATTAATTTCTTTTATATTCTTTAACTTTTCAAGTGTTATCAATTTAAAATTTGAAAGATGTTATAAAATGAAGCTCATAAGAAAAATTTTCCTCAAAGTTGGTTAACTAGACTAACAACTCAATATAAATAGTCTACATTTTGTCTGAAATCCATAAAACATTACACTGTAATCTCAAAGTAGATACATAAGAAATTTTTAGATTTCATAGAAACATCACCAAACATTGATTTCCAGAATCACATGATGAGAAATCTTGCTGAGGTGATTTTCCTTTTTATTATGAGATTGTTATTTGGATTTCTGACATTTGGAATTACCAACAACTGTATTGAACTCTGCATCACATATTTACAGTGTTCCAGGAAGTCACTGAAAATACAAAGCGACAGAAACCAAACAGCTTGTTATATCCAGCAGGATTATTTAAATAATGAATAAAGCACATAAATTTCAAACCAAAAGAAGTCTCATTAGCCACAGCAACACACAGGGCTGGTCTGCTTTAGTTTTCTGTGATGCATTTTGTGCTAATGGACTAAAATAGTCCTCAACTTAATTACAAGGTTTTCAGTGGATAACAGCATTCTTGTGTCATTGGACAAATTAAATTGGCTTATTTAGAACACTTACAGTATTCATTAGATAGCCGAGAATTACTCAGTCTTGACAACTTTGGATAGTCTAATGATAAAAAGTTTTTTTTTTTCTTTCTGATATTCTGAAATAGAGTGACAGTAATATGAAAGTAAAGAATACACTGAACATACATATTTTCTTTGTGATTATTTCTTGAAAGATAGTGATTTCTTTTTCTTCTCCATTACTTTTTTCTTAGTGTGTGTGTGTGTGTGTGTGTGTGTATGTGTGTGTGTGTGTGTGTGTGTGTGTGTGTGTGAAAAGTACCTCAACATATCATATGGGCAGGTCTTCTGCCCTTCTTCACTTTATTTCAGCCTATGTGGATAATTTATTTACTAATTTAGTGTTTACAAGTTTTATTATTTCCTTTCTGTATTTTTTTGCCTCATGATTTGAGGGATCTTAGTTCCCTGGCCAAAGATTAAACCCAGTCCTCAGCAGTAAGATCTGGGAGTCCTAACCACTGGACAATGGACCACCAAGGAAATCCATAGAAGATATAGTCTTTCAAAAACATTTGAAGTGAATAATGTAATTTTTCACAATCTTTATGTAATTAGAACCAATGCAAAGAAGCAAAATGAGATAGTTGAATTTTGAAACAAATACTGTTTTTTAAAAATTCTACATTGCAATACTGTATTTGTTTTGCCATACATTGACATGAATCAGCCACAGGTGTACACGATCTCCCAATGCCAAAGCCCCCTCCCCCTCCCACCTCATATCATCTCCCTGGATCCTCCCGTGCACCAGCCCCAAGCAAATACTTTTTTATACAATTATTTTACATTCTTAACATTTGTGTGTGCTTTTATTTAAACTATTAGTAAATCTGTAAGTCTTCCTCTCATAAAAAAAAATCCTGACGTTAAAATTGGCAAGTATTACTCTTCTTATCTTGCTTTTGGCATATATACATTTAAATGTTAGTAGAGGAGCAGAAAAATCACTGGTTGAAACTGCTGATATAAAAAGTGTGATTTCCTGAGAGTTTGCAGGTAAATCAGGAGTTCCGTGCTATTGAATTGGTTTAAAGGAGGATAATAGAGGAGGTGCTGACTCCTAACAACTTCCCCACAGTGAGGAAGTGCTGGTGTGCCATTCAAAGGGATGAGCATGGTATTTCTTTGAGTCAGTCAAATATCAAATTTCTGTTTTTAAAGACACTTTCATATGTTCAATAGCTGAATATTTTTAATGGAAAATGTGGATTTTCAAGATTATTTTTAATGAGATAATTAGCCAAGTGGGGAAAATACTCTATTTTAAAAATGGAAAATAAACTGCAAATGAACATTATTAATTTTAAGAGTGTTCACTGATACTACAATATTGTAAAGTAATTAGCCTCCAGTTAAAATAATCATTTTTAAAAGCGAGTTGATATAAAGGAAAACACTTAATTTTGCATGTCTATTCTATAATTTATCACCTTAGTAGACTCTGACCTGTTCTATGATATTCTTTTAGTTTTTAGTGTTTGGCTATAACATATCATGTACAAACAATGAAAAAAGGTGTTCTTTTGTTTTTGATAGATATGTCTTTTTACTTCCTGTCATACTGCTTTGCCAACCCTCCCAAAAATAAAAACAAAAAATGCAAATGAATCCATATATTCTCCTTTTATTTCCTACATTTTATTGTGAAAATAATCTTTGGAGATTTTGAAGATTAAGTACAATTGACATTTTGAATTAATGTTTTAATTAAAGGAAAAATTTTAAACTATTGGACAATAATCATACTTTCCTCAGAAACTGATTTGTAATTTAACTTGTGCTTTGGTAATTTAAATATCTGTTTGTATCCTACTCTTAATAAAAATGCTTTTATTTTATCTGATTCTGAGAATGATTCAGGTTTGTTGAACAATCATGCAAATAATGCATGAGGGTAATTAGGAGAAAGCAATACTACTTATAAGCATGTTAAAAACAAGTTGTCATGATAATGTATAAATTTAGCTCTTTTCTATCAGATATCCATATGCGTAGGACTTTCCAAAAATTGGATTTTTGTATTTAAGTTGTTTTGTATATTACCGTTTTAGTATAACTATATATTGTGGTCAGATAGCCGTACAAACAAAACATAAACTTACATCACCATTAAATTACCAAGTAGTTTTCATTTGTGTGGATGTGCTGTGTGCTCAGTCATGCAGTTGTGTCTGAATCTTTGCAACCCAATGAATTGCAGCCTGTCCATGCAATTTTTCAGGCAAGAATAATGAAGTGGATTGCCATTTTCTCCTCTAAGGGATCTTTCCAACCCAGGTATCAGACCCATATCTCCTATGTCTTGTACACTGGCAGGTGGATTCTTTACCACTGCACCACCTGGGAAGCGCTTATGTATGGATAGATCACATTCATTTTTTAAGCTCAAAATTCAAATAGTCGTATCATCTCATTTTGAACTTTGGCTCCTAGAAAATATATTTATATTTCTCTTTCTTTTGCTCTTTCTCTGTCTCTCTCTGACTCTATCTGTCTCTACACACACACACACACACACACACACACACACAGAGAATGATACAGAAACCACCCAGGTTCAGAAAGAACACAAACAAGAGTAGTAGGTTAGTTGGTTACTTCACAATGGCCTGAGTGGTGATGTGGAGGCAGAATCTGAAACTTAGTATCCACATAGTTCAGTTCAGTTCAGTCTCTCAGTCATGTCTGACTCTTTGTGACTCCATGAATCACAGCACGCCAGGCCCCCTATCCATCACCAACTCCTGGAGTTCACTCAGATGCACATCCATCGAGTCAGTGATGCCATCCAGCCATCTCATCCTCTGTCATCCCCTTCTCCTCCTGCCCCAAATCCCTCCCAGCATCAGAGTCTTTTCCAGTGAATCAACTCTTCTCATGAGGTGGCCAAAGTACTGGAGTTTCAGCATTAGCATCATTCTTTCCAAAGAAATCCCAGGGCTGATCTTCAGAATGGACTGGTTGGATCTCCTTGCAATCCAAGGGACTCTCAAGAGTCTTCTCCAACACCACAGCTCAAATACATCAATTCTTCAGCACTCAGCCTTCTTCACAGTCCAACTCTGATGTCCATACAAGACTACTGGAAAAACCATAGCCTTACTGAAGTGGAAAACACTCACGCATTCACATGAGCTGTAAGAATGTGTAATAATTGAGTATAAACAAGAACAATTGAATGCATTTAGTAACAATAAAAACGATTAGCCTGTTATCTGGAAGATTTGCTTCAACCTATATTCACCTAAAAGACTAGTTTGAACTATTATGACTACAATTACTCACATTCTGTTGTTTAGTCACTAAGTCATGTCTGTCTCCTTATGACCAAGCTTTCCTGTCCTTCACTATCTCCCAGAGTTTGCTTAAACTCAAGACCATTGAGTCAGTGATGCCATCCAACCACCTCATCCTCTGTTGCTTCTTCCTCCTCCTGCCCTCAATCTTTCCCAACATCAGGGTCTTTCCCAATGAGTTTACTTTCTGTACAATGAGAAATATTGGCTTAATTATATATTTTAAATTTAGGCTAGTTTTGGTTGAATCTATCAGAAAAAGGAAAAATTCAGTAAATTATAAAAAATAATATAGTTATTACATTTGGTTGCAATGTGAAATTACTAATATATAACTAAAGCATACAAAACACCCATGACTGAGAGTGGGAGATAGAATAGAAAGACCTTTTTCACCAGGTATTTCTTAAAGCAAGTCTTAGATCATAGGACTAAATATAAAGACTAAGCATGGAAAATTCAGTAACAAGAGCATTAAGAGACAAAGTTTGTGGAAAAGGAACAGGATTTACTGTTGAAAAATTAATTATCTGATATCATTATTAAAGAAGAAGAAAGAGAACTATAAGAACTTGACACTGTTATGATAATATAAACCAAACAAAATGTAAAATTTACATAAAGAAAGAGAAGTTAAGCATTTTGTTTATAGATTTTACATATATTTTAGAATCTCTCCAGCTCTCTTATGGATCCTGCTACTGATTAAGAGTTAATCAGTGAGCAAAACAGACAACTGACCAAATGTCTTCCACATGGACTTGCACTCTGGTGAAGGAGATACCCAATCAGCACACACCCAATACACATGTCTTGTGATAATACCTGGTAGGGAGAACTGTGGGTGGAGGATATAGCAATTTTATACAGGACAGGAAGAGACGTATTTTGCTAAGGCAACTTTTGGTTCAAGATCTGAAGGAAGTGACAGTTATGCTGATGGCATTCAAGGGATGTGCTGAGATCCTGGGATGAGTGGGCACTCGAAGTGTATGGGGAACAGTTAAGAGCCCAGTGTGTCTAAGGAAAAGTAGTTGGAGAATAGTAGAGAAGAGAAGTAGAGAGATGGGTCAGGGGGTTGTGGTCAGTGTAGACCACTGGTGGTGCCTCTTAGGCATTCCTTCATCTAGCAGAGATTCCCAAATTTGGTTACATGTTGGAATCTTCAGAGGAGTTTGTGAAACCCATGGTTGCCTCAGATGGGTCTTAGGTGACCTGGCAACTGGAAATTTAAAAGGAAATTACTTAGGTGATTATAATTTGCAGTCAAGAAAGAACCGCTGGTTTAAAAATAGGGAAGATGGGGAATCCAATAAAGGGAAGAGAGGTGGAATTAGAGAAATTCAAAGGCAAGTTATGATTTAGAAGTCAGGAGAAGAATGTGGTTTGAAAAGAGAGAAGAGTTAGGTTTGTTAAGTGCTGCCCTTCTTGATTCTAGTAAGATGAAAACGATTCAGCTACTGGAACAATCATAGTAGGGATCAATAAAATTCTCATAAGATGTTTATTTGACTTGTAGGACTCTTATGTTGGGTGCATATATATTTGTAATTGTTATATCTTTTTATTGGATTGATCACTGGATCATTATGTAGTGTCCTTCATTGTCTCTACAGTCTTTATTTTAAAGTCTATTTGATCTTATATGACTATTCCTACTTTCACTTTCTTTTGATTTCCTTTTGGATGGAATATTTTTTTCTGGACCATCACTTTCAGTCTGTATATGTTCCTAGGTCTTAGGTTATTCTCTTGTAGACAGCATATATAGGGGTCTTGTTTTTGTATTCATTCAAGCAATTTGTATCTTTTGATTGAAGCATTTAGTCCATTTACATTTAAGATACTTATTGATATGTATGATTCTATTGCCATTTATTTTATTTGGGTTTTGGATTTGCAGGCCTTTTCTTTCTCTTCTGTCTTCTGTCTAGAGAAGACTCTTTGACATTTGTTGTAAAGTTGATATGGTGGTGCTGAATTCTGTCAGTGTTTACTTGTCTGTACAGTTTTTGATTTTTGCTTTGAATCTGAGTGAGATCCTTGCTGGACAGAGTAATCCTTGTTGTAGTTTTTTTTTTTTTTTCCTCCCTTTTATCACTTTAAGCATTTCCTGCCACTCTCTTCTGGCCTGCAGTTTCTGTTGAAAGATCAGCTCTTAGCCTTTGGGGACCCCCTTGTATGTCATGTGTTGCTTTTCCCTTGCTGCTCTTAATATTTGCTCTTTATGTTAAACTTTTGTTAGTTTGACTAATATGCATTTTTATGTGTTTCTCCTCAAGTTTATCCTGTATGGGACTCTGTGCTTCTAGGACTTGGATGACAATTTATTTTCCCATGTTAGGGACATTTTCTACTATAATTTCTCAAATAGTTTCTCATACATTTATTTTTGTCTTCTTTTTCTGGGAATTGTATAATTTGAATGTTAGTGCACTTAATGTTCCAGAGATCTCTGAGACTGTCTTTTCTTGTTATTCTTTTTGCTTTATTCTGCTCTGCTTTGGTTATTTCCACCATTCTATCTTCCAACTTACTTATCCATTCTTCTACTTCAGTTATTCTACTACTGATTCCCTCTAAAGTATTTTTAATATCAGTTATTGTGTTGTTCATTGCTGATTGTCTATTCTTTAAGTCTTCTAGGTCTTTGTTAAACCTTTCTCAATCTGTGCCTCCAGTCTGTTTATCTGTGCCTACATTTTATTTCCAAGATTTTGAATTATCTTTACTACATTACTCTGAATTCTTTTTCTGGTAGACTACATATTTTCTCTTCATTTGTTTTGTCTTATGTGTTTTTACCATGTTCCTTCATCTTCTACATGTTTCTCTGTCTTTTCATTTTGTTTAATTTACTGTGTTTAGGGTCTTCTACTTGCAGGCTGAAAGGTTGTTGCTTCTCTTAATTGTGGAGACTGCTCACCATGGGTGGGGTTGGACCAGTGCCTTGTGAAGGGCACTGAGAGGACTCATTGAGGGGACTTATGCATGTGTTCTTGTGTATGGAGCTGGATCTTATCTCTCTGAAAAGTAATGCGATGTCCAGTGGTGTGTCTATGACGTGGTATGGCTTTGTGCAGTCTTTCAGCTAATAGGTTTTTGTTTCTGTTTTACTAAAGGTTTGGTATGAGGCATCTGGCACTGGAGCTTGCTGGACTTTGGATGGGGTTGGTCTTAAGTTTTGAGGTAGAGGCTTTTGGGAGAGCTCTCACTTACTAATATTCCATAGGGTTGGGAGTTCTCTGATGGCCCAAAGTCCTGGGTATAGGCCTCCCACCTTGGGGGTTCAGGTCCAATCCCTTATTGTAGCACCAAGACTTCACCAGCCACATAACACAGAAGACAAAAACCCAAGACTAATGGTGAGACTACACTAAATGCCAAGGACACCCAAAGATATTCACACAATTACAAAGAGAAAAGAAAGAGAGAGAGAGAGAAAAAGATGAAAACAGGAGTCAAAAATAGAGAAATTAAGCCAATAATCAAACCACTAAGTGAAAATGAATACTAAAAATTATATTTGCAAAAAAATACAAAAAAAAAAAATAAAAAAAAGCAGTATAACTAAGTGATGTTGTAAGAATAGGGAAAAGTGAATTTATTTAAAAATAAGGTGCTTTGGAAAAGAAAAAGTAGGTTAAAAAACATAAAAATTAAGGGAATGATAAAGAAAGAACACCATTAGAACAATATGAGAAAGGAAAACAATGGGGGTGGAAAAATTATCTAGAGAATGATAATGAGAAGAATGCCATGTGACTCCTCCATTTTCCTGGTCTAATAAGTTTCCCTACCCAGAAAGTCTTCCAATATTTCTTTTTTTAAATTAAATTTATTTATTTTTTAAATTACAATACTGTATTTGTTTTGCCATACATTGACACGAATCAGCCATAGGTGAACACAATCTCCCAATGCCGAAGCCCCCCTCCCACCTCCCCACCCCACATCCTCTACTTGAATCATTCTGTGCACCAGCCCCATGCATCCTGCATCCTACATTGAACATAGATTGGCACTTCATTTCTTACAAGAAAATATACATGTTTCATTGCCATTCTCCCAAACCATCCCACCCTTTCCCTCTCCCTCAGAGTCCAAAAGTCCACTCTATACCTCTGTGTCTCTTTGTTGTCTCACATATAGGGTCATCATTACTGTCTTCTAAATTCCATATATATGTGTCAGTATACTGTATTGGTGTTTTTCTTTCTGGCTTACTTCATTCTGTATAATCGGTTCCAATTTCATCCATCTCATTAGAACTGAGTCAACTTTATTCTTTTTAAGGGCTGAGTAGTATTCCATTGTGTATATGTACCACAGCTTTCTTATCCAATCATCTGCTGATGGACATCTAGGTTGCTTCCATGTCCTGGCTATTATAAACAGTGCTGCAATGAACATTGGGGTACATGTGTCTCTTTCAATTCTGGTTTCCTCAGTGTGTATGCCCAGCAGTGGGATTTCCGGGTCATAAGGCAGTTCTATTTGCATTTTTTAAGGAATCTCCACACCGTTTTCCATAATGGCTGTACTAGTTTGCATTCCCACCAGCAGTGTAAGAGGGTTCCCTTTTCTCCACATCCTCTCCAGCATTTATTGCTTGTAGACTTTTGGATCGCAGCCATTCTGACTGGTGTGAAATGGTACCTCATTGTGGTCTTGATTTGCATTTCTCTGATAATGAGTGATGTTGATCATCTTTTCATGTGTTTGTTAGTAAAGTTGCAGGATATAAAATCAACACTCAGAAATCCCTTGCATTTCTATACACTAATAATGAGAAAGTAGAAAAAGAAGTTAAGGAAACAATTCCATTCACCATTGCAACGAAAAGAATAAAATACTTAGGAGTATTCCTACCTAAAGAAACTAAAGACCTATATATTGAAAACTATAAAACACTGATGAAAGAAATCAAAGAGGACACTAATAGATGGAGAAATATACCATGCTCATGGGTCAGAAGAGTCAATATAGTGAAAATGAGTATACTACCTAAAGCAATCTACAAATTCAATGCAATTCCCAATATTTCTATGAAGGTCTCTGGACCTGTTGTAAGCAGTGTAGGGTCAGCTCAGATTCAGGTCTTGCCTTGCTCTAATGTGAACTTTCTTTCAAAGTCTACAGTTTCCCCTAAAGTCCACAGGTTCTGGCTAATTGTGGGGATTTAATCCACTGTACCTCTGCTCCAGGGGTGACTTCTCCTTCTCTCTTTTGCTCACTCAGCCCCTGGTGTTCTGTTTCAATTTTTGGCCCACCTCTGCTTGCAGGTTGCTCTCCAGTGTCAGTTCTTCATCCAAACATGAGCATTTGAACGTAGAGGCTGATTAGAGCTCGCTTGCTCAGTTGTGCTGGAGCAAGGAAGGAGAAGGCGGACATAGTTTCGGTATGTGTGGAATGCTCACCATGGCCAGGACCTGTGGGACGTTGCCACAGTCTCAGGCAGAACATGAGCTTCCCCATGGGAGCTGACTGCCAAGGTGAGGAATCCTTGGCAGAGCCAAGCTGCTCAGGCTCCCAGGAAAATGTGAGCAGTGACCCACACCCACTCACAGATTAGCAGTAGCTGTGATCCCGGGGGTTCCTGCCTTCCACTTCTGGCACTTACACTGGTTTTTTGTTTTGTTTTGTTTTGTTTTTTTAACCTCAAGAGCTGCAGATTACAGCCAGCTCGTCCTCCTTTACATTCATTAAGGCAGGGCCCTTTATTACACTAATGTGTGATGTTAGAGTATTCTCACAGGAATGATCTTGTGCTTCTCTTGTTCCAGGCTACTCCCTGGACTCCCTTAGCTGTGTCAACACTAGCCTTCTCAGGATGTCTTACTGTGATCAATCCCAATTATCTCCCTGAGGTCCAATCTCTGAACCCTGAGTCTGAGTACCCAGCCCCACTCACTGTGGGTGGGCATGGGAGTGTGAGCCACTTCTTGGCTGGGAATTGCTGTTTGAAAAAAAATCTCTGCTGTGAATTTTCTGCCTTGCATTTAGAGCACCTGTTGCTGCACTTGTCAATGCGCTCCCCTCTGAGATGTGGGAAGATTTCCCCAGCCCTGCCTCTGAGGGGGTTTCCCACTGTGTGGAAACATTTCCTCCTTCGTGACTCCCTCCCCTGTGTGCATCCCTTGGGAGATGCATCCCTATCACAAAATCCCTGTCTCCCTTTTACTTTATCTTTTGCCCTACCTCATTCTGAGGAGATTGCCTTGCCCTTTTGGAAATCTGGGGTCCTCTGCTAGTGTTCAGAAGGTGTTCTGTTGGAGTTTTTCCACATGAAGATGAGTTTTAATGGGTTTTCAGGGATAGGGTATGATCTCTCCATCTTATTCCTCTGCAATCTTGAAGGTCTCTCTTCAGATTTTCTTAATCTAAGTGAAACAAAAGTAGAGTTCCAGTTAAAAGTAAGAGTGTGAAATTGTTATAGTTTTGACAGCTTGGAGACTGGGGGAATAGCGATTTGAGGTTTTCATCAGGAAGTTAATTAATGTGATACTGGCCAACTAGAATGCATGTCTCTCTCCAGACACTGATTTGCTTGTTTGCTTTTAGTTTAAAAATGCATCCACATATAGAGTTCTTCCTAATCATATTCTTTTAAGCTGCATAACACTCTCCTAAATGGATGTACCCAAATCAATTCCACAGTATCAAAGAGAACTGTTTTCAGGACTTTTCTGTCAAAACTAATGCCAATTCTCATAGTTTTGAACATATGTCACTTTGCATTTTTACCAGTATTTATTTAGGAGTTTGCTGGCTAAAAGATAAATGCATATATCCTCTTACTCATTTGTTTTTTCCTTAATATTTGCACTACATCAGAGCATTAAATGTAGTCCTATCAGTTCAGTTCAGTAGCTCAGTCATGTCCGGCTCTTTGCGACCCCATGAATCGCAGCACGCCAGGCCTCCCTGTCCATCACCATCTCTTGGAGTTCACTCAGATTCACTTCCATTGAGTCAGTGGTGCCATCCAGCCATCTCATCCTCAGTCGTCCCCTTCTCTTCCTGCCCCAAATCCCTCCCAGCATCAGAGTCTTTTCCAATGACTCAACTCTTCTCATGAGGTGGGCAGAGTACTGGAGCTTCAGCTTTAGCATCATTCCTTCCAAAGAAATCCCAGGGTTGATCTATTTCAGAATGGACTGGTTGGATCTCCTTGCAGTCCAAGGGACTCTCAAGAGTCTTCAACAACACAGTTCAAAAGCATCAATTCTTTGCTGCTCAGCCTTCTTCACAGTCCAACTCTCACATCCATACATGACTACAGGAAAAACCATAGCCTTGACTTGACAGACTTTAGTCGGCAAAGTAATGTCTCTGCTTTTGAATATACTATCTAGGTTGGACATAACTTTTCTTCCAAGGAGTAAGTGTCTTCTAATTTCATGGCTGCAGTCACCATCTGCAGTGATTTTGGAAACCAAAAAAATAAAGTCTGACACTGTTTCCCATCTATTTCCCATGAAGTGATGGGACTGGATGCCATGATCTTCGTTTTCTGAATTTTGAGCTTTAAGCCAACTTTTTCACTCTCCTCTTTCACTTTCATCAAGAGGCTTTTTAGCTCCTCTTCATTTTCTGCCATAAGGGTGGTGTCATATGCATATCTGAGGTTATTGATATTTCTCCTGGAAATCTTGATTCCGGTTTGTGTTTCTTTCAGTCCAGCATTTCTCATGCTGTACTCCGCATGTAAGTTAAATAAAGAGGGTGACAATATATAGCCTTGACGTACTCCTTTTCCTATTTGGAACCAGTCTGTTGTGCCATGTCCAGTTCTAACTGCTGCTTCCTGACCTGCATACAGATTTCTCAAGAGGCAGGTCAGGTGGTCTGGTATTCCCATCTCTCTCAGAATTTTCCACAGTTTATTGTGACCCACACTGTCAAAGGCTTTGGCATAGTCAATAAAGCAGAAATTGATGTTTTTCTGGAACTCTCTTGTTTTTTCCATGATCCAGCAGATGTTGGCAATTTGATCTCTGCTTCCTCTGCCTTTTCTAAAACCAGTTTGAACATCAGGGAGTTCACGGTTCACATATTGCTGAAGCCTGGCTTGGAGAATTTTGAGCATTACTTTATTAGCGTGTGAGATGAGTGCAACGTGTGTGGTAGTTTGAGCATTCTTTGGCATTGCCTTTCTTTGGGATTGGAATGAAAACTGACCTTTTCCAGTCCTGTGGCAACTGCTGAGTCCTATAAAATATCATAAAAATAAAGACAAGTACTTCCATAAATTTATAAAACTTCATATAGACACTCAAAACTCCCCAGCAAGGCAGTCAATGTTCTTTTTTTCTCTTGAAACCTATTATACCACTCCTTAGAAGTATTTTCCCTTAGCAAGGAATGAAAGCCATTCTCTAGATAGGAACCTTTTGGTCCTATATCTAAACCTACATGGATCTGGTTTTAATGTAATGGTGGAGGGGGTTGGGGCACGGTTCCTCTTCTACTATATCAGAAGCCATTCATTATCAAGTATTGCTCTAGGGTTTAGTACACATTTTTCCAGTTGCATCAGCATTGAAACTGTTGAGGGATTAACATATAAAAACTATCTCCCTGGACTTTCATTGTTGTTCATAATATACCTTCGTAAATTTTTCTTACCACTTTTCTGATAGTCTTTTTAGTGTCTTTATTAGCTTCTTTTTCTTGACTAGATGTATCAGAGTTCTCCAATCCTCAGCTGGTCACTCTTCTCTCTTCATTTTATAATTTTTTTCTAAATTGAGTCATCTGTATCCCTGGCTTCACTTGCTGCTGGTTTGTGATACTTTGAGCTGAACTGTTACATTTCTAGATCATATGTGCTTCTCTTCACTGCGCTTACAGTGGTAGCTGAAGACCATAGCTCAAATCCTGCACCCATTTTTCTATTTCTCAGTTTTTCTATATTTTTGGGTTTTTAAAGGATTCTAACTTTATAAAAATAAATGATTAGAAGAATATACAACAGTGACCCTATGTGGTTACTCACAAAGCCTCAAATGTTTACTATTCAACTTTTTATAGACAAAATATGACAACATCTGTTTCAGATGACTCAAAGTCTCCTAGTTGTGAGCAAAGACTATGCATCTTCTTTCTTCTTTCTTCCTAAACCATGTTCCCTCAGTGAATGACATTATTCACATATGTATGTAAATCTAAACTTTAGTGCTCCTGCCTGCACAACTTTACTTCCGGTGTCCAGTCTGTCATTCTCTTGTCAATTCTTAAGCATTCTGAAATCCATCTGCTAGTGTTTATGCATTTTGTTGTCATCCTCCTCGTCTATTATGTCACCATGTCACTGTAGCCTCTGTCCACCTTGCCCCCTCCTGCCCTTGACATGGGTTCTAGAGTCACCATTCCTCAGGAAATCTTGGCCATTTAACTATGATTAAAGGGTACTTCCATAGCCTTCAGTTTAGTGTAAGGTTTTGAAGAGACTCACATGGTTGTCCCACATGCTGTGGTGACCCAACATTTGTACACATTCCATCTTCCCCCAAACCACCTGCCGCTCCTTCTCTCACTCCAGACATGCTAGCTTTTCTCCTACAGCTTTGTTATTAGTCCATCTCCCTCCCAGCACAGGGCATCTCTGTGGGTGAGTTCCTGTGCCTGAAACCTTCCCGCAGCAACATCCCTCTTTGATTACTGAGCTTAATCCATCAGATTGCACCCCATGCCCTCTCTAGGTCAGGTTCCATTTTAATATGCTATCCTTCAGTGTCTCTCTGTGACACTGGGCTGAGGTGAATCGCCTCCACATGGTGACATTCTTGAAAGGAGATTACCCACTGCTTACTTTGTATACCCATAACTTAGTACTGAGTCTGATAATTTTCCCAGAGAGAATAAATATGTCATTGATGGGTAGAATGAGTCTCTGATAAGCTTTATTATGTTAAAGTCAGTGAAAGATGATATTTCATTCAATAAATGATTATGTAAAGTAGACTACTAATTTTTAAAACAAAATTAGTTATTTGCCTCATTTTTAATTAAAATGAATCCAGGAGGATAAAATATTTCATGTAAGGTAAAATACTAGGAAACAGTGTATTTATGCATGGATTTCTAAGCATGATCCCAAAGTCTGACATAAAAGGAAATGATAAAGGAATTTGAGTGTATTAACATTGAAACACACACACACATTCACAGTTTTGACTTTTGCTTGGAAAAGACTATAACTGATGTTAAAAATAAAAATTAGAAAATATACCATAAGGTAGAATGTTGCTTTGCCATTGTTTGTTACATGTGTTTCAGGTGAAATATTTGCAAATATAGATTGCTGTGTTTTTCTGTGTAGCTTCATGCCTATTTAGCATTCATTAGAATATTAATTTAAATTAAATTTATCAATTAACCATTAAGAATCAATTAAGACTGAATCAATAAAGTCTTTATCATCAGTAAAGAGGAATTTAAGACTCTTTGCTCAGCTCCAACTGGAATGTATTATTACCTCTGAGGGAAAGCATAGACTGTAGATAGAAATAGAAAAATTTAGTCTGCTCGATGAACAATATTCTGCTAAGACTTCTTACATGAATGGGATGCTCAAGAAATGCACCTGATGGGACTTTCATGCTCTATTTCCTAAGAGGTTATTCTTTAACTACAAAGAAATGATCTCATCTCTTAGGCTTTGGATCATTACATTTTCTGTGTTCTGCAACTTAAATTCACTAAAGAATTTCTTTTATTTCCCTCTCTTGTGTGTAAATGACTCTATTGATTGGTTAAAAAGTGGAAGCTTCAGTCATTCTTTTTAGCACTTTTTATACAACTTAAACATTGACAGTTTGACATGTTATAAGTATATAGGCAAAAATGTTGATTTGCACATGAAATAACTGTATTATGAGGGTGATGAAAATCTATACTCTTCTTCCACAAATATGAGTAGATTGAGGATTAAGATAAGTTTTTGAGACTAATCTATTATTATCCAACAGTCACACTTTTAAAAGGATATTATATGGACTGTATGTATTTATGTGTTAATGATCAGTGTTTAAATTTTATTATAGTTATACATTTTTTAACGTTTTATTTTCACATAAATTTTAAAGTAAAAATGAACATAATGGCAAATATCATAGGGATTCTATGAGCATTAAAACAAATTTCATGGATTGCTGTTGCCAAAATGTAAGATGCTATTGGGACTTTGGAGATGTGTATTTCAACCTTTTCCCAACCTTGATTATTTGTAAAAGCATAGATATTTCTGAATTAAATCCATCAAGTGAACATTAGGAAACATATAGAAGTCAATACCTATTATTTCATTAAGTGTGTGATGTAGCTGACAATATGAAAACTGAGGAATTGAATAAAGTTGTTCAGAAGAGGTAAATGAATTATATACATTTTGCAACACAAAAATTATGCACAAATTCATGAAGCATAAGAAAGAAGCTTATTCAATAGTTCAGAATAGGCTTCTCTCATCTATTTCTTCCTTCTATTTAAATTAAAACTGTAATGATTAAGAATTCCTTTCTCACCACAAATTTTATGACTTCATGTAACAATAAAACGGCAATACAAGCTACATTCTAGTTACTATAGAAATAACAATAAATAGGTGAAAATAGTTCCTATGATTGTCTGATTTAGGGCATGGTGTTAAAGTAGGCTTTCTGCTGTATAAATGACTGTAGTGATTGGTTGAAAAGTAAACCTCCAGTCATTCTTTAGCAACAGTAAAAACTGGACATGGAACATAAGACTGGTTCTAAATAAGAAAAGGAGTACGTCAAGGCTGTATATTGTCACCCTGAATATTTAAATTATATGCCAAGTACATCATGAGAAATGCTGGACTGGAAGAAACATAAGCTGGAGTCAAGATTGCTGGGAGAAATATCAATAACCTCAGATATGCAGATGACAACACCCTTATGGCAGAAAGTGAAGAGGAACTAAAAGGCCTCCTGATGAAAGTGAAAGAGGAGAGTGAAAAAAGTTGGCTTAAAGCTCAACATTCGGAAAACGAAGATCATGGCATCTGGTCCCATCAATTCATGGAAAATCGATGGGGAAACAGTGTCAGACTTTATTTTCTTGGGCTCCAAAATTACTGCAGATGGTGATTGCAGCCATGAAATTAAAAGACACTTACTCCTTGGAAGAAAAGTTATGACCAACCTAGATAGCATATTCAAAAGCAGAGACATTACTTTGCCGACTAAGGTCTGTCTACTCAAGGCTATGGTTTTTCCAATAGTTATGTATGGATGTGAGCGTTGGACTATGAAGAAGGCTAAGCGCCAAAGAATTGATGCTTTTGAACTGTGGTGTTGAAGACTCTTGAGAGTCCCTTGGACTGCAAGGAGATCCAACCAGTCCATTCTGAAGGAGAACAGCCCTGGGATTTCTTTGGAAGGAATGATGCTAAAGCTGAAATTCCAGCACTTTGGCCACCTCATGCAAAGAGTTGACTCATTAGAAAAGACTTTGATGCTGGAGGGATTGGGGGCAGGAGGAGAAGGGAACTAAAAAGGATGAGATGGCTGGATGGCATCACTGACTCGATGGATGTGAATCTGAGTGAATTCCAGGAGTTGGTGATGGACAGGGAGGCCTGGAGTACTGCAGTTCATGGGGTCACAAAGATTCGGACACGACTGAGTGAGTGAACTGAACTGAATGCAATTTGAACATTGACAGTCTGGTATCTTGTAGTATATAAGCAAACATGTTGACCTGAACATGAAATAATTGCATTAGGATGATAAGAAAACTTATTCCTCTTAATTAAATGTGAGCAGATATAAGATTAAGATAAGTTCAAACTCATTTTAATGCAGAATTAAGCCCTTGACAGAGGGATTCAGGACAGTGGTGTTTTAGTTGGACCAACACAGGTTATATTGGTATGCATGCATTCTCAGTTGCTTCAGTCTTTGCAGTCCCATGAACTGTGACCCACCAAGCTCCCCTGGTCTATGGGATTCTCCAGGCAAGAATACTGGATGGAATGGATTGCCATTTCCTTCTCCAGGGGTTATACTGGATTGGGCAGCTTTATTTTAGTACCATCTGTTGACAGTGATCTCTTTCCAGACAATCTTAAGTTAGCAAGCTGCCTTCTAAAACTAAATGGGTAGATCAACATCTATGTTACCACTTTGATGGATAGAAATGGTCATTTTATATGAATCAACATGATTATGAGGATGCAGACAACAGAGGGATTTCTTTTTTAATTTTGCTATCCTCATAAATACAACCATTTGACAAGCTCACACAAAATATTGAACTTTACCTTGAATTTCCTTGTTTTTCCAAATGCCTAGTTTCATAAGTTGCTGATTATGCAATTTGAAGTAGAAAGTGTTTGGAGATATATATAAGCCAAATTTCTTCATTCTGTACCTGAGATAGTACTGTGACTAATAGTAGTGAATTTTTGTTAGACATAAGTTTTATCCCTGGGATTGGGAAAATCACATGGAAGAGGGCATGGCAACCCACTCTAATATTCTTTCCTGGAGAATTCCCAAGGACAGAGGAGCCTGATGGGGTCAGAGAGCCTCCATGGGGTCACAAAGAGTCAGACAAGATTGAGTGAGACTAAGCACAAAACAGTACAGTGTATACCTTACAAAAGGCTTTGCATAAAATATGATCTCTATTAATGTTTGCAAAACCCTTATGACCTCAGGATTATCATTACTTACATTTTACAGCTGAAACTAAAGTCCAAATTTATTCAGCTTCTTTGTTCACGATCCTAACTGTAGAACTATAATGCTACTATCTGAAAAGCTAATGAGATAGGTTTCTAATCTTAATGTCATTTCCTAGGTTAAAAAAGTAAAATCAAGAGAGGCTATGCCCTTACCCACATCACATTTTCCACTCTGCTCCAATTCTATTCCCAGATGAGCCTGAAATATATTTAAATTTCAGAGCCATGTTCTTTCTTATAAGTATATATTTAATTCAAAATATTCTTCTATTTATTCTTTTAATCACATCACATGATGATGTCTTAATTACATGCAATTTTGTTACTCTTATTTGTCAATTAGGGATTTTAATATTACAAGTAATCAAAAGGATAAAAATGCAAACAAATTTAAACAAAAATTAATTGAACTGAATCACTCACAAAACTGTCAAGTCCATAGAAAGGGTAGGCTTTGGGTTTGCTTTGATTTTGTACCTACAGTTTTGCAAAGACTGAGTTTCTTTCCCTCTTCAAGAGCCCCAGAATTTTTTTTCTCCTAAGAGTGGATTCTCACATCTGGAAGGAAGATATGTGATGGAAGTTTCAGGCTTCAAGTTCTAGTAGTTTTTTTTTTTTTTTTTTTCCCAGATGATCAGGGAATGCTATTTCACAATAGTCTCAAAATATCTCCCTCACTGTTCAGTTTAATTGGATCAGATTTCAATTTCTTATTTAATTCTTTAGCCCTAAAATTCTGTATTTTGAATGGCTTACTCTTGATTATGTTAATTTAGATACTAAGAGTATTATTTGATTGGATTGAAAGGAATGAATGTTTAACCATGGAACTGGGTCAATGCCATTCTCCAACCTCACCCAACAAACAAGAGAAGAAGATTACTATGTAACAGGAGAGGAGCAATAAGATTGTTGTTTAGACACAAAATACCAGCTAACCCAAGACACTCATGTGTTGGTGATCCCTTAACCAAGGATATGCCCTCATCTACCTGAGGGATCATTATATTTGCGTTCTTATGTTTTAACATTTTAGTTATGAAATGTAATTTATACACTTAAAAGTGTATAAACATAAGTATATGATGTCATTAATCATGACCAGGACCTTGGTATAATCTGTTACTCAGTTAAATGAAAGCACTTTGAAACTGTGAAACTATTCACATGCACCTTTATGATCACTATCCCTTCGAACTTCCCAAAAGGGGAAATAGATTGCAATATATGTTATGACATTCATTTTGAATTCCTAAGCACTGTTACTTACTTTTTATCATCTGTGGGACTTGATGACAACTAAATTGTACAATGAAGGTGCTAGCTCTAAAAATTTATAAAGTTTGTGTGTTGTTTGTATTCTCACTTAATGAAAATACGACAATGTCTTTATATATGCTACTGTTAATGGATATTTGCAGTAGACTATATAAAGATATTGTGATATTTTCATGTATCAAATCAATGATGAATATACAGTGGAAGGGGAAAATAGATGCAAGAGATTAGATCTGATAGACAGATTGCCTGAAGTACTGTGGATGGAGGTTCATGACACTTTACAGGAGGCAGCAATCAAGACCATCCCCAAGAAAAAAGAAATGCAGAAAGGCAAAATGGTTGTCCAAGGAAGACTTACAAATAGCTGAAAAAGAAGAGAAGCTACAGGCAAAGCAGAACAGGAAAGATATTCCCATTTCAATTCAGAGTTACAAAGAAAAGCAAGGAGAGATAAGACAACCTTCTTCAGTGATCAGTGCAAAGAAATAGAGGAAAGCGATAGAATAGGAAAGATTAGAGATCTCTTCAAGAAAATTAGAGATATCAAGGGACAATTTCATGCAAAGATTGCCACAATAAAGAGCAGAAATGCTATGGACTTAAAAGAAGCAGAAGATATTAAGAAGAGGTGGAAAGAATACACAAAAGAACTGTACAAAAAGATCTTCATGACCCAGATAACCATGATGGTGTAATCACTCACCTAGAGCCAGATATCCTGGAATGTGAAGTCAAGTGGGCCTTTGGAAGCAGCATCACAAACAAAGCTAGTGTAGGTGATGGAATTCCAGTTGAACTGTTTCAAATCCTAAAAGATGATGCTGTGAAAGTGCTGAACTCAATATGACAGCAAATTTGGAAAACTCAGCACTGGCCACAGGAGTGGAAAAGGTCAGTTTTCATTCCAATCCCAAAGAAAGGCAATGCCAAAGAATGTTCAAACTACTGCACAATTGCATTCATCTCACATTCTAGCAAAGTAATGCTCAAAATTCTGCAAGCCAGACTTCAACAATACATGAACCATGAACTTCCAAATGTTCAAGCTGGATTTAGAAAAAGCAGAGGAATCAAAGATCACATTTACAACATCTGCTGGACCATCAAAAATGCAAGAGAACTCCAGAAAACATCTACTTTTGTTTTATTGACTACACCAAAGCCTTTTATTGTGTGGATGAAAACAAACTAGAAAATTCTTCAAGAGATGCGAATACCAGACCACCTGACCTGCGTCTTGAGAAACCTATATACAGGTCAAGAAGCAATAGTTAGAACTGGACATGGAACAACAGACAGGTTCTAAATTGTGAAGGGAGTACATCAAGGCTGTATATTGTCACCTTTCTTATTTAACTTATATGCAGAGTACATCATGAGAAATGCCAGGCTGGATGAATCACAAGCTGAAATCAAGATTGCCAGGAGAAATATCAATAACCTCAGATATGCAGATGACACCACCCTCACCCCTATGGCAGAAAGTGAAGAAGAACTAAAGGGCCTCTTGATGAAAATGAAAAAGGAGAGTGAAAAAGTTGACTTAAAACTCAGCATTCAGAAAATTAAGATCATGGCATCTGGTCCCATCACTTCATGGCAAATAGATGGGGAAACCATGGAAACAGTGACAGACTTTATTTCCTTGGCTCCAAAATCACTGCAGATGGTGACTGCAGCCATGAAATTAAAAGACACTTGCTCCTTGGAAGAAAAGCTATGACCAACCTAGACAGGATATGAGAAAGCAGAGGCATGGCTTTGCCAGCAAAGGTTCATCTAGTCAAAGCTGTGGTTTTCCAGGAGTCATGTATGAATGTAAGAGTTGGACTCTAAAGAAAGCTGAGCATCGAAGAACTGATCCCTTGAATTGCGGTGTTGGAGAAGACTCCTGAGAGTCTCTTGGACTGCAAAGAGATCCAACCAGTCTATCCTAAAGGAATTAGTCCTGAATATTCATTGGAGGGACTGATGCTGAAGCTGAAGCTCCAATATTTTGACTACCTGATATGAAGAACTGACTTTTTGGAAAACACACTGATGTGGGAAGATCGAAGGCAGCAAGAAAAGGGGAAAACGGAGGGTGAGATGATTGGATGGCATCGCCTACTCGGCGGACATGAGTTGTAAGCTCCATTAGTTGGTGATGGACAGGAAACCCTGGTATGCTGTGGTCCTTGGGGTCACAAAGAGTCAGACATGACTGAGCAACTGAACTAAACTGAACTGTATGGATATTTGTGTAAACTCTCATGAAGATTTTCAAATATGTCCTTGGCATATACTTACCTTCATTTCTTTTTAAAGAATACTGTTTATTTGTTTGACTACCTCAGGTCTTAGTAGAATTACACAAGATCTTCCTTGTGCATGGATTCTCTATTTGTGGAACACATAAGTTCAGCAGTTTCAACTCTTGGGCCTAATTGCCTAGAAACATGTGGGATTCTGTTTCTCCAGCCAGTGACCTAACCCGAGTCCCCTGTGTTTTGAGGCATAATATTAACCACTGGACACCCAGAGAAATTCCTCTTTTTATTTCTGTCAGATTTATACCTTTACATTTGTTGGGTCATTGAAAATGTATCTGTTCATACATTAAGTACAGTTAAATGGTTTTCCAAGATAATTGCACCAACTTATAGTAAACAGCACCCCATTCCAGTACTTTGCCTGGAAAATCCCATGGATGGAGGAGCCTGGTAGGCTGCAGTCCATGGGGTCGCTAAGAGTTGGACATGACTGAACAACTTCACTTTCAATTTTCACTTTCATGCATTGGAGAAGGAAATGACAAAACACTCCTATGTTCTTGCCTGGAGAATCCCAGGGACAGGGGAGCCTGATGGGCTGCCATCTCTGAGGCTGCACAGATTTGGACACGACTAAAGCAACTTAGCAGCAGCAACAGAAGCATAGTCCTAGCAGTGGCTAAGTTTATTTTCTTCCATACTCTTGCTGAGTCATGACATTGCTAGTTAATTTCATACCATTACATGCCAATTTCAGCCCCTCTAGTAAGTATTCACCAGTGATATTGAAGGACTTAGGTTAAAATTTAAGCCCGGAAGGCAGGCTGTGCCTCAAGGAAAATAGCTTACTCCTTATCTGGTGACTCAGAGCCTCCTGACCGATTCTTAACAGATAACTTATGACCTGGTCAAGGAAACCCCCTCCCAAGAATGTATCTCTCTGTCGGACTTTTCTGGGTAAAAATTGACCAAATGCCGCAGGGTGATCAGCCAACCGTTTCAACTTAATTACCTGCAAACTTTTCCCACCAATCAAATGTATCCACCTCACCTATGGCCCCTACTTCATTGTATCCCATACCCTGACCTCATCCCCACCTACCTGTGATTTTTTTGTATAAAAGTCCCTCACGACTGGCATTCGAGGTTCACTCCTCCTAAGGAGATCGAACCCGGCGCGCCCGGCCTAATAAATCCTCTTGCTGATTGCATCGAATTCGAGTCACTGTGGTCTTTGGGGCGACGGTTCCCGAGAAAAGGCCGTGAGGTCTTACAATATCTCACTGCAGCTTTACTTTTCATGTACTTAGTTATAAGTGAAATTTATTGATATTTTTTATGTTCTCTTTTGTTAATTGATGGTTGAAGTCTCGCATTTTTCAATTGAGTTGTTTTATTCTTATGTATTTAGAATGTGTTACACATTATGTTATGACCTTATCATGCTCTGTGATTTAATTTTTACAGCATAATAATGTCTTTTGACAAAGACTTTTAATGATGTAGTTAACCATATTAAATTTTAAATTTATATTTGCTGGTTTTTTGTGTTATATAAAATAGTTTACCCACTGATAGATGAAAAACTATTCATTTATTTGTTAAGCTTTATTATTTTTGATATATGTAGTTATAAGCAGTTTAGAATTATATCCAGTAGTGCAGTACTATTTAATGAAAACAGTCCTTTATGTCTTAGCTAAATAAACATGTGGGTACAGACATCTCTACAAAATAGTGATCTTATTTACTTTGAAAATATACCCAAGAGTAAAGTTACTAGATCATATCATAGTTCTTCTTCTTCTTTTTTTTTTTTTCATTTTCTGAGGAACCTTCATACAAGTTTCTATAGTGATTGCATTTATTTACATCCCCAGCAACAGTGTACAAGGGTTTCCTTTTCACATTCTCGCCAACACTTTATCTCTTGTCATTTTGATATAACGATTCTAAGAGGTGTGAGTGATATCTCATTGTGGTTCTAATTTGCATTCCCCTGATGATCAGTGGTGTTGAGAACCTCTTCATTTACTTATTGGATATTTGGATATCTTTTAAAAGGAAATGGTTATTTAGGTTCATTCCAGCATTATTTACAATAACCAGGACAAGGATGAAACGACTTAAATGTTCATTGATGGATGAATGAGCAAATAAAATGTGAATATATGTGTATGTGTGTGAAATTCAGCCATAAAAAGAACATTCTGTCATTTTCAACAATATGGATGATTCTGGAAAGTACTGAGCATTATTCTAAGCAAAATTCAGACAGAGAAAGACAAAATACTGTATGAGCTCACTTACGAAAATAGCTCATAGGAATAGAGAACAGATGGGTGGTTACTAAAGATTGGGTCAGAGGTGAGGGGAATAGGAAATGGCTGAAAATAGTCAAATAGTAGAAAATTTTAGTTACAAGATAAACAAGTTCTGACATGCACAGTGTGGTGACTGTAGTTAACAATAATGCATTGAATATTTGGAATTTTCGAAAAGAGTACATTTTAAAAGTTATTACCACAAGAAAATAAATGTAACAACTGAAAGTGAAAGTCACTCAGTTGTGTCCAACTCTTTGCAACCCTACGGACTATACAGTCATGGAATTCTTTAGGCCAGAATATTGGAGTGGGTAGCCTTTCCTTCTCCAAGAGATTTTTCCAACCCAGGGTTCAAACCCAGGTCTACCACAATCCGGTCAGATTCTTTACCAGCTGAAAAAGGAAGCCCAAGAATCCTGGAAAGGGCAGCCATTCCTTCAACAGTGATCTTTGACAGTTAATTTCTAGGCAGGTTGATAAGAAGTCAGGGGTCCCCAAGGAGGAGAAAGAGGTCTGGGGCTCTTGGAGCAGAGATAGGGTTCTGAGAGTCTCAGGAGGAAGAAAGGACAAACTTTTTCTTTTCTCTCTCTCTCTCTACATTCCCTAGTCTTAGTCACATAAAACGTTTTTTTCTTTAAGCAGGGAAGTGATGATTACACAACAAACAACTCAGTTTAAACTATGCACCAAGGATTATATAACAATGTATCCTGCTGGGGACAGTTTTTTTCTTCCTGAACACCTTCTGGCTAATCCTATTATCTTAAAATTTAAATTATGGGAGTGGGTCTAGTAAGATCTTTACAACCTTGAGACATTCTTTTGATTTATTGTAATAGCTAACTAAAAGAGCATATAACTCCCTTGCTAACACTAGTGAAGGGGGCGCTCTCCATCCCCTTCAATGTCTGTGTGAGAAGTGTTCTCTGTCCCTCTTTTTTCTTTAATAAAACTCTGCTACACAAAAACTCTTTTTGGGGCTGTTAGTTCTAAAAGGTCATGTAGGTGTTCATAAAACCGTTCAACTTCAGCTTCTTCAGTGTTATTGGTTGGGTCATAGACTTGGATAACTGTGATATTGAATGGTTTGCCTTGGAAATGAACAGAGATCATTCTGTCATTTTTGAGATTGCATTCAAGTACTGCATTTCAGACTCTTTTGTTGACCATGATGGCTACTCCATATCTTCTGAGGGATTCCTGCCCACAGTAGTAGATATAATGGTCATCTGAGTTAAATTCACCCATCCCAGTCCATTTTAGTTCGCTGATTCCTAGAATGTCTATGTTCACTATTGCCATCACTTGTTTGACCACTTCCAATTTGCCTTGATTCATGGACCTGACATTCCAGGTTCCTATGCAATATTGCTCTTTATTGCATCAGATCTTGCTTCTATCACCAGTCACATGCACAACTGGGTATTGTTTCTGCTTTGGCTCCATCCCTTCATCCTTTCTGGAGTTATTTATCCACTGATCTCCAGTAGCATATTGGGCACCTAATGACCCGGGGAGTTCCTCTTTTGGTATCCTATCATTTTGCCTTTTCATACTGTTCATGGGGTTCTCAAGGCAAGAATACTGAAGTGGCTTGCCATTTCCTTCTCCAGTGGACCACATTCTGTCAGACCTCTCCACCATGACCCGCCCACCTTGGGTTGCCCCACAGATATGGCTTGGTTTCACTGAGTTAGACAAGGCTGTGGTCCTAGTGTGATTAGAATGACTAGTTTTCAGTGAGTATGGTTTCAGTGTGTCTGCCACCTGATGCCCTCTTGCAACACCTACCATCTTGCTTGGTTTTCTCTTACCTTGGGCTTGGGGTATCTCTTCATGGCTGCTCCAACAAAGCACAGCCGCTGCTCCTCACATTGGACGAGGGGTATCTCCTTACTGCCACCATTCCTGATCTTCAAGGAAGACCTACAAGAAGTTTTAGAACTAACATCCAAAAAGATGTTTTTTTCATTATAGATGACTGGAATGCTAAAGTAGGAAGTCAAGAAACACCTGGAGTAACAGGCAAATTTGGCCTTGGAATGTGGAATGAAGCAGGGCAAAAATTAATAGTGTTTTGCCAAGAAAATGCACTGGTCATAGCAAACACCCTCTTCCAACAACACAGGAGAAGACTCTACATATGGACATCACCGGATGGTAAACACCAAAATCAGATTAATTATATTCTTTGCAGCAAAAGATGGAGAAGCTCTATACAGTCAACAAAAACAAGACCAGGAGCTGACTGTGGCTCAGATCATAAACTGCTTATTATGAAATTCAGACTTAAATTGAAGAACGTAGGGAAAACTGCCAGATCATTCAGGTATGACCTAAATCAAATCACTTATGATTATACAGTGGAAGTGAGACACAGATTTAAGGGCTATATCTGATAGATAGCGTGCCTGATGAACTATGGAATGAGGTTCATGATATGGTACAGGAGACAGGGATCAAGACCATCCCCATGGAAAAGAAATGCACAAAAGCAAAATGGCTGTCTGGGGAGGCCTTACAAATAGCTGTGAAAAGAAGAGAAGCAAAAAGCAAAGGAGAAAAGGAAAGATATAAGCATCTGAATGCAGAGTTCCAAAGAATAGCATATGAAAGCCTTCTTCAGTGCTCAATGCAAAGAAACAGAGGAAAAGAACAGAATGGGAAAGACTAAAGATCTCTTCAAGAGAATTAGAGATACCAAGGGAACATTTCATGCAAAAATGGGCTCAATAAAGGACAGAAATGGTATGGACCTAACAGAGCAGAAGATATTAAGAAAAGGTGGCAAGAATACACAGAAGAACTGTACAAAAAGATCTTCACGTCCCAGATAATCATGATGGTGTGATCACTCATCTAGAGCCAAACATCTTGGAATCTGAAGTCAAGTTGTCTTTAGAAAGCATCACTTTGAACAAAGCTAGTGGAGGTGATGGAATTCCAGTTGAGCTATTTCAAATCCTGAAAGATGATGCTGTGAAAGCGCTGTACTCAATATGCCAGCAAATTAGGACAACTCAGCAGTGTCCACAGGACTGGAAAAGGTCAGTTTTTATTCCAATCCCAAAGAAAGACAATGCCAAAGAATGCTCAGACTACCGCACAGTTGCACTCATCTCCCATGCTAGTAAAATAATGCTCAAAATTCTGCAAGCCAGGCTTCAGCAATACGTGAACTGTGAACTTCTTGATGTTCAAGCTGGTTTTAGAAAGGGCAGAGGAACCAGAAATAAAATTTCCAACATCCGCTGCATCATGGAAAAAGCAAGAGAGTTCCAGAAAAAAAAATATATATATATATATATATTTCTGCTTTATTGACTATGCCATAGCCTTTGATTGTGTGGATCACAATAAACTGTGGAATATTCTGAAAGTGATGGGAATACCAGACCACCTTTCTTGCCTCTTGAGAAATCTGTATGCACGTCAGGAGGCAACAGTTAGAACTGGACATGGAACAATGGACTAGTTCCAAATAGGAACATCAAGTCTGTATATTGTCACCCTGCTTATTTAACTTATATGCAGAGTTGAGAAACGCTGGAGTGAAAGAAACACAAGCTGGAATCAAGAATGCCAGGAGAAATATCAATTACCTCAGGTATGCAGATGATACCACCCTTATGGCAGAAATTAAAGAGGAACTAAAAGCCTCTTGATAAAGTGAAAGTGGAGAGTGAAAAGGTTGGCTTAAAGCTCAACATTCAGAAAATGAAGATCATAGCATCCGGTCTCATCACTTCATGGGAAATAGATGGGTAACAGTGGAAACAGTGTCAGACTTTATTTTGGGGGCTCCAAAATCACTGCAGACAGTGACTGCAGCCATGAAATTAAAATATGCTTACTCCTTGGAAGAAAATTTATGACCAACTCTGATGGCATATTCAAAAGCATAGATGTTACTTTGCCGACTACGGTCCGTTTAGTCAAGGGTTTTTCCAGTAGACATGTATGGATGTGAGATTTGGAATGTGAAGAAGACTGAGCACTGAAGAATTGATGCTTTTGAACTGTGGTGTTGGAAAAGACTCTTGAGAGTCCTTTGGACTGCAACGAGATCTAACCAGTCCATTCTGAAGGAGATCAGCCCTGGGATTTCTTTGGAAGGAATGATGCTGAACCTGAAACTTCAGTACTTTGGCTACCATATGTGAAGAGTTGACTCACTGGAAAAGACTCTGGTTCTGGGATGGGTTGAGGGCAGGAGGAGAAGGAGACGACCAAGGATGAGATGGCTGGATGGCATCTCGGATTTGATGGACGTGAGTCTGAGTGAACTCTGGGAGTTGGTGATGGGCAGGGAGGCCTGGCATACTGTGATTCATGGGGTCACAAAGAGTTGGATATGACTGAGCGACTGAACTCATTCTCTTCTCCTGTGTCCACAAGTCTGTTCTCTATGCCTGTATCTCCTTTGCTACACTGAAAATATGTTCATCAGTACGATCATTCTATATTCCATATTATGCCTCAATATACGGTATTTGTTGTTCTCTTTCTGATGGAATTCCCTCTATATGATAGGCTTGAGGGTCATTAATCTCATTACAATTGACTCATATACATTCCTGTTTGTGACTGTGTAATATCCACTATGTATATGTAACACTACTTCTTTATCCAGACATCTGTTAATGGACATCTAGGTTGCTTCCATGCTCTAGCTATTTCAAATAGTGCTAAAAAAAAAAAAAAAAAAAAAAAAACACTACTTTTGTCTTTTTAAGCTATGGTTTCCTCAGTATCTGTGCCCAAAAGTAGGAGTGCTGCGCCTTATGGCAATTTTATTTCTAGTTTTTTAAAGGAATCTCCAAAGTGTTATCCATAATGTCTGTATCAATTTATATTCTCACCAACAGTGCAAGAGCATTCCCTTTTTCCATATCCTCTCCAACATTTATTGTTTGTAGATATTTAGATGCTGGCCATTCTGATTAGAGTGAGTAGATACCTCATTGTAATTTTGATTTGCATTCCTCTAATAATGAGCTACGTTGAGCATCTTTTCATGTGTTTATTAACCATGCATATGTTTTCTCATAGAAGGCAATGCAACCCACTCTAGTGCTCTTGCCTGGAAAATCCCATGGATGGAGGGAGTCTAGTAGGCTAGTCCCTGGGGTTGCTGCGAGTTGGACAAGACTGATCGGCTTCACTTTCACTTTTTACTTTCATGCATTGGAAGAAGTGGCAACCCACCCCACTGTCCTTTCCTGGAGAAGCCAGGGATGGGGCAGCCTGGTTGGCTGCCGTCTATGGGGTTGCACAGAGTTGGACATGACTGATGTGACTTAGCAGCAGCAGTAGCAGCATGTCTTCTTTGGAGAAATGTCTGTCTGGATCTTCTGTCTACTTTTTGTTGGATGGTTTGTTTTTCTGGTAGGAGCTGCATAAGCTGCTTGTATATTTTGGAAATTAATATTTTTTCAGTGATTTCATTTGCTATTATTTTCTCCCATTCTGAGGACTATATTTTCTCCTTGTTTGTAGTTTACTTCATTGTATAAAATATTTTTAAAATTAATTAGATCTCATTTGTTTATTTTTGTTTTTATTTCCATTATTGTAGGATGTGGGAAATACAGAATTTTGCTGTGATTTATGCCAAAGAGTGTTCTACCTAAGTTTCCCTCTAATAGTTTCATATTTTCTGGTCTTACATTTAGATCTTTAATCCATTTTGAGTTTATTTTTATATATAGTGTTAGGAAGTGTTCTAGCTCCATTCTTTTATACTTACTTTGTCCAGTTTTCCCAGCACCACTTAATTTACTACTTTTAATCCAACTTCTCTTACCAAGTATAAGTGGAACTTGTTCATGCTATATTATTTTTTCATAGATAATTAAATTTACTTTATTAAACATTTATTTAACATTTTTGCATTCAATTTAAAAGTAAGAGGGAACTTTCTTTTTAAATAATTGTATCAAGATTGAGAAGCAAAATATAAATATGAATTGAGGAGTGTTCACTTACTCCTTTATTAGTACAGATCGTTGTGCAAGTTGAAAATGTTTTGTTTTTGTGTGTTTGGTAGAGCTTGCCAGGGAAACCACTGAAAACTAGGGACTGTGTGTCTGTGCACATGTGTGTATATGCCTGTCTGTGTGTATGTGTCTGTCTGTCTTTGTGTGATTGTTAATTCAAATAAAAAATTATAAGGAAATTAAAATTTCCCTAGTTTTCACAAGTCAGTCTTAGTAAGAGGGGTTTGCAATTTTATATCAGTTCAGTTCAGTTCAGTCACTCAGTCGTATCCGACTCTTTGCGACCCCATGAATCACAGCATGCCAGGCCTCCCTGTCCATCACCAACTCCCGGAGTTCACTCAGACTAATGTCCATCGAGTCAGTGATGGTATCCAGCCATCTCATCCTCTGTCATCCCCTTCTCCTCCTGTCCCCAATCCCTCCCAGCAGCAGAGTCTTTTCCAGTGAGTCAACTCTTCCCATGAGGTGGCCAAAGTACTGGAGTTTCAGCTTTAGCATCATTCCTTCCAAAAAAATCCCAGAATTGATCTCCATCAGAATGGACTGGTTGGATCTCCTTGCAGTCCAAGGGATTCTCAAGAGTCTTCTCCAACACCACAGTTCAAAAGCATCAATTCTTTGTCACTCAGACTTCTTGACAGTCCAACTCTCACATCCATACATGACTACTGCAAAAACTATAGCCTTGACTAGATGGACCTTAGTCGGCAAAGTAATGTCTCTGCTTTTGAATATGCTGTCTAGGTTGGTCATAACTTTTCTTCCAAGAACTAAGTGTCTTTTAATTTCATGGCTGCAGTCACTATCTGCAGTGATTTTGGAGCCCCCAAAATAAAGTCTGACACTGTTTCCACTGTTTCTCCATCTATTTCCCATGGAGTGATGGGACCTGATGCCATGATCTTTGTTTTCTGAATGTTGAGCTTTAAGCCAACTTTTTCACTCTATTTTAATTAATTGGGATGAAGGTATAAACTTATCTATTTTATTTTATTTTGTTTTATGATTGTATGTACTAAAGTGATGTACTCTTATTCATTTCAAATATTGGTTACTTATCTGTATTCTACTCTCTTTGATTTTTTTCTTATTTTTCCCCTATTTTTGGAGATTATCATACTCTTTTTGTTCTAATATAAGCATATTAATTTAAAAATTACCCTCTAAACCATTTTAGTTTACTACACTTTTTGGAGTGTGGCATTTCTCTTATTATTCAGTTCGGTTTTATTTGATCTAGTGTTATTTAGAGTCTATTTGGTGTTTAGTCATTAAATCCTGTCTGACTCTTTGTGACCTTATGGATTGTAGCTTGCCAGACTCCTCTATCCATGGGATTTACTAGGAAAGAACACTGGAAAGGGTTACCATTTTCTTCTCCAGTTTAATGTCTGTACATTATAATTTTGGAAAATCTATATTGTTTTATTTCTAATTTAAACAAATTTGGGTCCAGGAAGGTATGATTTACAGTTTAAATCTTTTCAATCTATGACCTAATAAATATCCAAAGATTTTCCATGTGCTTGAACAGAATGTGTGTTCTATATTTGTGAGTCTGATAGCCTATTTATTGGGAACATTGATTGTACTGTTTAAATCCTAAATATTTTAGTAATAGTTTGTATTTTTTATTATATCAGATACTAAAAAAAAGAAAAGAAATTCCCCCATATGACTGTGGATTTGCTTTATCTGTTTGTATTTGTCAACTTCTGTGCTTTATTTGTTATGAAGTTGTTTGTAGACGGATACTACTTAAGAACTGAAAAATATATGTGCTGAATTAATTATGATAAATGAGAATACTTTTCATTTGTAATACTGTTATGCTTCTGCTTAATTTATTTTCTTGAAATTAATATAAGTATTTCACTGTGGCTGTCAGCACACTAAGCGCAGCCGAGAGGAGCTACCCCTTGTCCAAGGTCAGGGACAAAAGCCGGGAGGACCCCATGTCTGAAGGGCAGCAGCCAAGAGGAGTTACCCCACTTCTGAGGTCAGGGGCAGTGGCCGAGAGTGCCAGGCTGCGATGGTGCAGGGACGGCTGAGGAGCAGTGTCTGCATGGACCCAGGAGAGCCAAGAGGAGCTATTCCATGTTGAAGGTCAGAAAGGGTGGTGGTGAGGAGATACCCTTCATCCAAGGTAAGGAGCAGCGGCTGCACTTTTCTGGAGCAATCATGAAGAAATACCCCACACCCAAAGTAAGAGAGACCCAAGAAAGACGACAGGTGCTGCAAGAGGGCATCAGAGGGCAGACACACTGAAATCATACTTACAGAAAACTAGTCAGTCTAATCACACTAGGACTACAGTTCAGTTCAGTTCAGTTCAGTATAGCTCAGTCATGTCCAACAATTTGCATCTCCATGAATCGCAGCACGCCAGCCTCCCTGTCCATCACCAACTCCCGGAGTTCACACAGACTCACATCTATCGAGTCAGTGATGCCATCCAGCCATCTCATCCTTGGTCGTCCGCTACTCCTTCTGTTCGCAGTCCCTCCCAGCATCAGAGTCTTTGCCAATGAGTCAACTCTTCTCATGATGTGGCCAAAGTACTGAAGTTTCAGCTTCAGCATCATACCTTCCAAAGAAATCTCAGGGTTGATCTCCTTCAGAATGGACTGGCTGGATATCCTTGCAGTCCAAGGGACTCTCAAGAGTCGTCTCCAACACCACAGTTCAAAAGCATCAATTCTTCAGTGCTCAGCCTTCCTCACATTTCAACTCTCATATCCATACATGACCACAGAAAAACCATGGCCTTGACTAGATGGACCTTAGTCGGCAAAGTAATGTCTCTGCTTTTGAATATGCTATCTAGTTTGGTCATAACTTTTCTTCCAAGAACTAAGCATCTTTTAATTTCATGGCTGTACTCACTGTCTGCAGTTATTTTGGAGCCTCCCAAAACAACATCTGACACTGTTTCCACTATTTCCCATTGATTTCTCATGAAGTGATGGGATCCGATGCTATGATCTTCATTTTCTGAATGTTGAGATTTAAGCCAAATTTTCACTTTCCATTTTCACTTTCATCAAGAGGCTTTTTAGTTCCTCTTCAATTTCTGCCATAAGGGTGGTGTCATCTGCGTTTCTGAGGTTATTGATATTTCTCCCAGCAATTTTGATTCCAACTGTGTTTCTTCCAGTCCAGCATATCTCATGATGTACTCTGCATATAAGTTAAGTAAGCAAGGGAATGATATACAGCCTTGATGTATTCCTTTTCCTATTTGGAATCAGTCTGTTGTCCCATGTCCAGTTCTAACTATTGCTTCTTGACCAGCATAGAGATTTCTCAAGAGCCTGGTCAAGTGATCTGGTATTCCCATCACTCTCAAAATTTTCCACACTTTATTGTGATCCACACAGTAAAAGTCTTTGGCATAGTCAATAAAGCAGAAATAGATGTTTGTCTGGAACGCTCTTGCTTTTTCCATGATCCAGTGGATGTTGGTAATTTGATCTCTGTTTCCTCTGCCTTTTCTAATACCAGCTTGAACATTAGGAAGTTCATGGTTCATGTATTGCTGAGGCCTGGCTTGGAGAATTTTGAGCATTACTTTACTAGCATGTGAGATGAGTGCAATTGTATGGTAGTTTGAGCATTCTTTGGCATTGTCTTTCTTTGGGATTGGAATAAATACTGACATTTTCCAGTCCTGTGGCCACTGCTGAGTTTTCTAAATTTGCTGGCATATTGAGTGCAGCATTTTCAAAGCATCATCTTCAGGATTTGAAAGAGCTCAAGTGGAAATTCATCACCTCCACTAGCTTTGTTCATAGTGTTGCTTTCTAAGGCCCACTTGGCTTCACATTCCATGATGTCTGGCTCTAGATGAGTGATTGTCTAAATCATGAAACTAAGCAATGCCCTCAGGGCAACCGAAGATTGATGGATCATGGTGAAGAGGTCTGACAGATTGGGGTCCACTGGAGAAGGGACTGGCAAACCACTTCAGTATTTTTGCCTTGAGAACCCCATAAACAGTATGAAAATGATAGAATACTGAAAGAGGAACTCCCCAGGTCAGTAGGTGCCCGATATGCTACTGGAGATCAGTGGAGAAATAACTCCAGAAAGAATGAAGGGATGGAGCTAAAGCAAAAACAATAACTAGCTGTGCATGTGACTAGTGATAGAAGCAAGGTCCAATGCTGTAAACAGCAATACTGCATAGGAACCTGGAATGTCATGTCCATGAATCAATGCAAATTGAAAGTGGTCAAACAAGAGATGGCAATAGTGAACATGGACATCCTAGGAATCAGCAACTAAAATGGACTGGGATGGGTGAATTTAACTCAGATGACCATTATATCTACTACTGTGGGCAGGAATCCCTCAGAAGAAATGGAGCAGCCATCATGATCAACAAAAGAGTTTGAAATGTAGTACTCGGATGCAATCTCAAAGACAACAAAATGATCTCTGTTCGTTTCCAAGGCAAACCATTCAATATCACAGTAATCCAAATCTATACCCCAACCAGTAACACTGAAGAAGCTGAAGTTGAATGGTTCTATGAAGACCTACAAGATCTTTTAGAACTAACACCCCAAAAAGATATCCTTTTCATTAGAGGCGATTGGAATGCAAAAGTAGGAAGTCAAGAAACACCTGGAGTAACAGGCAAATTTGGCCTTGGAATGTGAAATGAAGCAGGGCAAGGAGTAATAGAGTTTTGCCAAGAAAATGCACTGGTCGTAGCAAACAGCCTCTTCTAACAACACAGGAGAAGACTCTACACATGGACATCACCAGATGATCAACACTGAAATCAGATTGATTATGTTTGCAGCCAAAGATGGAGAAGCTCTATACTATCAACAAAAACAAAACCAGGATTTGACTGTGACTCAGATCATGAACTCTTTATTACCAAATCCAGACTTAAATTGAAGAAAATAGGGAAAACCGCTAGACCATTCAGGTATGACCTAAATAAAATCCCTTATGGTTATACAGTGGAAGAGAGACATAGATTCAAGGGCCTAGATTTGCTAATAGAGTGCCTGATGAACTATGGAATGAGGTTCGTGATATTGTACAAGAGACAGAGATCAAGACCATCCCCATGGAAAAGAAATGCACACAAGCAAAATGGCTGTCTGGGGAGGACTTACAAATAGCTGTGAAAAGAAGAGAGGTGAAAAGTAAAGGAGAAAAGGAAAGATATAAGCATCTGAATGCAGAGTTCCAGAGAAATGCAAGAGGAGATAAGAAAGCCTTTTCAGTAATCAATGCAAGGAAATAGAGGAAAAGAACAGAATGGGAAAGACTAAAGATCTCTTCAAGAAAATTAGAGATTCCAAGGGAACATTTCATGCAAAGATGGGCTTGATAAAGGACAGAAATGATCTGGACCTAAGAGAAGCAGAAGATATTAACAAGAGGTGGCAAGAATCCATGGAATAACTGTACAACCCAGATAATCACGATGGTGTGATCACTCACCTAGAGGCAGACATCCTGGAATGTGAATTCAAGTGGGCCTTAGAAAGCATCACTATGAACAAAGCTAGTGGAGGTGATAAATTCCCATTGAGCTATTTCAAATCCTGAAAGATGTGGCTGTGAAAATGCTGGACTCAATATGCCAGCAAATTTGGAAAACTCAGCAGTGGCCACAGGACTGGAAAAGATCATTTTTCATTCCAATCCCAAAGAAAGGCAATGCCAAAGCATACTCAAACTACCACAATATTGCCTTCAGCTCTCATGCTAGTAAAGTAATGCTCAAAATTCTCCGAGCCAGGCTTCAGCAATATGTGAACCATGAACTTCCTGATGTTCAAGCTGATTTTAGAAAAGGCAGAGGAACCAGAGATCAAATTGCCAACATCCACTGGATCATGGAAAAAGCAAGAGCATTCCATAAAAAACATCTATTTCTGCTTTATTGACTATGCCATAACATTTGACTGTGTGGATCACAATAAGCTGTGGACAATTCTGAAAGAGATGGGAATATCAGACCACCTGACTTGTCTCTTGAGAAATCTGTATGCAGGTCAGGAAGCACCAGTTAGAACTGGACATGGAACAACAGACTGGTTTCAAATAGGAAAAGAGTACGCCAAGGCTGTATATTGTCACCCTGCTTATTTAACTTATATGCAGAGTACATCATGAGAAATGCTGGACCGGAAGAAACACACGTTGGAATCAAGATTTCCAGGAGAAATATCAATAACCTCAGATATGCAGATGACACCACCCTTATGGCAGAAAATGAGGAGGAGCTAAAAAGCCTCTTGAAAGTGAAAGAAGAGAGAGAAAAGTTTGGCTTAAAGCTCAACACTCAGAAAATGAAGATCATGGCATCCGGTCTCATCACTTCATGGGAAATAATGGGGAAACAGTGTTTGACTTTAATTTTTGGGCTCCAAAATCACCCCAATGGTGACTGCAGCTATGAAATTAAAAGATGCCTAGTTCTTGGAAAAAAAAATTATGACCATTCTAAATAGCATATTCAAAAGCAGAGACATTACTTTGCTGTCTAATGTCCATCTAGTCAAGGCTACGGCTTTTCCAGTGGTTATGTATGGATGTAAAAGTTGGACTGTGAAGAAGGTTGAGCACAGATGAATTGATGCTTTTGAATTGTGGTGTTGGAGAAGACTCTTGAGAGTCCCTTGGACTGCAGGGAGATCCAACCATTCCATTCTGAAGGAGATCAGCCCTAGGATTTCTTTGGAGAGAATGATGTTGAACCTCAAACTTCAGTGTTTTGGCCACCTCATGTGAAGAGTTGACTCATTGTAAAGGACTCTGATGCTGGGAGGGATTGGGGGCAGGAGGAGAAGGGGACAACAGAGGATGAAATGGCTGGATGGCATCACAGACTCGATGGGCGTGAGTCTGAGTGAACTCCGGGGAGTTGGTGATGGACAAGGAGGCCTGGCGTACTGCGATTCATGGGGTCAGAAAGAGTCAGACACGACTGAGCAACTGAATTGAACTGAAGTTTAAGTGATTATATGTTCTCTCTTTGATATTCACGCATTCTGCATTGTTATGATTTAGGTATGTTTCATTAAACTAGTATAGAGTAATTGGTTTTGCGTTTTTATTCAGTCTAACAATCGCTTTTTATTGGAATTCTGAGTGTACATTTTATCCACTGCAAATATTGTGAGTCCTGTCGTGCTACCATTCATGGGGTCGCAAAGAGTGGGACATGACTTAGCAACTGAACTGAACTGAACTGAACAGATTTTAGATACTTCATTATAAATCTAACATTTTACTCTGAATTTTCTGTAGCTGTGTTGTTCTCTCTTTCTCTGCCTGTTTCTGTAGTATATAAATCTAATCCATTCCACATACTTCTTCTGCCAAGATGAAGGCCTTATGCTGGAAGACTGGGAGCAGGCCTCAAGCATAGATTAACCTGGGGAAAGCCCCTTCTTTGGGTTGCAGGGAGGGGGCCTAGCAGTTTTCTTGTTCCTGTGTGCTCCACAATATGGGGCTTGGGGAAATGCTGCCTTATCATCCTCATCCAAGTGAGGGAGATTTTTTGCTAAATCTATTTTCATTTTGGAAAAAGAATATACAAATTAGTTTTATAAAAAATGGAGAAGGAAAGAACTACAGATACATTGGCTAGATATGTATACTTACACATAAACACACATATATAGGCATACATAAATGTTTATATATAGGTACAGTTATTTACTAGCAAGATATTTGTATTATAATATTTTAATATATTAACCAGCTAAAATTTAGGTATTAATGTGTTTATAGCCAAGCCCAATATTATGTTTTACTACTTTGATTATTTTCATTTCTTCCTGAATTTCTTGCTTTTTATCTGGAATTATATTTCTCTGCCTTAAGAAAACTATCTTGTAGTATATTCTTTATTGTAGATGGGATGTTTATAATTTCCCTCATTTTTTTTCTTTCTTTCTTTCCTTGAAAATGTTTGTATCTTTCATTCTTGAATATTTTTATCTCATCTGAAGATTATGTTCTCACCACTTTAAACTGTTTGTGCTGTATTAGTTTCATCAAAAGTCAGATTAGTTAAAGTTTGTCCCTTCTAAGATAATCTGTTTTGCCTTTGGCTTCTTTAATAATTTCTTTTCTCTGTAATTTTTTTTTTTATAATTATGTTACAAATATTCTTAGATATGTTTTTATGCATTTTCAATTATCCTTAGGCTTATAGCTTCTTGACTCCATAGACTGGTGCCTTATGATCAGCACACATAGGACCTATTCTCTATTCTCTCTCATCTCCCTTTGTGGGCTTCTACTAAAACCAATTAAATTTTTGTCAGTTTTTCCCCTCATATTATCTTTGCTTGTTCTTTTAACTTCTATCATCTGTGTTGTTTTTTTTTCCAATTCAGCCTATTATTTTAATTTCTTTGACATATTTTACGTTATCGATAAGTTCAGCTCAGTTGCTCAGTTGTGTCCGACTCTTTGTGAGCCCATGAATCGCAGCAAGCCAGGCCTCCCTGTCCATCACCAACTTCTGGAGTTCACTCAGACTCACGTCCATTGAGTCCATGATGCCATCCAGCCATCTCATCCTCTGTAGTTCCCTTCTCCTCCTGCCCCCAATCCCTCCTAGCATCAGAGTCTTTTCCAATGAGACAACTCTTCGCATGAGGTGGCCAAAGTACTGAAGTTTCAGGTTCAGCATCATTCTCTCCAAAGGAACCCCAGGGCTGATCTCCTTCAGAATGGAGTGGTTGGATCTCTTTGGAGTCCAAGGGACTCTCAAGAGTCTTCTCCAACACCACAGTTCAAAATTTTGGGTTATATCTACATATTTTAGGTTACATCTTCTAATATGTGGTTGGTAAATAATTTGCCTGTGATACAAGAGACCTAGGTTTAATTCCCAGGCTGGGAAGATTCCTTGGAGTAGGAAATGACAGCCTACACCACTATTCTCACCTAGAAAACTCCATGGACAGAGGCGCCTGGTGGGCTAAAGTCCATGGAGTTGAAAAGAGTTGGACATGACTGAGTGACTAACACAGTATGTTGTTAAGCTTATCATCTGAGATCATAATTTATATTATCACCTTTTAATAGATTCACCCAGTCTCTTGTTTTCTTTAATTAAATACTTATTTTTAAAAATACTATAGTTAAATTTAAGGTAAAACTAGCAATTTTAATTTAAAATTTAATAATTTTAATTAAAAAATATGGAGATAGGGGAGAGAACAAGATGGCAGAGAATTGGGTGAGTGTGGAGTACATCTCTCTCCATGGATACATTAGTAATACACCTTCAGACAGAGAAGTGCATGTAGAGCACCAGCTGAGAGTGGATAGGAGTACCTGACCAGTGGGAAAAAAATACATAGAACCAAGAAAAACTCGGTAGAATGAAGGAACTGGGGGAAAACAGGAGTGTTACTAGAACTGAATCTGCCCTTGGTGGGTGGGGAAACTGAAGCAGGGGTCCAGTTGCTACATTGGCACAATTGTCTGAGTCAGAGGAGAAACATTTAAGGCTGAGAGTGAAACAGCTAATCCATGGCAGCCTAAGTGGAATGAGAATCAGAGAGTTCTTGCTGCAGCTATACTTACCCCAGACAGGGACATGGGTTCCCTAGAATGCACAGCAGCTGGTAGTTGGAGCTTAGGAATTGTGGAACAATTCCAGGGTGAGGGCTGCTGTTGTCTGTGGAGAGACAAACTGAGAGGGCATGAGGGAGGAGATTGTGGTGGGAAATACATGTGGAGGAAAGCCAGGCAGCCATGGAAGCAAGGCAATACTTCTGAGTCACCCATAGAGGGTGAAGTCATCACCATAGCCTCTCTCTCCCCACACGCCAGCATCAGCAGCTGACCAATAGAGAAGCTGGCCCATCAAGTACCTGATTCATGGAACTACAGAGTAAGACCCCACCCAGTGCCCCTTTAACTGCCTGAGCACACATCTACAGTGCAGCACTCCAGCCAGGGGGTCTTCCATGTGCCTGACTTGCTGAACAACAGAGAAGGACCCCAGGCAAGGGAGCCCTCTATGTGTCTGAATGGGCAGAACTATGGAGAAAGACTACTCAAAGAAGCTTCTCATTGCCAGCTACCAGAGGCTTGAAAAAGACTCTGATAAGGCCATAACTCCGCCAGCTAAGGTAGTCTGTGTCCCTGCACACTTGGCACTGCCAGGGACCCCATCATCTAAGCAGCTGTGCCACCTTCATGCTCAACTCTCACTGGGGCAAAGCTACCACAGGCAAAACAAAACAAAACAAAACAAAAGCTTGCATCTATGTATGCGAGGTTGCCTAGATTGTGTCCAACTTTTTATGACCACGTGGACTGTGGCTTTCCAGGCTTCTCTGTCAGTGGGGTTTTTCAGGAAAGAATACTGGAGTGTATTGGCCAATACTGGTTGTCATACCCTTCTAGAGCACTATATTTCCTGCTTTCCTAGCTGGTAACTCCCCTGAGTACCTGATGCTGCCAAAACCCCTGTGCCCCAAGCAGCTGCACCACCTCTGCACCTGGCCTTCACTTGGGCAGACCAAGGTCCTCCAGGATAGCCTTAGGAACAAACCTCAGTGGGTGGCCCACATGCAGAGGTAGAAATAAAACCACAGTTGAAACCCAGGGAAGTGAAATTAAGGAAGAAGACCCCAAAACATTTCCACCAGCTGTAGAAGCTCCAGATTAAATCCACATGATCAACTAGGCAGTCTCTGTGTCTACAGAATATATAAAAGGACATTGAGAGCTCCCACAAAAGAAAACACACTAGTTCTAATAGCTGTGGACATTGGAGGCAAGGACACACAGGAGTAGGGCCAAATTAGAATATGAGTTGCCCCCACAGCAGGTCCAGAGACCAGTATAGTTGGAGGGCATCCGAGGAAGGTGAAATGGTCTGTGGCTCCCAGTAAGAGAAAGGATCCTGACAGCAGTGACTCAAGAAAAGCATTTATTATTCTTATGTTTTAACTTGTTCTGGAGTTTCTTTTGAATTTTTCTTTTCTTTTCTTCTCCCCACACCATTCCCCTCCTCTTTTTAGTTGTTAATTTTATTGGTGCTATGAAATATAAATTAAGCTTTTGACTTTTTCTTTTCTTTTTAAAAATCACACTTATTATTAGTATAAACCTTTGCTTCTATGTTGGGTTTTACAGGTTTTTTGAGCTTTCCTTTTTTAAAATTTTTCTATTCCTTTTCTTAAGTTTTTAAAGCCTAATATTATTTTTTCCACATTTATTCCTGTGTTTGCTTTTCCTACTGTTCTTTTCTTATATAAATCTTCTTTATCTACCTCTATTTAGCTTTGCATATCTATTTTTTCTTTCCTTTCCTCTCAACAAATATGTTACTTTTGCTTTCATTATCTTATTCCCCAGTTGGCAGTTTGCTTTAGTTTTGTTTTCCAGCTTGTGCTTTAGTTAGTTTTATTCTTAACTGATAGATATAATTTTTGGTTTCCTTTGTTCATCAGATCAATCTATTGTACTTTATTTTTGTTTTGATTTTGCTATTGATATACAGGGTTTATGTGTATATTCCATTATTTTGACTATTATTTACCTGTTTTATATCTGTCATTAGCCTGAGGTTCATTTTTGTTTTCTCATTTTTGGGTTTGTGTTTTAATTTCACTTAATGCCATAACAAACCATTTATAGAATCTTCGTTCCTGATCAGAGATTAAGATCTGAGCCTTTGGAGTGGGAGCACTGATTCCCAGATCCTAGACTACTAGAAAAATAACTCTGGGGAGTATCGAATAGTGAGAACTTACACAAAGGAAACCGCTTGAATACAAAACCCAGCATCATCCAACCACCAGTAGCACCCTGTGTAGGACACCTCATCCAAACAACAAACAAACAAAAATACAAACCCAACCATAAACTGATAAGATACCACATCACTCAGCCTTTCCCATTAGAGGAAAAACAACAACAAAAAAATAGAATAAATCTCAGCCTATAGGAAGCTTACACAAACAACTGCATCAATTTTAGAAAGTCAGGGGAAAAAAAAAAAAGGAAGTAAGAATTCAACCTTGAAGCCTGGAAAAAGGAGACTTCAAACACAGTAAGTTAAAAAAAAATTAAAAAGGCATGTAAATACTGCACAAATGAAGGAACAAACTAGAAATATAAAAGTCCAAATAAATGAAGAAGAAACAGGCAAAATACCTGAAAAAAATTCAGAATAATTATAGTAAAGATGATCAAAAACTTTGAAAACAAAATGAAGAAAATGCTAGAATCAATTATCAAAGACCTAGAAGAACTAAAGAATAAACATACAGAGTCAAACAACACAATTACTGAAATTAAGAATACTCTAGACAGTGACAGTGACAGACAGTGAAGTCGCTCAGTCGTGTCCGACTCTGCGACCCTGTGGGCTGTATAGCCCACCAGGCTCCTCTGTCCATGGGATTCTCCAGGCAAGAATACTGGAGTGGGTTGCCATTTCCTTCTCCAGGGGATCTTCCTGACCCAGGATTGAACCCAGGTCTCCTGCATTGCAGGCAGACACTTTAACTTCTGAGCCACCAGGGAAGCCCAATAATACTCTAGAAGGAATCAATAGCAGAATATCTGAAGCAGAAGAAAGAATCAGTGAATGGTAAGATAAAATGGTAGAAATATACTCTAGAGAAGAATAAAGTAAAAGAATGAAAAGAACTGAGGATACTCTCAGATACCTCTGCTGCTGCTGCTGCTGCTGCTGCTAAGTCTCTTCAGTCATGTCTGACTCTATGTGACCCTCATAGATGGCAGCCCACTAGGCTCCTCCATTCCTGGGATTCTCCAGGGAAGAACACTGGAGTGGGTTGCCATTTCCTTCTCCAATGCATGAAAGTGAAAAGTGAAAGTGAAGTCGCTCAGTCGTGTCCGACTTTGCGACCCCATGGACCGCAGCCTACCAGGCTCCTCTGCACATGGGATACTCCAGGCAAGAGTACTGGAGTGGGTTGCCATTGCTTTCTCTGGAGATACTTCTGAGACAATACCAAATGCAGCAATATTTGAATTATATGAGTCTCAGAAGAAGAAAAGAAAAGGCAATCATGTGAGAAAATTATTGAAGTGATTATAGTTGAAAAGTTCTTCAATATGAAAAAGGAAATAGTCAATCAAGTCCAAGAGGCACAGAGTCCAATACAGGATAAACCCAAGGAGAAACATGCCAAGACACATACTAATCAAACTAGCAAAGATTACAGACAAAGAAAGAATATTAAAAACAGCAAGGGAAAAGCAACAAGTAGCATACAAGGGAAACCACATATGTTTAACAGCTGATCTTTCAGCAGAAACTTTTCAGGCCAGAATGGAATGGCAGGATATATCTAAAGGACTGAAAGGGGAAAATCTACAAACAAGATGATTCTACCCTGCAAGTAGCTCATTCAAAATTGATGGAGAAATCAAAAGCTTTTCAGACAAGCAAAATTTAAGAGAATTCAGTACCACAAAATCAGCTCTACAACAAATGTTGAAGAGACATATAGTCAAGAAATACAAGAGAAGAAAAAAGATCTACAAAATCAAACTCTGAACAACTAAGAAAATCGCAATAGGAAAACATATATCAATAATTACTTTAAATGTAAACATATTAAATGCTCCAACCAAAAGACACAGATTGGCTGAATGGATACAAAAACAAGACCCATATATATGCAGTCTAAAAGGAACGCACTTCAGACCTCAAGACACATATACACTGAAAGTGAGAGGATGGAAAAATATATTCCATGCCAATGGAAATCAGAAGAAAGCTGGAGTAGCAATCTTCATATCAGACAAAATGGATCTTAAAATAAAGACTATCACAAGAGATAAGGAAGCACACTATATAATGTTCAAAGGATCAGTCCAAAAGGAAGTCATAACAATTGTAAATATCTATGCATCCAACATAGTGGGGCTTCAATACATAAGACAAACACTAACAGACATAAAAGGAGAAATAGAGAGTAACACAATAGTAGGAGACTTTAACACCTCACTTACAACAAAGGATAGATCATCAAAACAGAAAATTAATAAAGAAACATATCTTAAATAATACATATGATGAGATGGCACTCATTGATATCTTCAGGATATATATACTATCCAAATACAGAGGAATACACCTTCTCAATTGCACACAGGATATTCTCCAGGATAGACAATATCTTGGGTCACAAATCAAAACTCAATGAATTTAATAAACTTTAAATCATATCAAGCATATCTTCCAACCACAATGCTATGAGAGTAATATTAAATACAAGAAAAAAATTGTAAAAAACCACAAACACATGGAAATTAAGAAACACATTTCTAAATAATCAACAGGTTACTGAAGAAATTAAAAGGGGAATAACATATTTATAGAAACAAATGACAATGCAAACATGACAACTCAAAACCTATGGGATGCAGCATAAGCAGTTCTAAGAGGGAAGTTTATAGCAATACAACTCTACCTCAAGAAACAAGAAAATGATCAAATAGGTAATCTAACTTTATACCTAAAGCAATTGGAAGAAAAAAAAGAACAATAATAACAAACAACAACAACAGAACCAAATTTAGCAAAAGTAAAGAAGTCACAAGGATCAGAGCAGAAATAAAAGTAAATGAAACTAAAGAAACAATACTAAAGATTAAAAAAACTAAAGGCTTGTTATATCAGAAGGTAAACAAAATTAACAAACCTTTATCCAGACTCATCAAGAAAAAGAGAGAAGAATCAAATCAATAAAGTTACAAATTAAAAAGGAGAGGTTACAACAGACAATGCAGAAATACAAAGGATTATAAGAGTATTATGAACAATGATATTGCAATGAAATGGATAACTTGGAAGAAATGGACAGATTCTTATAAAAATTCAATCTTCCAAGACTGAACCAGGAAGAAATATAAATTATGAACAACCCAAATACAAGCAATGAAACTGAAGCTGTGTTAAAAAATCTCCCCAAAAGCAAAAGCCTAGGACAAGACGGCTTCACAGGAGAATTATTTCAAATATTTAGAAAAGAGCTAATGCCTATTCTTCAAAAATTTTTCAAAAAATCACAGAGGAAGGACACTTCCAAACTCATTCTATGAGGCTACCATCACCCTGATACCAAAACTAGACAAAGAAAACACACACAAAAAGAAAGCTGCAGGCCAATATCACTGATGAAAATATACAGAAAAACCCTCAACAAAAATTTAGCAAACAGAATTCAGAAACATATCAAAAAGCTCATACACCATGATCAAGTTGGGTTTATTCCAGGGACACAAGGATTCTTCAATCAATGTGGTACACCATATTAACAAATTGAAATATAAAAACCATATGATAATATAAATAAATGCAGAAAGCCTTTAACAAATTTAGCACCCATTTATGATTAAAACTCTTCAAAGAAATGGAAGAAGGAACCTGCCACAATAGAGTAAAAACATATATGATAAGCCTACAAAAAACATTATTCTCGATGATAAAAAACTGAAATCATCTCCCCTAAAATCAGAAGGGTTCATGACATTGTACAGGAGACAGGGATCAAGACCATCCCCAGGGAAAGTAAATGCAAAAAAGCAAAATGGCTGTCTGAGGAAGCCTTATAAATAGCTGTGAAAAGAAGAGAAGCAAAAAGCAAAGGAGAAAAAGAATGATATCCCATTTGAATGCAGAGTTCCAAAGAAAAGCAAGGAGAGATAAAAAAGTCTTCCTCAGAGATCAATGCAAAGAAATAGAGGAAAACAACAGAATGGGAAAGACTAGAGATCTCTGCAAGAAAATAAGAGATATCAAGGGAACATTTCATGCAAAGATGAGCTTGATAAAGGACAGAAGTGGTATGGACCTATCGGAAGCAGAAAATATAAAGAAGAGGTGGCAAGAATATACAGAAGAACTATACAAAAAAAGGATCTTCACGACCAAGATAATCACGAGGGTGTGATCAGTTACCTAGAGCCAGACATCCTGGAATCTGAAGTCAAGTGGGCCTTAGAAAGCATTACTATGAACAAAGATAGTGGAGGTGATGGAATTCCAGTTGAGCTCTTTCAAATCCTAAAAGATGATGCTGTGAAAGTGCTGCAGTCAATATGCCAGAAAATTTGGGAAAGTGAGCAGTGGCCACAGGACTGGAAAAGATCAGTTCCAAAGAAAGGCAATGCCAAAAATTTTCAAACTACTGGACAATCACACTTATCTCGCATGCTATTTGTAAAGTAATGCTCAAAATTCTCCAAGCCAGACTTCAAGGATATGTGAACTGGGAACATTTAGATGTTCAAGTTGGTTTTAGAAAAGACAGAGGAACCAACGATCCAATTGCCAACATCTGTTGCAGCATCAAAAAAACAAGAGAGTTCCAGAAAAACATCTATTCCTGCTCTATTGACTAAAGTCAAAGCCTTTGACTGTGTGGATCACAATAAACTGTGGAAAATTCTGAAAGACATAGGAATACCAGACCACCTGACCTTCCTCTTGAGAAACCAATATGCAGGTCAGGAATCAACAGTTAGAACTGACATGGAACAACAGAATGGTTCAAAATAGGAAAAGGAGCATGTCAAGGCTGTATATTGTCAACCTGCTTATTTAACTTATATGCAGAGTACACCATGAGAAATGCTAGGCTGGAAGAAGCACAAGCTAGAATCAAGATTGCCAGGAGAAATAGCAATAATCTCAGATATGCAGATGACACCACCCTTATGGCAGAAAGTGAAGAGGAACAAAAAGGCTCTTGACGAAAATGAAAGAGGAGAGGGAAAAAGTTGGCTTAAAGCTCAACATTCAGAAAATGAAGATTATGGCATCTGGTCCCATCACTTTATGGGAAATAGATGGGGTAACAGTTAAAACAGTCTCAGGCTTATTATTTGGGGCTCCAAAATCACTGCAGATGGTGATTACTGCCATGAAATTAAAAGACGCTTACTCCTTGGAAGGAGAGTTATGACCAACCTAGATAGCATATTCAAAAGCAGAGACTTGGCCAACAAAGGTCCAGCTAGTCAAGGCTATGGTTTTTCCTGTGGTCATGTATGGATGTGAGAGTTGGACTATGAAGAAAGCTGAGCACCGAAGAATTGATGTTTTTGAAGTGTGGTGTTGAAGACTCTGAGAGTCCTTTGGACTGAAAGGAGACCCAACCAGTGCATTCTAATGGAGATCAGTCCTAGAGTTCATTAGAAGGACTGATGCTGAAGCTGAAACTCCAATATCTGGCCACCTCATGAGAAAAGCTGACTCATTGGAAAAGACCCTGATGCTGGGAGGGATTGGGGGCATGAAAAGAAGGGTGCAACAGAAGATGAGATGGCTGGATGGCATCACCGACTTGATGGACATGAATTTGGGTAAACTCCAGGTGTTGATGATGGACCGGGAGGCCTGACGTTCTTTGATTCATGGGGTCGCAAAGATTCAGACATGACTGAGTGACTGAACTGAACTGAATTGAAAATCAGAAACAAGACAAGGATGTCCACTTTCACCACTATTATTCAACATAGTTTTGGAAGCCTTAGCTACAGCAATCAGAGAAGAAAAAAATAAATAAAAGGAATCTAGATAGGAAAAGAAGTGAAGCTTTCACTCATTATAGATAACATGATACCATACATAGAAAACCCTACAGATAGTATAAGAAAATTACTAGAGCTAATCAGTGAATTTAGTAGAGTTGCAGAATACAAAATCATTAGACAGAAATCACTCGCATTTCTGTATACTAACAATGAAAAATCAGAAAGAGAAATGGCAGAATCAATCCTATTCACCATTTCAAAAAACAAAAAGAATAAAATATCTAGGAATTAAGTTACCTAGGGAGACAAAAGAACTGTACACAGAAACTTATAAGACACTGATGAAAAAAATCAAAGATGACATAAACAGATGGAGAGATAGTTCATGTCCTTAGATAGGAAAAATTAATGTTGTGAAAATGACTGCACTACCAAATGCAATCTACAGATTCCATGTGATCCCTACAAATTATCAATGGCATTTTTACAGAACTAGAACAAAAATTTTTCATGATTCATATAGAACCACAGAAAACCCCGAATAGGCAAGCAGTTTTGAGAAAGAAGAATGGAGGTGGAAGAATCAGCCTTCCTGACTTCATATTATACTACAAGGCTGCAGTCATCAAGACAGTATAGTTCTGGCACAAAAAAGAAATATAGATTAATGGGACAGGATTGAAAGTCCAGAAATAAACCCATGCACCTAAGGGTACCTTATTTTTGATAAAGGAGGCAAGAATATACAATGGGGCAAAGACAGCCTCTTCAATAAATGGTGCTGGGAAAACTGGATAGTTAGATGAAAAATAATGAAATGAGAACACTTCCTAACACCATACACAAAGATAAACTCAAAATGGATTAAATATGTAAGACAAGAAACTATAAAACTCGTAAAGGAAAACATAAGCAGAACACCTCATGACATAAATCAAAACAAGATCATCTGTGACCCACCTCCTAGAGTATGGAAATAAAAACAAAAGTAAACAAGTGGGAATTGTTATACTTAAAAGCTTAAACTTAAAGACTTAAAGGCATTTGCACAGCAAAGTTTACTGTAAGCAGGGTGAAAAGATAATCCTCAGAATGGGAGAAAAAATAGCAACTGAAACAATTGACAAAGGATTTATCTCCAAAATCTATAAGTAGTTTATGAAGCTCAGTACTAGAAAAAGAGAACAACTGAATCAAAAAGTGGGAAAAGACCTACTAAACATTTATCCAAAGAAGACATACAGCTGGGTAACAAACATATGAAAAATTGCCCAACAGCACTCATTATTCAGTTCAGTTCAGTTCAGTTCAGTCACTCATTCGTGTACGACTCTTTCTGACTCTATGAACCGCAGCATGCCAGGCCTCCCTGTCCATCACCAGCTCTGGCGTTTACCCAAACTCATGTCCATTGAGTCAGTAATGCCATCCAGTCATCTCATCCTCTGTCGTCCCCTTCTCCTCCTGCCCCCAATCCCTCCCAGCATCAGGATCTTTTCCAATGAGTCTACCCTTTGCATGAGGTGGCCAAAGTATTGGAGTTTCAGCTTCAGCATTAGTCCTTCCAATGAACACCCAGGAATCATCTCCTTTAGGATGGACTGGTTGGATCTTCTTGCAGCCCAAGGTACTCTCAAGAGTCTTCTCCAACACCGCAGTTCAAAGACATCAATTCTTTGGCTCTCAGTCTTCTTCACAGTTCAACTCACATCCATACATGACCACTGGAAAATCCATAACCTTGACTAGACGAACCTTTGTTGGCAAAGTAATGTCTCTGCTTTTTAATATGCTATCTAGGTTGGTCTAGATTTTAATGCAAATCAAAACTACAATGAGATATCACCTCACACAAGCCAGAATGACTCTCATCAAAAGATCTACAAAGAATAAATGTAGAAGGTATGTAAAAAGGGAACACTCTTGCACTCTTGGTGAAAATGTGAATTGATACAGCCACTATGGAAGATGGTATGGAGATTCCTTAAAGAACTAGGAATGAAATCACCATATGACCCAGCAATCCCAAACTTAGGCATATATTCTGAGGAAACCAAAACTGAAAAAGACACATGTATCCCACTGTTCATTGCAGCACTATTTACAGTAGCTAGAACATGGAAGCAATCTTGATGTCCATCAACAAATTAATGGATAAAGAATATGTGGTACATATACACCATAGAATATTACTCAGCCATAAAAAAGAATTCATCTGAGTCAATTCTGTTGAGGTAGATGAACCTAGAGCCTACTATACAGAGTGAAGTAGGTCAGAAAGTGAAATATAAATCTCATATAATAATGCATATATATGAAATCTAGAAAAATGGTACACTGGATAATTTATTTTCAGGGCAGCAATGGAGAAACAGATTAGAGAATAAGCTTATGGACATGGAGAGAGGAGAGGAGAGGGTGAGATGTTTGGAGAGAGTAACGTGGAAACTTACATTACTTTATGCAAAATAGATAGCCAACAGGAATTTGCTGTATGGCTCAGGAAACTCAAACAAGAGCTCTGTGTCACCTTAGGGTGTTGGGATGGGGAGGGAGATGGGAGGGAGTTTCATGAGGGAGAAGATATATGTATATCTATGGCTGATTCATGTTGAGGTTTGACAGAAGATAATAAAATTCCGTAAAGTAGTTATCCTTCAATAAATAAATAAATAAATGGGGAAAAATGGATAACCAAATAGGGCCTACTGTATAGCACAGGGAACTCTGCTCAATGTTATGAGGCAGTCTGGATGGCAGTTTGGGGGAGAATGGATACATACGTATGTGTGGCTGAGTTGCTCTGCTGTACACATATACTCCAATAGAAAATAAAAAGGCATTAAAAATATGGAGATAGTCACTGAGCATAGTTAGCCTAATTATCTTAAATTCTAGTTCTTGTAATTTCAACATGTAGAAATTCTGTTGGTATCTGTCTTTTCTATCGGGTTGGCCAAAAAGTCTGTTCAGATTTTTTCATAGCATCTGACAGAAAACCTGAAAAATTTTTCTGGCCAATCAATATATTTCAGTGTAAGTCTTTTCTGTTGATTCTTGCTTATTTCTCTACCTGCTAGTTATTTTTAACTGTATACCAATTTATGTACCATTCTTTCAGAAATTATTTGTAGAAGTAACTTAAGAACCTCCAATCAAAATAAATAAATTTATATATTTTTAAAAAGATCTAAGTTGATACTATCTGCTTTTAAATAGAAATTCTGTAATTCTTCTAGATTCATGAGGTAAAACCTTATGTCATTTCAGGTATTGACTGAAGTTTTCTGCATTGGTCAAATAACTGGAAGCTGGGATATTATCTAGACAAAGGTTGTTTGATATCACCTCGAAATATACAGTCTCATTTCCTCCTGCTGTTAGATCCCAGAATTCAACATTTGTAATTCTAGTGCTTCATGATGACAAAAAGCTGCACAACCCCTCAGGTGTCCATGTGGAGAAATAGTGTTTCCAGATGTTGATCCTCTGGAGTCTATGGTGGGTAAAAATAGTCATCAGAGTAGTCCATCTTCAGTTTTCATATGGCCAAAAGGAGCCCCATGTCTGTGCTGCTCTTAGGTATGTAACTCTGGCCTTAGGCCTTTGTACATCTCATTACAGTATGGTGAGGTAAGACCATCCACCCTGTGTTCAGTTTCTCTCTTGAATAAACTTGTTTTTGATTAACTGTTTTAAAAAATATTTAATTTTTCCTTGCTCTGACTCTTGACCCAGTAAAGTGAAACTGAAGTTACTCAGTCATGTCTGACTCTTTGCTACCCTGTGGACTTTAGCCCACTAGGCTCCTCTGTCTATGGTATTTTCCATGCAAGAATAATGGAATGGGTTGCCATTTCCTTCTCCAGGGGATCTTCCCAACCCATGGGATCTAACCCAGGTCTCCCACATTGCAGGTAGATGCTTTAACCTCTGCGCCACCAGGGAAGCCCTTGACCCAGTAATTCTCTATTTTGTTAGCTGTCTGATGATTCTTTAATACTTCTGTGCACATTTTATTTTTACTTGCCTAGTGTATATATTATAGAGACTGAGAAGTCCAGATATGCAGTCATCAATATGGAGAACCCAGGAGACCTAATGGTGTAAATTCCAGTCCAAGTCTGAGTCTGACAGCAGGAAAGGACTGATGTCCCAGCTCAAAAAAAAAAAAAAAAAAAAAAGGAAAGAGAATTCTTTCTTCTTCAGCCTTTTATCTTTTATTTGGGGATCCACTGGGTTGGATGAGACCCACCCATCTGCTTTACTAAGTCTACTGATGCAAAAGTTAACCTTACCTAGAAATACTTTCACAGACACATGCAGAATTAATGTTTGACTGAATGTGTGGTCACATCAGGACTCAGTCATATTGACACATAGAACTAACCATCATGCCCAGGTGTGCTAGTTGTCCTTGGTGAGATAATTTGTCTGAATCACCTTGTCTGTTATTACTGGAATTGTAGGTCTTCATAGCATCTTTTAAAAATAGTCACTCTGTTTTTAAGAATTTATCTTCTCATAGACTGAGAGAAACTGATGTAACCATGGTACTCTTCAAGTATCTAATCTGAATGAAACAAATATGCAATTAAAATCTGTCCTTTAAATGTGCCATGCAATTATTTTTTTCTGTCAATGTTTTACTGAAGCTAAAGAATTCTCAACTTATGAGCTATAAATTTTATTTGTAACATTTCTGCTTAAATAGATCATTATTACTTCACAGTATTTGAAGACTGACACTTAAGCAGAGTTCCCTGTAAAATGAAAAGTATTAAATTTTAGTACATTTTTACTTTAATAATTACATTATCTGTTTCAGTTTTTAAAAATATTTCTTATGAAAATATGTCATTTTTGTGTACTTTAAACAAAGATAAACATAGTTCTTTAACAACTCTCTTTAAAAAAAATGCTCATTGATTTCAGAGAGATGAATCAGTTATTAATCTATCATCAATCTTTTAAACATTTGAACATAGATGTTATTTTCATTCACCACCTAAATATTTTCTAGTCTGTTTTCTATCTATTCACTTAGCAAGTTTACAAAGTAAGTCAAATTTAGAGTCACAAAGTTGAATTAAGCTATGTCAGTAGTGATGAGAAAGTAAATAGGTATCTAACTTATATTGCTTAAGTATTAATGGAGTTGTGAAGTGAAAATAACTTATATAACTTCAAAATGATAAATCATCTTTCCTATAATATTTTAGCATAACTTTATAAAATATTCTATCATGTTATTATAACTTTTGGTTATGTAACATTCATAATTTACCATGGGAATATCTCTTGATTGTCATTGTAAGGATGTAAAGATAAACTGTATTATCAAGAAATCCATTATTCCACATATTTGGACTATGTACACAAATATTTGTAATATATGTGTGTTTTAGTCACTCAGTCATCTCTGACTTTTTGTAACCCCATGGACTGTAGCTCGCCAAGCTTTCTTGTCCATGCAATTTTCCAGGCAAGATACTGGAGTGCATTGTCATTCTATTCTCTAGAGGACCTTCCCGACCCAGGGAATGAGCCTGGGTCTCCTGCGTTGCAGGCAGATTCTTTACCATTTGAGTTACCAGGGGAGCTTTTACAATGTGTACATTTACTGTATTCCTGGACACACCCATCTCCAATAGAAATATATATATGTATGTGTGTATATATATACATATATATATGTATATATATAGTTGATTTGCAATGGTGTGTATTCGTTTCAGGTGAAAAGTATACTGTTCATTAATTGGTATACCAAATAGTATTTTTGTAGCTTTTATCCCAGTATAAGTTATTACAAGATAATGAGTATAATTTTCTGTTCTATGAGGTTTATCCTTATTGGTTATCTATTTTATATATAGTAATTTGCATCTGTTAATAGCATTTTATGGACTATTTTACCCTCAATAGACTTTACTAGCATACAGATCTTCTTTGATTTGAGATGAGGCTACATCCCAATAAAGCCATAGTGAGATGAAAATGTTGTTAGCCAAGGATGCATTTAACATACCTAATATGCCAAAAGTCATACTTAGCCTAGCCCAACTTAAACATGCTCAGATCATTACATTATCCTACTTTGATAATGGCAAAATCAAAATGGTGATTTTGTTAGGGGCAAACTCACCTAACATAAGCCTATTTTATAATAAAATGTAAAATATCTTGTGTAATTTTTTGAACACTGGACTGAAAATGAAAAACAAAATGATTGTATCAGTTGTTTACCCTTCTGATGATGTGATTGATGGGGCTGTGTCTTGATCAGTTTCACAAGATAGAATCTACTAATATTGCTAGCCTGGAAAAATATTAAAATTAAAAATTCAAAGTGTGATTTCTACCAAATGAGTAATGCTTTCACACTGTTCATAAAATTGAAAAATTATAAATGGAACCATCATGAGTTGAAGACCAACTATAATTTTCAATGGACAAAGGTAGTGTTATCCATCTTTGAGGATCACTGCTGTATTAGAGCATTTTTAGTTGATATTTGTTGGTGCTGGTTTAAAAAAAAACAAAACAGGATCATTGTTCTATAAATACATTGATACTTTTGAGAATTCAGAGCCTGAAGTTTAAGTTGATTAAGAAGTATTTCACTGAAAATCAGATATGAACAAAGATTTGTACATACTCAGTCACAAATATATATGCTTAAATATTTCCTTCAATCATTTCAACAGTACATGTAAAATTAAATAATGTTGCTTGGTTGCATGATCCTGGTGCATAGCAACAGCTGTTTTCATGAACTGGTTGATCTTTAAAGAAGAAGCACCTCATCTTGCTGACCAGAAGAACCCCTGGGTAATGGCTACCCTGACTCCATAGCCCTGTATCAATTAAGCTCAGTAGAATTTTTCTGGAAATATTGGTTCACCCTTCATCTTGCTCATTTCCTTTCTAACAAAATTGCTGATTGTAATTTACACAGATATCAAGAACTTTAGTGGGAAACTTCTTTGTGTAGTAACTGTCACTTTTGCTCTAAGGGAAACACCTACTTAGTTCTTGGTGAAGAGGAAAAAAAAAGAAAAAGAAAAGAAACTTTAGAAATGTTAGGATTTCCTCTTGAGATAGAGCATTTGTCTCCATTTCATCCAGATTGATCTTTCACCTAAAAGATACATTAAAAAATTTGTATCTGTGTATTAGATACTCATTTATACTTTTCAAGTTATTTTTGGCATACATTTTGAAGATATTTCTGCATATGCTTATTCTGTATACTAAGTTTTGTCTTTTTCCCCCACCTCTGATGATTATTTATTGTTCCCATTTGTCTTTGGTAACCTATGACATTGCTAAGTGTTAAGTCGCTTCGTGTCTGACTCTTTGTGACCCCAGGTGACTGTAAGGCACTGGGCTCCTCTGTCCATGAGATTCTCCAGGCAAGAAGACTGCAATGGGTTGCCACACCCTCCTCCAGGAAACCATCCCAACCCAGGGATTGAACCCAGGTCTCCTGCATTGGCAAGAGGATTCTTTATAACTAGCGCCACTCAATAAGCAATTGATAAGTGATATTTCATTAGTTTTTCACTGATATACACTTGATCTTAGCCAAAAGGCCAAGAAGTGATAGTTTTCACTGATATTTCATTCAATACAGTTCAGTTCAGTTCAGTTCATTTCCATCACTCAGTCTTCTCTGACTCTTTGCAACTCCATGAATCGCAGCACACCAGGCCTCCCTGTCCATCACCAACTCCCAGAGTTCACCCAGACTCACATCCATCGACTCAGTGATGCCATCTACACATCTCATCCTCGGTCGTCCCCTTCTCCTCCTGCCCCCAGTCCCTCCCAGCATCAGAGTCTTTTCCAATGAGTCAACTCTTTGCATGAGGTGGCCAAAGTACTAGGGTTTCAGCTTTAGCATCATTCCCTCCAAAGAAATCCCAGGGCTGGTCTCCTTCAGAATGAACTGGTTGGAGCTCCTTGCAGTCCAACGGACTCTCAGAGTCTTCTCCAACACCGCAGTTCAAAAGCACCAATTCTTCAGTGCTCAGCTTTCTTCACAGTCCAACTCTCTTATCCATACAGGACCACTGGAAAAACCATAGGCTTGACTAGATGGACCTTTGTTAGCAAAGTAATGTCTCTGTTTTTCAATATGCTATCTTGGTTGGCCATAACTTTTCTTCCAACGAGTAGGCGTCTTTTAATTTCATGGCTGCAGTCACCATCTGCAGTGATTTTGGAGCCCCCCAAAACTAAAGTCTGACACTGTTTCCCCATATATTTCCCATGAAGTGATGGGACCAGATGCCATGATCTTCGTTTTCTGAATATTGAGCTTCAAGCTTTCATTAAAGTGATTTGCCAAAACCATGAAAAAGTACCTAGTATCATTTTTCAGATCAAAGTAGACCAATGATTTTATCTCAAAAAAACATTCCTAGTACTACTCCCATCACCCACCCTCACTCCCTAATAAGCAATAAATTAACTATTAGATACAGCTGTGCTCAGGAACCAGCTACATCTTTAGGACAAAAACAATGACCAGATATTACCAGTAGGTTAGGGCTGGTGCTCAGAGAAGGCACTGGCAACCCACTCCAGTACTCTTGCCTGGAAAATCCCATGGACGGAGGAGCCTGGTAGGCTGCAGTCCATGGAGTCACTAAGAGTCGGACACGACTGAGCAACTTCACTTTCACTTTTCACTTTCATTCATTGGAGAAGAAAATGGCAACCCACTCCAGTGTTCTTGCCTAGGGATTCCCAGGGACGGCGGAGCCTGGTGAGCTGCCATCTATGGGGTCTCATAGAGTCAGACGTAACTGAAGCGACTCAGCAGCAGCAGCAGCAGGGCTGGTGCTGACAGGAATGCAATGGTGCACCAGGACTAACCCAGGAATCGCAATGAGAGTTCAACTCTTGGACAAAATAGTTTCAAAAGGTGAAAGAAGGAGGAGACCAAGAACCCCTGTGTAAGAAAGAAGGCCAAGCAGGGCCTGTGAAGGAAGACTAGACACCTGTGTGGCTGCCTGATGGCACTGCCTTTAGTGAAGAATTGCCATCCTGAAAGACGCTAACCGACAGGAAAGAGCTAGATAGCCCCACATTAGAAATTAGATCTAGCCAGCAGATGAGAGTTCTGTGCTGCCGTTATGACATTTGTGCTTCAGGGGAGTCCTGAAAGACTGGGTAGAGGTGACCACAAAACCCCCAGGGGAAGAGATGAGCAAAACAAGATGAAAGGACAAGCTTCACTAACGTTATACCACAATTAAAGTTTTATAAACAAAATCAAAATCAAAATCAAATATAATATGTATATAATTTATTTATTTATACACAAAATCTAAATCAGAGAAATTGTACCTAAGAAAAAATAACAGTCACAGAAAATGACTCTAAAAATCAGCTTACAGTAATGGGAATAAAAGGAAGGATAATGTCTATCAAAAATGACAAAAATGAGAAGGAGAGTTGGTGGACAAGGGAGTGGCAATAGCAGCATAGTTTTAACTATATTCGTGAACCCCCCCACCCCAGGCTGCACTGAACAGGACAACTTCACTGGCTTCAGGAAAGGAAAGCCAAAGACCCCCAGGACACATCCAGGACCGTATGCGGTGACAGTTAGCTCTGTGTTTCCCAGAACCCAGGAGGCTGAGACACACCTGAGATCCCAGAACCCAGGAGGCTGAGACACACCTGAGAGGATAACACGGGAGTCATCTCCACAGGGAGGGATTCAGTGAAGCACCTCTTCACTTCCTGTGAGCCAAAGGACATGAAAGTCATGGTTAAGGCCCACCAAAGAGAGAGGGAAAGCTGAGCTGAGTAGCAGAAATGGCCACCAAATTTGTGGGTGACTGAAGGATTCTGTAGGCACAGTCAGTGCTGGAGCAACCTGGGTCCTAGAAACTCTAATCAACCAAAATCACAAAATGTTCACAAAGAGGTGATATTTCTGTGAATGGAATTCACATTAAAGGGGGAAGAAATAGTAGAGTCAATAGAGAACCACTATTTAGTGAAAAGTGGAGGGCTAACCATGTTTGAATATGTCACAAACTTTGAAGCCTCATTTCTGAAATCTGTTCCAGCAATAATCCTGAGCTCCAGAACTCTAGAGCTCTAGGGGTGAAGCTAGAAACGTAATCAAGTTCACCTCCCCATGTAAAATGTCACCTCACTAACACATAAACAAGATTAAAAATTACAATCCTATTCCACATTTTATGAAAAGTATCTGTAGAGTAACAAGAGTTTACAAGACAATGATGCAGCCAGAAAGACAAGACCCCCAAAGCAGTTGCACTTTGTACCTAATCCAAAGTGAGCTAAAGATAACTTACAAGAGTAATAAAATGTATGAAAGCAGAACACACATTAGAACTACAAATTTTTACTCAGAAATAAAAATGACTGAAGGAAAGGAAGATTTAAAAAGAAAGGTAGCCAACAGAGGAATAATTACTAAATGCAATAAATAAAAATCATCAGTGCAAAGAATATCAAATTAGAAAGAGCACAAGAGAGAATTAACACCAGGAATAATGCCATAAGAGAAATAAAATATGGAGAAAAATGATGTGACAGGACACAAATAAGGAAACTAAAGCAATAGAATTAACACAAAGGCAAAAGCTGTAATTCAGGAAAACTCTATTGAAACTTCCCTGTTGGCTCAGAGGGTAAAGCGTCTGCCTGCAATGTGGGAGACGTGGGTTTAATCCCTGGGTTGGGAAAATCCCCTGGAGAAGAAAATAGCAACCCACTTCGGTACTCTTGTTTGGAAAATCTCATGGAAGGAGGAGCCTGGCAGGCTACAGTCCGTGGGGTCACAAAGAGTTGGACATGACTGAGAAACTTCACTTTCACTTTCTCCTGAAATAAAGCTGATTCGAAATTCAGCATTTAAAGAGAACGATACATTCTTGGGAAAATTCCCTCTGAGAGGCCAATGTTGAAACACATTTTAGTAAAAATTTTTAATTCTTAGTGATGGCACCCCACTCCAGTACTGTTGCCTGGAAAATTCCATGGATGGAGGAGCCTGGTGGGCTACAGTCTATGGGGTCGCTAAGAGTCGGACACGACTGAGCAACTTCAGTTTCACTTTTCACTTTCATGCATTGGGGAAGGACATGGCAACCCACTCCAGTGTTCTTGCCTGGAGAATCCCGGGGACAAGGGAGCCTGGTAGGCTACCGTCTATGGGGTCGCACAGAGTTGGACATGACTGAAGTGACTTAGCAGCAGCAGCAGCAGCAGCATATACATATATACATATATATGTGTGTATGTATGTGTGTATACACACACATACACACACACATATATTTATCTCTTCCAAGCATCTGAAAGGACTAAGCTACTTTTAATTAGAGAGACAAGGTAATTTATCATTCATACTAGGAGACTTTTGAGAAGTGTTGCTAATGATAATTGCAATGAACACATACTGTAAACCAGGAATATTTTAGCTGAGAGAACATGTGATCACTCTATTTATTAAAAAAAAAAAAAAAAAAAACCCTGATATCAAACTCCTTGACAGACATAGGTTTTTTGATATCCATAGACATAACAGAGTAGAATATTTAAGTTCATCATAAAAAGAAAATGGTAACCAAAGATTTTATATATGTGACCAAACAGACCTTCAGACTGCCAGGAAGGCTGTAATAAACCTGAAGAAGTTCATGTTTTCTCTTCATTTTATTCCTATACAAAAAAAGATCTACACACGAAAGACACAAAACAGTTCACATAGATTAGGAGGAACTTAGCCAACACCACAGATTTTCCAGGTATGTATCAAAATTGCAATACAAATAGCAGAGAATAGCTCTTATTTTCAGGCTTATGCGAAATTTTCCATAGTTTGAACAACAAAGAAAATCTTAATAAATTATAAAGGACAGAAATAATCCAAACATTATCTTAGCATAACCTGTTACTGTAATTATTAATAATTTAAATAAAGTGTGTTTTCTTAGAAATTAAAGGAGCTATTTTAATTTTGATATATGCCAAATTATAGATTTTGGGGAGAATACTATAAATAAACATGATATATTAAATGTATTATATAAAATTGAGTGCATATAAAGAAGATTAAAAATAGAGAACTAAACCATACAGTAAGAAAAATAATAGCAAAAGAAAGCATGAGGAATAAAGTGATTTAAAAGAAACAATAAATAGAAACATTATTTTTGCTGTTAGTCATTCAGTTGTGTCCAACTTTTTGTGACCCCAAGGATTGTAGCCCGCCAAGCTTTTCTGTCTGTGGAGTTTTCTAGGCAAGAATACTGGAGTAGATTGTCATTTTCTTCTCCAGGGGATCTTCCTGGACCAAGGATTAAACCTGCATCTCCTGCATTGGCAGATTCTTTATCACTGAGCCACTAGGAAAGCTCCAAAAATATAAAATAGAATAAAAAAGAGTGGAACTAAGAAGTAAATACAAAAGCTGATTAAAAAAATAATAATAATGAGATTACATAAATACCTTAAATTATAAATGGCAAAGGAAAATAATTATAAAAACTTACAATATTTTGAAAAATTGAAACTTTTCCCACAATGTATGCTTTTCTGAAAAATGTGCAATTTACAAAAAATATATTCCATGAAAAACAGATTTCAATTAACACAGAGGAAATTGAGAAAATGGTTAAAGAGTTTCCTTATAGAACCAGCATGACCCAATCACTTCCACAGGGAATTCTATTAAATTTGCAAAGATTAGATAAGAGAAAAAGAACATTTTCCAAATTACTTTGAAGTGGGTAGAGGAAACTTGATCCTCAAGCTGACAGATTTTTCAGTTGTGACTATTGATATGAAATATTAAATAACAGCTGGCAAACTTGAAAATTAAGCAAAATTATCTCATAGGACTCATATCAAAAATTCAAGATAGCTTGATTGCAGAAATCCCATTATAGAACATTTGATGTTAATATTGCTAGGACAAAAGTCATGCAATTATCTCCAGATCTTAAGTAAATATTAGCATGCTTTTGTTGATCCATTATTTAAACATTTCCATGTTTTTATATACGTAAAGTTGTATTTTCTGAATATTATCTGAGTTAAGTTTGTTCTATTCATTTTGGCGGAGATCGTGCCTGTTGCTAGTTTTCTATGTTTACTTTTATTGTAGTTACTTATATACTTGACATTTCCCACTATGTCACTATTTTCACTTGTTCAGTTTCTGCTTTACCTTTTCCTTCCATTGGATTAGTTACATATTTACATAGCTTCCCCTCTGCTCCTCTTTATGATTTAGTAGTTTTAAATTCTATTCATATTCTTTCACTTGTTAACCTCTAATCTATAGCCAAAATATTTATCTTTGAAAGCTCTCATCATTTTTAAAATTTTTGTTTGTTTTTTAATTCAAAAGGACACATGGAACCCAGTGTTTACTGCAGCACTATTTGCAATAGTCAGGCCATATAAGCAACTTAAACGTCGAACAACAGATGAATGGATAAAGAGGATGTGGTGTGTGTGTGTGTGAGTGAGTGAAGTCGCTCAGTCGTGTCCAACTCTTTGCGACCCATGGACTGTAACCCACCAAGCTCCTCCATCCATGGGATTCTCCAGGCAAGAATACCGGAGTGGGGTACCATTTCCTTCTCCAGGGGATCTTCCCGAACTAGGGATTGAACCCAGGTCTCCCACATTGCAGGCAGATACTTTAACCTCTACACCACCAGGAAACCTATACTGGAGTTTCAGCTTTAGCATCATTCCTTCAAAAGAAGTCCCAGGGATGATCTCCTTCAGAATGGATTGGTTGTATCTCCATGCAGTCCAAGATCAGCCCTGGGACTTCTTTGGAAGGAATGATGCTAAAGCTGAAACTCCAGTACTTTGGCCAGCTCATGCGAAGAGTTGACTCATTGGAAAAACTCTGATGCTGGGAGGGACTAGGGGCAGGAGGAGAAGGGGATGACAGAGCATGAGATGGCTGAATGGCATCACTGACTCGATGAATGGGAATCTGAGTGAACTCTGGGAGTTGGTGATGGACAGGGAGGACTGGCGTGCTGAGATTTATAGGGCTGCAAAGAGTCAGACACGACTGAGGGACTGAACTGAACAGAACTGAACAGAGACATGGATTATCCTATAGTTTGTCATACAGAGTGAAGTAAGTCAGAATGAGAAAAGCAAATATCATATATAAATTCATATACATGAAACCTCAATTGTTTTTGATCTGCAGTCTTAGCAGAAAGTGAGATTTTTCTACCCGACTCAGAGGTGGATGTTATAAGTATTATGTCCATTTGCTTTGGTTTGTTCAGTCTCTAATCCATGTTTGATTCTAACTCCATGGAGAGTAGCACTCCAGGCTCCTTTATTCCTTAACTATCTCCCAGAGTTTGCTCAAATTCATGTCCATGGAGTTGGTTATAGTATCTAACTATATCAGGCTTCCTTTGTGGCTCAGACAGTAAATAATCTGCCTGCCATAAGGGAGACCTGGGTTCAACCCCTCTGTTGGGGAGATCGACTGGAGGAGAGCATGGCAACCCATTATGGTACTCTTGCCTTGAGAATCCCCATGCATGGAGGAGTCTTGCAGGCTGCGCAAAGCAATGGACATGACTAAGAGACTGAGTACACACAAATATCTCATCCTCTCCTGCCCCATTTCTCCTTTCATCCCAGCATCAGGGCCTTTTCCAATGAATCAACTCTTCCGTCAGGTGGCCAAAGTATTGGAGATTCAGTTCAGCAGCAGTCCTTCCAATGAATATTCAGGACTGATTTCCTTTGGCATTGACTGGTTTGGTCTCCTTGCAGCCCAAGGGACTCTCAAGAGTCTTCTCCAGAATCACAGTTCAAAAGCATCAATACTTCGGTGCTCAGCAATCTTTATGGATCAACTCACACATCTGTACATGACTACTGGGACAACAATAGCTCTGACTATACAGAGCATTGTTGGCAAAGTGTTGTCTCTGTTTTTAATATGTTGTTTACATTTGTCATAGGGTCCCTTCCAGGGAGCAAGTGTCTTTTAATTTCTTGGCTGCAGTCAGAGCCTGCATTGATTTCAGATCCCAAGAAAATAAAGTCTGTCACTGCTTCCACATTTTCCTCTTATATTTGCCATGAAGTGATGAGACCAGACACCATGATCTTAGCTTTTCTAATGTTGAGTTTCAATCCACTTTTTCACTCTCCTCTTTTACCCTCATCAAAAAGCTCTTTAGCTTCTCTGCACTTTCTGCCATTAGACTGATGTCATCTGCCTACCTGAGGTTGCTGATACTTTTCCAGGCAATCTTGACTTCAGCTTGTGATTCATCCAGCACAGCATTTCACATGATGCACTCTGCATATAAGTTCAATAAGAAGGATGACAATATACACTCTTGCTGTACTCCTTCCCCAATTTGGAACCAGTCAGTTGTTCCAGATCTAGTTCTAACTGTTACTTCTTGACCCATATACAGGTTTCTCAGGTAAAGGTAAGGTGGTCTGATATTTCCATCTCTTTAAGAATTTTCCATATTTTGTTGTGAACTACATAAAGATTTTAGTTTAGTCAGTAAAGCAGAAGTAGATGTTTTTCTGGAATTATCTCTATGATCAAACAAATGTTGGCAATTTGATCTCTGATTCCTCCACCTTTTCTAAACCCAGCTTGAACATCTGGGTTTGTACAGTTCACATACTGCTGAAGCATAGCTTGAAGGATTTTCAGCGTAATCTTTTAGTGTGTTAAATGAGTGCAATTGTACAGTAGTGTGAACATTCTTTAGCATTGACCTTCTTTGAGATTGGAATGAAAACTCACCTTTCCCAGTCCTGTGGCTACTGCTGTATTTTCCAAGTTTGCTGACATATTGATTGCAGCACTAAAGCAGCATTATATTTTAGGATTTTACATAACTCAAATGGAATCCTGTCACCTCCACTAGCTTTATTTGTAGTGATTCTTCCTAAGTGTCCCTTGACTTCAGACCTCAGAATGTCTGACTCTAGGTGAGAACCACACAATAATGGTTATCTGAATCATTAAGACCTTTTTTGCACAGTTTTTCTGTGTATTCTTGCCTCCTTTTCTTAATCTCTTCTGCTTCTGTTAGATTCTTGCTGTTTCTGTCCTTTATTGTGCCCATCCTTGCATGAAATGTTCCCTTGATATCTCCAATTTTCTTGATGAGATCTCTAATCTTTTCTTTTATATTGTTTTCCTCTGTTCTTTTTCATTGCTTATTTAAGAAGGCCTTCTTATCTCTCTTTGCTATTCTCTGGAAGTCTGCATTCAGTTGTATATATCTTTCCTTTTCTCCCTTGTCTTTTGCTTCTCTTTTTTCCTCAGCTATTTGCAAAGCTTCCTCAGACAACTTTGCCTTGGTGCACTTATTTTCTTTGGGATGTTTTTGTCCACTGCCTCCTGTACAGTGTTACAAACCTCTGTCCTAAGTTCTTCAGGCACTGTTTGTAACAGATTAAATACCTTGAATCTATTTGTCACCTCCACCATATAATCACAAGGAATTTGATTTAGATCATACCTGAAAGGCCTAGTGGTTTTCCCTTTCCTTCATTTAGCTTGAATTTTTCCATAAGAAGCTCATGATCTGAGCTACAGTTATCCCTAGGTCTTATTTTTACTAATTTTATAGAGCTTCTCCATCTTCATCTGTAAATAACAATCAGTCTGATTTGGATGTTGAACATTTGGTATGTCCATTTGTAGAACCATCTCTTGTACTGGAAAAGGGTGGAAAGAGTGTTTCCTATGACCAGTGTGTTCTTTTGAAAATAACCTTTTGGCTTTTTTTCCTGCTTCATTTTGTACTCCTAGCCAAATTTCTTTATTATTGTGGGTATTTCTGGACTTTCTACTTTTGCATTCCAATTCTCTGTGATAAAAAGGACTTTTCTTTTGGTGTTAGTGCTAGAAGGTGCTGTTGGTTTTCACAGAACCAGTCAACTTCAGCTTCATCATCAGTGATTGGGGCATATTCTTCAATTAGTGTGATGTTGAATGGTTTTCCTTGGAAGTGAAATGAGATATTTGTGTCACTTTTCAGGTTGTACCTAAGTACTGCATTTTGGACTCTGTTATTGGTTATGAGGTCTACTCCTTTTCTTCTAAGGGATTCTTACCTACAGTAGTAGATATAGTGGTCACCTGAATTAAATTTGTCCATTCCTGCCCATTTCAGTTCTCTGATTCCCAAGATGTCCATGTTCAATCATGAGTACTCCTGCATGACCACATCCAGTTTACCTTGATTCATGGACCTGACATTCCAGATGCCTATGCAATATTGTTTTTATAGCATTGAATTTTGCTTACCACCAGACACATCCACAACTTAGTGTTGCTTCTGCTTTGTCCCAGGAACTTCATTCTTTCTGAAGATATTAATTGTCCTCTGCTCTTCCCCAGAAGTATATTGACTGAGGTCATATATATTGACAATACGCAATATATCTATGTAGCTCACCTTCTGGTGTGATATCTTTTTGCCTTTTCATACTGTCTATAGTGTTCACCAACAAGAATACTGGAATGGGTTGCCATTTCCTCCTCCAATAGCTATGCTTTTTAGAATTCTTCACTATTACCTGTCTGCTTTGGGTGGCCCTGCATGGCATGGCTCATAGCTTTATTCTGTTATGCAAGCCCCTTTGCTATATATGGCCTCAAACCAATATTCTTCAGCTAAGACTATATTTGCAGCCTAGCTATCTGTTTCTTTATCAGCTAAGACAATATTTGCAGCCTAGCTATCTGTTTCTTTATCAGCTAAGACAATATTTGCAGCCTAGCTATCTGTTTCTTTATCTTCTACAGTTCTTGACCCCAAGTTGAATCTACTTTCTTTCCAGTCTTGCATTGCTGTATAGTACTTTTAGCAATTTCTGATCTTATCTTCAAACTAGACTCATTCAAATGATAGTTTAAAAATTTATTTGCTTGTCTTTTGCATATCATTTCTTAAAAAATTAGGAGATCTATTTCAAGATCTTGAGTGACATTATTCTTTAGGGATTTTTTAATTAATAATTTGTGAGAAATAAATTCATTCTATCTAAAATATCTTTATTTCACCTTTTTTCTTGAATATGGTAGATTTTGGTATAAAATTCAAGTATATGTACAATTTTTCTTCAGAAATTTTAACTCATTAAAATATATCATTGCTAATGAGAACCTTCTTTAAATATTAGAATTCTTCCATGAGTAATATTTATTTCATCCTTCTGATATGATGATAATTTCCTGGTGTTTGATGCCAAGGACCTTTATGGTATTGTGTCTACAAGTTGATAAGCTTATTCCTTATCCTACTGGAGATTGATATGAGAAATTACCTTCAACAGTGGGAAGATTTTGCCATTATCAATTATTAATTAAAGTATTTTTTCCCCCTTCTTCCCCTAGTTTCTTTCTGTATAGATATCCAGGGCCTCTTTTTCCCACTCTATTTACTTTTCTCTTAATTTCTTTTTATTTTTAATGTCATTATTTCTCTGCAATTTACTTGTATGATTTACATATATTTACTTTTTAAAGCTATGTAAGTAGCTATTTATTTATTTAAATTTTTATTTAAATATAGTCATTTTGCAATGTTGCACTAGTTTCTACTGTACAGCAAAGTGAATCAGTTACACATATACATATATCCACTTTTTTAAGATTCTTTTACAGTATAAGCCTTTACTGAGTGTTGAGTAGAGTGCCCTATGCCATATAATGGGTTCTTGTAAGTTATCTATTTTATGTATAGTAGTGTGTATATGCCACTCCCAATCTCCCAATTTATTTTTCCTCTTCCTCTCCCCCTGGTAGCTATAAGTTCATTTTCTATGTCTGTGATTGTACTTCTGTTTTGCAGATAAGTTCATATGTATCTTTTTTTGGATTCCACATATAATCAATATCATATGATGCTTATTTTTCTGTGTCTGACTTACTTCACTGTGCATATTTGAGTTATTCTATTTCATACAAAAAAGTATCTATTCTTCTTTTAGTTCTCATGATTATACTAGTTTGCTAAGGCTGTCATCATGAAGTAACCAAAACTGAGCATTTTAAACACCAGGAATTTATCGTTTCACCATTCTGGAGGCTGAGAATCAGACACTGAAGTGTCTGTAGAGCCTGCTTCCTGCAAAATTTCTGATCAAGCCTCTCTCCTGGCTCCCCACAGTTCTCTTGGCTTATGGCAGCATCACTCCAGACTCCTTATGGTGTTATCCCTGTGTGTGGCTCTGTGTTCAAGTGCCCCCTTGTTATAAGTACACCAGCCACATTTGGTTAGAATACCACCCTACTCTAATATTTGCTTCATCTTAACTGATAACATTTGCAATGACTCTATTTTCAAATAAAGACTATTATGAGGTACTGGAAGTTATGTCTTCAATTGTGAATTTAGGGGACATAATTTAACCTATAGCAATAACCATATTGTGTGTGTGTGTGCATGTGTGTTGCCATTAAAAAAAAAAAAAAATCTTTATCTTTTTTTCTATGAATTTAAGTTATACCTTTGTTTTCAGAGTCTGGAGATAATCTTTCCTTGTACTATATTTCATCAAAATTTACCAAAAATCTGTGCTAGAAGCAGAGCAGGAAAAATGGACTGGTTACCTTCAACATCATATTAGCCCTAAACTGTACCTAACAGCATGTTCTTTGGTTAATAATTTCCAGTACTTTTGTTTTAACATTGAAAATATTGACATTTTAGATTTTTTTAAATAAATTTATTTAGATCAGTGATTCTCCAGGTGGTCATATTTTCCCTATGGTTGAATTTGGAAAGTTACTTTATAATCTAGTCTCCCAGTGACAAAAAGTATCAATATATTTACTGGGTATAGATATGGGGTGCTATGTGGCCCATGGTGTTAGATAAATTCTTGTCCATGAAGAATTTTCAACGAATTTCCAGTCCAGGTTCATTGCATAATACAGGATATTGGGACTGGTGAACTGGGATGACCCAGAAGGATGGTACGGGGAAGGAGGTGGGAGGGGGTATCATGATGGGGAACACATGTACACCCGTGGTGGACTCGTGTTGATGTATGGCAAAACCAATACAATATTGTAAAGTAATTAACCTCCAATTAAAACACATAAATTTATATTTAAAAAAGAATGTTCATATATCCCACATAACAAGAAAATTTTATGCAGGTGAAAATTTATCCTTGACTCAATATCCATTTTAGTTATCAAATTACATTTTGGAAGTATCTATTATACAGTGTCCAGATATGCATTATATATGCATTATTGAAGAAAAATATTTTTGTTTAGAACTTTTCCAACAATTTGCTAATTTAGAAATTTACGTCAAATAATTAGCTGAACTACCAGTGCAATACTTCTGTACTAGTCACCAGTGTTGTGTCACATTTGTGATTGTTCTATATATGTGTATAAAACTTCTCTCATATAATCAAAGTTAAGCACTGACATTCAATTGACTAACTTATTTTTATATCTATACGCACAGTTCTTACTCTACTGAAGCATTTTTTTTTAATGAAACACATTAACTGTCAAGATTAAATAAATATTTTGCCAACATGTACTGATAAATTTGGGAAAGGTATATCTTATTTCTGACATGCAGAGGAAAATGATAGAATATTATCTGTAAAACCTTTAAATGCCTTCTGATTAACAGGATAAAAATTTTAAATTTAGGTAACAAATAAAGAAGTAATAACTCTGATAAGCCATGGGATATAGGAGAAAAACTAATCCTATTAAGTGTGCTAAGTAATTTCATTCATGTCCAACTCTGCGACCACATGAACTGTTACCCACCAGTTTCTCTGTTCATGGGATTCTGCAGGAAGGAATACTGGAGTGGGTTGTCATGCCCTTATCCTTTATTAAATGTGAAAGGTTTATTAATATACTGATTAAAAAATCTAAATGAAGCAATCGCTTTTATTCAATTGAACTATAATACTGCTTTAAAATAATCAATAAGAGTACCAAAAATTTCAGAAATAACAGTAACGTACTAACATCCAATAAATTTTTATTACCAATGAAATCATCCTGTATGACAAGTGAAATTTACTGAGAAACATACATAACTTGCTTAAGGAATGAGAAAGACCATGGATGAAATGTTATTTTAACACAATTATTAATAATGAGTACAAAATGGTTACCAGTATACATAGAGCTTAAAAGTATACTCCACAAGAAAAAAAAAAAAAAAAACTGTCTTCTTATCAGGATCACTGCTTCTACAATAGAGAGAAGAACAGTAATAATTAGCCTAAAATATGAATTTATAGCACTTTTAGAGACTGTATCAAATATCTTGTTGATTATTTCAATATTACTAACATTTGTTTGTTAAAAATCTTAGTAAAATACTTGACAACATCTTGGAATATTTGTATGAATATTATCTATTTAACATCAGTTCTTTGGATGATGGATTATCTCACAAATTGCAACAAAGATGAGAAAGAATTTACACAGAAATAAGATGAGTCTCTAAATTCAATTATTTAAATATATAATGTTTACTGTATTGGAATATTAATGACTTTCTGTCATTAGTTAAAAGTTAAGGATTTTTTTCCAATAGATTTCATCTAGTTGGAATGTAGAATGATGTTAATCATCATTCTTAACAAATAAAAGGAACAAAGTAATGAACAAAATAAAATAATATTTTACTCTGAGGTAGCTGAAGACAGGTAGTGGCAATAAAGTCTTGGTTAAAAAATTTGGAGAAGTACAAACCTTTCATTTGTGAACAAGCAACCTGTTTATTCGGCAAGCAGGAGAGTAGGCCTGTCGCAGAGATTGCCATAGATGCTGGGGAATCTACAGGACTAGGTACAAACATGCCAAATTTATCATCCTTTGCAATCTAATATGCTGGGAATTTACAAAATATTCAAGGTTTTGATCATTTTTATCAGATTCTTCCTCGATCTTTCTCTTTCCTCTTACATTTCACCAATAGCAGGAAGGAGAAATCAGGCTGCATTCTCAAGCTTTTGCTTGGAAACCTCCTCTGTTAAACATGACATTTGTCTCTGACATATGACTCAGATAACCGTGATGGTGTGATCACTTACCTAGAGCCAGACATCCTGGAGTGTGAAGTCAAGTGGGCCTTAGGAAGCATCACTACCAACGAAGCTAGGGAGGTGATGGAATTCCAACTGAGCTACTTCTAATGCTAACAGATAATGCTGTTAAAGTGCTGCACTCAACACACTAGCAAATTTAGAAAATTCAGCAGTGGTCAAGGACTGGAAAAATATGTCAGTTTTCATTTCAATCAAAAAGAAAGACAATGCCAAAGAATGTTCAAACTACCACACAATTGCACTTATCTCATACACTAGCAAAGTAACGCTCAAAATTCTCCAAGGTAGGTTTCAACAGTATGTTAACTGAGAACTTCTAGATGTTCAAATTGCATTTAGAAAAGGAAGAGGAACGAAAGATCAAATTGCCAACATCCGTTGGATCATCTAAAAACCAGAAGAGTTCCAGAAACACATCTACTTCCACTTTATTGACTAACACCGAAGCCTTTGATTGTGTGGATCACAACAAACTGTAGAAAATTCTTAGAGATGGGAATGCCAGATAACCTTACCTACCTCCTGAGAAATCTGTATACAGGTTAAAAGCCACAGTTAGAACCGGACATGGAACAACAGACTGGTTCCAAATAAGGAAAGGAGTATGTCAAGGCTGCATATTGCCACCCTGCTTATTTAACTTATATGCAGAGTTCATCATTTGAAATGCCAGGCTGGATAAAGCACAAGATGGAATCAAGATTGCTGGAAGAAATATTAATAATCTCAGAGATGCAGATGACACCACCTGATGGCAGAAAGTGAAGAAGAACTGAAGAGCCTCTTGATGAAAGTGAAAGAGGAAAGTGAAAAAGCTGGCTTAAAACTCAGCATTCAAAAACAAAGATCATGGAATCCAGTCTCATAATTTCATTGCAAATAGATGGGGAAACAGTGGAAACAGTGACAGACTTTATTTTGGGCTTTTCAAAATCATTGCAGTTTGTGACTGCAGCCCTGAAATTAAAAGGCACTTGGCTTCTTGGAAGAAAAGCTATGACCAACCTAGACAGCATATTAAAAAGCAGACAACAAATGTTCATCTAGTCAAAGTTATGTTTTTGTTTTTTTTTCAGTAGTCATGTATGGATACTAGAGTTGGATAATAAAGAAACCTGAACACCAAAAAATTGAAGCTTTTGAACTGTAGTGTTGGAGAAAACTTTTGAGAGTCCCATGGGCTGTAAGGAGAACAAACCTGTCAATCCCAAATGAAATCAGTCTTGAATATTCACTGGAGGGACTGATGTTGAAGCTGAAACACCAATATTTTGGCTACCTGATGCAAAGAACTGACTCATTTGAAAAAACCCTGATGCTGGGAAAGATTGAAGGCAGGAGAAGAAGGGGACGACAGAAGATGAGATGGTTGGCTGACATCGCTGATTCGATGGACATGAGTTTGTGTAAACTCCGGGAGTTGATAATGGACATGGAGGCCTGGCATGCTGCAGTCCATGGAGTCACAAAGAGTCAGACATGACTGAGCGGCTAAACTGAAATAAGCAAAGACTCTAGACTGTTTTCAAATACAGTCATAAGAAAGGAATCAGGGATTAGTACATGCATAAATGATTTTAGAGATTGTATCCATCATATATATATATATATGTGTGTGTGTGTGTTTATGATTTGTTAGAAATTCTCTCTGTCTGTTATAACTACTTTCGTTGTGTAGCATGGAAACAAAGGGTCTGTTATAGAGTATTAGGCTACTTATCTTTGGAGATTTGATAAAAATTCCCTGTGAAACCATCTGTAGTGGTTTAGTAAATTTTTCTATGCAATCCTTAGAATGTATTTGTTTAGGATTTTTTTTTAATGTGTATCTTATGAGTTAATTCTCTTAGTCTATATTTCTCTAGCATTTTAGCCATTTGATTTTGATGTTCAAGTTTATGCATATATAGGACTTCAAAATAACTTAAGGATTAAAAAAATATTGTCTTCCATATCAATGGTTAATTATCTTTGCTTATTTCTTATTTTGTATTTCTGTGCTTTAGTAATTTTTTTTTTTTTTTTAATAAACAAGTTAAACAGAGGCTTATACATCTTGGAACATTTTTCACAAACCAGTATTTTGCTTTATTCATTGTCTACTTTTTTTAAAACTCCTTATTACTTTAATTCATTCTTCTGTTATTTCCCTTCTCATGTGCCATGTTTAGGTTTACTTTGTTGTTTTCAGGTTTTCAAGCTGGACCTTAATTCATTTATATTAATTCTTTAATTTTTACTTATGAAAGTATATAGTGGTATCAAATTTCCTGTGATGAATATTTTAATAAATTCCACAGATTCTGAAGTATTGATTTTTTCCATTATTATTTTTGCTATAAATTCAATCGTTTTGAATCTTATATCTCCTTTTATATAAGCATTTTCAGTAGAACCTGATAATTGATAATTGATATTATAAACATGTATTATGGAGTTTATAAAATATTTGAAAGTAAATCATGTAACAATAGTAGCAGAAAAATAGGAGGGGATATAAATGGAATTTAATATTGCAAGATTTTTGCATTATACAAAGGGTTATGTAAAATTAATTTAAAGGAGATTGTGATAATTTAATAATGTCCAATTTTAGAGCACTTTAGAACACACACACACACAACACCTCTAAGTACAACTGAAAAACAATAAAGTGTTTATAAAAGAGTGCTAAAAATAAGCACTTGGTTGACCATAAGTAGATAGTAGTAGGAAAGAAGGAAAAAAGTAAAAGATGAAATAAATTGAAAACAAACTGAAAGATGGTGAAGTTAAACTCAATCACATGCATAACTGTACTAAATACAAATGGAAAAGTCATTCCAATTAAAAGACAGAGATTATGAATCTAGATTTTTTTTTAAGAAACACTCAAGTAATTCCATCTGAAAGAAAGGCACTTGAATAAAGACATAGAGTGAAAGTGAAATGATTAAACTATGAATCAAACCCTGTGAATTTCCAGTGTGAGAAAGCTAGTGTGGCAATATAAAAATGAGAAGTTCAAAGTAAAGAGGGGCATTTCATAAAGATAAAAGAGTTGGTTTATCAGAAAGACACTAAGTCTAAGTGAATATGTATTTAGGAGCACATTTCTAATTAAATGAAGACAAATCACATTCTTTAAAATTCTTTACAATGAAACTAAATTACTTTTTCTGGCATTTCTCAGCTACATATTTGGTTGAAAAAGGTTTTAACACAGTTAATGAAGAAACAATAAAGTTCAATTTGAGAATCCTTGTAAGACCTTTAGACTTAATGTCTTTGAGCAAGCATCAATGAATACAAGAATTTTGTTAATTTTATTAATAACTATTAAATCAATATAATGTTATTTCTAGCATATATTTTAACATTTGTTGAAACAGATAAAAATCTGTTTTGAAAATTGAATATTATTATTTTTATTTATCTTAAAGTTGTCTGTTCTTCAAGCTTACTCTAATATTATCCTTTAAAATATAATATTAAATTGCATATTATCTCTTCTCTATCACCTATTTAAAAATTATCTTCAAGATCAAATGTATCTGTCTAAATGCAACAGATCAATTTCTGTGATATTTTGTTACAATCATATCCCATGATAAAGAAACATAACTTAATATTATACTTTAAATATGCTCCAGGTGATATGCAAGTATATCTCTTTTCCTTCCCTTTGAAAGTAATTTATACTTGCTTGTTTTCCTTCCTTAAACTAAGGTTATTTATCTACCATACATAAAAATAAATGGCTTATTTTCATTTAGTCTTAAACTAATTTTAATTCTAGTGTCTAATTTAAAATCTACATTTGCTTCTTCATTTCTCTTTAAGTTTTTCAGAAAATAGTATAGTCATTTTACCTCTCTTAAATCAAAACTTACTAATTATAAGCAGATAATTAGCATCTGACCATTAATTATATCTTCTAGGTTTGAAATACACTTTTTTCTATAAAGTACTTCCTGAAAGACCAGTACATTATAATGAGAAAATTATAAATTATTTTAGAGCTTATATGTGTGGATCATTTATTAGGAATAATTATGTTTAAATTTTAACATTAAAAAATTCATTGCAAAATATTGGCAAAAATGAGAGGATGTATCTCATAAATTTGACACCCAATATAGACTTTTATCCAACAAAACTTACTGTTAAATTGTCATTTTTCCAAGTTTTATTTTCATAAATTTTCTAAATAGATTTCTCTATTCCTTTAATATTGCATATTGCAGTCTATATATATTAACTACTTCTCTTTTCAAATTTTCTTTGAAGACACTAATGTTACTTCTTCATTTTTCCCCATATATGTCTTTTTAAAATTTATTTATTTTAATTGGAGCTTAATTACTTTACATGTTGTCTTGGTTTTGCCATACATCAATATCTATCTGCCACAGGTATACATATTTCCCCGTCCTTCTGTCATCAACTTGGAATATTTGTGCTAACCTGTGGGATTATTTTTTAATAAAATAATCAAAGATTTGTATTTATTATAAAGTTAGAAGAAAATTATTTCTTTTTCAAAATGCTACGTCTTTGAATAAATTAGCATAAGTCACTTTATTCAATAAACAGCATAAAAGGAGTAGATGACACCAGGACATCTCTCTCTGCCCAGCTGATTGGAAGAGTGAATTGCTGCTTGGTACAGAGGAGTAAGTCAGGTGGCTGTTTGCTAAGAAAGCCTGCTCCTCCCACCCACCCCATTAGAAATTTGTGGATGATAGAACCAATAAATGCTTTTTGTGTGATCAGAAAGGAGATAATTTCCTGGCAAAGCAGCCAAATCCTTGAGCAAGAGTGCCAGAGAGAGTCTCTGTACTTTCTTGACCATTAGATAATTGGATTATCATATCCCTGCTTTCTCACCAACTAGCAAAAGGAGTACGTCAAGGCTGTATATTGTCACCCTGCTTATTTAACTTATATGCAAAGTATATCATGAGAAACGCTGGGCTGGAAGAAACACAAGCTGGAATCAAGATTGCCGGGAGAAATATCAAGAACCTCAGATATGCAGATGACACCACCCTTATGGCAGAAAGTGAAGAGGAACTAAAAGCCTCTTGATGAAAGTGAAAGAAGAGAATGAAAAAGTTGGCTTAAAGCTCGACATTCAGAAACTGAAGATCATGGCATCCGGTCCCATCACTTCATGGGAAATCAAAGGGGAAACAGTGGAAACAGTGTCAGACTTTATTTTTGGGGCTCCAAAATCACCGCAGATGGTGACTGCAGCCATGAAATTAAAAGAGGCTTGCTCCTTGGAAGAAAAGTTATGACCAACCTAGATAGCATATTCAAAAGCAGAGACATTACTTTGCCAACAAAGGTCCGTCTAGTTAAGGCTATGTTTTTTCCTGTAGTCATGTATGGGTGTGAGAGTTGGACTGTGAAGAAGGCTGAGCACTGAAGAATTGATGCTTTTGAACTGTGGTGTTGGAGAAGACTCTTGAGAGTGCCTTGGACTGCAAGGAGATCCAACCAATCCATTCTGAAGGAGATCAACCTTGGAATTTTTTGGAAGGAATGATGCTAAAGCTGAAATTTCAGTACTTTGGCCACCTCATGAGAAGAGCTGACTCATTGGAAAAGACTCTGATGCTGGGAGGGATTGGGGGCAGGAGGAGAAGGGGACGACCGAGGATGAGATGGCTGGATGGCATCACTGACTTGATGGGCGTGAGTCTGAGTGAACTCCAAGAGATGGTGATGGACAGGGAGGCCTGGTGTGCTGCGATTCATGGGGTTGCAAAGAGTCGGACACGACTGAGCGACTGAACTGACTGACTGACTGATCTCTGTGACCATAGTCTTTTGACTTCAACTTCCTCTACCTCAGTTTCCTCATCTCAGTAGTGCTTTTTTATGAACATATTTTAAGGATTAAGTGAATTAATAAATTAAAAATTTCTAGATAGTCTGAAAATAAGCCTTCTACAAAAATGCAGAAATGCTTTGTCCTTTTGGATATTTTATTGAATTTGCATTAAACTGTTAAATTAGAACTGGAAAACTTGCACCTCTCCTTTATTTCTTACTGTCCCTGTAACAGTGAGTAATTGTGCAACCTCTGCTTGTTTTGTTCCTCCATCTTTGAAATGAATTTAATCATGAACAGTCTTCAGAATTATGTAGTAGAAATTAAATAAATTCATTTTGTAAAGTATTTGAAAAAATATGTGGCACATGGAGGGTGTTTTGTACATGTTGGTTTTATTATTAATAATAATTATTAATAATTTTATCAAAATTGCAATCCTTTTTTCATGAAAGTGGACTGTCTCATTTCTTCAAGTCATGTTTTACATACTTCAACAGTGTTTTTAATTTTTTTGACAATTCTTTTCAAATCTGAATAGATTTTTTGATATGAAAAGGTAAGACTTCTGTTGGTATTTTTGTTTTTCTAAGCAGCTACTCTTATAATGCTGTTGGTTTTTCCATGTTTTCATTTTTCCAGTAAATCTACCTGCTCTTAAATTTGTTGTGGTTTCTGAAAAGAAAAAGGTACAATTTTAAGGGAAAAAAATGAGAAAAAAATAGCATTTTATTTGTTTGCTTCATTGTTTGGCTTTGGGAAGACATACTTTTATTTATTTTTTTAAATCTTTTCTTATTGGTTTATCCTTTACTTTCTTAACTTTTTTAACATTCATTTTTAATTGAAAGATAATTCTGTACAATGTTGCTTTGGTTTCTGCCATACAACAACATTAATCAGCCATATGTATACATATATCTCCTCCCTCTTGAGCCTCCCTCCCACTCCCCACCCCACCCCATCCCTCTATTCTGGAAGACATACTTTTGACCAAACTTCAGTCAAGCTCCTCTTGAAAAGGCCATGACCTTGGTAACATCCTTGACAGATCTGCATGGCCCAGTTTTAGCAAGAATCCTGCTGTCAGTTTAAAGAGACCTTCCCCCACTTTGTTATATAGTCATTCTTGCTATCTAGTCAAATTCCTCATCCTCCACTCTTAATATTTGTTGGTCCTGGCTTGCCCTCAGAAACAATCCTGTGTGAGTCAGTCCAGCAAGAATCCCCCAACCTGGATATCACCTCTCAGTAATTTCATCCAGTAACTCATTTTCCTCCACCCCCAGATCTTCTTCCTACCATTAAAATCCAGATAGCTTCAAAACTGAGCCTCAGTTCTGTAAAGAGTTATCTGTTTTCCCTAGTCTAATAGTTTCTAAACAGCATTTATTTTTAGTACTTTTACCAGAGTCTGACTCTGCTTATTTGACAATGGAACACTGAGCACTATAACAATTATGATGGTTTTCACCTGAGTTTAATGGCGATACTTCTAAAATCAAAAAGAACGAGTGTGAAACTAGACTATAGGATTTATAAAAAGAGGTTTTTACTTTTAAGTAGTTTTTTGTCTACTTAGAACATTTTAACACTAGTATTATTAAATGTTTCAAAATCTTTAATGTTTGTTAATCATGCTATTTACATATTTTCTTGTATCCTTCTGATTATGAGTTTTTCTACATAAATCCATTAATGTGATGATTTGTAGTAATTAATTTATAATATTTAATTATTTTTGCACACCTGGAAAAAGTTGCCTAGTTATACTTTTGGGCTGGTTTTAATTAAAAATTTTTGCATCTATGGTCATATATTATATTGGACTATCATTTTTAATTTTTTTATTTATTTTTCTCATTTTGGTATCAAAGTTGCACCAATGAAATGTTTTATCCCCTGTCATATCTTCTGAATCATTTTACAATTAGTAGGAATTATTTCTTCCTTGACTTTAATAAAACTTTTTAGAAAAGTTTCTGTAACTGGATCCTTTGTTTAAGGAGTAGAGGTGACAGACAAATTAATTTCTTCATTTCATTGTTTTACTTATCTTTTCCATTCATTTTAAAACAAATACTCATAATTTATAACTTTTCTAAAATTATTCCTTTCATTGTAAATAATAAAATTAAAAATAAAATGTTAGCATAATTTGTTCAAAGTATTCTTTAAAAGTGATGCAAAATGATCCTTTCAAAGGGATTTGAGAACATTCTTGTTTATGTATTTCTTAGGTGAACTAGTGGGTGCTTTCTTCCTCTTTTTCTTCTTTTGGGAGGTATCCTGAGTGAATCTGAGGCTTGAAAATGCAATGATATCTAATTACTTGTCTGAAGATAAAGCCAAAACATGGGTAAGCAAGAGAACTAGAAGAAACTAGACCTGAAGTCACTGAAAGAAGCAGCCTTGAGTCGAAGTCTGTGATGATCAATTTCATCTCGACTTGACTAGATTATGATGACTTGTTCTTTGATCAAACTCTAGTCTAGATATTGCTGTGAAGATAGTTTTTTGACATGACTAACATTTAAAAATAATTGACTTTAAGTGAAGCATATTATCTTCCATAATTTGGGCGGGTCTCATTCAATTAGTCAAAGACTTCAAGAGCAAAGAATGAAGCTTTTGAAATAAGAAACAATTCTACTAGAAGACTGTGCCAGAAAGTCTGCCTCAGTTTCAAGCCATTGGACTCAAGACTGAATGTCAGCTCTTCACTGAAGCTCGAGCCTACCAGAGCTTACAAATGCCTTACAGATTTCAGACTTGACACCAGACCCCATTATTGTGTGAGCTAGTTCCTTATGATAAAAATCAGTCAGTCTATATAATAAATATGTGATTCAATTTTTTCATTATCTATATAATTGTTTTTCTTCTTTTGTTAATTCCTACTTTTCCTTTTTATTATTATTAATACATTTATTTTGATTTATCCATCTATTGACACTTTCTTGAACTAAATTTCTCATTTAATTTCTATTATCTTCATTTTCAGTTTTAGTACAAAATATTTTAGGTCATAATATTGCTTAGAATCTTGGCACAAGCCTTAGTTGAATAAATAAACTTTGGCATTAATGTTGAATTTAAAAGGACATTTTTGTGCTGTGCTTAAGTCACTCAGTCATGTATGACTCTTTGCCACCCCATGGACTGTAATCTGCCAGGCTGCTCTATCCATGGGAATTCTCCAGGCAAGTATACTGGAGTGGGTTGCCATGCCCTCCTCCAGGGGATCTTCCCAGCCCAGAGACTGAACCCAGGTTTCCCACATTGCGGGCAGATTCTTCACCATCTGAGACGCCAGGGGAACCCAAAGTATATTTTAATATGAAAGTTACTCCAGGCTTAGGTTTTGGCTTTTACAAAGAGTTTTAAGCCAATACTGAAAATTAAAAACAATATACAAGACAGCACTTCCATAACAATGGGGTTAGAATCTCCTCCAAATTTATTCCTCCATAAAAACAATGAGAACAGTAGTAAAAACTGTCAAAAGCACCTCTTACTAATTTCTGATGCTTTTGAACTTTTGAATTTTTGATGCTTTTGAACTGTGGTGTTGGAGAAGACTCTTGAGAGTCCCTTGGACTGCAAGGAGATCTAACTAGTCCACTCTGAAGGAGACTGGACCTGGGATTTCTTTGGAAGGAATGATGCTAAAGCTGAAACTCCAGTACCTTGGCCACCTCATGCGAAGAGTTGACTCATTGGAAAAGACTCTGATGCTGGGAAGGACTGGGAGCAAGAGGAAAAGGGGACGACAAAGGATGAGATGGCTGGATGGCATCACAGACTCGATGAACGTGAGTCTGAGTAAACTCCGGGAGATTGTAATGGACAGGGAGGCCTGGCGTGCTGCGATTCATGGAGTTACAAAGAGTCGGACATGACTGAGCAACTGAACTGAAATGAAGTGATTTCTGAAAATTGTGAAAGCTTGTGATAATCTGAGGAGCATTTGTTCAAGAAAAATAGCAGAATCTCCATAAACCTGAGCTTGTGGTCTGTTATGTTGCCCCTTTTGCCTTCTGCTGTCTCTAGCTTCAAGGAAGCCCTAGAAACCAACAGTTTTATAATGATGGTGACCATAAAAACCAGTATCCTTTGGATCTGGCACTTTCCCAACAAACTCAATTATTTCTATTATTTCACTTGTTTGGCAACTTCCTGAAAACATCACACACAGAGCTTGCCTTTCTTGCAAGTGACTCAGAGTTTGCTCAGTTCCTTTTTCCTGAGATATTTGTTGGGAAAAAACAGTGTCAATTGGTTTAAGACTGCATCTGCCTCAGGCAGTAATGTAGGTGGGGCTAACAATAAATGGACTGAAAAATGTAAAAGAAAAAAAAATCATAAGAAAAACATGAAGAGCATTTAAAAGTCCTAACACATTCCTGGGAATCTAGAGTTTTGCATTTGTATGTAGGGTCATGTGCATGCTGAATAAAAGGCTAAGAAAGTCTAACTTCTTTTCTCTGTAAAATAAACTGCCAGCCAGAGCACTGACAGCATGTCCTGTAACACACATACCCTCACCAAGGGTTAGGACTCCTATTGTTCTAAGAAAATCAATATACAATCATTAGAAGACCACTGACCTTACTGAAGAGAGATTTCAGTGGTCCCACATGAAAAAGAATACAGATTTTGCCAAATTAGTATTGGAAAGTCACTAACAAACAAATAGGAAAATAATAACAACAATAAAAAAGCTAAAAATAACAAATATAAACTCTGGGTAGGGAGGAATTTGGTTTCCAGAGTTGTAATATTATATTACTAGAAGTATCCGGATTTCAACAAAACATTTATGGGATGTGCAATAAAAGGGAAAATGAGTCAGTGGAAACTGTCTTTAAATAAACATACTAGACAAAAATTGGGAGAAGGCAATGGGACCCCACTCCAGTACTCTTGCCTGGGAAATCCCATGAATGGAGGAGCCTGATGGGTTACAGTCCATGGCGACGCTGAGTCGGACAGGACTGAGCGACTTCACTTCCATTTTTCACTTTCATGCATTGGAGAAGGAAATGGCAACCCACTCCAGTGTTCTTGCCTGGAGAATCCCAGGGACGGGGGAGCCTGGTGGGCTTCCATCTATGGGAATGCACAGAGTCAGACATGACTGACGCGACTTAGCAGCAGCAGCAGACAAAAATTAACCTTACTAGACAAAAATTTTATGTATCCTAGTTTGAACTAACTAAAGAAACCCATAACTAAAGCAACAAAGGAAGGTATCTGAGCAATGTCACAATAAATACAGAATATTTATACAGAGATACAAAATATAAACCAAATAAATATTCTGAAGTTTAAAAGTGTAATAAATGAATATTTAATACAATGAGTCAACAGGAGACTTGAATACTGAAGATTTAGTTAACTTGAGAGTACATTGATTGAGATTATCTAGTCTTGAGTACAAGAACAAGAAAAAGTGAAGAAAAATAAAAAGTATCTCAGAAATAAGACACCGCTGAACATACCCAAACACAAAATTTGGGAGCTCTAAAAAGAAAAGAGATAGAGAAAGAATACTTGAGAAAGTAGTGGCCAAAACTTTCCAAATGTAGTGAAATCAGTCTATGGCAAGAGAGACAAGACACATCATATACAAATAATCTTTAATAACATTAATGTATGATTTATCAAATGAAAATATAGAGAACAGAAATGATTGGCTGGCATATTTAAAGTGCAAAAGGTAAATGCGTATTCAATATATAGCAAAATCTTGCTTAAAAACTGAAGCAGACATTAAGACAGTCTGAACTTCCAGATATTCAAGCTGGTTTTAAAAAAGGCAAATGCCAACATCTGCTAGATCATTGAAAAAGCAAAAGGAGTTCCAGAAAAACATCTATTTCTGCTTTATTTACTATGTCAAAGCCTTTGACAGTGTGGATCACAATAAACTGTGGAAAATTCTGAAAGAGATGGAATAGCAGACCAACTGACCTGCCTCTTGAGAAATCTATATGCAGGTCAGGAAGCAACAGTTAGAACTGGACACAGAAGAACAGATTGGTTCAATATTAGGAAAGGAGTATAAGGCTGTATATTGTCACCCTGCTTATTTAACTTATATGCAGAGAACTTTATGAGAAATGTTGGGCTGGATGAAGCACAAGCTGGAATCAGGATTGCCAAGAGAAATATCAATAACCTCAGATGTGCAGATGACACCACTCTTATGGCCAAAAGTTAAGAAGAACTAAAGAGCCTCTTGATGAAAGTGAAAGAAGAGAGTGAAAAGTTGATGTATAGCTCAACATTCAGAGAACTAAGATCATAGCATCCAGTTCCATCATTTCATGGAAAATAAATGGGGAAACAATGGCTGACTTTATATTTTTGGACTCCAAAATCACTGCAGATGGTGACTTCAGCTATGACATTAAAAGATACTCCTTGGAAGGGAAGTTATGACCAACTTAGTGTATTAAAAAGCAGAGACATTACTTTGTCAACAATGGTCTGTCTAGTCAAGGCTACGGTTTTTCCAGTAGTCATGTATGGATGTGAGATTTGGACTATAAAGAAGTATGAGCACCAAAGAATTGATGTGGTGTTGGAGAAGACTCTTGAGAGTCCCTTGGACTGCAAGGAGATTGAACCAGTCCATCATAAAGGAGATCAGTCCTGAGTGTTCATTGAAAGCTGATGTTGAAGCTGAAACTCCAATACTTTGGCCACCTGATGCAAATAGCTGACTCATTTGAAAAGACCCTGATGCTGGGAAAGATTGAGGGCAGAAAGAGAAGGGGCAACAGAGGATGAAATGTTTGGATGGCGTCACCTACTAGATGGACATGAGTTTGGGTAAACTCTGGGAGTTGGTGATGGACAGCAAGGCCTGGCATGCCATGTTCCATGGGGTTGCAGAGTCAGACACAACTGAACGACTGAAACTGAACTGAACTGAAGATCAAAAACAACAGCAGTAACAGAAAATTTGTCTCTAGTAGATTAAGTATCAATAAATAAAGAGATAATATTTCAGGCTAAAATTAAAGGAAACTTGACAGATATTCAAGCACATATCAAGAAATAATAGTTTTTCTGTGATCCATGTAGCAGAGTAGGAAGACTCAGCTTACCCGAAACTCTAAAACTACAACTACAGGTAGAGCACACTCTCTGAGAAGACCAGCTGAATGATACCCCTAAAACCAAGGGAATGAAGAAAAAGACTGGTCTGAGTAGAAGGAAGTAATCTAACTGAGACTCACACCCAGGCTTGTTGACCTAGCAAGAGATCACAAGCTTAGGAATACACCCTAAGGAGCAAGTGGGCACTTCAGCCCTTGGGTCTGACATCAGGAAGATGAGCCAGTAGGATTACTGGAGGGCTGTAGGAAACCACAGAGAAGGCCATGGCACCCCACTCCAGTACTCTTGCCTGGAAAATCCCATGGACTGAGGAGCCTGGAAGGCTGCAGTCCATGGGGTCACAGAGAGTTGGACATGACTCACTGACTTCACTTTCACTTTTCACTTTCATGCATTGGAGAAAAAAAATGGCAACCTGCTACAGTGTTCTTGCCTGGAGAATCCCAAGGACAGTGGAGGCTGGTGGGCTGCCGTCTATGGGGTCGCACAGAGTCGGACACGACTGAAGTGACTTAGCAGCAGCAGCAGCAGTAGGAAACCAATGCTGTGCTATTTAAGGTTGTGTACACAGACCTGCTCACATTGGTCCCAGCTCAGAGGCAGCAGATTGAAAAGTGCTTTGTACTCTAGATGGCCTTTGAAGAACCAAGCCAGGTAACATCTCAGCCTGAAGTGGGCCCCTACTAGAACCCTTCCAGCTGCATCCCTACCTGACATTGAGTAGGTAGCTGCCCGCACATTGCAGGAGAAGCCATGGCTTATGCCATACTCTGGCTCCAGACCCTCCAACTCTGAACATGCTCCACTCCAACATGGTGGCTATTAGCATAACTTGGGAGAAGCCTTAGCTCAGCTCATCCCAAAATTCAACAATAGTCCACCTTACTCCTGTCCACTCCCTCCTAGGTAGAGCCCATCAGGACATCCTGGGAGAAATGTCAGCCTCCACCAGGCTCCAGTTCTAGCAACCCTAGCTCAGTCCACCCCTACCAAGGCAACAACTTTGGCATACATTTATATTTCTGACAGAAAATAAAATCTTTCACTGTTTATACACATGTAAAAGTATTCCTTTCCAGTGATAATGTTATTAGACATAATGTTGTCCCAGAGGTCACTTAGGCTATCCTGATTTTTAAAATTCTTTTTCTTTCTCCTATTCTTATTGGATGATTTCACCTTTTCTTTCTTTCCTTTTTTTTTTTTTAACTGCTTGTATATTCTTATGTAATACCTAATGTGCTTTTGATGTGGTCTAGTGTATTTTTAGGCTTTCCTGGTGGTTCGATCATTAAACAATCTGCCTGCAATGCAGGAAAACTAGGTTCGACCCCTGGGTTGGGAAGATCCCCTGGAGGAGACCATGACAACCCATTCCAGTGTTCTTTTCCTGGAGAATCCCAAGTACAGTGAACCCTGGTGGGCTTTGTGGTCCACAGGGTCACAAAGAGTTGGACAAGACTGAGCAACTAAGCACAGTGTAATTTTCACATCAGTTATTATATTCTTCATCTCTGACTGATTCCTTTTTTTCTATTTTTTTCTGTTATTGTTGAAATTATCACCATGTTTTTCTATTATTTTCCTAAGTTCAATGAGTGTTTTCACGACAGTCGATTTCAACTCTTTATCAGATAAATTATTTGCTTCTATTTCATTGATGGCTTTGAGCTGTGGTGTTGGACAAGACTCTTGAGAGTCCCTTGGACTACAAGAAGATCAAACCAGCCATTTCTAAAGGAAATCAATTCTGAATGTTCATTAGAATGACTGATGTAACAGCTCCAATTCTTTGGCCACCTGATGTGAAGCGCTGACACATTAGAGAAGACCCTGATGCTCTGAAATATTGAAGGCAGGAGGAGAAGGAGATGACAGAGGACGAGATGGTAGGATGACATCACTGACTCAATGGACATGAGTTTCACCAAGCTCTGGGTGATAATGAAGAACAGAGAAGCCTAGTGTGCTGCAGTCCATGGGGTCACGAAGCATCAACCAGTACCGAGCGACTGAACAACAATTTCATTACAGTTTTTCTCTAGGGTTTTATCTTCTTTGTTTTGGAACGTATTCCTCTGCTTTTTCATTTTGCTTGATTTTTTAGGTTTGTTTGTATGAAAGTAGACAAAACAATTATTCATCCCAGTCTTGAATTTATGCCTATTTATTGGAGCATTTCTATGCATTTGCATGTGTCCAGTGGCCTTGTTGGAAGATTTGGATCTGAAGTGAGCACAAATCATGGCATTTCCAGAAGTTGGACATGACTTAGCAACTGAACAACAACAACATGCACATTATAAGGGTCCCAGAAGGAGAAGAGAGAAATAGAAAAAAAAATCCATTTGATATAATAATGGATGAAAATATCTCTAATCTGAAGAAAAGAACAGATGTTAATTTCCAGGAAAGAATCCCAAACAAGACAAACTCAAAGAGAATCACATCAAATCATATACTAATAAAAGGTTAAAGAGAGAATTTTAAGGTCAGCAAGAGAAAAACAGACAGTCAAACAGGAGGAACTCTCATAAGGTAATCAGTAGATTTTCAGCAGAATTTTGTAAGCCAGAAAGGATTAGCATAATATATTTAAAGTGCTGAAAAAGAATAACTACAAGCAAAAGTGTTCCATAAGTATTCTTTAGCAAGGTTATTCAGAATTGATGGAAAGAAAAAGATTTTCCTAGATAGGCAAAAACTAAAAAATTCAGCATCATTAAACTGGCCTTATAAGAAATTTTAAAGGGTCTCCTTTAATTGAAAAAGAAAGTCATAATATGAGATAAAATATCTTTAGAAAAAATCTCACTAGTAAAAGTAAATATGCAATAAAGACTGTGGATCAACCAGTTAGAAAAGCTAGCACAAAAGTTAAAAGATATAGACCATAAAATCAATTATAGTTACAAGCAATGTTTAAGTGATACAAATAAATATGTAAAATATAACGTCAGAAATGTATAAAAGGGGGGAGGGGGTAAAAGTGTACAGAATTTTAAATGTATTTAAATTTAAAAGACTATAATTTAAAACCAATCTTCATTTATGTCTATCTCTATAAACCTTATGATAAAAAGTGGGAGGACAGAAACAAAATATACTTGTAGATGAAAACAAAACAAAACAAAAAAGCTCTGAAGTAGCTATACCTATATCAGACAAAATAGACTTTAAAACAGAGAGGGTAATAGCAGCAACAACAAAAAAAACTAAGAAGGACATTATATAATAGCAAAAAATTTAAATCAAAGAAGATAAATTTCTAAACATATAAAAACCTAACATAGCAGCATCTAATATATAAAGAAAAAAACAGGTGTAAATGGAAAAGTTAACAGTGGTGGTTGGTGGTTTGGTCACTAAGTCGTGTCCGACTCTTGCAATGCCATGGATTGTAGCCTGCTAAGCTCCTCTGTTCATTGGATTTTCTAGGCAACGATACTGGAGTGTTTTGTCATTTCCTTATCCAGGGATCTTACCAACCCAGGGACAGAACCCAGGTCTCCTGCAATACAGGCAGATTCTTTACTGACTAAGCTTCCAGGGGAAAGAAAAAAAAAAAAAACAAGCAAAAAAACAGGTGTAAAGAAAAAAAAAAAAAAAAACCTGACTGTAATACAATAATAAGTTGCTTGTTGTTCAGTCGTTAAGTCATATCTGAGTCTTTGTGACCCAATGGACTGCAGCACACTAGGCTCCCCTGTTTTTCACTATCTTGAAGAGTTTGCTTAAACACATTTCCATTAAATCAGTGATGCCATCCAACCAAGCTCTATACAGTCAGCAAAACAAGACTGGGAACTGACTGTGGCTAAGATCGTGAACTCTTTATTGTCAAAGTCAGACTTATATTGAAAAAGTAGGGAAAACCACTAGGCCATTCAGGTATTACCTAAATCAATCCCTGGTGGGATACAGGCCATGGGTGCAAAGAGTTAGACAATAAGTGTAGAGAATTTACAATTATTAATTTGTAAATTACATCAATGGGAAAATCATTCAGACAGAAAATCAATAAGGAGGCATTGTCCTTTAACAATACACTAGAAATGATAGCCTTAATAGGTATCTACAGAACATTTTTTTTTTCCAAAACAGTAGATAGTGAACAGATTCTGAAAGCATGTTCAATATCACCAGTCTTCAAGGAAATACAAAACTAAAACCACAATAACATATTATTAAATGTTAAATGCTATGTTAAGTATATAATTTGTTAGATATTATTACCAAAAATAAAACAAATGAGAAGTATTGGGAAAGATGTGATTTTATATATATATATATATATATATATATATATATATATATAAACATCATTGCTGGGAATATAAATTGGTGCAGCCACAATGGAAAACAGTATGAAAATTTCTCAAACAATATAAAGTAGAACTACCACATAACCAGCAATTCTATCTTTGGGTATTTATCTGACCAAACATAAACACTAACTAGAAAATATAAATGCATCCCTATGATTATTACAGTATTATTTATAGTATCCAAGATATGGAAACAATCTAATAAGAGTCCACTGATGAATGAATGGCAAAGAAAATACGGTATGCCTTGTTTTAATGTGCTTCATTGTTTTGTACTTCACAGATACATTTTTGTTTCTTTGTTTAACAAAGTAAAGCATTGTGGCAATCATGTCTTGAGCAAGTCTTTTGGCATCATATTTCAGAAAGCATTTGCTTACTTTGTGTCTCTGTTTTACATTTTGGTATATTTTAAACTAATTCAAACTTTTCCTCTACCTTTATATTTGATATAGTGATCTGTGAGTTGTGATTTTTGATATCATCATTATTAAAAAATTATGACTTTCTGAAGGATTGAATGATGGTTAACATTTTTAGCAATAAAATATTTCTGAGTTATATATGTTCTTAAAGAAATTGGGCACTTAACAGACTATAGTATAATATAAATAAAACTTCTGTGCACTGGGAAAGGAAAAAATAGGTAAGAAAGCCTTCCTCAGTGATCAATACAAACTATTAGATGAAAACAATAGAATGGGAAAGACTAGAGATCTCTTCAAGAAAATTAGAGATACTAAAGGAATATTTCATGCAAGGATGGGCACAATAAAGGATATAAACAGTATAGACCTAGGAGGAACAGAAGATACTAAGATGAGATGGCAGTAATACACAGAACAACTATGCAAAAAATATCTTCATGACCCAGATAACTACGATGGTGTGATCACTCACCTAGAACCAGATATCCTGAATGCAAAGTCAAGTGATCCTTCGGAGGCATCACTATGAACAGGGCTACTGTAGATGATGGAATTTCAGAGGAGCTATTTCAAATTCTAAAAGATAATGCTGTTAAAACGTTGCATTCAATATGCCATCAAATTTGGAAAAGTTAGCAGTGGGCACAGGACTGGAAAGTGTCCATTTTCTTTCCAATCCCAAAGAAAGGCAATGTCAAAGAATGTCCAAACTACTACACAATTGCATTCAACTCACATAATAGCAAAGTGATGCTCAAAATTCTCCAAGCTAGGCTTCAACAATACATAAATCAAGAACTTCTATATGTTCAAGTTGGATTTAGAAAAGGCAGAGGAATAAGAGATCGAATTGCTAACATCTGTTGGATCAACAAAAAGCAAGAGAGTTCCAGAAAAACATCTACTTCTTTATTGACTATGCCAAAGCCTTTAACTGTGTAGATTAAAACAAACTGTGGAAATTTCTGAAAGAGATGGAAATACCAGACCACCTGACCTGCCTCTTGAGAAATCCATATGCAGGTCAGGAAACAACAGTTAGAACTGGACATGGAACAGCAGACTGGTTCCAAATCGGGAAAGGAGTATGTCAATGTTGTATATTGTCACCCTGATTATTTAACTTATATGCAGAGTATATCATGCGAAGTGCTGGGCTGGGTGAAGCACAATCTGGAATCAAGATTGTCAAGAGAAATATCAGTAACCTCATAAATGTATATGATACCATCTTTATGGCAGAGACTGACGAGGAACTAAAGAGCCTCTTGATGGAAGTGAAAGAGGAGAGTGAAAAAGTTGACTTATAAACCAACTATTGAAAAACTAAGACTATGGAATCTGGTCCCATAACTTCATGGGAAATAGATCAGGATACAATGGTAACAGTGACAGACTTTATTTTCTTGGGCTCCAAAATCATTGCAGTTGTTGACTGCAGCCGTGAAATTAAAAGACGCTTGCTCCTTGGAAGAAAAGCTATGATCAACCTAGTGAAAGTGAAGTTGCCCAATCAGAGTCTGACTTTTTGCATTCCCATGTACTGTAGTCTATGAATTCAGTCTATGAATTTTCCAGGCAAATGTACTGGAGTGGATTGCTATTTCCGTTTCCAGAGGATCTTCCCGACCCAGGGATCAAACCTCAGCCTCCCACATTTTAGGCAGGTGCTTTACCGTCTAAGCTACCAGAGAAGTCCTATGACCTACCTCAATAGCATATTAAAAAGCAAAGACATTACTTTACTGAAAAAAGTCTGTCTAGTCAAATTATGTTTTTTCCAGTAGTCAGGTATCAATAGGAGAGTTGGACCATAAAATAAGCTTAGCACCAAAGGATTGATGCTTTTGAACTGTGATGTTGGAGAAGACTCTTGAGAGTCCCTTGGTCTAGTCAGTTCTAAAGGAAATCAGTCCTGAATTTTCATTGGAAGTACTGATGATGAAGTTGAAACTCCAATACTTTGGCCACCTGATGAGAAGAACTGACTTATTGGAAAAGTCCCTGATGCTGGGAAATATTGAAGGCAGGAGGAGAAGGGGATGACAGAGGATGAGTTTTTGGATTGCATCACCAACTGGATGCACATGAGTTTGTGCAAGCTCCAGGAGCTTGTGATGGACAGTGATTACCTAGCATGCCACAGTCTTTGGGGTTGCAAAGAGCTGGACACAACTGAGCTACTGAACTGAAACTGAAACATGCATGGGTGTGATGATTTGGGAGAATGGCATTGAAACATGTATACTATCATACGTGAAACTAATCGCCAGTCCAGGTTCAATGCATGATACAGAATGCTCAGGGCTAGTGCACTGGGATGACCCAGAGGGATGGTAGGGGAGGAAGGTAGGGAGGGGGTTCAAGATGGGAAACACATGTACACCCGTGGGGGATTCATGTCAATGTATGGCAAAACCAATACAATATTGTAAAGTAATTAGCATCCAATTAAAATAAATAAATTTATATTAAAAAATAAAATAAATATAAAATAAAAAAATAATAAAATGCTCATCCTCCACATGGCCATGAAAATACCAGCCTGTTTTATTTCTGTTTCCTGAGCTGTGTCTCTGATAATTTGGTTTCAACTCCCACTGTTTTTACCCTCCAGATTTACCATAAACTTTTTTCTTTATCTGTCACTGGTGCTCAATTTTTCTGTTATTCTATATTTGTATTTGTGTGTGTATATCAGTTATTTAACTTTCTCCAAAATATCTTATGCAGCTGGTGTGTGAGTGCTACAGAAAGTGAAAGTAGAGTAATTTCCACGTTCTCTCTGTTCACACATTGTATTTGTATTGTTCCTCCCTGAGTATTTCTACTTGTCCTTCAAGACTCAGCTGTCCTTTGACTTCTCCACGATAGCCATCTTTGAAGACAGAGCTGTTTGTGAACCCCCAAACTGTCTCATGGGTCATTGCACAAACCTCTAATAGTTTATTTTTATCAGCACAACAATTTTTACTTTAGCTCATCTGCCCTGCCACGGAGAAGGCAATGGCACTCCACTCCAGTACTCTTGCCTGGAAAATCCCATGGATGGAGGAGCCTGGTGGGCTAAAGTCCATGGGGTCACTAAGAGTTGGACATGACTGAGCGATTTCACTTTCACTTTTCATTTTCATGCACTGGAGGAGGAAATGGCAACCCACTCCAGTGTTCTTACCTGGAGAATCCCAGGGACGTGGGAGCCTGGTGGGCTGCTATCTATGTCACACAGAGTCAGACACGACTCAAGCAACTTAGCAGCAGCAGCAGCAGCAGCAACTGTGTCAAGTTCCATTTTGCCAGGCATTACAACAAAAACTTTTATATTCTTGCAAACATTCTCTTTAATACACATAGATAACTCTATCTGATTTACATATATTTCAAGTTTTAAAATAATTGATAATACATTATTAATAAGTAATATAAGGGATTCTATCACAGAGAAAAACTAAGATATTACAATGATATTGTCATATTATCACAATAATCTTTGTTTTCCTGTAGGCAATAAATCGCTCAGGGGTGCAGATACAAAATCACTCACGAAGGATGGCCTCAACTTCCGGACCAATTTAACTTCAATGCTTCTGATATTGATTATTTCTCAGGAGTTGTGATTTTTTTTCTCTGTCACAGCCACAGTTGGTCTAAAGATAATAATTTCCTGGGAAGGGATCCAATTCTATAACTATCTCTGTAAGCATGCCAATTTTCTATTGCATCTGTAAGACTCAGTAAGATCCATCATCATAAGCTTAGTTCCACTGTAATACGTTACTTTTCTTAAACTGATTCGTTAGAAAAAAGTTAGCAACTAGAAACACCTACAGCCAACTTCTGAGTTTTAAATTTACTGTCAGATAATTATTTTTATATACCATGCAGGTTTGCCTGTATTCTACCTGCTAATATCTCTTATTGAAGAATTTTATTTCTGTTTTCTATTCTGTTGATAGTCATATTAAATTCATTCCATTTTCCAGGTGGAGTACTTCTTTTCATTTATAATTATTAGTAAAGTTGAATAAAACACAGGTGATTTGAAAGAAATTCCCACATTTTGGAGCTGGCATATTTGAATACTCCTATGTTAACTATGGGGAGTGGGGGAAAAAAAAAAAAAGGTAGGTAAGATGTAAGATGTAGAAAAAGAAGAGCTTAAAATTATATTATCACTGAAGAAACCTTGGTTGGGGCCAACAAAGACCACCAAAGATGAGAGCTCTGATACTCACATGTACTGTGGGACACCCAAAATGTGAACTCAATATTTAGAAATGTTCACTTTCAAAGATGTAATACCTTAGTTTCTGTTGACTATGCTTCTACTTTATTACAGAAAGGATCTCATGCTGAGTTTATACAGAGAGACTTGAGTGATTCTAAGGAAGCAATTCTTGAATAAGAAGGAATGAGATTCTATTTTCTCACATACTGTGGGATGGATATCTTTAAAATGCTCAGAAGGAGGATTCATACTTTTTCCCCTGAGATTATGCCCTCTTCTCACTTTCAGTACAACTATCACTGTACACTGTCAATTTAAACTTATTATTATCTATGCCATAATTTAAAACAAAAATCAAATAGTGTGAAAACTTATGTTCTTTACATTCATTTATTTATTTTTTTTCAAGATGTTCAAGTTGGATTTATTTTTTTATTTTTTATTATTTATTTATTTTTTAAATGAATTTATTTATTTATTTATTTATTTTAAATTACAATACTGTATTTGTTTTGCCGTACATTGACACGAATCAGCCATAGGTGAACACAATCTCCCAATGCCGAAGCCCCCTCCCACCTCCCACCCCACATCCTCTACTTGAATCATCCTGTGCATCAGCCCCATGCATCCTGCATCCTACATTGAACATAGATTGGCACTTCGTTTCTTACACGAAAATATACATGTTTCATTGCCATTCTCCCAAACCATCCCACCCTTTCCCTCTCCCTCAGAGTCCAAAAGTCCACTCTATACCTCTGTGTCTCTTGGTTGTCTCACCTACAGGGTCATCATTACTGTCTTCTAACTTCCATATATACGTGTCAGTATACTGTATTGGTGTTTTTCTTTCTGGCTTACTTCACTCTGTATAATCGGTTCCAGTTTCATCCATCTCATTAGAACTGAGTCAAATTTATTCTTTTTAAGGGCTGAGTAGTAGTCCATAGTGTATATGTACCACAGCTTTCTTATCCATTCATCTGCTGATGGACATCTAGGTTGCTTCCATGTCCTGGCTATTATAAACAGCGCTGCAATGAACATTGGGGTACATGTGTCTCTTTCAATTCTGGTTTCCTCGGTGTGTATGCCCAGCAGTGGGATTGCTGGGTCATAAGGCAGTTCTATTTGCAATTTTTTAAGGAATCTCCACACTGTTTTCCATAATGGCTGTACTGGTTTGCATTCCCACCAGCAGTGTAAGAGGGTTCCCTTTTCTCCACATCCTCTCCAGCATTTATTGCTTGTAGACTTTTGGATCGCAGCTATTCTGACTGGTGTGAAATGGTACCTCATTAAGCAAAAGCTTTCTACATGTTTCTGAAATACATGTGATATAGTAAATTGTTCATATGTCCATCTTTCTCTGCTTGCAAAAGGAATATAGATAACATAGACTGTGGATATATCTGTGTATTTGTCAGGAAAATTACTCAATAGTTTACTTTGTAGTGATATTCAAACCAAAAGGGTTTACTGCATACATAGTAAATCATTAGTCTAGGGCATTTTTTTTTTTATAATGTTGTAAGTCATATTTGAATGTTGGGGCTGTTCATGAAACAAAATAATAAACAACAACACAAAAACCAATAAAACAAAATGATTGAACAAAACAAAACAAAGAAAATAAATAAAATGATTATTTTTAATATAGCTAATTCATATAATGACAGCAATTTATTAAACTTAAAATTTAGAGTAGGCAATTAAAATGTTATTTCCCATTGTAATTTATTAATTTAAAGATAAGACACAGTTGATCTACATTATAATGTAAACATTAAAAAGAAATGACAATTCACTTTTCATGATTTAGATGATCTTCTAATATATAACTGCTGTTATGACTCATGAGTTTGTCTAAAGAGAGCAGGGTGTCAAGTCCAAGAATCTTTTATTAGTCTAGAAATATGATTTATTAATAATGTAAGAATTCTTCACTTCTATTTATAAATAAAATATCTACTTCTCATGTCTTGACATTTTTTAAAGTTGAATCAGGTGACCTGACTAATTAGAGGTACACCCCCACTGAATGAGAACATATATGTAGCTCTCCTTCCACTGAAAACTCCTGTAAATAGGAAACCTGGGGCAGCTGAAAGAGTTTCTTGAGGAGATGGGGGCTGAGAGTCTAGGGAAGGCCAAGTTGCTAGACTTTATGAGACAGGAGCGCTAGAAAGAGAGATTGCTTCAAGGTTCTCTGGAGATCTATGGAGATGCCCCTTGAGTATGATTCAGTTATGTACTGATTAATATGTGAGGAAACCATCCTGAGACTGGGGAGAGACACAAATGAAAAGGTGAAAATAAAGCTGAAGATCACACAGGAGCTGAAACAGTGTTCATCATTGGCAGAAAGCTTTATATCGGTGAGTGTGGCACACACTTGAGCTGTTAACACTATCCACCAAGTTGTTCATTTGTGGGCGTGAATAGATGTCCAAGAATCACAACTGGTTGATAGAAAAGAAGCATGAAAACTAGGAAAGCGATTCCAGACATACCTCACAGATATTATGTGTTTAGATCTATACCACTGCAATCAAGCTAATATCACAATATTTTTTTTATATCTCAACCTATATAAAAGTTATGTTTACATAATACTGTTGTCTACTAAGTTTATAGCAGCATCGTGTCTTTTAAAAGTATATGCCTTAATTTAAAAAATGCCTTATTGCTAAAAATGCTAACTATCACCTGATAAAACTCCAATTTGTAAGAAACCCAGTGTCTGTGAAGTACAATAGAAAAAAACACAATAAAATGAAGTGTGCTTATAACACATATAAAGGGAGCTAAATGAGGAAACAAAGATAAAATCAGTATAATTAATTTTCAGAGCAAGAACAACAACTACAGTAACAAAAATAAAATAAAGAGGATACCACATCTGTAAAACAAATAACAATTATAAATCTAGGAAAAAATGTAGATGATTATTCCTCAAAACCAGTGAAATAGGTGAATAACAAAAAGGTATAAGTCTGAAGACTGGCCATATAGGGGTTGCACAGTCTGAAAAGAGGGTGTAAAGAGGAATCAAGATTTTATTGATCTATGTACATCCAATTCCCTTGTTAGAAGCAATAAGAGAATCCTGGCATAATACTGATGACATAAAATTGTTAGTTCCCACCTTTTTTTCCTTAAAGCACTTAAAAGCAATAATGATAACGTGAAGCAAAAATACACACTCAGTTGTGGTTGAAATTAGAAACTATCGTTCCAAACCTAAAACATTTGGGACATGTAGTGCTGCAGAAAGTAGTGGGAACTGAGAAAGAAGACTTGTAAAAGCTGTGAGAAGACACCGTGATGATGCTTTCAGGAGCTGCCAGTGAGGAGTGGTTCTTGCAGGCAAGTTCCATACCTGCTTAGAGTAGCAGAGTAGGGTCTGAAACTGGGCAACAGAAGTCCCCCTGGACAAAGTCTTGTTGTAAAAGCAGAGGAAAAGGAGCCAAATGACTTCCAGGCAAGTTATTTTTGCAAAAGCTCATCAGCCGCTGGGGCCAAGTGGAAAAATTGAGGATTCACCCTGCAAACCTCCTCAGCTACCCTACTCCACCGGGTGGATCTGCTTCCATTCCTTTGTTGACTGACCCTTTTGCACTTACTGGGTGTGGTTTCAGGAATATCTGTAGAGCTTTGTCACTATAAACTCTTAGAATGCAGCCCCCTGCCACCACGCTGGTCACTTCTTCACCATTGACAGCAGTAGCTGGCAAGTCCACCTCTCACCCTTCAGATCTTTGAGGTGTGAGGCTGACACAAGTGTGCTGCTTGCCTTCCATCCTTTATCACATGGTAATTCCTTAGATAAGTTTTTGTGAATCTTTCTCTTTGACTGAAGATGGTGAAAAATATTATCATTACTCAGTTTGGACAAGAAGAGGTGGAATTTGAAGTACACCTAAAGATAACTATAGAAAAGTCTTCCTTATATAATCATCCTGTAATCTATATTATCTTTTCATCAATAAGGAGAGGGAGGGACTTATGAATTATAAACAGTGTAGCTGATTTTTATTTGTCTTCTTTCAGAAAATCCCCAAATATGGTCTGACTTGCAAATCACTTTAGTTTGTTACACCTATACACTTCGGTTTGGTTTGGTGTTCTTAAAATTTAATTTAAATTTACTAATAAAGATTTATGTAAAATATCCCATGGATAGGCTGGAGGACCACTAGCAGAAAAGTAGTCATTAGATACCTAAATATGAAACAGGATTTAGCATCAATTACCTGTCTTGAGTAGCTACACAGTGTTGGACTGGCTATCCAAAAACACAATGGGACATTCCATTCAGTTCAGTTCAGTTCAGTCGCTCAATCGTGTCCCGACTCTTTGTGACCCCATGAACTGCAGCATGCCAGGTCTCTTTGTCCATCACCATCTCCTGGAGTTCACTCAGACTCATGTCCATCGAGTTTGTGATGCCATCCAGCCATCTTACTCTCTGTCGTCCCCTTCTCCTCCTGCCCTCAGTCCCTCCCAGCATCAGAGTCTTTTTCAATGAGTCAACTCTTCACATGAGGTGGCCAGGGTACTGGAGTTTCAGCTTTAGCATCATTCCTTCCAAAGAACAGCTAAGGCTGATCTCCTTTAGAATGGACTGTTTGGATCTCCTTGCAGACCAAGGAACTCTCAAGAGTCTTCTCCAACACCACAGTTCAAAAGCAGCAATTGTTCAGCGATCAGCTTTCTTCACAGTCCAACTCTCACATTCATACATGACCACTGGAAAAACCATAGCCTTGACTAGACGGACCTTTATTGGCCAAGTAATGTCTGCTTTTCAATATGCTATCTAGCTTGGTCATAACTTTTCTTCCAAGAAGTAAGCATCTTTTAATTTCATGGCTGCAGTCACCATCTGCAGTAATTTTGGAGCCTCACAAAAAAGTATGACACTGTTTCCACTGTTTTCCCCATCTATTTCCCAATAAGTGATGGGACGGGATGTCATGATCTTCGTTTTCTGAATATTGAGCTTTAGGCCAACTTTTTCACTCTCCCTCTTTCACTCTCATCAAGAGGCTTTTTAGATTCTCTTCACTTTCTGCCAGAAGGGTGGTGTCGTCTGCATATCTGAGGATATTGATATTTCTCCTGACAATCTTGATTCCAGCTTGTGCTTCTTCCAGCTGGGCATTTCTCATGATGTACTCTGCATATAAATGAAATAAGCAGGGTGACAATATACAGCCTTGATTGACATACTCTTTTTCCTGTTTGGAACCACTCTATTCTTCTATGCCCAGTTCTAACTGTTGCTTCCTGACCTGCAGATAGATTTCTCAAGAGGCAAGTCAGGTGATCTGGTATTCCCATCTCTTTCAGAATTTTCCACAGTTTACTGTGATCCACATAGTCAAAGGCTTTGGCATAGTCAATAAAGCAGAAATAAATTTTTTGTTATTTGTGGTTTTTTTTTTTGTTTGTTTGTTTGTTTGTTTTCCTGGGACTCTCTTGTCTTTTTGATGATTCAGCGGATATTGACAATTTGATCTCTGGGTCCTCTGCCTTTTCTAAAACCAGCTTGAACATCTGGAATTTCACAGTTCACATATTGCTAAAGCCTGGCTTGGAGAATTTTGAGCATTACTTTACTAGGGAGTGAGATGAATTCAATGTGTGTGGTAGTCTGAGCATTCTTTGGCATTGCCTTTCTTTGGGATTGGAATAAAAACTGACCTTTTCCGGTCGTATGGCCACTGCTCACTTTCCCAAATTTTCTGGCATATTGAGTGCAGCACTTTCACAGCATCATCTTTCAGGATTTGAAATAGCTCAACTGGAATGCCATCACCTTCACTAGCTTTGTTCATAGTAATGCTTTCTAAGGCCCACTTGACTTCTTATTCCAGGATTTCTGCTCTAGATGAGTGATCACACCATCAAGATTATCTTAGTCATGAAGATCTATTTTGGACAGTTCTTCTGTGTATTCTTGCCACCTCTTCTTAATATATTCTGCTTCTGTTAGGTCCACACCATTTCTGTCCTTTATTGAGCCCATCTTTGCATGAAATGTTTCCTTGGTATCTCTAAGTTTCTTGAAGATATCTCTAGTCTTTCCCATTCTGTTGTTTTCCTCTATTTCTTTGCGTTGATCACTGAAGAAGGCTTTCTTATCTCTTCTTGCTATTCTCTGGAACTCTGCATTCAGATGCTTATATCTTTCCTTTTCTCCTTTGCTTTTCCTTTCTCTTCTTTTCACAGCTATTTGTAAGGCCTCCTTAGACCCAGCCTTTTTTTTTTTTTTTTCTTTTCATTTTTCCACGGGGATAGTCTTGATCCCTGTCTCCTGCACAATGTCATGAACCTCTGTCCATAGTTCATCAGGCACTCTATCTATCAGATCTAGTCCTTTAAATCTATTTCTAACTTCCACTGTATAATCATAAGGATTTGATTTAGGTCATACCTGAATGGTCTATTGGTTTTCCCTACTTTTTCAATTTAAGTCTGAATTTTGCAATAGGAGTTCATGATCTGAGCCACAGTCAGCTCACTGTCTTGTTTTTGCTGACTGTATAGAGTTTCTCCACCTTTGGCTGCAAAGAATGTAAATAATCTGATTTCAGTGTTCACCATCTGGTGATGTCCATGTGTAGAGTTTTCTCTTGTGTTGTTGGAAGAGGGTGTTTGCTATGATCAGTGCATTCTCTTGGCAAAATTCTATTAGCCTTTGCCCTGCTCCATTCTGTATTCCAAGGCCAAATATGCCTGTTACTCCAGGTGTTTCTTGACTTACTACTTTTGTGTTCCTGTCTCCTATAATGAAAAGGACATCTTTTTGTGTGTTACTCTAAAAGGTCTTGTAGGTCTTCTTAGAACAGTTCAAGTTCAGCTTCTTCTGTGTTACTGACTGGAGCATAGACTTCAATTACTGTGATATTGGTTTGCCTTGGAAATGAACAGAGATTATTCTATCACTTTTAGATTGCATCCAAGTGCTGCATTTCAGACCCTTTATTGACCGTGATGGCTACTCCATTTCTTTTAAGGTTTTCCTGCCTACAGTAGTAAAAATAATGGTCATCTGAGTTAAATTCACCCATTCCAGTCCATTTTAGTTCGCTGATTCCCAGAATGTTGATGTTTACTCTTGCCATCCCCTTTTGACCACTTCCAATTTGCCTTGATTCATGGACCTGACATTCCACATTCCTATGCAACATTGCTCTTTACAGCGTTGGACCTTGCTTCTATCACCAGTCAAATCCACAGCTGGTTATTGTTTTTGCTTTGCCTCTGTCTCTTCATTCTTTCTGGAGTTATTTCTCCACTGATCTCCAGTAGCATATAGAGGAACACCTGGGGAGTTCCTCTTTCAGTATCTTATTATTTTGCCTTTTCATACTGTTCATGGGGTTCTCAAGGCAAGAATACTGAAGTGGTTTGCCTTTCCCTTCTCCAGTGGACCACATTCAAGTCTTGTTAATTGCCTCTCTTACATCCTTCAGTACTACCTGAATAGCAGCAGTATAATGTAGATGGATTAATGCCATCCCTAGCCCCCTTACTCCAAACCACAGTGATTGGTTTATGTCTGAATGCCCGATACACTAAGACCATCAATCCATACTGTGAATATCCTGATGTTTCAGTGTTGGCATATAACTTTGCTCTGAGGTAAAGTTGAGGGCATTTGTACAAGTGCTCAGCATATAATCCTAGGAATCATATGCATTCACTTTGTTTCCATGTGAGGGCGTTAATCTTAGAAATCGATCATTTAGAAGGCAGAACAGAAGGGTATAAAGGAGGTAGTGCCTCAGATATCACTGAACTGATGTATCAAATCCCATGTATCTCTAAAGCTGGAAGAGTCAGAATTTAATTCTTTTGTTTTAACTTGGTGTCTTGTTTGGTTGGTCAGTTGCTCAGTCACTCAGTTGTGTTTGACTACTTGTGACCCCATGGGTTACACCCTGCCTGGTTCCACTGTCACGAGATTTCCTAGGCAGGAACACTAGAGTGGATTGCCATTTCCTCCTCCAGAGGATCCTCCTGGCACAGGAATTGAACCTGCATCTTGTGTCTTCTGCATTGACAGGTGGATTCTTTAACACTGTACCACCTGGGAAGTCCCTGGTAGTATCTTGTTAATTAAGATCAAACACCGTGCCAAAGGAGTTTTCCATGTGCTATCAGTACCCTAGAGATTAGTGAATTCTGGGGCTAACTTGGAGTAAAAATGCAGAAAGATAACAAAAACATTAAGATTACTCAGCCACTGATATCTGTATCTATGAGGGTGCTTTTAAGGGACCTTTAAGTGACCTTCACTCCTGTCTATATCCTGAAGGTTAATGGAGAAAATATACATGAACCACTGATAAACTAATGGATACATAATTCAAGATTAGACCAGAATTAAGATTGTAAGGAGTCAAGACAGGAAAGAGGTGAAAACAACAACAACAAAACAAACAAACCAACAAAACACATAAACTTTGAGAAATAATGAACAAGGATTTTGGCTTGAAATTATATCCCTATTCCAAAATGAGGAGTTGGAGCATTAGATAAATTTATTTAACTCTCTCCAGGTCATTTACTAGAAAAGTAGATCAAGGATTCAAATGTATGTCTATGAGTCCCAAATATATCACTTTATCTTCTGTATAATGAGTTCCATGAAACTAGGAATATTTGAGCATTGCTAAACACACATACATCAGGGCTGCATAGGAGTGAGCCTCTCATCAATTATCTCCTTATTCTTTTCCAACTGTGAAAATCCATGTTTCTATTTTTGTGTCTAGTGTGTCACCAGGCCAGTATCATACACAGTTCTAATAATGCCCTCTGAAATAGCCTCTTGTCATATATTTAATGGTTCTTGTCATAATTTATTTCATTGGAATAGAAGGAAATTTTGAGAGAGGTTGGCCTGATCTGCTGAAATGGATGGGTCATGGACTGTCTGCTTCTGCTGCTAGGAACATTCACAGAAGCTGCTGTCAAGATTCTCTCTATCTTCTCTCTCTCTCTCTCTCTCTCTCTCTCTCTCTGTCTGTCTCTCTCTCGGCCTTTCCTCAGACCCGCTATACCTTCCTCTATACATGTGTTTTTAACACCAGATGTTGTCAACTCTGATTTTCTTCTTTGGTATTTGAGTGCCTTGTTTATTAGAACTGCTGCCAACACAGCAAAAATCAAAGTAATCTTGCAGGTCTGAATTGCCCATATGCTATTTGGACAGCTTGTGGATTATGCTTAGTGTAGACTGTGACATGAATTCAGTTTCTTTGAAGTTAATTGTCAGCTCTTACAGCTATAGTGACTGCAGAATAGTCAGCAAAATGCTGCAATCACCATCATTAAGAAATTTTGAATGACTGCCTTTAGATGTAACATAAAGCTTATTGATGTGGGGAAAAAGATCATTTCAGAATTCTGAACATTTATCATGGTACTATTGCCAAGTTCCTAATTACATCTTAAGGCATGGCTTTTAAAAAAAAACCACAAAGAACTGAATCTACTGTCAAATTCTACTGATGTTGGTAATGAGAACTGACAAGGCAGCATCAAAGCTAAATGTACACCGTCCATTGTTGCTACTAATAATTCAATAAACTTTATTATTAAGTACTCACAGATAAATGACTAAAGAGAGCAGAGAAATTCTGAATTGTAATAACAGTAGGGAGAAACTGTCAGTAGCAAGATAAGAGTTCTGCCCATTACATAATGACAACACTGTCTACAGTTTTAACACAGCTGAACTGGAAGACAGGTTTCCTGTCAGATCTGTAGCACTTACTCAGAAAGTACAACACTAATTATGAGGCTGCATACTAGGAGAACTAGATGACAATACTACAAGCTTTAAGAATAAAAACAATTTTATAAAATTTTAAATTCATAGAGAAAACAATTACAATTCTAAAATTTCTCTAAGAAAATTTATTTGTATTATTATAGTCAAATATATGATTGACTTGTATCATATACTTTGGGTTGTCTCCAGATACCTCCCCATCATGATATTTCCAGAAGCCCATGCTGATATTTGTCCATAATGTCCATTTCATCTACATATCTCACTTTGATTTCTTGGCTATATGGTCCAGGTTAATATGGAAATATGCTGATAAATTTTTGTGCCTATCTGTAGTTCTATTTTTCTAATAGAGATATTTCATTTTCAATATTTTTCAGATCTTGGTAGCACCAGGTTATCACATTTAATCTCTCAACTACTTGTGAATTAATCTACCTAGTTGTCAATGAGAAAGCTAACAATCAAGTTAACAATTTATGCAAGTATGAACAACAAACAAATGGTAGATCCAGGGCTTAAGGCTATTCATTAAATGTAAATTTCATGACTTGTCCTCAGCTCTGCCTCTGCCTGCTAGATAGATGGTCTTCATTTCCTTTAAAGTATGTCTTCTGAATACTAAATAATTTATCAGTCAGTTCAGTTCAGTGTCTCAGTCATATCTGACACTTTGCAGCCCTAAAGATCACAGCACACCAGGCTTCCCTGTCCACCTCCAACTCTTGGAGTCTACTCAAACTCATGTCCACTGAGTCGGTGGTGCCATCCAACCATCTCATCCTGTCATCCCCTTCTCCTCCTGCCTTCAATCTTTCCCAGCATCAGTGTCTCTTCAAATGACTCAGTTCTTCACATCAGGTGGGCAAATTATTGGAGTTTCAGCTTCAGCATCAGTTCTTCCAATGAATATTCAGGACTGATTTCCTTTAGGATGGACTGGTTAGATCTCCTGCAATCCAAAGGACTCTTAAGAGTCTTCTCCAGCACCACAGTTCAAAAACATTAATTATTGACCACTCAGCTTTCTTTATAGTCAAACTCTCACATCCATACATGACTATAGAAAAAAACATAGCTTTAACTAGACAGACTTTTGTTGGAAAATGCTGTCTACATTGGTCATAACTTTTCTTGCAAGGATCAAGTATCTTTTAATTTCATGGCTGCAGACACAGTCTCTAGTGATTTGGGAGCCCCAAAAGAACAAAGTCTTTCACTGTTTCCATTGTCTCCCCATCTATTTGCTATGAAGTGATGGGACTAGATGCCATGATCTTAATTTTCTGAATGTTTAGCTTTAAGCCAGGTTTTCACTCTTCTTTTTCATTTTCATTGAGGCTCTTTAGTTTTTCTTCACTTACTGCCATAAGAGTGGTGTCATCTGCATATCTGAGGTTATTGATATTTCTCCTGGCAATCTTGATTCCAGATTCTGCTTCATCCAGCCCAGCGTTTCTCATTATGTACTCTGCATATAAGTTAAATAAGCAGGGTGACAATATGCAGCCCTGACATATTCCTTTCCTGATTTGGAACCAGTCTGTTGTTTCATGTCCAGTTCTAACTGTTGCTTCCTGACATGCATACAGGTTTCTCAGGAGGCAGGTCAGGTGGTCTGGTATTCCCATCTCTTAAAGAATTTTCCACAGTTTATTGTGATTCACACAGTTAAAGGTTTTGGCATAGTCCTTATAGCAGAAATAGGTGTTTATCTGGAACTCTCACTTTTCGATGATCCAATGGATGTTGGCAATTCGATCTCTGGTTCCTCTGCCTTTTCTACATCCAGCTTGTACATCTTGAAGTTCACTGTTCACATACTGTTGAAGCCTTGCTTGGAGAATTTTGAGCATTACTTTGCTGTCATGTGGGATGGGTGCAATTGCATGTTAGTTTAAACATTTTGGGGCATTGCCTTTTTTGGGATTGGAATGAAAACTGACCCTTTCCAGTCCTGTGGCCACTGCTGAGTTTTCTAAGTTTACTGACATATTGAGTGCAGCACTTTCACAGCATCCTCTTTTAGGATTTGAAATAGCTCAACTGGAATCCCATCACCTACAGTAGCTTTGTTCAAGTAATGCTTCCTAAGGCCCACTTGACTTCACATTCCACAGTGTTGGGCTCTAATTGAGTGATCACACCATCGTGATTCTCTGGGTCATGAAGATCTTTTTGTATCTTCTGTATAATCTCACCACCTCTTCTTAATATCTTCTGCTTCTGCTAGGTCCATACAATTTCTGTCCTCTACTGTGCACATCACAGAATTTCAAGGACGAGGATCTATGGAATAAAATAATTTACATTTTTATCATATCACTTTACTTTATGAATTAGTTTATAAAATTAAAGGATGATTTATAAAAACAGTAAACACAGATATATTTTATTTCCATTAATAGAAAAATTCCATAACCCATAATAAATGCTTATTCTCTTATATATGGCTTTGACACAAGTTGATGCTGCCTTATGTTAGGAGGTGTTTGTCTATGAAAAGATACTGCAGTTTAAGACAGATAGAAATCTGAACTGAGGCAGAACAGCTTACTTTTGAAATTATATGTTGTGAGGCAAGAATGAATGAAAAATGTGAATACAAATTTCAAACTGTGAGAATAAAATTACTGATATAAAGGATGACTTGAGAAATTCTCAGAATGAGAATTCAAACATGTTGAGAAAGAAACAACATGTTCAGGTTTCAGATTAAGGCCAAACCTCAGACCTGTGTTTCAAACTTCAAAACCTCTGCCTTCTCAGGGATCAACTGCTATAGCTCCCTTACTTTCCTTCACTGCTGGATCCCTCTCATTATCAAGTAAACTTGCATGCCTGTGTGCAGGCTAAATCGCTTCAGTCATGTCCAGCTCTGTGATCACATGACCTATAGCCTGCCAGTTTCTTCTGTCCCTGGGATTCTCCTGGCAAGAATACTGGAATGGGTTGCCCTGCCATCCTCTAGGGGATCTTCCAACCCAGCGATGAAACCTGTGTCTCTTATGTCTTCTACATTGGCAGGCATGTTCTTTTACCACTAGCACCACCTGGGAAGCTCCAAAACATGTGTGCTGCTACTGCTGCTAAGTCGCTTCAGTCGTGTCCGACTCTGTGCGACCCCGTAAACTGCAGCCCACCAGGCTTCCCGATCACTGGGATTCTCTAGGCAAGAATACTGGAGTGGGTTGCCATTTCTTTCTCCAAAGCATGAAAGTAAAAAGTCAAAGTGAAGTCGCTCAGTCCTGTCCAACTCTTAGTGACCCCATGGACTGCAGCTTACCAGGCTCCTTCGTCCATGGGATTGTCCAGGCAAGAGTACTGGAGTGGGGTGCCATTGCCTTCTCCTAAAACATGTGTAATAACCTCAAATGTAATATATAATCAATATAATTCCTATGGACCACATTGTCAATATCAGCCATTAATCAATAATTGACACCATTGATTGTCATTCCTCATCTCTCACATCACTGGAAAACTTCACTAAATGTATTTATTGCTCCCATACCTTTAAATAAGTATGAAGTTTTAAAGTTCTTTCATGTTTGGCTTCTCTATGGCCCTTGCCACTATGAGCCATTCAGTGTTTAAAGCATTTAGCCTTCCTGGTATGACAACAAAATCTATTCTTGCTCATTCTCTTTTAGGATCTCCTCTTTTGCTTCATTCTTAAAGTTCAAGCTCCTTTGCCTCTGTCATATGTCTTCTCATCCTACATTACACAGCTGCCCCAGATTTATCCCATCTGTGACCTTGACATGTGCCAATGGCTCATTAATCTTGTTATTCAATTTGTGCCAGGTCAAAGCATCACTCCTATATATCCTCATGCATACAGAGGTAAACTGCAGTCACTTTAAATTTTACTGATCATATTTTCATCTTCCCTACTAATTTTGTTCCTGCTGAGCATATCCTGTTTCAGAAAACACTATAAAAGTTGAACTGATTACTCTACGGATTGTTAAGTGTCAGCAGTATCTGTCACAATCCTCTAGCAGGTCTGTCTTCATATCTCAGTTTCATCCCCATATAGTCTACTCTAGTGTCTTCCAGGCCCCTGCACCCACATCAGCAGCAGCTCTGGAGGCTTCCTCTCCTTTCCCTATTATTCCATTAAAAAAAAAAATATTTGCTGATTCATGTCAATGTATGGCAAAACAAATACAGTATTGTAATTAAAAAATAAAAAAATAAAAAATAAAAATATTTTTAAATTATATATACTACAGGGTTTGTTTTAGATATAAAGTACATTTACAATTTAATTCTTTGATCATTTTGTATTGTACAAGTAAGTCATATTAAGTACATTCACAAGGTTATATAATCCCCTTTTCTGTCTACTCCAGTACATCTGTATCCACTGGAAACTCTGTATGTATTGGTCACTCCTCATTCCTTTCACCTTCAGTACTGGGATACCACCAATAATCCTTAACTGTCTATGAATTTATCAATTCCTTATTTTTCATATCAATGGTGACATATAACTTGTGGCTTGTTGTGTCTGGCCAAGTATGTATAAGGAGACTGATGAACATTTGTGTGTTTTTTTTTTTTGCTGTTGTTAAATAAAAATGTTTAAAAATTTCCATTATAATTTGTAACTTCTCCATTATAATTTGTAACTAGTTTTGTTTTTATATCAGAAACACATATTTTAATCTCCTTGATAGTTGCAGAGAAAGAATAATTCGAGACTGTTTGAGCAAAAGATAAAATTTAATATGGGTCTGAAGAGAGTTCTGGGAGTCGGGAGAGAAGGTTTGTCACATAGAGAAGATGAAACACACGGGGCAGGAACATAAAGGGAAGAGCAGTTTGTTAACTTTAGTCTGTGCACAAGTGATATGAATAGATTAAAGTTCAGAAAATGAGGGGCTGTTTAAGAGTCTACAGTTATTTGTGAAAGTGTAAATTAGTTAAAGGGTGAATTTAAATTCTTTACAGTTGACACAACTTTTCATTTTCTCAGTTAGAAATAATTGGACATTTTTGAAAATACAGTGGACTTTAAAGATTAAGTAATTAAAAACTAGATCTCTACTCTCTAATAAGAAATGGAACTTTTATTTGAAAATGATATGATAAGCTGTTATATCACATAGCATCATATCATATTATTATTATTAATAAATGCAAACACACAAAATTTGACCTCCTTTTGGAAGGATATTGAGATACAGAAGTTGTACAAATTGTGAAGATAACACATTGCAGTCAACTAAAATTACCAACAGACCTCCGTTCCTGAATTTTATCTCCTTCACTGGCCTCCACTGACCGCAGGAGAGCACTTGCTCTGCTCACTTTTCTCTATATAACTCATTCTCTTTCAACAGAGTGTGTTTTTATTTCTAGAACTTGCTGAATCTACTAAATTTTTAGGAGCTGAGGATCAAAAAAATGTGTATTGTATCTTTGGCCTCTCTGATGCAGGACATATGTAACCTCCCTGTTTCAATTACATCAGCCTGTTCATTTACTGCTCTCAATTCTCTTATACACATTCACAATTTTTTTCCCTTTCTTCCTGTTTTCCTTTCTTCCTCCCATTCTTAATTGTTTCTCCTAAATTCAGAGACATAAAGCTATCTATTCTGGCCTTTAAGGGGTGTTTCTACATAGGGATATCCCTGCTGTAGACTATGTGTCTAATATCTTTGGTGGCAGGGATGATTTTGGTACCAGCTCTTCCCTATGGGTGTGTCGGCTGTTATCCCCTGAATAAGCAATGTGGTTGGCATCAAAACATCTAAAGTCTGTGCAGTGTCAGGTAGGGCTTCTTCTCTACTTGTGGTTGTCATCACCCTGTCAGGTGTGGGGTCTGTTCCCTACCTATTAGAGTCAAAAGCCCTGAGGGTTGGGTTAAATCTTGTTCCTTTGCCCTTGAGTGTGTGGTCTGCCCCTCAGGAATTGATTGCTGAAGCAAATGAGGCCCATGGGGATAGAGAGGACCTAAGCACCTCCTGTGTATGCATCCGTGGGTCCACGTGGAATCAGACCCAGGCCGTGAACCTTCCTCTGCTGCATTCATCTCAGATCTTCTGCAAGGGTATGGCATGGGGTGGCGCGGGGGCGGGGGGGAGGGGCGGGGAGGCTGTGATGTTGTGGCTGCAGGAATTGAGGTGGCTGCACTGCCAACTGACACCAGGCCTCTTTGAAAGTCCTCTTCCAGAACCCGTCTGTCCCAGATCCATCACTAAGCTGCCATATGGGTTGGGCACACTGGGAAACATTCTTGTTGGAAGACATTGTGTTCCTGTGTGCTCTGATAGAGCAACCCCTGCCCCACCGGGATCACACCGCAAGCACCCCACACTGTGTGCATAGACAGTCTTTTTCCCAGTGTTTGGTAATTTTTCTTATTCTATATGTTTCTTCTCCCATTATTTCTTGGAATTGCCACTAAATGTCGGTCGGTTCGGTTCAGTCACTCAGTCCTGTCCAACTCTTTGCGATCCCATGAATCGCAGCATGCCAGGCCTCACTGTCCATCACCAACTCTTGGAGTTCACTCAGGTTCATGTTCATTTAGTCAGTGATGCCATCCAACCATCTCATCCTCGGCGGTCCCCTTCTCCTCGTGCCCCCAATCCATCCCAGTATCAGAGTCTTTTCCAATGAGTCAACTCTTCCCATGAGGTGGCCAAAGTTCTGGAGTTTCAGCTTTAGCATCATTCTTTCCAAAGAAATCCCAGGGTTGATCTCCATCAGAATGGACTAGTTGGATCTCCTTTTAGTCCGAGGGACTCTCAAGAGTCCTCTCCAACACCACAGTTCAAAAGCATCAATTCTTTGGCACTTTGCTTTCTTCATAGTCCAACTCTCACATCCATACATAACCACAGGAAAAACCATAGCCTTGACTAGACGGACCTTAGTCGGCAAAGTAATGTCTCTGCTTTTGAATATGCTATCTAGATTGGTCACAACTTTTCTTCCAAGGAGTAAGTGTCTCTTAATTTAATTGCTGCAATCACCATCTGCAGTGATTTTGGAGCCCCCAAAATAAAGTCTGACACTGTTTCCCCATCTATTTCCCATGAAGTGATGGGACGGGATGCCATGATCTTCATTTTCTGAATGTTGAGCTTTAAGCCAACTTTTTCACTCTCCACTTTCACTTTCATCAAGAGGCTTTTTAGTTCCTCTTCACTTTCTGCCATAAGGGTGGTGTCATCTGCATATCTGAGGCTATTGAGATTTCTCCCGGCAATCTTGATTCCAGCTTGTGTTTCTTCCAGTCCAGCGTTTCTCATGATGCACTCTGCATAGAAGTTAAATAAGCAGGGTGACAATATACAGCCTTGACATACTCCTTTTCCTATTTGGAACCAGCCTGTTATTCCATGTCCAGTTCTAACTGTTGCTTCCTGAACTGCATACAGATTTCTCAAGAGGCAGGTCAGGTGGTCTGGTATTCCCATCTCTCTCAGAATTTTCCACAGTTTATTGTGATCCACACAGTCAAATATTTTGGCATAGTCAATAAAGCAGAAATAGATGTTTTTGTGGAACTCTCTTGCTTTTTCCATGATCTAGCAGATGTTGGCAATTTGATCTCTGGTTCCTCTGCTTTTTCTAAAACCAGCTGCAACATCAGGAAGTTCACAGTTCACATATTGTTGAAGCCTCGCTTGGAGAATTTTGAGCATTACTTTACTAGCATGTGAGATGAGTGCAATGTGTGTGGTAGTTTGAGCATTCTTTGGCATTGCCTTTCTTTGGGATTGGAATTTATCACATGACTTTAAAAACCTTCTTTGGACAAAGTTTCTAAAATGTTTATTTTGAACTGGAACTAAATTCTAGACTTTCATATTCAACAACTAATAACAGATTTTCACTTTGATGTGTAATAGGTGTATCAAAATTAATACATCCAAAATCAAAATCTTGATTTCTAAATTCACAGATATCTTATCTAAACTTGTTTCACTTAAATATCTATTTTCCTGTATCTAAACATCTCTTTATTGTGGTCTTGGTATGGGTTGGGAAAGAATTTCCAGACTTGAGACAAAATGAAAGGGAAATAAAGTTTATTAGAGTGAGAGATGCTGTTAGAATTGTGGACCCCTCAGGAAGTATTGACATTGAACAAAGATCCTTAGTTCACTTTTATACCCAAGGTACCAAGAGTGGGATGGGGTCTTTTGTGGGTCATTTACTGATTGGAAGAGGTACATATACTGGGGGCATGAGGAGGAGGTGGGGACAGTAAGGCAAATATCCTTTTCTTATGGGGTAGGAGGGCAACAGGTTTCACTGCCCAGGAGGACCTGAAATCCATTAAGAGTTACAACATGGGGGAGGGATGGTGATAAGGATCTGGTTTTTCTGTTCCTACATTCCAAGACCCTCCTTGGTTTTATCTGCTCTTCCATCCTTGAGTCACCATGTTCCTTTCTCTCTCTCATTTTTAGGGTCAATTCTTTGACCTCCTTTGATACCCTGCTCACATCTAACTATCTACCTATTTTCCTTCAGACATTTGTGAACCCAGTCTCAAAGGAAAAGGGGAGACAATCATTCTGACTTCTTCAAGCTGTACAGGGGCATCATAGGGCTCTGGGTTCCCTTTGCCTGCTCTCTGCCAGGGTGCATTTACAGAGGGAGATTAGAGTTCATGGAATGATAAGGTGACTTGTTTCAGCATTGTCTAGGTGTTGATCAGAGAATATTCTTGTAGTGCCACTTGGAGATTTGTTGTATTCTAGAAGAAACAGGCTTAACAAGAAAGTTAAATGTACATAGCTCAAAGATTAATAGAAGTAGAAAAACTTTTCAGGGACCAGCCAGAAGAACCAGGACCAGACATTGGTTCATGATTTTAATGTTTCTCTAGGTATGAGAAGATGCTCATAAAAATCTGACTATCTGAAAGACAGTTCTGTTTTTATTTTATTTTTCTTCCCAGAGGCAGAGTGCCTTATTTCTGATTTCCACCATGAACTCTTTTCAGGGGATGTTGAAGGTCAGCAGCTTGCAGTGATGATGTAATCTTTGTAGAGAGAGTCCAGTCAGCAGGATTCTTTCATAGCCACATATTTGACCTTGTTTTGGGGCATTTCATGGCCATTGTGTCCTGTGGTGCTGTGAAGAATTATTCTGAGGTCTAACAAAGATTCCATTGACAGGCTACTCAGTGTGCTGTTACTAGACCAGACCCTGTGAATGGTAAAAGTCTTTGGACCATACTTGTCTTGGTCCATAGCCTCTTGGTCCAGGAAACTATTCCCTCTTGCTGCTTCTTCTCATATCTAGAGTCATATTGTTACAACCACTGATCTTATATGGAACTGCATATCAGCATTTTATTACAGGTTCAATCACATATTCGGTAATGTAAGAAACAATCTTTTGAAATAAGAAAAAAAGAAAATAATATAGCTAGCAGTTATTAGTATAATAAAAATTAAGAATTATAATTCAAGAATTTTCATTAAGTAAACTGGAAATTTTTGAAAAAGATGGGAATACCAGACCACCTGACCTGCCTCTTGAGAAACCTATATGCAGGTCAGGAAGCAACAATTAGAACTGGACATGGAACAACTGACTAGTTCCAAATAGGAAAAGGAGTACTCCAAGGCTGTATATTGTCACCCCGCTTGTTTAAATTATATGCAGAGTACATCATGAGAAACGCTGGGCTAGAAGAGGAACAAGCTGGAATCGAGATTGCCGGGAGAAATCTCAATAACCTCAGATATGCAGATGACACCACCCTTATGGCAGAAAGTGAAAAGAAACTAAAGAGCCTCTTAATGAAAGTGAAAGAGGAGAGTGAAAATGTTGGCTTAAAGTTCAACATTCAGAAAACTAACACGGCATCTGGTCCCATCACTTCATGGGAAATAGAGAAACAGTGGACATAGTGTCGGACTTTATATTGGGGGCCTCCAAAATCACTGCAGATGGTGACTGCAGCCATGAAATTAAAAGATGCTTATTCTTCAGAAGGAAAGTTGTGACCAACCTAGATAGAATATTAAAAAACAGAGATATTGGTTTTCCAACAAAGGTCCATCTAGTCAAGGCTATCGTTTTTCCTGTGGTCATGTATGGATGTGAGAGTTGGACTATGAAGAAAGGTGAACGCTGAAAAATTGATGCTTTTGAACTGTGGTGTTGGAGAAGACTCTGAGAGTCCCTTGGACTGCAAGGAGATCCAACCAGTCCATCCTAAAGTAGACCAATCCTGGGTGTTCATTGCAAGGACTGATGCTGAGGCTGAAACTCCCAATACTTTGGCCTCCTCATATGAAGAGCTGACTCATTGGAAAAGACTCAGATGCTGTAAGAGATTGGGGGCAGGAGGAGAAGGGGACGACAGAGGATGAGATGGCTGGAGGCATCACCAACTCAATGGATGTGTGTTTGAGTGAACTCCAGGTGTTGGTGATGGACGGGGAGGCCTGGAGTGCTGCAGTTCATGGGATCGCAAAGAGTCTGACATGATTGAGTGACTGAACTGAACTAATCCCAGGCATCTGACTTAGTTAAATGATTATAACCAGGTATTAATCTCCTGGTTGTATATCATGGAGCATCTGACCTTTATCCAAAGATTGGCTACTGAGATAAGCTTTAGAAACAAACTTAGAGTGTCCTTTTTAATAAATTGGTTAAATCTTCTAGCAATATAATATAACAATCAGGAACTATCTCAGAAATGAGTTTTAGTAAACACTAGACCTTAATTAGGCAATGGCACACCACTCCAGTACTCTTGCCTGGAAAATCCCATGGGTGGAGGAGCCTAGTAGGCTGCAGTCCATGGGGTCACTAAGAGTCGAACACAACTGAGCGACTTCACTTTGACTTTTCACTTTCATGCACTGCAGAAGGAAATGGCAACCCACTCCAGTGTTCTTGCCTGGAGAATCCCATGGACGGGGGAGCCTGGTGGGCTGCAATCTGTGGGGTCACACAGATTCAGACACGACAGAAGTGACTTAGCAGCAGCAGCAGCAGACCTTAATTAATAAAACTAGGAATTCAATATTAAGTGATTTTTTTGGGGGGTCATTGTGAGGACATTAACCCTAGTAAGTAGGGAAGGCTTTAACCTATCAAATAAATTGAAGTTTGTCAGGGAGCCAATATAATCCAAGAGGCCATCTTGGATTTCCCATAGCCCTGACTCTGATTTACAGCTATTGTTCACCCACTTTTAATTCCCCAATTTATGAATAGACTGTTGCCATGTTTTAAGGACATCAGGATAGCAAAAGTATTGAGAGAGTCAATTCCTAGGCAGGTTGATAAGAAGTCTAGGAGTCCCCAAGGAGAGAGGGGTCTGAAATTCTCGATGGGGAGGAAAGGACAAACTTTGTCTTCTTCTATATTCCTTGGTCTTTGTCACATAAAACATTTTTATCTTTAAGCCTGGAACTGATTATTACACAAAAACCTCTGTTTAAACTCTGTTCAGTTCAGTTCAGTCACTCAGTCATGTCCGACTCTTTGAGACCCCATGAATCGCAGCACGCCAGGCCACCCTGTCCGTCACAAACTCCCAGAGTTCACTCAGATTCACGTCCATTAGTCAGCGATGCCAACCAGCCATCTCATTCTTTGTCATCCCTTTCCCCTCCTGACTCCAATTCCTCCCAGCATCAGAGTCTTTTCCAATGAGTCAAATCTTCACATGAGGTGGTTAAAGTACTGGAGTTTCAGCTTTAGCATCATTCCTTCCAAAGAAATCTCAGGGTTGATCTCCTTCAGAATGCACTGATTGGATCTCCTTGCAGTCCAAGGGACTCTCAAGAGTCTTCTCCAACACCACAGTTCAAAAGCATCAATTCTTTGAAGCTCTGCCTTCTTCACAGTCCAACTCTCACATACATACATGATCACTGGAAAAACAATAGCCTTGACTGAACGGACCTTAGTCGGCAAAGTAATGTCTCTGCTTTTGAATATACTATCTAGGGTTGTCATCACTTTTCTTCCAAGGAGTAAACATCTTTTAATTTTATGGCTGCAATCACCATCTGCAGTGATTTTCGAGCCCCCAAATAAAGTCTGACACTGTTTCCACTGTTTCCCCTTTGATTTCCCATGAAGTGATGGGACCAGATGCCATGCTCTTCGTTTTCTGAATGTTAAGCTTTAGGCCAACTTTTCCACTCTCTACTTTCACTTTCATCAAGAGGTTTTTAGTTCCTCTTCACTTTCTGCCATAAGGTTGCTGTCATCTGCATATCTGAGGTTATTGATATTTCTCCTGCCAATCTTGATTCCAGCTTGTGCTTCTTCCAGTCCAGTGTTTCTCATGATGTACTCTGCATATAAATTAAATAAGCAGGGTGACAATATACAGTCTTGACATACTCCTTTTCCTATTTAGAATCAGTGTTTTGTTCCATGTCCATTTATAACTGTTGCTTCCTGACCTGCATACAGATTTCTCAAACGGCAGGTTAGGTGGTCTGGTATTTCCATCGCTTTCAGAATTTTCCACAGTTTATCATGATCCACACAGACAAAGTCTTTGGCATAGTCAATAAAGCAGAAATCGATGTTTTTCTGGAACTCTTTTGCTTTTACATGATTCAGCAGATGTTGGCAATTTGATCTCTGTTTCCTCTGCTTTTTCTAAAACCACTTTAAACATCTGGAAGTTCCCGGTTCACGTATTGCTGAAGCCTGGCTTGGAGAATTTTGAGCATTAATAGCATGTGAGATGAGTGCAACGTGTGTGGTAGTTTGAGCATTCTTTGGTATTGCCTTTCTTTGGGATTGGAACGAAAACTGACCTTTTCCAGTCCTGTGGCCACTGCTGAATTTTCCAAATTTGCTGGTGTATTGAGCACAGCACTTTCACAGCATCATCTTTCAGGATTTGAAACAGCTCAACTGGAATTCCATCACCTCCACTAGCTTTGTTTGTAGCGATGCTCTCCAAGGCCCACTTAATCTCACATTCCAGAATGTCTGACTCTAGATGAGTGATCACACTATCATGATTATCTGGGTCGTGAAGATCTTTATTGTACAGTTCTGTGTATTCTTGCCACCTGTTCTTAATATCTTCTGCTTCTGTAAGGTCCAGACCATTTCTGCCCTTTATCAAGCCCATCTTTGCATGAAATGTTCTCTTGGTATCTCTAATTTTCTTGAAGAGATCTCTAGTCTCACATTTTGTTCTTTTCCTCTATTTCTTTGCATTGATAGCTGAGGAAGACTTTCTTATCTCCTGCTATTCTTTGGAACTCTGCATTCAGACGCTTATATCTTTCCTTTTCACCTTTGCTTTTTGCCTCTCTTCTTTTCACAGCTATTTGTAAGGAAAAACACAACCTGGAGTCAAGATTGCTGGGGGAAATATCAATAACCTCAGATATGCAGATGACACCACTCTTATGGCAGAAAGTGAAGAGGAACTAAAAAGCCTCCTGATGAAAGTGAAAGTGGAGAGTGAAAAAGTTGGCCTAAAGCTCAACATTCAGAAAACGAAGATCATGGCATCCGGTCCCATCACTTCATTGGAAATTAATGGGGAAACAGTGGAAACAATGTCAGACTTTCTAACTCTGTACTAAGGCTTATATAACAACAATATCCTGCTTGAGGACAGTTTCTACTTCCTGAAAACCTTCTGGCTAATCCTCTTATGTTAAAGTGTAAATTATGAGAGTGGATCTAGTAAGACCTTTACAACCTCCAGAAATTTTTTGATGCATTGTAATAACTAATTAAAAAGTATATAACTCACTTGCTAACACTAGCAAAGTGGGCCCTCTTTCTGCCCCCTTCTGATATCTATGTCAGAAACTTTCTCTACCACTTTTATACTTTAATATAATTTTATTATACAAAACCTCTGAGCAACCAAACTTGTCTCTGGCTCTGGATTGAATTCTTCTCCTCTGGAGGCCAAGAATCCCAGCAACTTTCATGGTTCAGTGACAATCTTTCAGTCTAACAGTGAAGGGCTCTATTTTGTAGAAGTAGAATGAGCTTTTACACGCATCATAATCTTAAATAATGCTTATTTACTTTACCAAAGTAACAAAATATTTAAAAACAAATATAAATCACTTAAAGGCAAATAAATAAATAATCTGTTATCAAAAGCTGCATTCTAAGACAATTTTGTTCTCTTAATATAAAAGTAGGCTAAATTTCAGTCTGTTACCAGTTTACCAGATAACAAACAAACAAAACTTGTTTATCTGTTAATCTTTGAAAAGTCTTTTCCATAAATCTTGAAGTAGAAGTATTCTCGCAAAGGCATCAGAGTGAAACATAGAAGACATGTTTAAAATCTGATTAAATTGTAATTGACAAAGTAACCTGGTCATTGCTGTGACTTGTAAAACTTGAATATGACAACTAGACTTATAACTGACATTTTACCAAGACATATCAGATTTTCATGAATTTCACGTAATTTCTAGGATATCTATATTAGTAACATCAACCATACAGTATAACCTGAGAAGATTTACCACCCTTTCAGTAGTACTTCCCATGTAATTTAACATGTCCAATGAACCCAGGTAGTTTAATAGCTCTTTGGGATGTCTCAGAGGCCTCTGAAGCATCCCAAAGTTAGCTAGAAGTCAAATTATTTAGGTGGTTTTGTTGATAAATATCAAAAGGGTTTATAACACCAGCCAGATAGGATCATATAAGTCACTATGAAACAATAATTATTCACTTAGTCAATATTAACAAAAGATTTGAAAGGTAAACATAGAACAGATCACTTCAGATATAAAGAAACTCAAAATTCATTACCAAAGGCAGTTCAACATCCCAAGAAAATTTGTATTTATGCACAAAACTCTTCTCTTGGGATCCACTTTCCATAGAACCTTATCAAGTTCTATACCCACTACTTTACTCTCCCATCCTGAAACAGCCATCTGTAAGTCAGACCTATTTACTTCTCCCTTCCTGAAATGTAATTTCATTGCTCATATCTTCTTTACTGAAAACACATCCTACTTTCCTTAAGCAACCAAAAACTGACCTTTATATTACCATTCTATAGATTGGTGAACATAAATACCAGTGATAACTTCTAAAAAAAAATTCTAGAGAATATCTCAGGATGGCATCAAACATTATTTATTGATAGTTCAAATCTCTTTAGTTTCTGTGTAACAGGAAGTTAGTGTTAAGTACTGAATGTTTCAGAATCTTATTTTGTTTGTCAATAAACTTCTATCACTTAGTTTAGCACAACACCAGAAGTTCAGGTTACCAAGACCTAGAGAGACTGTTTTAGACAGACATTTCTAAAGTATAATTATTCTTAATAGAGTTTATCTAAAAGCTCATATCTTATTTATATTTTTTCAATTTCTTCACTTGACATAATTTTGTTGCTGATAAACCTGTAACAGATAAAATAATATCTTATAATAAACCTAGGCACAATGAAAATACTATGCTTAATGACTCTTAGACATGTCTATATTAGATTAACAATTAAACATTAATACTATATATTTAATATTGAATATTTCCCAGTTTACATGAATTTGAAATTCATTTAGGTTGATATTTTGTATGTAGAATTGCCTGATTTCTAAGTGCCCACTTTTCTTTAGGCCAATTAAATTAGAACTCATTTACAACTTCAGCAATATTATTAAAACACACACACACACACACACACACACTGAGACATATATAAATCCAGACAGACAGCCAAAAAAAACCAAAAACCTCATAGTGGATTTAAAATGTCTCTTTGACACCCCCACTCAACCTTTTTTTTTTTTTTTTTAAGTTTTAATTTGCCTAAGGCTGAGGTCTCAAGCAAATTGGGGTGTGTATTTCAAGGATATGAAAAGGGTTAACTCCAAGCTTTTCCCTAGGCAGGCCTTTTAACAAGCTAGTTGTTTTTAATTGCATATGCAAAAATAACTGGTTTTGTAGTTTCCAAGAAAAAAAATCATTTTAACCAGTTTTCTCCCCAGAATCTAAAGAATATCTTGGCTGTCTTGTGTCAAAAGTCATCTGTCCATCTGTAGTCATACTTTTATAGCTAAATATAGACCAAATAGTGCTCAAGTTGACTCTGCTATCAGGGACAGATCAGCTGATAAAAATCTTGGATTGTCTTTTTGGTGGGAAGTGAGGTCTTTGTCCCATCAGAAGGATCTGAAGGGTTAAAGGGACTTGCAGGAGTGGGGGAAGCTTGGTCCTTTCCCCACCCTGAGAAACAATAGTTACAGTGGATTCTTTAGACTGTTAGGGGAGGTTTTGATCCTTCAGGATTTTAATATAGGAGAAAGACCTGGACCAAAGGGAACCTCAGAATCCTTTCCTAGAAATCATGTGGCTATTAAAGGTCAAGTAAGGGTCCTCTAGGAAATCTGATGGAGAGAGACAGAGTGAGACAGGTGATAGGGAGGCAACAGAAAGACAGATGTGACATGAGTCCCTCAAATCTACATTCTGACTGAGGGCCATGAAGGACTGAATGCAAAGGAATTATGGCTCAGAGGCAACACACAGGCTCCTGTAAATCAATCTGTACCGAAAGGGAAAGAAGTGAAAGTGACAGGGAGGAAGACTGAGGAATCTGCCTTACAATCCTATTGGGGAGGTGGTGAACAGGGGACAATGGTCTCTGTTTTGCTTCAATCACTATGCACCTGATATGGTGAACAGAAGTTGTCTTACTGGGCATGGATGCCACTATGGCCTGATCCATTCCATATCCCCCTTTATCCTCGTATGCGAATCTTCATGGTGCAGATGAGCTAGTGGCTTTAAGTGCCTTACCCATGTCCACACAATATTAGTCAGCCTAGTCCTCAGTTGGAAAGAAGACAAAGAAAAGACCGTCACCCATTTTGGCGACAGCTACTGGGGCTCAGTGAGCAGTGGGGCCTTTGGAACACACCAGAGGGTAATCCTGGCCAGAATTCCTGATTGCTTCCACAGCACTTGCCTCTTGGTAGAGGGTTATTTTGAAAAAGGAGAAAAAGGAGGTGGGCCACCTAATTTCTCTGTATGGGCCACCAAAAACATTGTGGTCTGCACACGGGTTGGAAAATAATTTCCAGATATAAGACAGAACGAAAGGGAAATAAAGTTTATTAGAGTGGGAGATGCTGTTAGAACAGCAGGCCCCCTCAAGGGAGAACCAACATTGAACAGGGGTCCTTAGTCCACGTTTATACCCAGAGTACAAGGAGTGGGATAGGGGTCTTTTGTGGATCATTTGCTGATTGGAAGAGGCACATATACTGGTGGGGGCAGGGAGAATAAGACAAATATCTTCTCTCTGTGGTAAGATATAGAGGAGGACCTGAAATATATTAATAGTTACAACATAGGGAGGGAAGGGTGATAGGGTATGGCTTTTCTGTTCCTGCATTCCAAGACCCTCCTTGGTTTTATCTGCTCTTTTGTCCTTGGGTCACCACACTCTGTTATTTCACATTTCTTAAATATTTTTTGAGTGTTATTTTATTTATTTATTTTTTGGTATGTATATATATATAAATTTTATTTTTACTTTATTTTACTTTACAGCAGTGTATTGGTTTTGCCATACATTAACATGAATCCGCCATGGGTGTATACGTGCTCCCAATCCTGAACCCCCTTCCCACCTCCCACCCCATATCATCTCTCTGGATCATCCCTGTGCACCAGCCCCAAGCATCCTGTATCCTGTATTGAACATAGACTGACATTTCATTTCTTACATGATATTATACATGTTTCAATGCTATTCTCCCAAATCATCCCATCCTCTCCCTCTCCCTCAGAGTCCAGAAGTCTGTTCTATACATCTGTGTCTCTTTTGCTGTCTCGAATACAGGATCATCATTACCATCTTTCTAAATTCCATATATATATATATATATATATATATATATATATATATATATGTGCAGTATACTGTATTGGTGTTTTTCTTTCCGGCTTACTTCACTCTGTATAATCGGCTCCAGTTTCATCCATCTCATTAGAACTGATTCAAATGTATTATTTTTAATGGCTGAGTAATACTCCATTGTGTATATGTACCACAGCTTTCTTATCCATTCATCTGCTGATGGATGTTTCCACAATACATAGCAATATACAGGACAGTTTCAGTTCTTTATTGCTGCATTTCATGCACCCAAAAACACAAAGGCTGAAGGTAGGTGGTACCTCTCCTCCCTTTAGTGTTGGCTAAAGCTGCCATCAAATGGAGGCTTGACTGGGTGGACATGTTTCAGGTGGCTCAGTTACATTGCTGGGAGTGGTTGCTGGCTTTCAGCTAAGAGCACAGCTACACTTATTAGCTGGGACACATCAGTTCTCCTGCATGTGGCATCTCCTGGCAACTTATCTTGTTGCAGAAACCAGTATTTGAGAATCCAAGCAACACACTCAGAGAGTTGGAAAACTCAGGTTTACTATAATGGTGAGCCAAGAGGAGTTAACACTCTAAGCTCCGAGCCCCAAACAAAGGGATTACAGAGTTTTTATAGACAGACTGTAGTGAGCAACACTAACTGTTAATAGGCTGGTTTAAACTAAGGGATTTTGCACATGTGGGAACAGTGGTCAAGATGGGAACAGGGATGCCCAACTTGGGCAGTCATGATTAAGCAGGTTTTCAGGGGCTGGGTGATTGCAAACAGCAGAACAAGGATGAATGGGATAAACTCCAGTTCCTGTATTGCAAGTCCCCACTTTCTGAAACTATGTGACCTGCGTAATTCAGACTTTGCAAGGGGCAAGGTGAGTTACAGAGACAGAAGGAGGTAAAATTTTAACTTTTACTCTTCAATCTCAGCCCAGTCACTAGGTTAAGACTGAGTGTTCCTAGTACCACAGGCAGATGTCACAGAAGATAAGCAGGGTCACCTGTGTCTCATGAAATGAAAGTTGCTTAGTTGTGTCTGGCTCTTTGTGACACTACGGAATTTTCCAGACCAGAATACTGGAGTGGGTAGACTTTCCCTTCTCCAGGGGATCTTCCCAACCCAGGGATCAAACTCACGTCTCCCACATTGCAGGCGGGTTCTTTACCAGCTGAGCCGCTGTTATACTCAAGTCACAAAATCTCCCAATGACCACCAGAGAGCCAGCATCTGATGCAAAAGCAAGAGAGTTTTTATTACCAAGCTCGAGCTGGGGATCCCACCATTACCGACACAGCAGCTAAGGAGAGGAGCCAAGAACTCTGGGTTTCTTTGCTTATACAGGGTATTCTCATGAAAAAAAAGTTACCTTCTGTGAAAGGGTTAGGTGTTGGGTTCTGATTGGTTTTCATTTCCTGGGCTTAATTCGAATTTCCTGGGTAGGTCATAAGTCCTGAATGTAAAGTCAGGAGATCCTGATCTGGGATCTGATTGGCTTGCAGGTGGTGTGATGAGGTCAGGGGATTTCCAAAGACTCTTTCCTCAGAACTCTAAAATGGAGTCTTTTTTTTTTTTTTAACAAAATGGGGTGACTTAGGTTCTTCACCACAAGGGAAGCCCTTGGTATGGGCTCTGCCTCATGGTATGAGCCAAAACAACTGCAAGTCCAGCCAAGATGAAGAGGAGTGGAAATGGACTCTCTCCAATAAGAGGAGTGGCAAAGCATTTATAGCAACTCTTATCCCCAGGGTTAGTAATGTAAATACTTATATTACTCCTGCCTGAGTCCCTAGTGGTTCAGATAGTAAAGAATCTGCCTTACAATGCAGGAGACCAAGGTTCAACCTCTGAGTTGGGAAGATCCCCTGGAGAAAAGAATGGCAACCCACTCCAGTATTCTTGCCTGGAGAATTCCAGGGACAATAGATCCTGGCAGATTATAGTCCATGGACATGACTGAGCAACTAACACTACATTACTACTCTTGCCTGCGAAGTACAGGCATCCCTCTTAAAACTTCTCAATTTTCACCTTGTATGCATGAATTCTCATCATGCTTGGGCTTAAGGTACAGGATTTAATCTTCTATATCAGGTTCAGTTGTAGATGAGGTTTTCTGCATGCATGATTTTTTTTTTTTTCAGGTGTGGGGATCTACCTAATCACAGCAGATATGAAATGGGGTGAAAAAAAAGTAACTGTAATAGACACTCCTGTGCAAAAAAGGAGGTTTTATGGTCTGAATTGTGTCCCAACCTCAATTCATATGTTGACTGTATTTGGAGATAAGTCTTTAAAAAGAGATTGAGATAAATTTGGGCCATCTGCCTGGGCCCTGATCCACCTGTTAGTACAGAAGTAAAGGACAGGAGCCATATGATAGTCACTGAATTACAGTCTTCTGAATCAAGCCAAGCCCATGCTGCCCACTCTCTCTGCTCCTGAAACAGAGAGTGGTCCTTGGTTAGGTATCAGTTCTGTTTAACAAGGATGCTTCTTCATGGATGTTGGATCCACCATTTGGATCCTGTATTCCTGTTCCATAAAAAGTTAGTAATTTTCTAAGCTTGCTTCCTGAGCAAAGTAGTCTAGGGGCTTAAAGTCATCTTTGCATGTTGAACTGTTTCTGCCACTTTCAGTGCAAGTAAGATACCTCCTTTTAATACTGTGAATTAAATTCTAGATCATGTCTAATGATCTGAGGTGGATCTGATATAGTAATAATAGAAATAAAGTGCACAATAAATGTCATGTGTTTGAATCATCCTCAAACCATCCCCTCGTTCCTGGTCCATGGAAAAAATGTCTTCTGCAAAACTGCCCTGGTGCCAAAACAGTTGGGGACCACTGCCTGTGATTATCTATATTTGTACATTCTTACAGATGAGTCCCCCTCAACTTTGCAAAGTCCTCCATGGTGTTGTAGAACATTGCCCTCAGTATCCTCGAAGCCCTTTTGTTTAGTGGAAGGACTATGGGGGACATCCTAAAGCTTTCTGAGATTTTAATAAAGGGTCTGATAAGCTACATGCAAGCTCAGTTGCTCAGTCATGTCTGACTCTTTGCAACTGTATGGCCTGCTAAGCTCCTCTGTCCATGGAATTTTCCAGGCAAGAATTCTGGAGTGGGTTGCCATTTCCTCTTCCAAGGGATCCTTGCAACCAATAAATCATACTGAAGTCTCCTACAAGTCTCCTACATTTCAGGTGGGATTCTTTACTGCTGAGTCTCTGGGACCTGACTTAATCTTTACACTGGCTGCTCCCTGAACTTGGTCTTCATCCTGGAGCCATTTCCTACTTGGCCAAAGTTTGGATCCTTGGAGAAACTAGAGGAATTGTTTTCTTTGTTTTCTTTTTCAAGTCCAATGTTGGAAATTCCCTAAATTACCAGTTTTACAGATAGTTGCTTTAATTTCTTTAAGTCTTTAAGTTTTATACAGTCAGTGAAAGGAAAGAGTTGGTATTTATTCTTCCTGGAAATTTCTTTTAGATTCACAAATTCATTTTATACCTTTTCTTTCTTACATCTTATTACATGGAACATTCAGCTAGCAACAATATTGCTTATAAAATAGGATCGCTTTTCTGAAGACTTAAATAGTAATTTTGTGAACAAGTTTCTCACTTTCTTTCCAGACCTCACAAATAGCCTGCTTTAAACTTGAGGTTCTGCCTGGATCCAAAGCCAGCCTCACAAATACAAACTTTTGTTTCTGTGATATATTGATTCATAACAAAAGCCCCCAAAGTTAATTGTTTAAAGCATTTAATTTCTTTCACAATTCTCGAGTTGACTCACTGTAGGTTATTTACATTTTTCCCTTGTAAAAGTGCACACAGCTGCTCTGACTTTTCCAGATTGTCATCTCACTAAGCATTGGGTACAGGTTGTAGTTTATGTTGGGACTGTTAACTTCTAAGGGTTGACTCACACTGCAAACAGGTGGTGCTTCTCTCCACTGGGGGCTCATGAGGGCCAGGGCACCTAGATTTCCATGCACATGCGTAAGCTCTGCTGCTTGGTCTTCATTCTCATTTCATGACTGTTCCAAAATGCAGCCATCTGAGAAATGAAGGGACTTGCAGATCTAAATACACTGACTTGGAAGCTACATAGCATCACTCTCATTGCCTTTTCCTTCCAAAACAAGTCTCTGGACTGGCCCAGATTCAAGGGAAATGAAAGTAGTCTCTACCTATTGATTAAAGTAGCAATAAAATTTATTTGCTACAGAATCTACAAAATTGGGTCTTGACTTAGTGTGTATTAAATATTCCTTGAAAGAATGAAGGAATGTAAGACTGAATGGTCTCATCTAAGCTAAGAGCATATTTCATTCACACTCTGTCAGTTGAAAGAGCACTAATATTTCAAGATGCATTTTAATTACTCATTCTCTGTGACACCTTTTAAATTCATCTGATAATGGCTTTCTTTTCATTTTAGCTAAATCATAATGCTGTTCATACTCAGCATAGCACTTACATAATATATTCACTTCTATCTTCACTAGCATGTAGACAAGTTGAAAGTTTGTGTGTTATTGATATATTTTCACCAAGCACCGGTCAGTGTGTCTTTTATATTAGTCCTTAATAAGTAATTGTGAATCTTTGCTGTTTTACATTAATAAACTCGAACTATAACTTCAGCACAGGTTTACAAAATTTTGTGAAAGAAATTCTATAAATAAGAATACATATTTTAATTTTTATTGAAATCTACTTGATTTACAATGTTGTGTTAGGACTACATATTTTTTCAAACAAACATTTTATTTTAACATAATTTAAGATTTATAGAAAAATGAAGATGATGCAGAGAATTCCAATATAACCCACACACATTTTACTTAATATTAACATCTTATATTAATATGGTACGTATGTTGTAATTATGAATCAATACTGATGCATTGTTAAAGTCTATACATTATTCAGATTATCCTAGTTTTCACCTAAAGTGGTTTTTTGTTTTGATTTGTTTTGTTTTTCTGTTCCAGGATCCCAACCAAATTTCCATATTATGTGAAGTGATGGAATGGGAAGTGATGGGATAGGATGCCATGATGTTAGTTTCTTGAATGCTGAGTTAGTTTCTTAAATCTTGAATGTTTTAAGCTAGGTTTTTACTGTCCTCTTTCACCTTCATCAAGAGGCTCTTTAGTTCCTCTTCCATTTCTGACATTAGGGTGGTGTCATCTGCACATCTGAGGTTATTGATATTTCTTTCCCAGCAATCTTGATTCCAGATTGTGCTTCATCCAGCCCAGTATTTCCCATGGTATACTTTGGATAAAAGTTAAAAGAACACTGTCACAATCTACAGCCTTGATGTACTCTTTCCAATTTTGAATCAGTCCCTTGTTCCATGTCCAGTTTTAGTCATTGCTTCTTGACCTGCATACAGATTTCTCAGAAGGCAAGTAAGGTGGTCTGATATTTCCATCTCTTTAAGAATTGTCCATAATTTGTTGTGATCCACAGAGTCAAAGTCTTTAGCATAGTCAATGAAGCATAAGTAGAAGCTTTTTCTGGAATTCTCTTGCTTTTTCTATGATCCACTGGATGTTGGGAATTTGATCACTGGTTCCTCTGCCTTTCTAAATCCAACTTGCACATCTGGAAGTTCTTAGTTCACATACTATTGAAGCGTAGCTTGAAGGATTTTCAAATGATTGCAATTGTGTGGTAACTTGAACATTCTTGGAACTGGGATGAAAACTGAACTTTTCCTGTTTGTTACAAACTTGTATATAGCCTGACTTCCTCTCTTGCTTCCTTGGAGTTATCACTCAGAACTAACTGAGGTGCTGTATCCTGGGCTGTAGTACTCATTTTGCTCCAAATAAAAACTTAACCTGCAATTCTCAAATTGGGCATACTTTTTAGTCAACATTGACTATCAAGAGAGTACAAAATTTAAATAAATCAGATAAATGGAAAGAAGAAAATATAGTTATCCATGATCCATCACTTGGAGATATTGACGCAAAAATTTTACAAGGTGTTCGTTTTATGTGCATGCTTAGCTTTTCCTAAAAGTAACACACATGGCATTTTTGCACTGCAAATCTTGTGTTGAGTCACATAACTCTAAATGCTTTTCACTAAAATAACAGAAAAAGAACCACAAATCCCACTGTGTTACTGAGTTTAAGTTTACTGTGCTTGCTGCACAAGAGGCCAATAAATCCAAGGGATGAGGTGTTGAGATAAAGAATGTAATTTTATTTGGAAAGCCAGTTGACAGACACCAACTCCCGGAGTCCACCTAAACCCATGTCCATTGAGTAGGTGATGCCATCCAACCATCTCATCCTCTGTCACCCCCTTCTTCTCCTGCCCTCAAACTTTCTCAGCATCAGGGTCTTTTCCAATGAGTCACCTCTTTGCATCAGGTGGCCAATGTATTGGAGTTTCAGCTTCAACATCAGTCTTTCCAATGAACGCCCAGAACTGACCTTTAGGATAGACTGGTTGGCTCTCCTTACTTTCCAAGGGACTCTCTAGAGTCTTCTCCAACACTTTGTTGTAGAAAGGCAGACTCCTTCTAGGGCCCAAAACTGGGCTCTTGTCTAACACTCGTGTCAGAGGAGACACATGTTCTGACTAAGCAAGAGATTTTATTGGGAAAGGGCACCAGGGTGGCATCTACTTGATGCCACGCATCACTCAGCCAAAATGGATGATAGTGAGGATTCTGGGAAGTGGACGGACATACAGTGTCTCCTTTAGACCTTTTTCCAGTTGGTGGTGGTTTATTAATTCTGTATCCCTTATCAGGATCTCCTGTCATAAAACAACTCATGCAAATGGTTACTATGATACCTGGCCAGGGTGGGTGGTTTCAATCAGTGTACTTCCCCTAACAACTACAGTTCAAAAGCATCAATTCTTCTGTACTCAGCTTTCTTTATAGTCCAAATCTTACATCCATACATGACCACTGGAAAAACTATAGCCTTGACTAGATGGACCCTTGTTGGCAAAGTAATGTCTGTGCTTTTTAATATGCTGTCTAGGTTGGTCATAACTTTCTTTCCAAGGAGTAAGATGGCAAAGTAATGTCTCAAAATAACCATCTTGTCTGGGTCTGGATGCCAGGTTCTTTTATGTAGCAGAGATACAGTAGGGAGTCGGGGCATGGGAGGGGGAGTGTGGAAATGAAGTAAAGGACCATTTAATTTTTTTCAAATATCTCCTACAATGGCAAGCCTTAGGCAGGGAGATATATTAATTTACTGTCATTCATAGGTGGCAATATCAGATATCAGATCATCTCCCCGTGAGGTAAACAAAAGCACTTTGGTTTAAGGGTCAGGTAGAGGGGGTAATTGGCCACCTCATGAGAAGAGTTGACTCATTGGAAAAGATTCTGATGCTGAGAGGGATTGGGGGTAGGAGGAGAAGGGGATGACAGAGGATGAGAAGGCAGGATGGCATTACTGACTTGATGGACGTGAGGCTGAGTGAACTCTGGGAGATGGTGATGAACAGGGAGGCCTGGTGAGCTGTGATTCATGGCGTCGCAGAGTCAGGCCCCACTGATCAACTGAGCTGAACTGAGAGGGGGTAGGTTTCTCCTAGGCATGCCATTATATATGGTTATAATAACAAAAGAGTCCAAAGACACAGCTCTGGAGCAGAGGAGTTAATACTGATTTCTCTGGGTTACATAAGTAATATCTGAGGATTTGAGTCTCTCTTCAATTTAATCTGTATTACTCAGCCAGTTCTTAGAAAATGATTAGGTTTTTTGTGTTTTGAGCTCTTGATGAAATGTGTAGAATAATAACATTTTAGAATTTCCACTTATAAAATTATATCAAGATTGTGTTAAATTATAAATGTAAAATTTCCTCAAATTCCCCCAAAATTGAATTATCTTTTCTGACATAATTTTAATAGGATTTAAATTTTCCATTATTAGAATTTTTACATCAAAACTGATCTTTTAAAATTATTCTTAATATTGGATTGCATAGCTTTTAGTTACAACAATGTGTACATTGTAGATTTTTGGATAAATTATAAGCATTGGGATGGCTGAGAAAAACAAAGGCTACATTAATAGTACATGAAAAAAACTAAAAATAGAGTGTTACCTGTATGATACTCTTCAATGACTTCCTTCTAATCGTCAATTTTATGTAGCATTTTTTTTTAATGTTGTTTGCTTTGGTGTATTTATGTCAATGTGCATATGTTGCTATTCATAATTTCTTATAATTTGTTTTTTAATAAACAAGCGAGATTTATTTTAACTTCCTTTTTCAAAGAAAAACAAGCCAACAGTATTTGTGAAAGTTGAAGTAATTAGAAATAATTTCAGTTTAATAATGTTGTAGCCACGCATTCCAGAAAACAAACTCACTCAGATGGATAATGCAGATAGTGGAGTGCAGTTCATTACACCAGCAAGCCTAAGGCAAAGTCTTCTCTTAGCCAAGGATCCTGAGCAGCATTTGTGAAAATCTTTTATACCCCATGTGTACATGTCTGAACCCACCACTCCAAATTCCTTGAGACTTATAAACCAAGGAAAATACAGTCCCAATAACCCCATCATTCACTTGCTATGTGCTCCTGTGCTCAAACAAACAATTAGCCAATAATCAATAAACCTGAGGTTACACTCCGATTTATTAAAAAAAAAAAAAAATTATGGCCTGTCTAGAGGAAGGGGTGATTAGGGTATATTTTCTGTTAGGCGATGAGTAACCTAGATACAATCTTCAAGGTTCCCCTGTGTGGAGGGGGTCTCATTCTTTTGTTGTTTTCAGAGGGACTAAACACAGAGTTCACAGTCCAGTGGAAAGGTGGCCAAGCATGATCAGCATGAACAGGCCTCAGATGGAGTCCAGGCCCTATGAATTCCTTCTTCAAAAACACTAAAGCTATCATTAAAGCAATAGAATGGCAACAATTGATAATCTCATGTTATCTTAGTTCAATTAATTCATAATTGACTTGGACCATAACTGTATGTAATCTTGTGTAGTTTATTTAGTCAGAGAAAAGTAACACTATATTGAGAGAAAATAATAACTTCAAAATACTCTAACTTGCTTATCTTAAAATGATTGGATGGTTATATTGCAAAATAAAAAAGCAGTTCCAATTAAACACTGTAAGAAGAAAAAGTTCTTGTAAAATATAATTAAACAAATATGTCTATCCAAAATAAATAATTTGAATATAAGGCAATGAGGTATATTAAAAATCCAAATTTTGAAAGCTATTACATATTTTATACTTTAAATATTCTAAATATTCCTGGTGCCAATATGTTGAGAATTATTAACAAATTCAAATAAACTGTGTTTGGCTTCCCTGTTAGCTCGGTTGGTAAAGAATCTTCCTACAATACCAGAGACCTGGGTTCAATCCCTGAGTTGGGAAGATTCCCTGGAGAATGGAAAGGCTACCCACTCAAGTATTCTGGCCTGGAGAATTCCATAGTTAGTCCATGGGGTCACAAAGAGTTGGACACAACTTTGTCTTATGACTTAAAAATATTGTTCATGCCAAGAGAAATATATTGGTTGTTCACTTTGGAAATGGCATATTTTATACCTTCATTATCATTATTAAAAATGTTCAATTCCATGAAAAGAATTCGATAACAGTGATAACATCTACTGAGTGAAGGAAAAGTTTAGAGTTGCTTGTAACACATCTGAATCACTGCTGAATAGGCAAAGTTTGTATGCATTTTCTTTTAACATCCCTAGAAGTGTTATGATTCATTTTTACTTTAAAGCAATGTTTTAAAGTCATAAGCTTTAGAGCAAATATCAGAATTATTTAATTCACTGGCAAAACATGCATTATACAAGACTAGTTACATCAAAAATGCAATACATATATATGAGGGTTGTGTGAGTCAAGTTACATTACTAAATCTGAATCTTTGGAAGAAAGATATGAGTATTATTACTTTTAATCAGCTTATCTAAATCTTTTTAAAATATAAATTCCAATGTTTTCTAAAGTGTTTATTTTTTCACTTATATGTTAGAAAATAAGGTAATAAAATGTGACATATTAATAGTCAAATATCACACCCACACTCATATCACATGTTTACTTTGAAAATCTAAAAGTTAATCTCTGCCATGGAAATCAGGACCCTCTGAAGAAATTGTAAGATATGACAGCCAGGTCAGATCCTATAATGTGACAATCATCTGCTTGTTGGTGACATTCTCATTCTTCACTTTCAATAACAGTTATAAGACTTTCTCCGTGGCAAGATACCTTGTGCTTTCAATACAAGAGTCATAATAGAAGATGACTATGATTGTTATGAAGATGTAAAGAAGCTCCTTAAACTCATCAGAGAGAAGGTAAAAGGTAGAAATAATGATAAAAAGGAAGGACTTAATATAATGAAAAATAAATAGAATTAACAAAGGGAAATTTTGATTCTCTGAAATTACTTTTTTTTTTTTTTTTAAACTTTTGGTGAAAAAACAGGGCAAAATGTAACTATATGATCGCCTTGGCTGGTAAGCAAAACAATGAGAATTTATGAGCCAATCATTTGATCGCATGGAAAATAAAGTAGCAAGAGGGGAGTCTGATGTTTCAGCTGTTTTCCCTTTTAAAGGGATTTTCCAGGCGAGAATACTGGAGCGGGCTGTCATTTCCTTCTCCAAGGGATCTTCTCAACCCAGAGTTTGAATCCGTGTCTCCTGAGTCTCCTGCGCTGGCAGGTGGATTCTTTACCAGCTGAACCACCAGGGGAGATTGTGTTCACCTATGGCTGATTCGTGTCAATGTATGGCTAAACAAATACAGTATTGTAATTAAAAAAATAAATAAATTTAATTTAAAATGAAAAAAAAAAAAGTGATTACTGATCCCCAAAGTTTAAACAGCATTTGAAATAATGAGGTAAATGGAACATTTTAGTAAGCTTATGGGGTTAGGGTTCAGGACTTACTGAAAATGAGAAATCCAATGAACCTCCCAGGTTTTTACTTGGGAACCCAAAGAGCTATTCAAAGAGCCAGTCTGAGCAACCCACATCAGAATCACATCACTCTCTGGATTATTATGGTGGTTCACTCCCAGACTATCTCCCCACTATTAGCAAAACTAAATCATTTCTGAAATAGGATAGCAGATAGAAAATTCATACCAGAACATCAAAAATTAACTGCTTAAGAGTTAATCCAGCAAAAGACTTTATAGAAGAAATAATAAAACATTATTAAAAGGAATATTTAAATGCCAAATAATTAGAAGGATATACCATGCTTATTAAGTGTAAACATCCATATTTTAAATATTCCAAATATTTTCTAAAATTTAATGTAATCACCATGAAAATGTTTTACATGTTTCTTTGTGGACATTCACAACCTGCTTTTTTTTAAAAAAATTATTTATTTTAATTGGAGGCTAATTACTTTATAATATTGTGGTGGTTTTGCCATACATCGACATGAATCAGTCATGGGTGTACATGTGACGCCCTGTCTGAACCCCCTCCTACCTCCCTCCCATCACTCTGGGTTGTCCCAATGTGAAATAGATGACCAGCCCAAGAGTGGTGGATGAAGCAAGACATACAAACTGCTTTTAAAATATGAATAATCAAGACAGTCATGTAAAGAAGGAGTTGGAGGACTTTCATTACTATAAAATCAATACTCACTATAAAATTAGCACTCACTGTTTAGCTACATCATGAGAAACGCTAGACTGGAAGAAACACAAGCTGGAATCAAGATTGCCGGGAGAAATATCAATAACCTCAGATATGCAAATGATGCCACCCTTATGGCAGAAAGTGAAGAGGAACTAAAAAGCCTCTTGGTGAAAGAGGAAAGCGAAAAAAGTTGGCTTAAGGCTCAACATTCAGAAAATGAATATCATGGCATCTGGTCCCATCCCATCATGGGAAATAGATGGGGAAACAGTGGAAACAGTGTCAGACTTTATTTTTTGGGCTCCAAAATCACTGCAGATGGTGACTGCAACCATGAAATTAAAAGATGCTTGCTCCTTGGAAGAAAAGTTATGACCAACCTAAATAGTATATTCAAAAGCAGAGATGTTACTTTGCCGACTAAGGTCCATCTAGTCAAGGCTATGGTTTTTCCAGTGCTCATGTATGGATGTGAGAGGTGGACTGTGAAGAAGGCTGAGCACTGCAGAATTAATGCTTTTGAACTGTGGTATTGGAAAAGACTCTTGAGAGTCCCTTGGACTGCAAGGAGATCCAAGCAGTCCATTCTAAAGGAGATCAGCCCTGGGATTTCTTTGGAAGGAATAATGCTAAAGCTGAAACTCCAGTACTTTGGCAACCTCATGCAAAGAGTTGACTCACTGGAAGACTCTGATGCTGAGAGGGATTTGGGGCAGGAGGAGAAGGGGACGACCAAGGATGAGATGGCTGGATGGCATCATGGACTCGATGATCGTGAGTCTAACTGAACTACGGGGGATGGTGATGGACAGGGAGACCTGGCGTGCTGCGATTCACGGGTTCGCAAAGAGTCGGACACGACTGAGCGACTGAAGTGAGTGATTTAGCTACAGTAATTAAACAGTGTTGCATTGACACCAAAATAGATATTCGATCAAAGAAACATGATGAATAATCCAAAAATGAATCCAAAGTTTTATTGGGCAGAGAGAGTTTTGGTAGGGATGACTTCAGTTCAAAAAGTTTAGAAGATCAGAAATATCTATAATGTATGCCCCAAACCTGAAGCACTTGTAAAAGCCCAAAGGGTATGTGTCTTTTAATTCTCACTTTCACAAATATGCATGTGAAGGAGTGGAAAAAATCTTCCTCCTTTTGAATCTCCACAAGGCATTAAATGACTCTACACATATCTTACACTGTACACAAACATCTCTCCAGGGCTGGCTGAGGACATAAAGGTGGAAAGTAAAACTTAGAAGAGACAACTCAATTGCTCCTACTCACTGTGGGGTAGGAGGAGATTTCTTCAAAGGATACAAAGTCATTAAGCATAAAGAGAAAGGCTGACAAATTGTATCACATTCAAACAAAGCTCTTCTTAAAAATTCATTATTAAGAAATTCAGAATTAAGCCACAGAGTGGAATAGATTATCTGTTATACATGTACCCAACAAAGAAGTCATATACAGAATATATAGAGAAGAACAGCAACAAGCAGTCAACCGAAAAGAAATGAATGTAAATTGCTTACACAGTCACTTCATAAAAGTGATAAAAATTCATTACTTTTTATCAGCAAAATTAAATTTTCCATAACATGTATATGACAAAATGGATAACTAATGATAACACCAGGGTTAGTGAGAATATGGAACATTGGAATGTCATAGATGGCTTGGATTTTTAGATAAGATAAAATTATTCAGAACTGTTTTTTCTCTTGTACTGTAAGTTCACTTTTTCATGATCATTTTATGAAACATTTTACCTAAGATTTTTACATATTTTGTGACTCAGCGTATTAACTTAAATGTATCTAACATTTTCATATATTTAATAAGTTTTCTGGCTGCTGACCTCTAAGTTATGACTCAGTGTGCTTGGTGACACTATATTAAGGTAGATTTTGATTATTAATTTAGAAGCCAATTATAAGCAACCATGCAAAGCAACATATGTGCATTGACATAAATGCACCACAAAACAAAGATGTATCACAGAAAATCAACTGGTAGAATGAAGCATAAGAAAATAACTATTTGTATATTCAATAACATCCCTCTCCCTTTTAATTCACATACTATTAATATGGACTCTATTTTTCTCAGTCATTCTATTTCACAAAACTTATATCTAGAAATAAAACAACCTTTGTTGAATAGGAATTTTTAACAAAACAGTATTGTTCACATTATATAAAACAGTAAATATTTTATATGATGCAAATATTTATATGAACGAAATTATATGACAATTTTAACCAATTTTATAATTTGAGAAAATTGTGCTATATGAGATTCCTTTTTGTAATTTTCTAATGGAAAAAAAGTTCATAATATATGGGAAAAGATCTAAATTGTCCTTTGGAAGAGAGAGACATCAAAATTTAATCACTTTCCAGTCCCAAAGAAAGGCAGTGCCAAAGGATGATCAAACTACAACACGATTGCATTCATCTCACAAGCTAGCAAAGTAATGCTCAAAATTTTCCAAGCCAGGCTTCAACAATATGTGAACGGTGAAATTCCAGATGTTCAAGCTGGTTTTAGAAAAGGCAGAGGAACCAGAGGTCAAATTGCTAACATCCGTTGGATCATTGAAAAAGGAAGAGAGTTACAGACAAATATCGATTTCTGCTTTCTTAACTATGCCAAAGCCTTTGACTGTGTGGATCGCAATAAATTGTGGAAAATTCTTCAAAAGATGGGAAAATCAGACCATCTTACCTGCCTCTTGAGAAATCTATATGCAGGTCAAGAAGCAAGTTAGAACTGGACATGGAAAGGCAGACTGATTCCAAATTGGGGAAGGTGTATGTCAAGGCTGTATATTGTCACCCTGCTTATTTAACAATATGCAAAGTACATCATGAGACATGCTTGTCTGGATGAAACACAAGCTTGAATCAAGACTGTCAGGAGAAATAATAATAACCTCAGATATGCAGATGACACCACCCTTGTGGCAGAAAGCAAACAACTAAAGACCCTCTTGAAGAAAATGAAAAAGGAGAGTGACAAAGTTGGCTTAAAACTCAGCATTCAGAAAACTAGGATCATGGCATCTGGTTCCATTGCTTCATAGAAAATAGATGGGGAAACAATGGAAACTGTGCCTGACTTTATTTTTTTTTTGTGGGGAAGGAGGGGGCTCCAAAATCACTGCAGATGGTGACTGCAGCCATGAAACTGAAAGACGCTTGCTCCTTGGAAGAAAAGCTATGACTAACCCGGACAGTATATTAAAAGGAAAGACATGACTTTGCAACAAAAGTCTGTCTAGTCAAAGCTATGGTTTTTCCAGTAGTCATGTATGGATGTGAGAGTTGGACTATAAAGAATGCTGAGCTTTGAAGAATTGATGCTTTTGTACTCTGATGTTGGAGAAGACTCTTGAGACTCCTTGGAAAGTAAAGGAATCCAAACCGGTCCATCCTAAAGGAACTCAGTCCTGAATGTTCATTGGAAAGACTGATATTGAAGCTGAAACTCCAATACTTTGGCCACCTAATGAGAAGAATTGACTTATTTGAAATGATCCTGATGCTGGGAAAGACTGAAGGCTGGAGGAGAAGGGGACGACAGAGGATGGGATGGTTGGATGGCATCACTGACTCAATGGACATGAGCTTGAGCAAGCTCAGGAAGTTGGTGATGGTCAGGAAGGCCTGGCAGGCTGCAGTCCATGGAGTCGGACACAACGGAGGGATTGAACAGACTGACTGAACCACAGAATGAGCATCAGAGAAGAAAGTAAAAAGCCGCTCTTGCCACAAAATATTAGTTATGGTAGCTTTTGGTTTTCTCAGTTGTTATTGGTAAAATATTTTAAAGTTGTATTTGTTGCTTTCAAATATGAGAAAAATAGCAAAATTCAGAATGCAGATATGTCATGTGTGTTCTTTAAAAACTGAAAATGTTGATAAAAATAAAGACAACAAGTAATCCATCAAAATTTAACTGTGATTATCTAAATTACAAGACTGGCATTTTTCTTTTTTTTTATTTGCAATTTCCAGATTTTCCACAATGAGTAGCAAAACAAAGCAAAACAATGATGCATGCTGTTAAAATAAATATTAAACTTAATTCTACTCACCAAAAATCTTCTGTTAAATTTTAATTCCATTTTTTTAATACTTTATTCTACATTACAATACTGTATTTGTTTTGCCATACATTGACATGAATCAGCCACAGGTGAACATGATCTCCCAATGCCAAAGGCCCCTCCCACCTCCCACCCCACATCCTCTCCCTGAATCATCCTGTGCACCAGCCCCATGCATCCTGCATCCTGCATTGAACATAGACTGGCACTTCTTTTCTTACAAGATAGTATACACGTTTCAATGCCATCCTCCCAAACCATCCCACTCTCTCCCTCTCCCTCAGAGTCCAAAAGTCCATTCTATACCTCTCTGTCTCTTTTGTTGTCTCACATAGAGGGTCTAGTGTTGTAATTTAACTTCAATTATTCAACAATTATTTATTGAAAGTTAACAGATATGGTTATAGTCACTTAGTAACAATTATGAGCAAAATATTGTTCTTTTCTAAACTTGCTTAGTATGTCATGAAGAAAAGAACTGAATACAAATCTCAAGAATGATTCCAGCATAAAAAATGAAAATATAATTAATATGAAATGAAAGTCATGATTTCTAACATTGGAATTAAAAAAAAAAAAGTGTTCCTGAAGACTGTGCAGTAAACTAGAACTTGAAATATGATTACATTTTCCCTGACAGGGTGTAGATAAAGATGTATCTAGGCTGAGATAATTTTTTTTTATTAATACAAGTATTTTTTAAAAGATCTATTTAATGCACATTGTTGTTCAGTTGCTAAGTCATGTCTGACATATTAATCCAGCCCAGTTACACGGTCTTTGTGATAAAATAAAATTATAAAAATTTGGTAAAGTCTGGTTACATGTCCTCCCCTCACCAAGTCCCCCATCCTCTGGCCCCATTTTCACCAATAAAATGCAGCTGATGCCAGCTTGGAGCCTCTATGAGATCTCAGGACCTGTGTTCACTATTTGCAGCTCATTCTTTGGCAATCTAGCTGTCTTGTGATAAGCTAAGGCACATCAAAAGTCATGAGTAGTGACTTCCCTGGTGGACCAGTGGCTACAACTTCATGCTCCCAAAGCAGGAGGCCCAGGTATGATCCATGGCTGGGAAACTAGATCCCACACGCTACAACTAAGTGTTTGTATAATGCAACCAAAACATTCTGTATGCCACAACTAAGAGAGAAACTAATGATTACTTACAACGTTGTATTTGTGATGTCTGAAGAAGGAGATTTAGCTTCAGTATCAGGGAGCAGACTTGATCTCTCGGAGTTTTTGTGTGGCCGAAATTTTACTACAGTAAAAAACTTCAGAGAACGCTTCTGACGTAGACATCAGAAGGAGGACAGAGAGTGCCCTCTCATTAGTCTTAGCAAGGGAAATATATACTTTTTCAATTGGTTATTAACAACAGATCAATAGAAAGTCTCAAGGTTGTAAAAATCTTACTAGACCCATTCCCACAATTTATATTTTAAAATGACAAGATTAATCAGAAGGTTCTTAAGGAAAAAACATGTCCTTGAACAGGATACACTGTTGTTATGTAATCCTTGGTATAGAGTTCATGATGAGTTGTTTTGTCGTGTAATCATTAGCTCTGGGCTTAAAGAAAAAAAATGTTTTATGTGACTAAGATGGAGGAATGTAGAAAAAAGTCCCTTTCTCCTTCAGAGCCCCAGACTCCTTTTTCCCCTCCTCCTTTTCCTCCACCTCTTCCTCCTCCTCCTTCTCCTCCAGGACCCTGGGCTTCTATCAAACTAGAAGTTAATTCTCTCAGTTAACTCTCTCAGTTAACTCTCTCATATATGGTATATTTGGGCATTTTACTTGAAACAGTAGATATGGCATTTTATTGTGTGTGTGTGTGTGTGTGTGTGTGTGTGTGTGTGTGTGTGATTATTTTAAAAGTTCCTTCAAGCTTAAGTCAGCTTATTGTGATATACTATGAGATTTATACAAAAAAGTGTTTTGTACTTTGGTGGTAGAATTGTGAGCCCAAAGATGGGTGATGCTGAATTATACTGGGAGTGGAAAAGGTGAAGGACAAGTGAGGCCAGGGCAGACTGGGATGTGTGCGTGTGTGTGGGAGGTCACAGTACAGTTGTATGGAGCTGGACTGTGATAAAACTGCACCAAAGCCAAGATTCGCAGCAAGAGTGAAACGATGGCTTGATGGTTGAATGAGAAAATGCTACAGTATTTTTAAAATAACACAGTTTTTTGCCTTTTCTCACTTCCGGGGACTCTGTCTTCTGTTACATCTCTCATTTATAACCATTCAGTCTTGTTCTCCTTCGTGGTTACCAGAAAGCCCACTCCTCAGTGACAGAGCTTTCCCTGGCACACTGAGTTCCCTTTTACCTTGTACATCTGCATGTATGATGCACCTTGATCCATTCCCCAGAAATCAAACATTGCCTCAAAGTAATAGTCATACTACTACCAAATAAATAAAGCAACAGTGAATTACTTCTATAAAGAGAATGATTTAAAGGTTTTGAAACATGCTTATCATTCAAGACAATAGATTGCTTGCTTTTCACATAGAGTTTAGAAAGGAGGAAAAATATTTTCATGATCATTATACAATGTTGGAAGATAAGAATGGATGCAACCACCAAACTAAGCATTTTGGGGCATTTTAATAAGAAATGAAGATATTATTAAACTGTTAAGAAAACCAGAATAGAGTAAATAAAAACCTGAAGTTTGAAAATGGGTAGGTAGCTGTAAAAACAGTTTTTGTTTTGTTTTGTTTTGTTTTTTCCTCCATGAGACTCAGGGACATTAAAAATGCCTAGTAGACAGCAACAGGGACTGGCAGTTGGCCTTGGAGAAGCATCATTAATTTAGTGAAATGATTATCTGTGTAGCATCTGGACCACTATGCTCCACATCTCTACTTGCTTAAAAGGATCTACTGCCTACAGTTACTTGACCTCAGGAAAAAGTTAAGCATGTTGATTTTAAAATATGCTTGGGGCTAGTGCACGGGAATGATCCAGAGAGATGATATGGGGTGGGAGGTGGGAGGGCGATTCAGGATTGTGAGCTCGTATACACCTGTGGCAGATTCATGTCAATGTATGTCAAAACCAATACAGTATTGTAAAGTAGAATAAAGTCAAAATAAAATTTAAAATAAATAAATAAATAAATTAAGCAAATACTTGCAGCAAGTTTCTAATATGGGTGTGGTGTCTTTAGAGAAGAATAGAGCCTGGGACAAATCCAGATATTATAAAAATCATAAAAAGGCAAAAAAAAAAAAGATAAACTAAGCTATTCTCAGAATTACTGTTCATGAATAAAAATATATTGATGGATGTGTGAAGCCTTTCTGCATCTTTCTAACAAGTAAAAATGCTTGGGGCATCTGTGGGATCTGCAATTCCAGATGTTTCACCTGGAATGAAAGCTTGGCTCTTTTAGGTAGACTCAGATGAATAAAAATACTGGGCCCAGGAGCTTTTTTGTTTATTTCTTTGTTTTGTTTTTAGGAGACCAAATAAAGTAAGTGCAAATGATTTATAAGAAGGATAAAAGGAAACTTAAGCAGGTCAGATGGAGGTACAAACTTCCAACCTTGAAGTCTTCATCAGAAGATAATCAGTTATGGATGATATTTTGAACAAGGTTCACATTTGAATTTCAGGATATTCCACTGTGTTCTTCTGGGAACAGCCTCACAGCCCTTGACTGGCCCCATTTTGCAAATATGTTTGTCTTAAGATGTACTGATGGCTATTTCATGTAGCTCAGGTCAGGCCTGAACCTAGACCGTTGGAGACAGTAGCTGTCTACAGGTACCTGTATTTGTCTACTACAGGTACATTAAATCACACAAAGAAGAAAACAGAGCATTTATTAACCCTCATCCTCTCGTGATAGAATTAATTTTGTTATTATTTCTGCTCTGAGCACCAGAAAGGCAGGATGTGATTAATGACGCTGACAGATCTAGGGATCATCTAACCAGCCTTTAGGCCAGTGAGAGAACGGATCCTGTAGCCTGCAGGACAAGGGAAAGATGCAGAACTGACCACACTAAAGATTCAATCACTGATTTGAAACCTAGAATCAGTAGGTAGCAAGAAACTCTGAACCTTGAAAAGAGAAAATACAAATGAATGAACAGGAAAACTAACCTCATAAGAAATAAACAATTCAGGAAGCAAGCAATTGAAACAGTTTTCTACTCAGCACTCTTAGATTCTGAAATATTATGTATCCCTATCAAAAGAATATGCTGTAATAAAATCAGAATAGAGAACTAGAAAAATATTTTTTTGTAAATTAGAAGTATTGATGCCAATATATATTTAAAGAAATTAAATGGGTTAAATAGGAGAACTGATTTAAACAATGCTATTGTCAGAGAGAGGCTTCACTTGTGCTTAAGCTGGTAAAAGAATGCAAAATGGCATTGAAACATGTATACTATCTTGTAAGAAACGAAGCGCCAGTCTATGTTCAATACAGGATACAGGATGCATGGGGCTAGTGCACAGGATGATTCAGGGAGATGATATGGGGTGGGAGGTGGGAGGGGGCTTCGGCATTGGGAGATTGTGTTCACCTGTGGCTGATTCATGTCAATGTATGGCAAAACAAATACAGTATTGTAATGTAGAATAAAGTATTAAAAAAAAAAACAAAATAAAATAAAATGAATAGAAAAGAAAAAAAAAAAAAGAATGCACCTGCAATGTAGGAAGCCTGGGTTTGATCCCTAGGCTGGGAAGATAACCTGTAAAAGGGACCAGCTATGCTCTCCAGTATTCTGGCCTGGATAATTCTACAGACTGTACAGTCCATGGGGTGGCAAAGAGTCAGACAGGACTTAGCAAATTTCACTTTCATTGTCAGGGAGGAAGAAATTTTTTCTCTGCCTTTCTAGGTTCTTCTGGCTGGTCTAAGAATTAAATTGGCATGAGGTAGATTAATGGGGAAAATCAAACAGAAGTTTAATAACATATATACATTAGTACATGAGAGAAAGACAGAAAAATTTAGTAAAATCACAATGGCTAAACCCTCATGTTAAATACCATATTCAAGTAAAAACAACAACAAAAAGGATGTTATGGGAAGTGGTTTGGGACTTCATGGGAGAGAAAGGTAAGTTGTATGGTTATCTATGCTGACTGCTGCCTTTCTGGACCATGTCCACTACCTACATCCTTCAGGCAGTTTAGAGGGAAGCCAAAAGAGCCTCTTTTGGGGCTTGATTGTTTTCCACTTGAAATAAGTCAAGTCAAGTTAAGTCGCTCAGTCGTGTCTGACTCTTTGCGACCCCGTGGACTGTAGCCCACTAGGCTCCTCCATTCATGGGATTCACCAGGCAAGAATACTGGAGTGGGTTGCCATTTCCTTCTCCAGGGGATCTTCCCAACCCAGGGATCGAACCCAGGTCTCCCACATTGGAGGCAGATGCTTTAACCTCTGAGCCACCAGGGAAGCCTGAAATAAGCCACATGCATAAGAGATATTTTGGGGTGACAAATTTTGCCCCTACTATCCTTGGGAACACAGAGGAAATTAATCAGGAGATGGGGATATAAACACATATAATGAAGTGTAGAAGCTAGAAAATAAAATATTTGTCCCCAGGCAGCCCAGAGAAGGATTAAAAAAAAAAAAAGAATAATGGAAGCCATCATCATAATAATAATGATCTCAGGATACTATAGAGAGGGACAGTGAGCTTTCAACATGAAAGGCCAAGGCAGACAGAGCATAAAGAATGAAAAACAGTCCACAGGTACTGGTAAATTTCAAATTTATAAGATTAGAAATAGGGAGATGTAATTTTACTCAAAGACAGGAAAAGAAGAGTTTAAATAAATGAGAATCAAGTAAAAGCCCAGAAAGACATGCATATCATATATGATACTGATTCACATCAGAGACAGTGAAGAAAGGGAGAGTGTGGAATTTACAATGCATCTCATCCATGTGGCAACAAGTACACTGGAGCTTGTGCAAATCTATCTCCACCCTGAGAGTTCCCCAAAGCCTCCAGGTGTTAAGTTTCAAACCACTGGCTTCTCTGGGGGTGCATGTTTGTTATTATGCTTGATTATTTGATCTTATATTCATAAAATCTGTCTTAATTGTCTGGAAGACAGCATAGAGAATGGGTTGCTTGAATATCTGAAAGAAAATGAAGAATTATTAGGTAAAGTGGCATAAACTTGGTAAAGAAATGAGATTTTTTTTTAAATGAAGAAAAAGAGAAATCCAAAAGCAGTAAAAGTGAGAAAAATATCAAAGCTATAAAGAATGAGGAAATTATTGTATTTTTAGTTACAAAGCAAGTGCTTTAAGCAAAACTGAGATGGAACAAGTCATCTAATGACAAACTATGAAAAGTATAGACATGCAATATATTCTGCTCTAAGTATGCCCACATTTAAAAATGTCCTATTAGCTTCACTGCATTCAACAACCAATATATATATATATAATTCCTCAATGTGTCTGAACTGTCACTCCTGGTAACATTTACCCTTTGGATAGTTTAGTCACTCAGTCATGTCACACTCTTTGTGACCCCATGGACTACAGCCACAGCCTGCCAGGCCTCCCTGGAGTTTGCTCAAACTCATGTCCATTGAGTCGGTGATGCCATCCCAACTATCTCATCCACTGTCGTCCCCTTCTCCTCCTGCCTTCAATCTTTCCCAGCACCAGAGTCTTTTCCAGTAAGTCAGTCCTTTGCATCAGATGGCCAAAGGATCGGAGCTTCAGTTTCAGATCAGTCTTTCTAACGAATACTCAATACTGATTTCCTTTAGGATTGACCGGTTTGATCTCCTTGCAGTCCCAGGGACTCTCAAGAGTTTTCTCCAACACCACACAGATCAAAAGCATCAGTTCTTCAGCTCTCAGCTTTCTTTTATTAAGGTCCAACTCTCACATCTATACATGACTACTGGAAAAACCAAAGCTTTGACTAGATGGACCTTCATCAGTAAACTATTGTCTCTCTGCTTTTTAATATGCCGTCTACGTGGTCATAGTTTTTCTTCTAAGGAGCAAGCATATTTTAATTTCATGGTTGCAGTCACCATCTGCATTGTTTCTGGAGCCCAAGAAAGTAAAATCTGTCACTGGTTCCATTGTTTCACCATCTATTTGTCATGAAGTGATGGGATTAGATGCCATGATCTTAGTTTTCTGAATTTTGAGTTTTAAGCCAGCTTTTTCACGTTCCTCTTTCACTTTCATCAGGACGCTCTCTAGTACCTCTTTGCTTTCTGCCATAAAGGATGTGTCATCTGAAAATCTGAGATTATTGACATTTCTCCCAGAAATCTTGATTATAGATTATGCTTCATCTAGCCTGGCATTTCACATGATGTACTTGGCATATAAGTTAAATAAGCATGGTGACAATAAACACTCTTTATATACCCCTTTCCCAATTTAAAAATTTCCCAATTTTCAAGTCTCTGGCACTGACAAGTGGGTTATTAACCACTAGAATCACTTGTGAAGCCCCTCTGAAAGGAAATATATCTGTGTAAAAAAATTATATTTGTATATATTCAAGCTGGTTTTAGAAAAGGCAGGGGAACCAGAGCTCAAATTGTCAACATCCGCTGGATCATCAAAAAAGCAAGAGAGTTTCAGAAGAAAAAAAAAAAAATCTGTTTCTGCTTTATTGACTACGCCAAAGCCTTTGACTGTGTGGATCACAATAAACTGTGGAAAATTCTGAAAGAGATGGTAATACTAGACCACCTGACCTGCCTCTTGAGAAACCTATATGCAGGTCAGGAAGAAACAGTTGGAATTGGACATAGAACAACACAGTTCAAACGCATCAATTCTTTGATGCTCAGCTTTCTTTATAGTCCAACTCTCAAATCCATACATGACCACAGGAAAAAATCATAGCCTTGACTAGATGGACCTTTGGAGGGGTCATGGAAAGAGCAAAAGAGTTCTAGAAAAACATCTATTTCTGCTTTATTGACTAAGCCAAAGCCTTTGACTGCATGAATCACAATAAACTGTGGGAAATTCTGAAAGAGATGGGAATACCAGACCACCTGACCTGCCTCTTGAGAAATCTGTATGCAGGTCAGGAAGCAACAGTTGGAACTGGACATGGAAAAACAGACTGGTTCCAAATAGGAAAAGGAGTATGTCAAGGCTGTATATTGTCACCCAGCTTATTTAACTTATATGCAGAGTATATCATGAGAAACGCTGGACTGGAAGAAACACAAGCTGGAATCAAGGTTGTCAGGAAAAAATTCAGTAACCTCAGATATGCAGATGACCCCACCCTTATGGCAGAAAGTAAAGAGGAGCTAAAAAGCCTCTTGATGAAAGTGAAAGAGGAGAGTGAAAAAGTTGGCTTAAAGCTCAACGTTCAGAAACCGAAGGTCATGGCATCTGGTCCCATCACTTCAAGGGAAATAGATAGGGAAACAGTGGAAACAGTGTCAGACTTTATTTTGGGGGCTCCAAAATCACTGCAGATGGTGACTACATCCATGAAATTAGAAGACACTTACTCCTTGGAAGAAAAGTTATGACCAACCTAGATAGTATATTCAAAAGCAGAGACATTACTTTGCCAACTAAGGTCCATCTAGTCAAGGCTATGGTTTTTCCAGTGCTCATGTATGAGTGTGAGAGTTGGACTGTGAAGAAGGCTGAGTGCTGAAGAATTGATGCTTTTGAACTGTGGTGTTGGAGAGGAGTCTTTAGAGTCCCTTGGACCACAAGGAGATCCAACCAATCCATCCTAAAGGAGACCAGTCCTGGGTGTTCACTGGAAGGACTGATGTTGAAGCTGAAACTCCAGTACTTTGGCCATCTCATACAAAGAGTTGACTCACTGGATAACTCTTTAATGCTGGGAGGGATTGGGGGCAGGAGGAGAAGGGGACGCCAGAGGATGAGATGGCTGAATGGCACCGATTTGGTAGACATGAGTTTGAGTGAATTCTGGGGGATGGTGGTGATGGACAGGGAGGTCTGGAGTGCTGAAATTCATGGGGTCACAATGAGTCGGATACGACTGAGTGACTGAACTGAACTGAACTGAAAGCTCACTGTAGTTGAAGGTGGTAGAGGCTTCAGTGTCATATTCTAAGTGGCTTTTTATTTTATTTTAACATTTTTACTTTATTTTTCTTTACAATATTTTATTGGTTTTGCCATACATTGACATGAATCAGCAAACTTTCTCTCTTTGCTTAGGATTTCCTTAGGCACTCTTCCCTGAGTCAGCATCTTTCAGCCCTAACAACAATCCTCTATGGTCACACTGGAGTCTTGATGGTGCTGCAGGACTTTGGGGTGGGGGGTAGGGGGCATTCTATAATCTTCTGATTGAGCTCAGTGCCTTGTTAATCCCTAGTTTAGCTTCCCACCCATCACTCTCTAACTCCTAGTCCCTGCCAGGACTGCAGTTTTCCCCAGTCTATTTCCTTGAAGATCTAATCTCTGTTAGATGATACAGAGGCTAAAGTAGGCTGAAGGGAAATGAATGTCCTTTCTCCATGGCAGCTAAGGTTTTGGCAGTCTTCTTCCTGGAAATGCAAGTCTTTATTGTGGAGAAACCCACTCCAGTACTCTTGCCTGGAAAAGTCCATGGATGGAGGAGCCTGGAAGGCTGAAGTCCATGGGGTCGCAAAGAGTTGGACACGACAGAGCGACTTCACGTTCACTCTTCACTTTCATGCATTGGAGAAGGAAATGGCAACCCACTCCAGTGTTCTTGCCTGGAGAATCCCAGGGATTGGGGGAATATGGTGGGCTTCTGTCTATGGGGTCGCACAGAGTCATACATGACTGAAGTGACTTAGCAGCACTAGCAGCAGCATTGTGGAGAAGACTCTGGGCCTCTTTCACAGTGGTTGTTCCTTTCGATCTCTTTCCAGAGCCAAGAGAGTGTTGTCTTCACAGCCTCATTGTGGAAATCTGGTGGGACTCCTGGAGGTACAGATATCACTTTCTATGAGTTTCTTTCTTAGTCTCGTGCTGTTCATACTCATTTCCAGCAATTCATCAAACTTGACACTTAAGTGCCCTTACCAGCTTCTGACTCCAGCAGTTTCTCTTCCAATATGCAGATCTCAATTATCTCCCTGGTACACTTATCTAGCATATTTGGATGTGCCATTTTATCTTGGGAACTTAGCTGTCTTCTGCATTCAAAGAAAACCATTGATTTTTATGTTGTCCAGCTTTTTCATTGTAAGAGTGGGAGTGAGATTCCACACTATTTATGAGTTTTTGTTCAGTCATTACATCACATCTGACTCTTTGTGATCCCACGAGCTGCAATGTGCCAGGCTTCCCTTTCTTCATCATCTCCTGCAGTACGCTCAAACTCAAGTCCATTGAGTCAGTGATACTATTTAATTATCTCATATCCATTGTCACTCCTTTCTTTTGCCTTCAATCTTTCCCAACATTAGGGTCTTTTCCAATGAGTCATCTCTTTGTATCAGGTGGCCAAAGTATTGGAGCTTCAGCTTCAGCAATAGTCCTCCCAATGACTATCCAGGGTTGATTTGCTTTATTGACTGGTTTGATCTACTTGCTGTCCAAGGGGGCTACAGCCTTGGCAGGAGAGCTGGAGCTGGAGCAGAGTGTAGGTGAGAGTGTATGCTGGAGTCATCTTGGCAGGTCAACTGGAGTGCAGGTTGCCTCTGCTCTGGGCATGGAAGCGAGTAAGTTGTATATGTGTTTTTTAAGAGCAGAGTCTCAGTTTCTTATACCTCTCTGGTTCTTCAAGTCATAAGCCCAACTGTTTTTTAAAACCAGTTAAGGAGGCTGAGGCTGGATTTACCAGTGCTGCACTCCAGAGCTGATGTGCCATATGTGAGGCTTGACCTCGTTGCTTCTTGGTGAGGACCTCCACATTTGTGATATCCCCTTCATCTTTTGGGCTGCCTCCTGGGGATATGGGTCCTGACTAGACTGAGTCTCTGCCCCTCCTACCCATTTCAATGTACATTTTTCTTTATGTCCTTAATTGTAGAAAAGGGAGGGCATTGGTCCAAAGGCCTACTTCCCATTCAACAGCCATTGGCACGACCTTTTATAGACAGAGGGAGAAGGCTGCTTTCAGAAACAGCACATTCATCTCTGATAGTCATCTTGAAATTGTCATCAGTTATCTGATCAGAGTCATGTTAACTGTTAAAGGTATAGTTAATCTTTAGTTCCAGGTTTTTGTTTTTTTTTTTTTTTTCCTATTTCCTTGAGGTTGATTCTACTGTGGCAGATTATGTCATGGCTACAGTCTGGTCCTCTTGTGGCTAACTTCTTCCACCAGGTGGAGGTCCCAGTGTCTGTAAGACAGCTCACAGGATATGGCTCAGAATACCATCAATAACCCTTGAGAAAGAACTAAAGTCCTTGACTTTTCTTAATGACTGAGCTATTATTATTTAGCTGCGTTAGACTGTTTTCCTTTGTTTCTGTATTTTTCTCACTTCCCTGATTAAAGTTATTCTTTGGCTAATGTTATTCCACAAACAAAAAGCAGCAGAGATCATAGCAGAAGGCAAGAGCAATAGAGTCCTGTTCGATTTCAGTTGTAGTTTTGGTATGTTTGTAGGAGGATGTGAGCTCAAAGTATTTCTACTCCACTATATTGTTCCTGCTTCATTTCTTTTCTTTTTCTTTTTTTCTTTCTTTTTTTTTTTTTTTTTGGATGATGTCGATGGGATCATCCATCACCTTGGATAATCAGAACACTTGGCAATAGACAAGTCTGAACCATGTGCATCAATTTCTGGTAAGTATAGCTGCTAGCATGTAGAATACTTGGAGCCCACGGGAAGCTGTGGCTCCTCAGGCTCATGGGAAGAAGTATCCCTGAGGCTATGCTTAAGCACATCCCTTTTAGTGGGAACAAAGTTGGTCCCATTTCTAGCTGCCAGGCAAGCAAACCAGGATTAGTCCTTGATGGGCTTGTGGGATAATTCTGATTGCTTTTCTTCACATGTGAAAGTTTGTTCTTTTCTCTGATGTTCATCTTACTTCCCCTCCTGAACCTCAGTGGGAAATAAATCCTCTGTCTCTCAGCCTCCTTTGCAGCTCAGTCAACAGGGCCACATGTTGGTACTCTGCATTTGGACTAGTGACACTTGGGTGAGGACAGCCCAGTATCCTTCTCCTCTTGGTGTTTGGAGTGGATTCTGGGAAGAGTGAGCCTCCTGAGACACCAGTGGTGGCTAAATGGGAGACAGGAGCAGGGTGAGACCCACAGCATGGTGTCCCACCCTTATCTGTCATGGCGTTCCACCCTTATCTGCCATGGCAATCATTCTCTCCATGTACTACCTTAATCACCTAACTTGATTCATTATTTCTGCTTGTGTAGCAGCCAACATGGTTGTCAAGGTGACTCTTTACAACAGTTGATATAGCTGTGAAATGATGAAAATGACTCCACATGGAACCAATAATTAAAAAAAAAATAACGTTTCTGAGCTCATATATTTATGACCTTTTCATATTGTCCATGAGGTTCTGCAGGCAAGAATATTAACTCATTGGAAATGGCCCTTATGCTGGGAAAATTGAGGACAGAAGGAGAAGGGATGACAGGATGAAATGGTTAGATAGCATTACTGGAGTCAATGGACATGGATTTAAGCAAATTCTGCCTGATAGTAAAGGACAGAGGAACATGGTATGTTGTAGTTCATGGCATTGCAAAGAATCAGACATGACTTAATGACTGAGCAACAGTAATAAAAACAAAAATTTATGGCAAAGAAGGACAAAAACCCTGGCCTATAGAGTCTTAATCACTTGGGTTTCATTTACAACCTGTGGACTCTATTTTAATAATAGAAACAATTTTCTCCACATTTTTGTCAATATTTTATCCATCTTTCAGTGTTTACTTTGCTTTCTTCAAGAGTCAGAAAGAGCTTCTGAAGCACTTTAACCCTGTGGGAATAATATAATTTTCATTAAAAAAATAGAACATTTTCTGCCAAATATAAACTAAGATGGTTATGTGACTATATTTTGTCTTTAACAAATAAAGTAACAAAATGAAGTGAGGGTAACTAACATATATATATATATATATATATATATAATACTATATATTATACCTATATATATACACACTTGAAAATCTAATATGTAAAACTATAAAAAGTTCTCACTTTATAATTCATCACTTATAAAACAGAATGCCAAATTTTGAGCCTAACAAAAATAAACGTTTGTTTTACATATTTTTATTAAAGCAAAAATAGTTAATTCAAAAATAAATGTATTTTAGGAATAAAAATATTTTGCACAAATCTTAGATTAAAATTATGACTAATATGATAAAGTCAAATCATTTTACACAAGACTGAGGAAAAGCTTAGCTATTTAAATTAACATGAAATAACACAAAGAACAAATGTGCTTAAAAAAATCAGAGAAGTTCCAACTAACAGGGAAAAGGGATAATGATGTTATTAGATGTGGCCCACAAAGCTGTCTATGACATGGGCACGGTATTCTGGGTGTTTTGGAGTGACCCTGACCCTGGACTCTCTTCTTGGCCCTTAGAGAACAGAGAACACAGGTAGGGGAGGGCATCGTTTTAGATGTGGACAGGTGGTGAGAGAGGAACCTCCACCAGGAAAGGTACCTGCACAGCAGCTGGGACAGGACAGAGCAGTGTGCTGTATATTTTTATGGCTCAGACTGAGTGAGGAGACCATAACTCCAGTTCAGGGGGTGGAACCTACGCAGCAACTTCTGCTAAATCTATCCATGGACAAGAATCATGTGTATGAACCAGGTTTGTACCTAAGAGGAACTCTACCCACAGTGCCAGTGAATAATGAACAGCTATGGGAAATCCACATATTCTGAGGAAATCCAGTGTCTGGATACTTATTCCCAATAAATATAATCAGATAAAAGATATTCTTGTGATTTAAAAAAATACTGCAGAATAGGCAAAAAGAATGATTTGTCATTATTGAATAAAAGGCTATCTGTGAAAATAATTTAATCTCAGTCATCATTAAATTATTTTAGCAAACCATTTACTCCCTTGATATAAACTAGGAGTCACAATCCCTTCAGATTAGACTTAAAAACTAAGGAAGGATAACTTCAGGTATAAAGAAAGAATAGTCCAACAAATTCAGATCAGATGGGAGGAATGATTAAAAGCTCAGGCCAACAGGTCCAGTAAGAGAAGAGGGCTACATGGAAGTAGCAACATCAAAAAAAAAAAGTCCTCATGAGATGACACCATCCTTATGGCAGAAAGTGAAGAAGAACTAAAGAGCTTCTTGATGAAAGTGAAAGAGGAGAGTAAAAAGTTGGCTTAAAGCTCAACATTCAGAAAACTAATATCATGGCATCTGGCCCATAGCTTCATGGCAAATAGATGAGGAAACAATGGCTGATTTTATTTTTGGGGCTCCAAAATCACTGCAGATGGTGACTGTTGCCATGAAATTAAAAGATGCTTGTTCCTTGGAAAAAAATTATGACCAACCTAGACAGAATATTAAAAAGCAGAGGCATGACTTTGCCAACAAAGGTCCATCTAGTCAAAGCTATGATTTTTTTTTCATAGTCTTGTATGGATGTGAGAGTTGGACTATGAAGAAAACTGAGCACCAAAGAATTGATGCTTTTGAACTGTGGTGTTGCAGAAGACTCTTGAGAGTCCCTTGGACTGCAAGGAGATCCAATCAGTCTATCCTAAAGGAAATCAGTCCTGAATATCTATTGGATGGACTGATGCTGAAGCTGAAACTCCAATACTTTGGCTACCTAGTGTGAAGAACTGACTCATGTGTAAAGACCGTGATGCTGGCAAAGATTGAAGGCAGGAGAAGGGGATGACAGAGAATGAGATGTTTGGATGGCATCACCGATTCAATGGACAAGAGTTTGAGTCAACTCCGGATGTTAGTAATGGACAGGGAGGCCTGGCGTGTTGCAGTTCATGGGGTTGCAAAGAGTGGGACATAACTGAGCAACTGAACTGAACTGAATAGTAGTTTAATTGTTCAGTCACGTCTGACTCTTGCGACCCCGCAGACTGTAGCTTGCCAGGCTCCTCTGTCCATGGGATTCTCCAGGCAAGAATACTGGAGTGGGTTGCCATTTCCTTCTCCAGGGGATAAAGCTTTATACATATCATGGTATATTTCTTTGCCTATCTTCATTTGTACCCCAATCCCATGATTTTAATACCCATATATAGGTATGGCATCCCATACATAAGTATAAATTACTTTGGTTAAGTAAAGGGTTAATGTTGGTTGTTTTAATTTTTTTCAGTGTTTTGCCAGGGGATGGATTCTATCACCATGTTACTCACTCTGAAGGTGGGGTGTGTTGTCTTTCCTGGATGTAGACTGTGATGCTCCCCTTGCTGCCCAGTTCTAATGATGAGTCCCTGTGTTCCAGGTCACTTTGTCCCTATCACTAATGCTCCTAGTTATCTCCCAAGCCAAGTCTTCAGCTTGTTCTTTCCCTTGCCTCCCATTCTCCACACACACCAAGCAGAAGAGCAGCTCAAGAATACTGCTCAGAATCTCTGCATGATTCTGCCCCTCCCAATTACTGCAATAGTCTGTGACAAAGTGCCTCCCTTTATCCTAGAGTTTCAAATGGGATGACATCTAAAAGCACCTCTGATTTCACATTTCTCTTCAGGACAATCCAGTCCTGTGAGCATCTTTGATACTGCCTTGCTTGCTTACCCTTCCTTCACAAAGCTTCCTCTCCCCCATCACCCCCAGCACTTTGTTCTATAGTCTCTTGTGTCCTGACTGGAACTGTCCCCTTTTCCTTCCCTTTTCCCTAAGGCTGTCAGAGCAGATGGGCTGAGAGGAGAGATAAAATGCTTTACTAATAAGACAAATCAGGAGAATAAATGTTCTATTTATTGCACATTAAATAATTATTCAAAAAATGGTCAAATTTTTCAAAATATTTTTAAAGTTTCCTATACTTTTCTTTCCCAGGTGGCACTAGTGGTAAAGGACCCACTTGCAATGAGATGCAGGTTAGATCCCTGGGTTGGGAAGATTTCTTGTAGGAGGGCAGGGCAACCCATTTTAGTATTACTGCCTGTATAATTCTATGGACAGAGGAGCCTGGTGGGCTACAGTCCATAGGGTTGCAAAGAGTTGGACACAACTGAAGCAACTTAACATGCGTATCCCCCATGCTTTTCTTCAATTTCTCTGCAGTGAATTTCAGGTGTCCAGACCAGTCTCTTCATCCATATCCCTGATTATTGTTATCCCAGTCATGATGAAGTATAATTCAGAGTCTCTGTCTCCTGATTGATTCTAGAAAAGACATAATTATCCCCTCCTTCCACAAGCAAATCAAGCATGTTATAGTTTCTCCCTTTGGAGACAGAATTTGAGTGGATAAACTAGTCAAAAACATGGTGACAGACTTACCATGTGATCTTCTTCTTCTTCTTCTTCTTTTTTTTTTTTTTTTTTTTGGTTCCTGTCTATTCTGAATTCTCTGATAGGAGCTAGAAGCTATTGCTTATCATAAAAGAGGAATTTCTCAACATCACTCCCTGTTGACTTCAATTTTAGAAATCATCAATGTCTAAAGATAGAATCAAAGGTGAAAAATAGGTAAATGGAGTCTCCTTCCCTCTAAAAGGAGATTAGTGTAGCCAGAGTAAGTAATCTCGGCTTGGATCCTTACATTAGATATCTCAGTTTTGGAAATTTTTCTTGCAATACTTCTCACTGAATTTTAAAGTAAAGTTAGGTCATTGTGTTTGTCTCCAAGTCATAGGAATTGAGTGACAAAATTCTTTAAGTTCAGGACACAACTTAAACTTAAAAATACACTTGAGAAAAAGTAGACCATTTACCTTCATATTAGTTGTAAATATCCTCTGCATCAGCCTGAGAGTGATGAACACACTAATTAATGTTCTAGGCTTGTTGGACTCTTGTCCTCTTCTCTGTGGTCTTGATCAAATGAAATACTTCCCGTTTGATTTTGCATAAAAATTTTAAATATAAAATGGCCTCAACTTTCAACTTACAGTATGTCCCCTACATACAAATGAGTTCTTTTCTGAGTGTGTTCATAAATCCAAAAAAGTTAGCCTAGTTACCCAACCAACACAATTGGTTACACTATACCAACTATATCACTACTGCTTTTATGGTTCCTTTGAGATATTCTGAGCTTGAAATAAACATACTGTCCACTGTATTCTATATAGTACTATACAATAGAGTACACAAAAGCACAACCACTTGTAGAGGATGCATGCTAGACACATGAACTGACTTACATGATCTTTGAAGTTGTCAACTTGAAGGTTCATGTATAGGTAACTTACTAAGCTAGTTTCTGAATTTTTACGTAGGATTTCAGTGTATGAGCACTTATTTCTATAATTTTTCGGTGTAAATAGTGATTAAATAAACCCAGGGATTTGGAGGGTATATTCTGAAGGATGATGCTTAATTATATATATCTATCTATGTATTATCATGTGTATTTGGGCTGTTTCCAAATGTGCTTTGTTAATAAAAAATGCTGAACTATAGCAAAAGACTTGAAAAAAATCACATTCCTCAGCATTTTATTCTTGCTTAAGTTGATGGAATGAGGTAGATGGAGAGAGAAAAATATATTCAAGAGACCTAAGAATACCTCAAAGATGAATTTATATATATGTGGTATACATATATACCACATGATTAAGTGAGGTTTTGTTTTCCAACTCTGGGGAAGAGTTTTTGTGAACTGTGCTCACCACACTGAAATTCATCTTTGGAAGTGATCCCCTAGTTTTGGAGAAGCTGGACAGATGTGTCCTTTGACTGTTTTCTCCACAATCAAACTGTACTTCAGGGCTTACCACCCAAATGTGCTGGCACACCACCCTGGAAAACAGCAGAATTTGTCACCCAGATCTGGTTCAAAATTGATCCGAATTCCTCCCATAGACCTTTCAGAAAAGAAGTCACCTTTGTAAGAAGACCATGGTACCAAGTGCACCCTAGAAAGCAAGGTCCCATGAAAGAGAAACAGCAGATAAGGAAGTGTGCCTACATTCCCTTGGACATCCACCACCCTGACAAGAATGTCCTTTGTCTGTTTTGGAGTAAACAGTGCAGTGCATTCACATGTATTCCCACAGTACCAAGTGTTGGTGATACAGGACTTGGCTATTAAAACTCCTTCTTCCTTTCATAAATGACTTTAAAAAGTTGGACTCAGAGACTCAATGTAGATTTAGTCAAGCTGATTTTATCCTTTGAGTCTTGCCCTTCCCTACTTCTTAGGATAAACCAAGATTTGGGCATCCAGGGGTGTTTGGCTGCTGAGTCTGCGAACCAAACGTCCCACTGACCTCCCTCACATGGGCTGAGTGGGAATCCCCTGGTCAATCCTGTATTTGGAAGCTGGTTACAATCTGCCATGTAGTTATTTCTGGTGGCTAAAACTTGATTCACTTATTAAATTTTCTCTTTTAAAAGATGAAAAAGAAGTTTAGAAGTGACAGAAGAGGCAACATTTGCTTAAAAACAGCAGATCAGGAAAACTTTACATCAACAGTGTAGGTGGGATATCCAGGTATGCTTTCCCAGAAGGAAATTTAAGGGACTGTATGCATTTGAGAAACATGATTATAGAAGAAAAGGGTGGAATCATGTGACTGAACATTACCTATTTCAGCACTTTTGTTTACAGAGATTTGCCAGTGGAATCATGAAATTGATCCTTTCTGTGTTACCTTTGCTGTCTGCATAAAGAGGAGCAAATAAACAACCTCATGACACTATGCTATTCTCTACATAGCTTAGCAAAGCACTTCTTTTCCTAAAACTATGATCTCCATTTTTTTAAATACTAAAAAGCATTCAGTTCAGATCATTTCTTCTGTTATGTTTCTTGGGGTCCCAAGGTTCAGGACTCAGGTTACGCAGCATTTCTGGGCAGGTCTGGACTAGCAGCTGGCCTCTGCTTTGGCAACCCAGTTTCTCTCTACTGCATGGGCCTCAAAAACTCTGGTCATGCTTTCCTTTTAACCTGTAAGACCTTATGGTTTAATTGTAGATATTTGGGGAAAATAAAATCTTAATTAGACATTATGAAAATCAATCTAACAAATTATAGAATGATATGAAAACATGCTATGCTCCACAGTAAATACCTACTGAATGATTAAAAAAAAAAAACTATCATGGAAAAATTACATAAATATTATTAATTAATTTTAAAATGTGATTAACCTTTAATTTCAACATAAGTAACATTTCTACATTTTTAAAAGTAATGGTTAACATCAGACATACTTATGAATTTTTCATTATATAAAAAGAAAGAAAGACAAATCACTTAATTAACAGGACAAATTAAGCAGAAGCCACATAAAAATAGAGGAAGTTGAGATTGTGTTATTCTAATCTGCACTTGGTGTTTCCAAAAATATCTTTTTTTCAGTGTGAGTCAATTTCATTAAGAAGAATGACTCCAAATCAAAAACTATAGCAAGCCATACTTTTTCTAAAATAGGGTTTTACTCATGGAATTCTGACATCTCTGGTTGTTAATCCACTCTGTGCCAATCCAGATGACTGCTTTGCACCTCTCTTGAGAACAGTTCCAGATGCTGTGAGAAAGAAGAGACAGATGTCCTGATGAGGACTTGTCCTAGTTCTCAGGTCTGCAGATGCAGCTGAGAGCACCTGGATTTTTACTAGATTGAAAACTTGAGATACTTGTAAACTAAAGGGTAGAGTGTCATGAAATTCAAAGTGAGGGGCCTCATGGGGAAGCCATAGTGTTTCTTGGTTTGTCACAGTCATGCTTAAGAACCATAATGTAAGGCTAAATGCCATGACTGATTCAAGGCTGCCTTACAGAGATGCCTTTTCAGTTGGGAGAAAGCTAAAGAAACGGTGTCTTTTCAATGAAATGTTCATATTTGTCTTATTTTTCTATTTAGCACGTACAAGAAACAAACACTTCAATGGTAGTGGTGGACTCAAAATCAAAGGCCAACAAATGAAGGGACTATGAGCATGCTGAAAACACCTGGCCGTGTCATTACAGTGATGGCTCCAGCTCCACAAGAAAACGCAGGGCCTGATGTGGAAATCTGACACTTTTTTCTACACTGATGTTAAGGAAAAGAGGATCAGATTAAAGCTACATAAACTCTTTAAGGCACAAATTCTCTTTGAATCAAAGTTACTGAAACTGACTCAAAGGCAAAATAGTTTTCTCAACTTTTATTGTTAAAATATGCACACATGCAAAACTGTTAGGAAGAACAGATGGGAATTGAACATATATGACAGATAGTTGATTACCATATATATTATATTTGAATCATTACAGATTAATGAGGAAAAGATGAACACTACCATAAAAGTAGTTAATGGACACAAATGCAAGTTTACCCCCAAATTGCCTATTCTGTGAGAACAAGTAATTTTTTAAGCAAGTTTTAAACTCACTAAAACAATAAAATGTTAAGCCAATTATCAAATATAAAATTAAAAATAAAAATAGATGACCCTCCAATATGGTGGAGTAGAAGGACTTGTGCTCCTCTTCTGTGAGAACTTCAAAAATTACAACTCGCTGTTGAATAACCATCAACAGGAGAATGTTGAACCCCACCATAAAAGATACCCCATGTTCAAGGGGAAAGGAGAAGCCTTAGTAAGATGGCAGGAGGGGCAAAATCACATTTAGAATCAAACTGCATACCCGCCAGAGATGCTTGGAGGGCTCAAACAAAATCTTGTGAGAATCAGGAGCCAGAGACCCCACAGAGACTGAACAAAATCTGCCTTTGAGTGTTTGAGTGATCCAGCAGAACTTGATCATAGTGTGTGGCATAAGCCCTCTTGGAGAAGTTTGGCATTAGCCACATCACAGAGCTGCTGAGCAGAAGACCCACAAACGGCAGAACAAATATCCCAAAGAAATTCTTGCACTGTTAAGAAAGTACTAGGACCCACAAGAGATTTCTGACTTGGGAATCTGGCAAAGGGACTGAGAAATCCCAGGAATTTGACTTTGGAGCCCAGTGGGATTTGATTGCAGAACTTACACAGGACTGGGGAAATAGGCTCTTGGAAGGCACAAACAAAACCTTGTGCACACCAGAATTTAGGAGAAAGGAGCAGTGACCCCATAAGACACTGACACAAGTTTGCTTGTGAGTGTCCAGGAGTCTCAGGCAGAGTTTTGGGTAGCAGTGGCCTGCTGCAGGGTTGGGGGCACTGAGTACAGCAATGCCTGCATGGGACCTTTGAAGTAGGTTTCCATTATCTTCATTACCTGCATCAGAGTTTGATCTCAGTTCAAACAACAGGGAGGGAACACAACCCCACCCATCAACAGAAAATTGGATTAAAGATTTACTGAGCATCAGTTCAGTTCAGTTCAGTCATTCAGTCGTGTCCGACTCTTCGGGACCCCATGAATCGCAGCACACCAGGCCTCCCTGTCCATCACCATCTTTCGGAGTTCACACAGACTCACGTTCATTGAGTCCGTGATGCCATCCAGACATCTCATCCTCGGTCGTCCCCTTCTCCTCCTGCCCCTAATCCCTCCCAGCATCAGAGTCCTTTCCAGTGAGTCAACTCTTCTCATCAGGTGGCCAAAGTACTGGAGGTTCAGTTTCAGCATCATTCCTTCCAAATAAATCTCAGGGCTGATCTTTAGAATGGACTGGTTGGATCTCCTTGCAGTCCAAGAGACTTTGAAGAATCTTCTCCAACACCACAGACCAAAATCATCAATTCTTCAGCACTCAGCCTTCTTCACAGTCCAACTCTTATATCCATACATGACCATAGGAAAAACCATAGCCATGACCAGACGGACCTTAGTCAGCAGAGTAATGTCTCTGCTTTTCAATATACTATGTAGGTTGGTCATAACTTTTCTTCCAAGGACTAAACTTCTTCTAATTTCATGGCTGCAGTCACCATCTGCAGTGATTTTGAAGCCCCCAAAATAAAGTCTGACACTGTTTCCACTGCTTCCCCATCTATTTCCCATGAAGTGATGGGACCAGATGCCATGATCTTTGTTTTCTGAATGTTGAGCTTTAAACCAACTTTTTCGTTTTCTCCTTTCACTTTCATCAAGAGGCTCTTTAGTTCTTCTTCACTTTCTGCCATAAGGAGGTGTCATCTGCATATCTAAGGTTATTGACATTTCTCCCAGCAATCTTGATTCCAGCTTGTGTTTCTTCCAGTCCAGCATTTCTCATGATGTACTCTGCATAGAAGTTAAACAAGGTGACAGTATACAGCCTTGACGTACTCCTTTTCCTATTTGGAACCAGTCTGTTGTTCCATGTCCAGTTCTAACTGTTGCTTCCTGACTTGCATACAGATTTCTCAAGAGGCAGGTGAAGTGGTCTGGTATTCTCGTCTCTTTCAGAATTTTCCACAGTTTATTGTGACCCACACAGTCAAAGGCTTTGGCATTGTCAATAAAGCAGAAATAGATGTTTTCCTGGAACTCTCTTGCTTTTTCCATGATCCAGTGGATGTTGGCAATTTGATCTCTGGTTCCTCTGCCTTTTCTAAAACCAGCTTAAACATTAGGAAGTTCACAGCTCATGTATTGCTGTAGCCTGGCTTGGAGAATTTTGAGCGTTACTTTACTAGCATGTAAGATGATTAAAATTGTGCGGTAGTTTGAGCATTCTTTTGCATTGCCTTTCTTTGGAATTGGAATGAAAACTGTTCTTTTCCAGTCCTGTGGCCACTGCTGAGTTTTCCAAATTTGCTAGCATATTGAGTGCAGCACTTTCACAGCATCAACTTTCAGGATTTGAAATACCTCCATTGGAATTCCATCACCTCCACTAGCTTTGTTCGTAGTGATGCTTTCTAAGGCCCACTTCACTTCACATTCCAGGATGTCTGGCTGTAGATGAGTGATCACATCATCATGATTATCTGGTTTGTGAAGATCTTTTTGTACAGTTCTTCTGTGTATTCTTACCACCTCTTCTTAATATCTACTGCTTCTGTTAGGTCCATACAATTTCTGTCCTTTATCAAGCCCATCTTTGCATGAAATCTTCCCTTGATATCTCTAATTTTCTTGAAGAGATCTTGTCTTTCCAATTCTGTTGTTTTCCTCTATTTCTTTTCATTGATCACTGAAAAAGGCTTTCTTATCTCTTCTTGCTATTCTTTGGAACTCTGAATTCAGATGCTTATATCTTTCCTTTTCTCCTTGGCTTTTTGCCTTTCTTCTTTTCACAGCTATTTGTAATGCCTCCTCAAACAGCCATTTTGCTCTTTTGCATTCTTTTCCATGAGGATGGTCTTGATCTCTGTCTCCCGTACAGTGTCATGAACCTCCATCCATAGTTCATCAGGCACTGTATCTGTCAGATCTAGGCCCTTCAATCTATTTCTCACTTCCACTGTATAACCATAAGGGATTTGATTTAGGTCATACCTGAATGGTCTAGCGGTTTTCCCTACTTTCTTCAATTTGAGTATGAATTTGGTAATAAGGAGCAAAGGCGGCGGTGAGCCAGCGCACTGAGCGCAGCCGAGAGGAACTACTCCATGTCTGACGTCAGGGGCAGCGGCCTAGAGTGCCAGGCTGCGACGGTGCAGGAACAACCGAGAGAAGCTACCCTGCGTCTGCCAGGAGTAGCTACCCAACGTCTGAGATCAGGGGCGCCAACTGAGTGGAGCTACCCTGTGTCTGAGGTCAGGGGTGGTGGCCGGGAGGAGACACCCTGCATCAGAGGTCAGGGGCAGCTGGGAGAAGCCATCTTGTGCCTGAGGCTAGGGACGGTGATCCTGAGGAGCCACCCCAAGCCTGAGGCCAGGAGAGGTAGCTGGGAGGAGCCACTCATGCCCGAGGGCTAGGCTGAAGGCCAGGAGGAGCAACCCAAGGAAAGGTGGCTGCGCAGGCACAGGAGGGCCTAGAGGAGCTATCCAACATTGAACGTCAGGAACAGCAGCAGTAAGGAGATATCCCTCGTCCAAGTTAAGGAGCAGCGGCTGTGCTTTGCTGGAGCAGCCGTGAAGAGATACCCCACGCCCAAGGTTAGAGAAACCCAAGTAAGATGGTAGGTTGCAAGAGGGCATCAGAGGGCAGACACATTGAAACCATAGTCACAGAAAACTAGTCAATCTAATCACACTAGGACCAAAACCTTGTCTAACTCAGTGAAACCAAGCCATGCCTGTAGGGAAACCCAAGACAGGCAGGACATGGTGGACAGGTCTGACAAAATGTGGTCCACCGGAGAAGGGAATGGCAAGTCACTTCAGTATTCTTGCCTTGAGAACCCCATGAACAGTATAAAAAGGCAGAATGATAGGATACCAAAAGAGGAACTCCCGAGGTTATTAGGTGCCCAATATGCTACTGGAGATCAGTGGATAAATAACTCCAGAAAGAATGAAGGGATGGAGCCAAAGCAAAAACAATACCCAGCTGTGGCTGTGGCTCTGACTGGTGATAGAAGCAAGATCCGATGTTGTAAAGAGCAATATTGCATAGGAAACTGGAATGTCAGGCCCATGAATCAAGGCAAATTGGAAGTGGTCAAACAAGAGATGGCAAGGGTGAATGTTGACATTCTAGGAATCAGCGAACTAAAATGGACTGGAATGGGTGAATTTAACTCAGATGACCATTATATCTACTACTGCAGGCAGGAATCCCTCAGAAGAAATGGAGTAGCCATCATGGTCAACAAAAGAGTCCAAAATGCAGTACTTGGATACAACCTCAAAAACGACAGAATGATCTCTGTTCATCTCCAAGGCAAACCATTCAATATCACGGTAATCCAAGTCTATGCCCCAACCAGTAATGCTGAAGAAGCTGAAGTTGAACGGTTTTATGAAGACCTAAAAGACCTTTTACAACTAACACCCAAAAAAGATGTCCTTTTCATTATAGGGGACAGGAATGCTGAAGTAGGAAGTCAAGAAACACCTGGAGTAACCGGCAAATTTGGCCTTGGAATGTGGAATGAAGCAGGGCAAAGACTAATAGAGTTTTGCCAAGAAAACTCACTGGTCATAGCAAACACCCTCTTCCAACAACACAAGAAAAGACTCTACACATGGACATCACCAGATGGTCAATACCAAAATCAGACTGATTATATTCTATGTAGCCAAAGATGGAGATGCTCTATACAGTCAATGGAAACAAGACCAGGAGTTGACTGTGGCTCAGATCATGAACTCTTTATTACTGAGTATGGCACTCATCAAACAAGATCCAGTTTCCCTCATAGTCAGTCTCTCTCATCAGGAAGCTTTCATAAGCCTCTTATCCTTATCTGTCAGTGGGAAGACAGAATGAAAACCACAATCACAGAAAACTAATCAAACTGATCACATGGGCCACAGCCTTGTCTAACTTAATGAAACTATGAGCCACGCCATGTATGGCCACCCAAGATGGAGAGGTCATTGTGGAGAGTTCTGAAAAAACATGGTCCACGGGAGAAGGGAATGGGAATCGATTTCAGTATTCTTGCATTGAGAACCCCATGAACAGTATGAAAAGTTAAGAGGATATGTCACTGAGATGAATTCCCCAGGTAGATAGGTGCCTAATATGCAGCTGGAGAAATAACTCCAGAAAGAATGAAGAAGCGGAGGCAAAAAAAAACAATGCCCAGTTGTGGATGTGACTAGTGATGGAAGTAAGGACTGATGCTGTAAGAACAATATTGTCCAGGCACCTGGCATGTTAGGTCCATGAAACAAGGTAAATTGGAAGTGGTCAAACATGAGGTGGCAAGAGTGAACAACAACATTTTAGAAATCAGTGCACTAATATGGACTGGAATGGACAAATTTATTTCAGATGACCATTATATCTACTACAGTGGGTAAGGATCCCTTAGAAGAAATGTAATAACCCTCATAGTCAACAAAAGAGTCCTAAATTCAGTGCTTCAATACAATCTCAAAAATGACAGAATGATCTCTGTTCACTTCCAGGGCAAGCCATTCAATATCACAGTAATATAAGTCTGTCACCCAACCTGTAATGCTGAAGAAGTTGAAGTTGAATGGTTCTATAAAGCCCTACAAGACCTTCTAGAACTAACACTCAAAAAAGATGTCCCTTTCATCATAGGAGACTGGAATGCAAAAGTAAGAGGTCAAGAGATACCTGGGGTAACAGGCAAGTTTGAACTTAGAGTACAAAATGAAGAAGGGCAAAGGCTAACATAGTTTTGCTAACAGAACACACTGGTCATAGCAAACACCCCCTTGCAACTACACAAGAGAAGACTCTACACATGGACAACAGCAGATGGTCAATACAGAAATGGGAATAGTTATATTCTTTATAGCCAAAGAAGGAGAAGATCTATACAGTGAGCAAAAATAAGACCAAGAGCTGACTGTGGCTCAGATCATGTACTCCTTATTGCCAAATTCAGACTTAAATTGAAGAAAGTAGAGAAAACCACTAGGCCATTAAGGTATGAGGTAAACCAAATCCCTAATGATTATAGAGTGGAAGTGACAAATATATTCAGGGGATTAGATCTGATAAACACAGTGCCTGAAAAATTTTGAATGGAGTTTCTTGACATTATACAGGAGGCAATGATCAAGACCATCCCCAAGAAAAAGAAATACAAAAAGGCAGAATGGTTGTCTGAGGAGGCCTTACAAACAGCTGAGAAAATGAGAGAAGCTAAAGGCAAAGGAGAAAAGGAAAGCTATACTCATTTGAATGCAGAGTTCCAAAGAAAAACAAGGAGAGATAAGAAATCCTTCCTCAGTGATCAGTACAAATAAATAGAGGAAAACAACAGAATAGGAAATACTAGCAATCTATTCAAGAAAATTAGAGATACCAAGGGAACATTTCATGCAAAGATGGGCACAATAAAGGACAGAAATGGTATGGACCTAATAGAAGCAGAAGATATTAAGAAGTGGTGGCAAAAGTACACAGAAGAACTGTACAAAAAGTCTTCATGACCCAGATAACGATGATGGTGTGATCATTCACATAGAGCCAGACATCCTGGAATATGAAGTCAAGTGGGCCTTAGAAAGCATCACTGCAAGCAAAGCTAGTGGAAGTGCATCAATTTCAGTGGAAAGAATAGAAAGTAGGGATTCCCCCGTGGCTCAGATGATAAAGTGCAGGGAGCCAGAATGGGGAATCCTGCCCATGGCAAAAGTCATGAGTAAAGGGGCCTGACAAATGCAAAGGCAGGATCAGCCCTCAGGGGTCCCCAGGACTTTCTCAAGCATCTACCCCCAAAACCAGAGTCTGACTGCTTTACTGTGTTATGCTTTCCACCTACTCTTCTGACATTACAATGGGGCGGGGAGGAGGGGAGGGGCTGTCCTCCACCACCTTCCTCTAAAAGGAGTTAACTTGGAGCTCCAGTTAACAAGTCTCCTGGACATGACAAGAGTGTTTCAATCCAAAAACCCCTCTGATGGCTTTCTAGACTGCCTGACAGGTTTATCCAGAATCTTATAGCTATGCATGTTATTTTCTACAGGCTCCCGACCACGAGAGGCACAGGAAGCTTAAAAATTTCTAGGAATATAGGGCCTTCCGAGCAGTCAAAATCATTAGAATAGGACTGATTAAGGGTTTCATTGTTGAGCCAATACTTGCTGCCAAGTTTTCATATCTTTTATTTGTTGATATAGTTGGTCTGTAGAAAAAATAGGTAGTAGCCCTGGCATTAGCAACATTAGATCTTTGAGTTAAGTACTTTCTTTGTTATAACCCACTGCACCTTTGTTCTACAGGAATATAACTTTATTTAGTACTTTGAGGGTGATGCAGATTAAAGAAAAAAACACACTTCAAGGGAAAATGAGTTTTCTGGTTGATAGACATTTATCTAGGAAAAGAGCCCTAAAAATGTTAACAGGCCTCTTGGACAGAAAATAATGTAAACCACCTGAGACTTTTTGTATACGGGAAAATACGCAAAAAGAAAGCCTGGTTTCAATAAGGGTCAGGATTATTGCCCTTGCATATCTCTGCATATGCCATTATTTCTTTATGTACAACTTGGGGTATATAAGCTGCCTTTGAAAATAAAGTTGTGGGTCTTGCACTGATGCTTGGCTCCCCCATATCATTCTTTTCTTATTCTCCCTTTTCAGTCTGAATTCCCATCTGGAGCATAGAGACTTGCTGTGTCTAGTTATTTGCCTGGGCTTCTAAGACCCACGTAAGAGGGAGCCCAACGTGGGGCACCCTCTGCTATTCAAGAAGGCGCCTATGGCCAGTGTAGACAGTGCAAGTTCCTTGTCTTAGGACTTTATTGGCTTTCTATGTAAACAAAGAAATTGCAGCCTCTTTTCTCCTCTATTTTCTCCTTTACACTATTCTTTCCTAATCTCTCTTTATATCTCTAAATAAATAAGTATATCCTTACCAATACCATCTCCCCTTCGAATTCCCTGGATCCACTGGTGCTGGACCCTGACAGTAAAGCATCTGCAATGTGGGAGACCCAGGTTCAATTCCCAGGTTGGGAAGATTCTCTGGAGAAGGAAATGGCAAACCACTCCAGTACTCTTGCCTGGAAAATTCCATGAATGGAGGGAACCTTGTAGGCTACAGTCCAATTTAAGTTGAGCTTTGCTGCTGTTAAGTCACTTCAGTCGTGTCTGACTCTGTGCAAACCCATAGATGGTAGCCACCAGGCTCCCCATCCCTGAGATTCTCCAGGCAAAAACACTGGAATGAGTTGCCATTTCTTTCTCCAATGCATGAAAGTGAAAAATGAACGTTAAGTAGCTCAGTCATGTCATACTCTTAGTGACTCCATAGATTGCAGCCCACTAGACTCTTACATCCATGGAATTTTCCAGGCAAGAGTACTGGAATGGGGTGCCACTGCCTTCTCCTAAATTATTCCTGCTGCTGCTGCTAAGTCACTTCAGCCGTGTCCGACTCTGTGCGACCCCATAGACGGCAGCCCATCAGGCTCCACAGTCCCTGGGATTCTCCAGGAGTTGAGCTTTATCAAATCCAAAAGATGATGCTGTGAAGTGCTGCACTCAGTATGCCAGCAAATTTGGAAAACTCAGTAGTGGTTACAGGACTGGAAAAGGGCAATTTTCATTCTAATCCCAGATAAAGACAATGCTAAAGAATGTTCAAACTACAACACAGTTGCTTATCTCACAGGCTAGCAAAGTAATGCTCAAAATTCTTCAAGCCCGGCTTCAACAGTATATGAACCATGAACTTCCAGGTGCTCAAGCTGGATTTAGAAAAGGCAGAAGAACCAGAGATCAACTTACAAGCATTTGTCGGATCATCAAAAAAACAAGACAGTTCAAGAAAAAAACATCTTCTTCTGCTTTTATGGATTATGCCAAAGCTTCTGACTGTGAGGATCACAACAAACTGTGGAAAATTCTTAAAGAAATGGGAATACTAGACCACCTTACCTGCCTCTTGAGAAATCTGTATGCAGGTAAAAAAGCAACATTTGAAACCAGAAATGGAACAGATTGGTTCCAAATTGGGAAAAGAGTATGTCAAGGATGTATGTCACCCTGCTTATTTAAACTATATGCAGAGTACATCATGCAGAATGCCGGGCTGGATGAAGTAAATCTGGAATCACAATTGCCATGAGAAATGTCAACAACCTCAGATATGCAGATGACACCACCCTTATGGCAGAAAGTGAAGAAGAACTGAAGAGCCTCTTGATGAAGGTGAAAGAAGAAAGTGAAAAAGTTGGCTGAAACTCAACATTCAAAAATTAAGATCTTGGCATCCCGACCCATCACTTCATGGCTAGTTGATGGGGTAACAATGGAAACCATGCAAGACTTTATTTTGGGGGGTTCCAAAATCACTGTGGTGACTGCAGCCATGAAATTAAAAGACCCTTGCTCGTTGGAAGAAAAGCTATGACCAACCTAGACAGCATATTAGAAAACAGAGACGTTGCCAACAATGGTCCACCTAGTCAAAGTTATGTTTTTTCCAGTAGTCATGTATGGATGTGAGAGTTGGACTATAAAGAAAGCTGAGTGCCAAAGAATTGATGCTTTTTAATTGTGGTGTTAGATGATACTCTTGAGAGGCCCCTGGACTGCAAGGGGATCCAACCAGTCAATCCTAAAAGAAATCAATTCAATCATTTTATTAGAAAGACTGATGCTGAAGCTGAAACTCCAATACTTTGGCCACCTGATCTGAAGAGCTTGACTCACTGGAAAAGACCCTGATTCTGTGAAAGATGAAGGTGGGAGGAGAAAGGGATGACAGAGGATGAGATGGTTGGATGGCATCGCCACTCAACGGATATACATTTGAGCAAGCTCCAGAACTTGGGGTCAGACAGGGAAGCCTGATGTGCGGCAGTCTATGGGGTTGCAAAGAGTCGGACATGACTGAGTGACTGAACCAAACTGAACTAGAGATTAATAATATCTCAGCTTTTTTTTTTTAAAAGAGCTCATCTATAATTCATGTGAATAATAGCACATGGTAGGATATTATTTTCAATATAATTTACTATAGTGTTTGCAGAGGTTTTTTGACAAATCTAGTTGAAATTCTGACTTACTAATATATTTGATAGGGCAATTACACTGCAGGACTTTTTCGCAACTGTCACAAAGATTATCTTTAAGCAGATTCACGGAAATGTTCCTTATTTTTAATGGGAACAAATTATGCAAAAACTAAATAACCAGTAATCAGTTATTTCAACTTACTTAAATCTTGCCATCACAGAAGTTACTGTTACAAAATACTCTGTAATTCTTATCATGTGATGATTTAAGGTAATTTTACTTGATTTAAAATAATGATATGCTACATTGAAAACAAAATGATTTTTAATAATATATAAATCCCATTTACTAAGTTGTTCTTTCATATGTTTCAGGTCTATGTTTTGGGCACATATAATTTTATGATCATACAGCCTCGATTGCTGATTTTATAAGCTGTCAAAAATACTTCCATATAGTTTAGTTAAAGGAAGTAAAAAACATTTCAGTATCTGTGGTTTATTTCATCTTTCTAGACCAGATCATCTAAGGAAAAGAAGGATGTGAAGGGAGCTACTGATATGTAACATAAAATTTGATCCTCTTATACAGCATCTCAGAGTAAAAGCTGGATGATGTTGCCTTAAATGTTCAAACTTGATGTGAGTTAAAGCCCAGTCGTTAAAAGGCTCATAGTCCTAACAAGGACATTAAAGTACAGAAGCATAAGTGAAAACACACCATGCTTTGAAGGAGTGATTTGAAGACAGAAACCTGCATACATTTTCAGAGTATTTATATATGTGTTTCAGGAAGCTTCCTTAAGTAACTTCCATATTCCACAAGAGGTATGAAATGCTACTGATTAACGTAGGACAAGCACAAGAGCAGAGTCCATAAAGCCATGGGGTGTGTATCTTAGAGAGTCATCTCTGAGGGCTTTTTCATTTGGAAAGAGTTGTACCACTAACGAGATTGCTTCTATCACAAAACTTTCCTGGTGAGGACTATATCACTACTCAACCCTTCCTGTGCCCTGTAGTGCTTCTAGCTCGATGTATCTGTTGGTCTAGCTTTAAAGAAAAAAAAAAAAAAAAAAAGTAAGACTGTGATGTAGCTGCTGAATGAAAATTTGAAGCATCAGCTGTGAACCCTATGTACTTAGTCCTCTCTATGCTATTTTCAGCCCACGGCATGACTTATGCTGAAGACTTATCCAAATACTGAACTTCAGTGTTAGAGTGTTTTATGTCTTCATGATTGAATTCTTCAGTTATTCTGCAATCAAGGAAGTAACTTTAACAAAATAATTCTAAATTTGGTGGAAAAAAGCTTTTTGAGGAGTAAATTTTTCCCATGAACCTACTTTCTTTATCAACTCTCTAAACTCTTCTTTGATCACTTATATTATCTTTCCTCCTTTTAGTTCTCATCATTTTTTTTTTTTTCCCTCAAATGTGCAATTCATTCTGATTCTACTGTGTGGTCTTTTTGATGTTTTTCCTTTGCTTCTTACCAGTACCATGCATTACAACCACCAAAACCTCTTTGAAGGCAAGGCCTCTGTCTAAGAGTAGTCTGTTTGCCCTGCTCTGGCAGTATAAACACTTACATAATAGTCAGTGATATTTGTTAATGTTGGGTGACAAATACTTAGGCTTTAAAGGTGGCAGCTTCCTTGGTGGCTCAGACGGTAAAGAATCTGTGAACTTGCCCTAATGCAGAAGACCCAGGTTCAATCCCTAGGTTGGGAAGATCCCTGGAGAAGGGAATGGCAACTCCTTCCAGTATTGTTGCCTGGAGAATTCCATGGACAGAGGAGCCTAGTAGGCTACAATGGGGTTGCAAACAGTCGGACATGACTAAACGACTAACACAAAGGTGCATTTTCCTGACTTCAAATAAGTGTGAATGTTATAAATTCATTCACTCTATAAATTATACCTCAGAAACTGAAGTACTTTAAACTATACAGTGAATCCATGGAAAAGGTTACAATTAATCGGCATTGGGAGATTGTGTTCACCTATGGCTGATTCGTGTCAATGTATGGCAAAACAAATACAGTATTGTAATTAAAAAAATAAATAAATTTAATTAAAAAAATAAAAAAAAAAAAAATGGGAAATTTTATGCAATTTCATTTTCAGGGCCAGAGAATAATTTTATTTCATTGGAAACTCTGGATTTTATATTGCTGCTCCTGGTATCATAGTAAAGAATCTAGTTTACTATTAGAATTATCAGCAAGGATCTTATCAAGAAAAATATATTTTTCTTCAACAAGTGAAATTCCAGATACCTTAAGTAAAATAGTTCATGTTCATATAAGATACAAATTTCATCCTAGTATAAACCTGAGATAACATTTGTATACTGAGCATAGAGAGTCTAATTTCAATATTATTATTAAAATTATTTTAACTTAACATTTTTCTAATAGGAAACTTGTAAAAACAATTTTATACATTGAATATGTTTAATTTAATCACACCATATACTACTCTAGAGACATTAGTTATATTTTAAATGATCAATGAAGTAGTTAATGAAGTAATAATTAATTAGATAATAAATATATTATTAAACTGATAAGTAAAAATACAGACTTCAAAACAGACTACCTCTCTAGCTTTATGAGTGATTGTTTGTGTGTGAATGCATGTATAGAAACAGAATGCACTAAAATATTTGCAATGATGATTTTCAGTGTAGGAATTATCAGAATTGTATTTCTTCTTTATATTTTTCTATATTAAAAAAAAATTGACCAAAAATACTGTCTTAAAACATTTAAAGTAGTTGTATGTATAAATATTTAATTTACTATACCACTCACAGCTAGCAAAAGCCACTAGAAGTTCTCATCTGTAACAAATAGTTTACGGTTTTCTGAAAATGATTGAATTACATACCTAAAGGGGGGCACCCTCAGCTAGTAACTAATACTACAGGAATTGTGTGCTACTGTGAATAGAATCAGCTTTAGCTACAAAAACAAATAAATCAACAACAGAAGCAAAGCAACACACTTCTCTGTTTTGGCATATGAATATTTATACCTGCAACTATTTAAATACGATGTGTTATGAAAATATGATTTTACAAATTACATAAATTGTATTTACAGTGATTTTCCCCAAAAACAGATGGTTTAGAGAAAGTACTGTCAGAATTATGTGACTCTAACTTCAGTTACACAATAAAACGTTTAATTATCAATCTGTTAATATATAATTGAGTAAATAGGGACTCATTTAAATACCATTTTAAAATTTGGAAACAAAGTAGCCTGTAGGAAAAAAAAATCTTTCAGTATAGAATTCTTTTTCCAGATCATTTTGTAGTTTGTAGACCAGTACATACATAAACATAGAAATACTTCATTTTGGATTACAAAGATTGCTTTAATTAGTTTTATTTTCAGTTCAGTAGTATAATTTATTATGACATTCAAAAATAAAAGAAAATATATATGTATAGTATTTAAATACTATAGTATTATAGTATTTAATAAGATAGTATATAAATAATAAATTGGGTGAGACAATTACAATATCTTCAAGAGTGGAAGTTCTGATCATACTTTCTAATTTCAAATCTTACCTCTGCCACTTGTATGCCAGGTATACTCTTTTAAAAATAAGATTAAAAACAATTGTTATTTAATATCATTTCTCATCAATCAAATGCATGAACATATATAAGTTCTTATTAGAGTGTTTCGCTTATTAAAAAAATGATAGCTGCTAGCTCTTAAAAATATTCAACAAAAGGACAAATTTGAATATCATCTAAGGAACAGATCTTGTTTGAGAATCCAAGAAGACTTGGTGCAGTTAGTAAAACTTCTGATATCATCAATGTTTGATCATTATTACTCCTAAGAATCTCCAGTAAGGTCACTGACTATAGGCTAGGTCTTTGAGGACAGGATGTTCCTTCATGCAATTTATTCCATTTTTAATTGTGTGTGTGTGTGTGTGTGTGTGTGTGTGTGTGTGTGTGTGTGTGAAGGAGAAGTCAATGGCAACCCACTTCAGTACTCTTGCCTGGAAAATCCCATGGACAGAGGAGCCTGGCAGGTTACAGTCCATGGGGTCACTAAGAGTCGGACACGACTGAGTGATTTCACTTTCACTTTTCACTTTCATGGATTAGACAGGGAAATAGTAACCCCCTCCAGTGTTCTTGCCTGGAGAATTCCAGGGATGGCAGAGCCTGGTGGGCTGCTGTGTATGGGATCACACAGGGTTGGACACATCTGAAGCGACTTAGCAGCAGCAGCAGCAGCATATATATTGAGCCATTACTGTATGCTAAATGTTCTGTCAGGTTATAACCATTAAAATATCTAATAAATGTCTCTACCTCCTGCTGCTAAGGAGCTCTCAAGCCATTGCAAAATTAACATGCAAATTCTCAATTGCAGACAGAACATGAGGTTATTTGGATGTCAGGTATTCGTAATCTGAAGACTCTGTAGTTCAAACTCTAATTCTTGTGCAAATTAGTATTCAATTTGTATTTTGTTTTTTATTTATTATTATTATTTTTTAACTTTTTTACTTTACAATACTGTATTGGTTTTGCCATCCATTGACATGAATCCACTACAAGTGTACATGAGTTCCCAACCCTGAACCCCCCTCCCACCTCCCTTCCCATATCATCTCTCTGGATCATCCTAGTGCATGAGCCCCAACCATCCTGTATCCTGTATTGAACATAGACTAGCGATTCGTTTCTTACATGATAGTATAATGTTTCAATGTCATTCTCCCAAATCATTCCACCCTCTCCCTCTCCCACAGAGTCCAAAAGTCTGTCCTTTACATCTGTGTCTCTTTTTCTGTCCCACATACAGGGTTATCATTACTATCTTTCTAAATTCCATATATATGTGTCAGTATACTGTATTGGTATTTTTCTTTCTGGCTTACTTCACTCTGTATAATAGGTTCCAGTTTCATCCACCTCATTAGAACTGATTCAAATGTATTATTTTTAATGGCTGAGTAATACTTCATTGTGTATATGTTCCTCAGCTTTCTTATCCATTCATCTGCTGATGGACATCTAGGTTGTTTCCATGTCCTGGCTATTATAAACAGTGTTGCAGTGAACATTGGGGTATGCATGTCTCTTTCAGTTCTGGTTTCCTCGGTGTGTATGCCCAGCAGTGGGATTGCTGGTTCATAAGGCAGTTCTATTTCCAGTTGTTTTTTTTTGTTTTTTTTTTTTTTAAGGAATCTCCACACTGTTCTCCATAGTGGCTGTGCTAGTTTGCATTCCCACCAACAGTGTAAGAGGGTTCCCTTTTCTCCACATCCTCTCCAGCATTTACTGTGTGTAGACTTTTGGATCGCAGCCATTCTGACTGGCATGAAATGGTACCTCATTTTGGTCTTGATTTGCATTTCTCTGATAATGAGTGATGTTGAGCATCTTTTCATGTGTTTGTTAGCCATCCTTATATCTTCTTTGGAGAAATGTCTATTTAGTTCTTTGGCCCATTTTTTGATTAGGTCATTTATTTTTCTGGAGTTGAGCTGCAGGAGTTGCTTGTATATTTTTCAGATTAGTTGTCAGTTGCTTCATTTGCTATTATCTTCTTCCATTCCGAAGGCTGTCTTTTCACCTTGCTTATAGTTTCCTTTGTTGTGCAGAAGCTTTTAATTTTAATTAGATCCCTGTTGTTTATTTTTGCTTTTATTTCCAGTATTCTGTGAAGTGGGTCATAGAGGATCCTGCTGTGATGTATGTTGGAGAGTGTTTTGCCTATGTTCTCCTCTAGGAGTTTTATAGATTTTGTTCTTACATTTAGATCTTTAATCCATTTTGAGTTTATTTTTGTGTGTGGTGTTAGAAAGTGATCTAGTTTCATTCTTTTACAAGTGGTTGACCAGTTTTCCCAGCACCACTTGTTAAAGAGATTGTCTTTACTCCATTGTATATTCTTGCCTCCTTTGTCAAAGATTAGGTGTCCATAGGTGTGTGGATTTATCTCTGTGCTTTCTATTTTGTTCCACTGATCTATATTTTTGTCTTTGTGCCAGAACCATACTGTCTTAATGACTGTGGCTTTGTAGTAGAGCCTGAAGTCAGGCAGGTTGGTTCCTCCAGTTCCATTCTTCTTTCTCAAGATTGCTTTGGCTATTTGAGGTTTTTTGTTTTTCCATACAAATTGTGAAATTTTTTGTTCTAGCTCTGTGAAAAATACCGCTGGTAGCTTGATAGGCATTGCATTGGATTTATAGATTGCTTTGGGTAGTAAACTCATTTATCACTACATTGATTCTTCTGATCCATGAATATGATATGTTTCTCCATCTATTAGTGTCCTCTTTGATTTCTTTCATCAGTGTTTTATAGTTTTCCATATATAGGTCTTTAGTTTCTTTAGGTAGATATATTTCCAAGTATTTTATTCTTTTCATTGCAATGATGAATGGAACTGTTTCCTTAATTTCTTTTTCTATTTTCTCATTATTAGTGTATAGGAATGCAAGGGATTTCTGTGTGCTGATTTCATATTCTGCAACTTTACTATATTCATTGATTAGCTCTGATAATTTTCTGGTGGAGTCTTTAGGGTTTTCTATGTAGAGGATTGTGTCATCTGCTAACAGTGAGAGTTTTGCTTCTTCTTTTCCAATTTGGATTTCTTTTATTTCCTTGTCTGTTCTGATTGCTGTGGCCAAAACTTCCAGAACTATGTTGAATAGTAGCGGTGAAAGTGGGCACCCTTGTCTTGTTCCTGACTTTAGGGGAAATGCTTTCAATTTTCACCATTGAGGATAATGTTTGCTGTGGGTCTGTCATATATAGCTTTTATTATGTTGAGGTATGTTCCTTCTATTCCTGCTTATTGGAGGGTTTTTATCATAAATGGATGTTGAATTTTGTCAAAGCCTTTCTCTGCATCTATTGAGATAATCATATGGCTTTTATTTTTCAATTTGTTAATATGGTGAATTACATTGATTAGTTTATGGATATTGAAGAATCCTTGCATCCCTGAGATAAAGCCCACTTGGTCATGGTGTATGATCTTTTTAACATGTTGCTGGATTCTGATTGCTAGAATTTTGTTAAGGATTTTTGCATCTATGTTCATCAGTGATATCGGCCTGTAGTTTTCTTTCTTGTGTCATCTTTGTCAGGTTTTGATATTAAGGTGATGGTGGCCTTGTATAATAAGTTTGAAAGTTTTCCTTCCTCTGCAATTTTCTGGAAGAGTTTGAGTAGGATAGGTGTTAGCTCTTCTCTAAATTTTTGGTAGAATTCAGCTGTGAAGCCGTCTGGACCTGGGCTTTTGTTTGCTGGAAGATTTCTGATTACAATTTCAACTTCCGTGCTTGTGATGGGTCTGTTAACATTATCTATTTCTTCCTAATTCAGTTTTGGAAAGTTGTACTTTGCTAAGAATTTGTCCATTTCTTCCATGTTGTCCATTTTATTGGCATGTAATTGCTGATAGTAGTCTCAAGATCCTTTGTAATTCTGTGTTGTCTGTTGTGATCTCTCTATTTTCATTTCTAATTTTATTGATTTGATTTTTCTCCCTTTGTTTCTTGATGAGTCTGGCTAATGGTTTGTCAATTTTATTTATCCTTTCAAAGAACCAGCTTTTTGCTTTGTTTATTTTTGCTATGGTCTCTTTTGTTTCTTTTGCATTTATTTCTGCCTTAATTTTTAAGATTTCTTTCCTTCTACTAACCCTGGGGTTCTCTGTTTCTTCCTTTTCTAGTTGCTTTAGGTGTAGAGTTATTTATTTGACTTTTTTCCATGTTTCTTGAGGCATGCCTGTATTGCTATGAACTTTCCCCTTAGCACTGCTTTTATAGTGTCCCATAGGTTTTGGGTTGTGTTTTCATTTTCATTCATTTCTATGCATATTTTGATTACTTTTTTGATTTTTCTGTGATTTGTTGGTTATTCAGAAGCATTTTGTTCAGCCTCCATATGTAGGAATTTTTTCTCCTGTAACTGAGATCTAATCTTAATGAATTATGGCCAGAAAAGATGCTTGAACTCTGTCATTCAAATTCCTAATTATTGTGCAAATTAGTATTCAATTTGTATTTTGTATTCAATTCTTTAGGTGGATTTCAGAGCTTATTTCAGTTGAACTATTTCAAATCCTAAAAGATGATAGTGGTAAAGTGCTGCACTCAATATGCCAGTAAATTTGGAAAACTCAGCAGTGGCCACAGGACTGAAAAAGTCAGTTTTCATTCCAATTCCAAAGAAGGGCAAAGACAAAGAGTGTTCAAACTACCACACAACTGAATTCATTTCACATGCTAGAAAAGAAATGTTCAAAATCCTTCAAATAAAGCTCCAACAATACATGAACTGAGAACATGCACTGTATAAGCTGGATTTAGAAAAAGTAGAGGAAACAGAGACCAAATTGCCAACATTTATTGGATCATAGGAAAACAAAACAAAACAAAACAAAAAACAAGGAAATTCTAGAAAAACATCTACTTCTGCTTCATTGACTATGCCAATGCCTTTGACTGTGTGGATAACAGCAAATTGTGGAAAATACTTCAAGGAATGGTAATACCAGACCACCTCACTTGCCTCCTGAGAAACCTGTAATTAGGTCGTGAAGAAACAGTTAGAATCAGATGTAGAATAACAGATTGGTTCAAAAGTGGAAAAGGAGTATGTTAAGGCAGCATATTTTCACCCTGTTTATATAATTTATACGCAGAATACATCATGCTAAATGCTGGGTTGGATGGTGCTCAAGCTGGAATAAAGACTGCTGGGAGAAATATCAACAACCTCATATATGCAGATGGCACCACTCTAATGGAAGAAAGCAAAGAGGAACTAAAGAGCCTCTTGATGAAGATGAAAGAGGAGAGGGAAAAAGCTAGCTTAAAACTCAACATTCAAAATCTGAGATCATGGCATCTGGTCCCATCGCTTCATGGCAAATAGATGGAGAAAAATGGAAACAGGGAGAGAGACTTTATTTTCTTGAGCTCCAAAATTAATGCAGATGGTGACTGCAGCCATGAAATGAAAAGACACTTGCTCCTGAGAAGAAAAGGTATGACAGACCTAGAGACATCATTTTACTGATAAAGGTCCATCTAGTGAAAACTATATTTTTTTCCAGTAGTCATGTACAGGTGTGAGAGTTGGACCATAAAGAGAGCTGAGTGCCAAAAAATTGATACCTTTGAACCATGGTGCTGGAGAATATTTTTGAGAGTCCCTTGGACTGCAAGGAGATCAAAACAGTCAATCCTAAAGAAAATCAGCCCTGGATATTCATTAGAAGGACTGATGCTGAAGCTGAAGCTCCTATATTTTGGTCTCCTGATGTGAAGAGCCAACTCATTGGAAAAAACTGTCATGTTGGGAAAGATTGAAGGCATGAGAAGGGGGAAGATGGAGGATGAGATGGTTGAACGGAATCACTGTTTCAAAGGAAAATGAGTTTGAGCAAACTCCGGGAAATAGTGAAGGACAGGGAAGCCTGGCCTGCTGCAGTCTATGGGGTCACAAAGAGTCAGACACAACTGAGCTACTGAACAACAACATAATATTTATTAGATCCTTAGCAATGTCTATGGCTTCACAATAATGTGATAACTTCTGTGTTAGATTTAAGTAGAAGATGCAGCTATGGCATCAGTGAGAAAAAAGGGAATGGACTCTGTTCTAATTGAACACAAGTGTCTTTCTAGTTAAGACAACCACAGAACTTAGCATTGAAAAGGAAATAAGATTTCACTTGAGAGGCAATAGAAGATAAGTTCTGTTCCCAGATGTATAGACACATCTGTAACTACAGATGTTAGTATGGTAGTATGTTAGTATGGTAGAAGTTAGTATGGTAACCTAGGGTAACTGCAAGAAAATAAGAACTGCTGGAATGAAGAGTGAGTCCAGGAAAGCAGAGACATGGGGTTAGTGAATGAAGTAAATGTGACATCACAGAGTGCCTTCATGTCAAAAATAAGCTGAAGTTATCCTAAGAGAAATGGTGCAATTTCCTCAGGGACATAGCCTAGTTTGTCTTTCTTTTAGAAATATTAATTCAATTCTATAAAAAATGCTGAAAATGGTTTACAGTAAGATAGCATTCCAAATAAACTTTATTTATGGAAGTCCTTTTGAGATAGAAGGGAAATCTGAACCAAGGTGGTAGCATTGACATATGAAAGAAGCTCATGAATGTGGAAAGTTTATTGATATTTTCAGCTAAAGAATAAGAGGAAAAGAAATTATGTATCCAGGATACCACCCAAAGTTCAGACTTTGTGACTAACAGGATGATGAGGCCATTTACTAAAAGGGAATCGATTCTGGCTGCAGTGGACTCAGGTCAGGGTTTGCAGCTTGAGGATAAGAGAATGTGCTCTGAGACAGAGTTTCGATCATGAGCCATTTGACTTTCAAGCCTGCCTGATCTTAGCCTTTCTGAGTCCAATTTCATAACAGAAAATGAGGTAAGTGGATTCAAAAATCAAGGGAAAAATATAATGTGTAAAGATAATTTTTCTCAACATGGAAATTCTGAAGGAAATAGTAACCAATAAATATGTTTTTTGTGTGTGTGTGTGTGTGATCCCAGATCACTGGGTTGGGGAGACATTTTTCCCTGGGTCTCTCACTTTATACACTCACACACTGTCTTTATTTTGGACTATTTTATCTAATATTAATAGAGCTGATAGAGATAGCATCTTCTCTAGAAAAACTAGGTCAGTCAGGCTCATCAAGAACCTGAGTTCCTTTCATATGATACAGTATGCATCAATACAGATGTCACCTGACCCTTCTGCTGTCACCCTGTGGGAGCTGGAGGTCAGATTGATGCTTATGCAAAAATGACATCTTATTTTGTCATAACAATGTCCTGGGTCTAAAACCAAAGAGTCTCCTGTCTTCTGTCATAATCTATGAAACTGAGGCATACTAAATATTTAGTTTGCAAATTGAATAAAATCTCAGGTTACTTACCATTCTTCATGCACTGGTTTTTTTTGCTTCTTTGTTTGTTTGTTTTTATTGATCAAGAAAGTTTACTACAGAAACTAAGCAATAATCCACACTCAGATTTCTCCTTACCAGGATACCAATCTTCATAAAATATTCACCCTTAAAGGATTGTATTTTCATATCAGACCCTCCCTTTATCTAATCCTGATTCTCTGTTGGATTTCAAGATTGCTGAATGAGATTTAGTTTAAAGGGAAAATATAAACCTCTGCCATAAAAAAACCTTTAATAAATTAGAAACATTTTTATTTGAATAATTTCATAAAACATAATGTTCTTATTTGAAGCCATTTTCTCAGTAACATTGAAATTTCATCATGCAGAAAATATTTTCATCCTATGAAATCAAAGGGCAGTTTTGTTTGAAATGATGAAAAACTGCAAAGGAAACAAAAATGGAAGATATATTAGAGTAATGCATCTTTGCAATATTAGTTTAGATATGAGTAGGAAAATATTCAACCTAGAATTTGAATGAACAATTTTCAACAAAATGCTCTTTGAAATTACCTGTTTTCTATGATCACTCAGTACTTGAAATGGTCAATTACACCTTCAGACTCTTGTAACAAAGAGAAAAATCATTGTAGTTTAGCACCTTAGAGGTTTCCAACATCTTGGGAAAACAAAATAGTAAAGAACAGGTAATTAAGACCATAGAGTTTAATAGAGTGAGCTAGTGACTCATAGAAATCAGACTTTAGTTATTATTAGTGTTTTATGTCAGAAAACTCCTAGGCCTCTTTCTCAGATCTTTTACTTATATTCTTATGTATTTTAAGTATATTTTAAAATAAATGTTAAATATATTTTTGCACTGAACTCTTACTGTCATCTAAATTTTAAAACTGTCATCTTGCTTTTCCAAAACCTATCTGCATCTTAAATTCTTATATTTGAGAAATAAGAAACATATTATCAGGCTCAAAGACCCTTATCATTTTTTCCTCATTTAGTCTTCTAATCTAATAGTTCTAGAAAAAGAGAAAGTGTCTTATAATTTGATGAGTCCAATATTTTTGTCTGTACACAATGTGACCCAGACATGTAAAAGCTGGTTGCCTGTAAATAGTTCAGAAGAAGCTGTTACTATCTGAGCCTAGACTCTAGTCTTCTTACTAGTCAGCAGGTTCTCCAATGGGGACTGGTTACCAAGAGTGCTTGAATGGCTTTGCCTTTGTCTCAGTTTTCTGATCTCAAATATTGCTCACAAGCCTCATGCTGACCATATTAAAGTTTAATTCTTGAAAATATAAAACAGCACAAAGATGAATTATGTGGATTTTATTGATCATATCTTGAATAACTTACTGGCAATAATGAGAAGATTGGGTCCCTCATTCAGAAAAAGGATCATGAAAGAAAACTTTTTTTTATTTTTAAATTATGAAAGTATGTGATACCTGTGATTTGAAAAATATAGAGCAAAGTTACATATTAGTGTTCTATGAATAAATGAAACTGAAAGTATTTGTTGCTCAGTTTTGTCTGCTCTTTGTGACCCCATGACAATAGACTTCCAGACTCCTCTGTTCATGGAATTCTCCAGTCAAGAATACAGGAGTTGGTTGCCATTCTCTTCTCCAGGGGATTTTCACAACCCAGGGACTGAACCAGTGTTTCTTACCTTTATCATCTGAGCCACCATGGAAGCCCAATTTCAATATATATTACAATTATTTGTTGTTCAGTCACTAAGTAGTGTCTGACTCTTTGTGATCCCGTGGACTGCAACATGTCAGTCTTTATTGTCCTTCACCAACTCCTGGAGTTTGCTCAAACTCATGTCCATTAGTTTGATGATACCATCCAACCATCTTGTCCTCTGTGGCTTCCTTCAGTCTTCCCCAGCATCAGGGTCTTTTCCAAGGAGTTTGCTCTTCGCATCAGGTAGTCAAAGTATTGGAGCTTCAGTTTCAGCATCAGTCCTTCAAATGAATATCCAGGGTTTATTTCCTTTGGATTGACTGACTTGATCTCTTTGCAGTCCAAGGGACTCTAAAGAGTCCTCTCCAGCACCAGAGTTGGAAAGTATCAATTCTGTACTCGGACGTGTTTGTGGTCCAACTCTCACCATCATACATAGCTACTTGAAAAACCATAGTTGACTATATAGATCTTTGTCAGCAAAGTGATGCCTCTGTTTTTAATATGCTGTCTAGGGTTTTTTTTTTTTTCTCCCAAGGAACAAGCTTTTTAATTTCATGGCTGCAGTCACCATCCTCAGTGATTTTGGAGCCCAAGAAAATAAAATCTATCACTGTTTCTACTTTTACTCCATTTACTTGCCATCAAATAATAGGACTTGATGCCATGATGTTAGATTTTGATTTTGAGTTTAAGTTAGTTTTTACTCTCCACTTTCACCTTCATCAAGAGGTCCCTTGCTTTCTGCCATTAGGGTGGTATCATCTGCATATCTGAGATTACTGATATTTATTGGCAATCTTGATTCCAGCCTGTGATTTATTCATCCTGGCATTTTGCATGATGTACTCTGCATGTAAGTTAAATAAGCAAGGTGACAATATACAGCTTTGGTGTACTCCTTTCCCAAGTTTGAACCAGTCTTTTGTTCCACGTTTAGTTCTAAGTGTTGCTTCTTGACCCACATACTGGAATCTCAGAAGGCAGATAAGGTGGTCTGGTATTACAAATAGGAATTTCAAGAATTTTCCACAGTTTGTTGTGATCCACACAAAGGACTTAGCATTGTCGATGATGCAATAGACTTTTTTTTTTGGCAACTAGCTTGCTTTTTCTATGATCCAACGGATGCTTGAAATTTGATATCTTGTTCCTGTGCCTGTTCTAAACCCAGAAGTCCTTGTACAATTGAAAGTTCTCAGTTCACATACTGTCGGAGCCTAGCTTGAAGGATTTTGAGCATTACTTTGCTAGCAGGTGAAATGAGTGCAATTGTGTGGCAGTTTGAACATTCTTTGGCATAGCCTTTCTTTGGGATTGGAATGAAAATTGACCTTTTCCAGTCCTATGACCACTGCTGAGATTTCCAAATTTGCTGGCATATTGAGTGTAGCTTTTAACTCCATCATCTTTTGGGATTTGAAATAGCTCAGGCCGAATTCCATCACCTCCACCAGTTTTGTTCATAGTGATCCTTCCTTAGTCCCACTTGACTTCACACTCTGGGATGTCTGGCTCTAGGTGAGTGACCACACTATCATGGTAATCCAGGTAATTAGACCTCTTTTGTACAGTTCTTCTATGTATTATCGCCATCTCTTCTTAATATTTTCTGCTTCTCTTAGGTCTTTAGAGTTTCTTTCCTTTATTGTGCCCATCTTTCCATGAAATGTTCCCTTGGTATATCTAATTTTCTCAAAGAGATCTTTAGTCTTTTGCATCTATTTTTTTTTCTATTTCTTTGTATTTGTTCCCTTAAGAAGGTTTTCTTATCTTTCCTTGCTATTCTTTGGATCTATGCATTCAGATGGGTATATATTTCCCTTTCCCCTTTGCCTTTCACGTCTCTTCTTTTCTCAGCTATTTGTAAGGCCTCCTCAGACAGTCATTTTACTTTGTTGCATTTCTTTTTCTTGGCATGGTTTTAGTCATGGTCTCCTGTACTATGTTATGAACCTCCATCGACAGTTCTTCAGGCATTCTGTGTATCAGATCTAATTATTTCTTAAGTAGATAAATTAAAGTTTTTATTTGGACAATGTATGGCAAAACAAATACAGTATTGTAATTAAAAAAATAAATAAATTTAATTAAAAAAATATGAAACTCTCCAAAATTAATAGAATTAAAAGATAGCAAAGTAGAAAAATGTAGTAAACCCCAAAATCACTTTGAACCAATTCAACATAATTAAGATTTATAGAATTTTCACACAACAGCAGATACAAATTATATTCAAGTTCCCATAGACTATAAGCCAGGAGACAGTAGAACATATATAAAGATATAAAAGAAGGTATAAAAGTCTCATGGTCTAAAGGTATTGAAATCACACAGAATCTGTTCTCTTATCACTGTGGAAATATGTCAGAAATCAATATCAAAAGATATTTGGAAAATTTGAAAATGGACCAAGTATTTTCAAGTGTCATTCATCAAGAGAGATCTTTGACTTAGCCATTGAAAGCATCAATAAGTTAAAACACTGAAAAAAAAGAAAAAAAATGGAAAGAAAAACACACAGAGGGTGATTGAAAGCATTTAAATGAGAAATTAATAGCAACATGAGAAATTAATAGCAAAGATAATTTAAAAATCTCATGTATGTGGAATTAAAATATTCACTTTTAAATGCTGGGTGTATCTAAACAAAAACAAACAAAAAAAAAAACATAGCAAGGTAGATTGGAAAATATTTGTAACAGAGTAAAACTGAAAAGACAATGTATTAGAATTTGTTGCATGTAGCTGAAGGTGCTCAGTATTACTAAATACAATACTGAATGTTAAATAGGTTTGAAAACAAATAATAAACACTAGCATTAAATTTTGTGACATTTGAAAAAAATTGTACTTTAGTTAATAGTACTGTATCATATGTTAATTTCATTTTTTTACAGCATAATATTTTCTTTATATTCTTATAACTATATTCAAAGTTTGAAGCCTCATTCAAAATTTTTTTTTAGAAATAAGATTTCTAGACTTTTAGAAGTAATACTGGATGTCAGAATAAATAAAATTATATCAAAGTTTTGAGTGCTAAACTAGAAATATAGCATTGATTCCATGCTTAGTCAAATGAATGGAACCAAAATGTCATTAATTTGTTAGCTAAGCAAAAATTAATAAATTATATAATATATATTATGCATCAGTTCAGTTCAGTTCTGTTGCTCAGTCGCGTCCGACTCTTTGCGACCCCATGAACTGCAGCACGCAAGGCTTCTCTGTTCATTACCATCTCTCGGAGTTCACTCAGACTCACGTCCATCGAGTCTGTGATGCCATCCAGCCATCTCATCCTCAGTCATCCCCTTCTCCTCCTGCCCCCAATCCCTCCCAGCATCAGAGTATTTTCCAGAGTGTGAACTCTTCGCAAGAGGTGGTCAAAGAGCTGGAGTTTCAGCTTTAGCATCATTCCTTCCAAAGAAATCCCAGGGCTGATCTCCTTTAGAATGGACTGCTTGGATCTCATTGCAGTCCAAGGGACTCTCAAGAGTCTTTTCCAACACCACAGTTCAAAAGCATCAATTCTTTGGTGCTCAGCCTTCTTCACAGTCCAACTCTCACATCCATACATGACCACAGGAAAAACCATAGCCTTGACTAGACGGACCTTAGTCAGCAAAGTAATGTCTCTGCTTTTGAATATACTGTCTAGGTTGGTCATAACTTTTCTTCCAAGGAGTAAGCATCTTCTAATTTCATGGCTGCAGTCACCATCTGCAGTGATTTTGGAGCCCCAAAATATAAAGTCTGACACTGTTTCCACTCTTTCCCCATCTATTTCCCATGAAGAGATGAGACCAGATGCCATGATCTTCATTTTCTGAATGTTGAGCTTTAGGCCAACTTTTTCACTCTCCTCTTTCACTTTTATCAAGAGGCTTTTTAGGTCCCCTTCACTTTCTTCCATAAGGGTGGTGTCATCTGCATATCTGAGGTTATTGATATTTCTCCCGACAATCTTAATTCCAGCTTGTGTTTCTTCCAGTCCAGCATTTCTCATGATGTACTCTGCATAGCAGTTAAATAAGCAGGGTGACAATATACAGCCATGATGTACTCCTTTCCTATTTGGAATCAGTCTGTTGTTCCATGTCCCGTTCTAACTGTTGCTTCCTGACCTGCATACAGATTTCTCAAGAGGCAGGCTAGGTGGTCTGGTATTCCCATCACTCTCAGAATTGTCCACAGTTTATTGTGATCCACATAGTCAAAGGCTTTGGCATAGTCAATAAAGCAGAAATATATGTTTTTCTGGAACTCTCTTGCTTTTTCCACGATCCAGCAGATGTTGGCAATTTGATCTCTGGTTCCTCTGCCTTTTCTAAAACCAGTCTGAACATTAGGGAGTTCACGGTTCACATATTGTTGAAGCCTGGCTTGGAGAATTTTGAGCGTTACTTTACTAGCATGTGAGATGAGTGCAATTTTATGGTAGTTTGTGCATTCTTTGGCATTGCCTTTCTTTGGGATTGGAATGGAAACTGACCTTTTCCAGTCCTGTGGCCACTGCTGAGTTTTCCAAGTTTGCTGGCATATTGAGTGCAACACTTTCACAGCATCATCTTTCAGGGTTTGAAACAGCTCAACTGGAATTCCATCACCTCCACTAGCTTTGTTCATAGTGATGCTTTCTAAGGTCCACTTGACTTCACATTCCAAGATGTCTGGCTCTAGATCAGTGATCACATCATCATGATTATCTGGTTCATGAAGATCTTTTTCATACAGTTCTTCCATGTATTTTTCCCGGCTCTTCTTAATATCTTCTGCTTCTGTTAGGTCCAGAGCATTTCTGTCCTTTACAGAGCCCATCTTTGCATGAAATGTTCCCTTGGTATCTCTAATTTTCTTGAAGAGATCTCTAGTCCTTCCCATTCTGTTCTTTTCCTCTATTTCTTTGCATTGTGTACTTAAACTCACACACTCATGAATATATATAAATACACACACACACACACTCATATATGCTTTTCTACCACAATTGTCTTTTTAAAATTTTTATTATTTTTTTAAATTACAATACTGTATTTGTTTTGCCATACATTGACATGAATCAGCCACAGGTGAACACAATCTCCCAATGCCGAAGCCCCCTCCCACCTCCCACCCCACATCATCTACCTGAATCATCCTGTGCACCAGCCCCATGCATCCTGCATCCTGCATTGAACATAGACTGGTGCTTCGTTTCTTACAAGAAAGTATACATGTTTCAATGCCATTCTCCCAAGCCATCCCACCCTTTCCCTCTCCCTCAGAGTAGGCTTGAGAAAGAAAAAAAAAAAAAAAGAAAAAAACAGAGAGAGAGAGATGGAGAAACTGGAAATAGTAAATGAAATGAAATGAAATAGAAACACTCTAGTATAAAATAGGAAAAGTGAAAAAAGATAGATAAATTAAAAGATCATTATATAGTTCAGTTGTTTTTAAACATGGCTGTCGTTAAAACACATCTGAAACTTTGGAGAAAAAAATAAAACCCAGATATTTGTATTTTTCCAAAATTTCCAAGATAATTCTAATGTGCATCTGGATTTTAAAAGTAGTGATAAGTCTTTCCATTAAATTGAAATTTTGGAAATAGAATTCTATGCTTTCCATTGACCAATCAGGATACAATGGTACTAAAATGAGTATTTATATAATCACAATAGTAAAAGATATTTATCAGTGTTCACAATCAATTGCCAGATGAAGAATAAAAGATAATTATAACCCCATGCCATAATTATAACATGGTTAACCTAACAATATAAAATAACTGCATACAACTTGGGGAGGGGTTAAGCAGAGTGATGTGGTTAGTGGAAGTGTATGCATGCACATGCTTTCATCCACCTAGTCAGTCTATGTCTTTTGGTTGGTACATTTAATCCATCTATATTTAAGGTAATTATTGATTTGTATGATCCTATTACATTTTATTGATTGTGTTGGGTTTAATTTTTGTAAATCTTTTCCTTGTCTCTGTTTCCTTCTTTGAGTAGTTCCTTTAGCGTTTGTCATAAAGCTGCTTTGATGATGCTGGATTCTCTCAGCTCTTGCTTATCTGTAAAGTTTGTGATTTCTCCATTAGATCTGAATGAGAGTTTTGTAAGGTAAAGTACTCTAGATTTTAGGTTCTTCTATTTTATCACTTTGAGTATAAATATATCATGCCATTGTCTTCAGACTTGTAGAACTTCTGTTGAAAAATCAGCTAATAACCTTTCGGGAGTTTCTTTGTATGTTATTTGTCATTTTTCTCTTGTTGTTTTAACTATTTTATCTTTGTCTTTAATTTTTGTCAGCTTGATTACTGTGTTTATCTTGGTGTGCTCCCCCTTGTGTTTTTCCTGGGACTCTCTGTGCTTCCCGGACTTGGTTTATTGTTTCCTTTCCCATGTTAGCGAAGCTTTCAGCTATTATCTCTTCAAGTATTTTGTCATATCCTTTCTTGAATTTCTTGGTTAATGTGTGCCCAGTTAGTGTCTGAGTCTTAAATATACCACCGTTTTTCCTCTAATTCCTAAGTGTCTTTTGGGGAAATACTTTGAGGCTATAAATTCCTTCTTACTCCTCTAATGTTCACTCACTGATTTTTGTATTGATTGCTGACTCTTGATGAGTCAGCAATGAGTCAATAATATATATTATATTATTATTAATATATATATATAATGTAAAATTAAAAAACACATTAGGATTGTATTGATGCAGGCATAGGAAATAGACCAAGGAGACGGAATAGAAGGTCCAGAAATAGACTCATGCCTATATAGTCACCTAATATATGACTAGGTAGATACTGCATGTTCTTTCATTAAATAATCCTGGATCAACTGGATATTTACCCAGGAGAAAACTGATATATCTTATCTCAGACTATATTGAAATATCAATTCCATAGCTATAGATCAAAATGGGAAAATAAAGCAACAAGGCATTAATTAATAAGGAAACGTAGGAAGTTGTTTTCCTTGTACTGAGTTATGAAATTGTTTGTTTTAAGAAGACCTTAGAAACGTAAAGGGGGAAATAGGTCAATCAGACTCCATGAATTAAGGCCTTCTGTTAACTGTCATCACAAGGCTTAGAGTTGTAAAATATTGCAGTGTAAGTTCAAAGTGAAAGTGTTGATCTCTCAGTTGTGCCTGACTCTGCAAACCCATGGACTGTAGCCCACCAGGTTCTTCTGTCATTGGCATTCTCCAGGCAGACATACTTAAGTGGGCTGCCATTCCCTTCTCCAGGGGATCTTCTTGACCCAAGGGTCAAACTTAGGTCTCCTCCATTGCAGGCAGATTCTTTACCATCTGAGCAACCCTTAGATGGTAAGTTCAATTTTACATTTGACTTCTACAAATCAGAGAATGATAGACAATCTGATAAATCAAAGGACAAAACAATTTGAGCACCCCTTTGACCAAAGAGGGTGAGCAAATAACCCAAATAATTTGAGGGATGCTCAGTTCAGTAGACATCATATGGATATTAAAACCACAAAGTGATATCACTATACATCCATTCAAATGGCTAAATGAGGGACCCTGGCCTGATCATGAATTGATTGGTTAAGCAACTAGAACTGTTGCATACTGCTGCTAGGAGTGTAAATTGTCACAGACACATTGGTAAAATACTTGACAGTTTCTACTAAAGCTGAAAATCTGTACCTTAGCTGCATACCTAACAGAACTGCTATAAAAACATGTATGTACGAAAATGTTTGTAGTAGCTCAACTCACATTGGCTAAAAACTAGGAAAAATTCAAATGTGTCATGACAGCAGAATGGACAAACTGTGGAATAAGCATACAGTTGAATAATATGTAGTAACAACATTCAGTCTACTTCTGTATCAGGCAATACAAATAAATCTCACAAACACCATCAGCAAAGGTTTAAGTCACACAGCCAGAGTCCCTTTACTGTGTTTTTCCATTTATATCGAGTACTAAAAGAAGCAAATCATGGTGACCTGAAGAAATGGAGGCAAGCAGGTATCAGGAGACTTTGTAGGGTGCTAAAATCTATTCTTTATCTGGTTACATGGACATATTTACCTTGTGAAAACTCAGAGACAAGCATTTATCATGTGTGTACTTTATGGTGTTTGTTTTATACTTTGGTAAAATATAGTAAGTCCCCTACATATGAACAACTTATGTTCCATGAGTGTGTTCCTAAATCCAGTTTGTTTATTTGTCCTACAAAGCTAACTTAGGTACCCAAGTAATACAATTGGCTATATAGAACTATACAGTAATAAATGTTTAATACTTTTCACATAAATAACATATTAGAAAATATGAAAATAAAGCAAACATTTTTAACCCTACAGTACAGTTCCTTGAAAAGTACTATAGTATCAGTTACATCACCACTGCTTTTATGTTTGCTTCTAGACATCCTGCGCTTGGAATAATGATACTGAATTACTGTACTCTATACAGTGCTGTACAGTAAAGTACAGAAAAGCACAACCACTTGTAGAGGATGCATGTATGTGACACCTGATCTAACATGTAATTGGACAGATGAACACATGTTCACATATTTGAAAGTTCTCAACTTGAAGGTTTATATGCAGAGGTCTTACTGTAATATTAATAGAAACAATTCCTCAAAATATTGTCCTGACCCCTTCCAAAGAAAATAGTGACCCCTATGAGGGATTTACTTATATGTCTTACTTAAATTTACTTATCAGTCTTCAGGGACTGGGAATTTTTTTACCTTTCCTAACTTTTTAGAGTCTCCTTTCAAATATTCTCTTGGATTCCTACTTAGTGTTTTACTAAAGAATTATCATATTTTTCTTTTATACCATTCACCCAAATCCTATCTCTTCTCCTCACAGTCAGAATCAGGCATAAAGTCTAATTTACTTAAGTTGTTCCAATTGAGACATTATTCTCAATGAATCCTATTTCTGTTTTCCTTTCTCTTCTATTTCAAACACAGTGTCATTGTACTTCAAGTTCTGTCCTCAATGATAATCTTTCTGTTTTGTTTTGCCTTTACAAAAGACCTCCTCCTAAGTCAGCTATGCTGACGCTCCATATCTGCCTCCTTTGATCCTAGTGGACTTGGCTGCCATGTTGAAATATGAAGTGCTACAGGACTGGAAAAGGTCAGTTTTCATTCCAATTCCAAAGAAAGACAATGCCAAAGAATGTTCAAACAACAGCACAATTGCAGTCATCTCACATGCTGGTAAAGTAATGCTCAAAATTCTCCAAGCCAGGCTTCAGCAATACATGAACCATGAATTTCCTGATGTTCAAGCTGGTTTTAGAAGAGGCAGAGGAACCACAGATCAAATTGCCAACTTCTGCTGGATCATGGAAAAAGCAAGAGAGTTCCAGAAAAATATATATTTCTGCTTTATTGACTATGCCAAAGCCTTTGACTGTGTAGATCACAATAAACTGTGGAAAATTCTGAAAGAGATGGGAACACCAGACCACCTGACCTGCCTCTTGAGAAATCTGTATGCAGGTCAGGGAGCAATAGTTAGAACTGGACATGGAACAACAGACTGGTTCCAAATAGGAAAAGGAGTACATCAAGGCTGTATATTATCACCCTGCTTATTTAATTTATATGCAGAATACATCATGAGAAACTCTGGACTGGAGGAAACACAAGCTGGAATCAAGATTGCCAGGAGAAACATCAATAACCTCAGATATACAGATGACACCACTTTTATGGCAGAAAGTGAAGAGGACCTAAAAGCCTTTTGATGAAAGTGAAAGAGGAGAGGGGGAAAGTTGGCCTAAAGCTCAACATTCAGTAAAGGAAGATCATGGCATCCAGTCCCATCACTTCATGGGAAATAGATGAGGAAACAGTCGAAATAGTGTCAGACTTTATTTTGGGGGGCTCCAGAATCACTGCAGATGGTGACAGCAGGCATGAAATTAAAAGACACTTACTCCTTGGAAGAAAAGTTATGACCAACCTAGATAGTATATATTGGAGAAGGCAATGGCACCCTACTCCAGTACTCTTGCCTGGAGAATCCATGGACGGAGGAACCTGGTAGGCTGCAGTCCATGGGGTCGCTAAGAGTTGGACACAACTGAATGACTTCACTTTCACTTTTCTCTTTCATGCATTGGAGAAGGAAATGGCAACCCACTCCAGTGTTCTTGCCTGGAGAATCCCAGGGACCGTGGAGCTTATTGGGCTGCCATCTGTGGGGTCGCACAGAGTCGGACATGACTGAAGTGACTTAGCAGGAGCAGCAGGTAGTATATTCAAGAGCAGAGACATTACTTTGCCGACTAAGGTCCGTCTAGTCAAGGCTATGATTTTTCCTATAGTCATGTATGGATGTGAGAGTTGGACTGTGAAGAAGGCTGAGTGCTGAAGAATTGATGCTTTTGAACTGTGGTGTTGGAGAAGACTCTTGAGTCCCTTGGACTGCAAGGAGATCCAGCCTTGCAGGATCCAGTCCATTCTGAAAGAGATCAGCTCTGAGACTTCTTTGGAAGGTATGCTGCTAAAGCTGAAACTCCAGTACTTTGGCCACCTCATGCAAAGAGTTGACTCATTGAAAAAGACTCTGATGCTGGGAGGGACTGAGGGCAGGGAGGAGAAGGGGACGACAGAGAGTGAGATGGCTGGATGGCATCACAAACTCGATGGACATGAGTCTGAGTGAACTCCGGGAGTTGGTGATGGACAGGGAGGCCTGGTGTTTTGTGGTTCATGGGGTCACAAAGGGTCGGACACGACTGAGCGACTGAACTGACTGAACCAAACTAATGGTACATAGAGCACTAGTGTATGAAATAAATCCTCATTAAGGACAATGAATTATTTCAAATTATTTTTAATTATTTTGACACACTAAAGTTTGCAGAATTTATTTTCAAAACAACCTTACTAGGGATATAGCATGGTGGAGCCCTAGCCAAAAGAACACTATTGTATTGATTTTCTAGGGTTGTTTAGGGTTATTAAAATTTATATGTGAAATTTTAGAATATTTATCTCCTCTCATAATAATGATTTTAAATTTATTTCTTCATATTCATACTTTTAGGCCTTTTATCTATCTGGCTATCAGTAGTGAATCTTTGGAAGAAATAAAGGAAATGAAAGATAATAGAGCTATGTGGCTCATGCAGCAATTTTGTTTTTTCAGCCAATGTTTACACTAGCTCCTTGGCAAGTCATATATGTTTTTTTCTCCACACTTGATTCCCCTGCTTATTTGTATGGGCATGTTTAATACATTGCTTCATTTCTCTGATCTTCTAAGGTTTGTTCTGTACACTCCAATGCAGATCTGATTGTTACTGAGTGCCTCAATGCCACAGTCAGGGCTGAGCAAGGGAGTGCTCTGTTCAATACTTAAGAACATGAGGGAAATATATTTGTTGTACAAAATTCAGAACGTAAGATAAAGGTAAAATAAGAACACAAGATAAAGATAATATGTATTTCTACCACTCCTGATAAATTTTTGGCATAAGTTTTTTTTTTTTCTTATTTTTATAAGAAATGCACATGTCCAATTTATAAAATCAGATTTATTTTATTTTAATATAAATTTAAGTATTTTATTTTATACATTTTTGTTTTCAAATGTTTTATAAAAACAGATTTTTAAATGATATTTTCATTAGCATTGAACTCTGAACATTTTAATACCCATAGATATGCTTTCATCACATACTTTAACTGTGCAGGTCTCTACTCCTCAGGCCATTTCTGAATTAAGAGAAAAGGTGAATAATCATATATTGAGCCTTTGTTCAGAATTAGTTATTTATGTTCCTTAGCATGAGCTACTTTTATTCCTAAAAGTATTCCTGATCCTGGTGCCATTTTTCACTGGACACAAGGTTGAGTGAATAAAAACAGAGTTTTGGTGTCTTTTCTTACAAACTTTAATCATTGACTTTTTTTTTTTTTTTAGTATTTTTAAATGCCTTATACAAGGAAGGCAGAATTCATTGCAATGAGCATATGGCTGTAGAAGAGTTAATTAAAGTAATCTAGCTCTACCCTTTTACCTTCCATGACCATTGTCATGTAAATTATACAGAGTAAATTCAAATCCAAAATATTGTTTAGGTTATAGAAGAAACTACCTTTGAACACTAAACAAAATTAAAGTGCTAAATTGAAAAGAACTGGGAACAGTTCCAATCTTTAGCTGTAACTCTGAGAATAAGAGCCCTGATTTTAAATTAAAAGATATAGTATGTAAAAGATACAGTATGACTTAAAGGAAATTATATATATATATATATATATATATATATATGTTACATTGATTGACAATGTTCAGGCATCTAATGTTGTAAGCTGGCATTGTGAAAAATATTATTTGGAAATAATTTTTCATTTTCTAGTCTCATATTTGAGATAAGTTGGTTTGCTTTCTCCAAATACAATCCTTCTTCTATTATTTTATAGATAACCTCATCTATAAATCATTATAATCTAATCACAATAATCCAAGACACACTTCAGAAATCTCCTTTGTCCTAACTCTGGTTTATATTTCCCTGCATTTCTCTTTGTGCCTGAAAGGTCAGAGATGCAAAATATTAACCCTTAAGTTATCATGTCTTACTCAGTTTTGGGGGTCTCCAAAATCACTGCAGACTGCAGCCATGAAATTAAAATACGCTTATTCCTGGGAAGAAAAGTTATGACCAACCTAGATAGTATATTCAAAAGCACAGACATTACTTTGTCAACTAAGGTCCGTCTAGTCAAGGCTATGGTTTTTCCAGTGGTCATATATGGATGTGAGAGTTGGACTGTAAAGAAAGCTGAGCGATGAAGAATTGATGCTGAAGTCCGTTCTGAAGGTCAGCCCTGGGATTTCTTTGGAGGGAATGATGCTGAAGCTAAAACTCCAGTACTTTGGCCACCTCATGCAAAAAGTTGACTCATTGAAAAAGACTCTGATGCTGGGAGGGACTGGGGGACAGAAGGAGAAGGGGACGATAGAGGATGAGATGGCTAGATGGCATCACTGACTCGGTGGACATGAGTCTGAGTGAACTCCAGAAGTTGGTGATGGACAGGGAGGCCTGGCATGCTGTGATCCATGGGGTCGCGAAGAGGCGGATACAATTGAACGACTGAACTGAACTCAATCAGTAGCTGTCTTAGCTATGTCCCATAGAAAACAGAGACCAAGGAATAAATTAAAAACTATTGTCTTATCTAGAGGTGATTCCGGGGCATGAGAAGAAGAGAAAGGCAATGAAAGGTAATATTTTAGCAAGGTGACCACTGCTCAGCAATAGGACACAGAGCACGGTTTTTCTAGGACATACTCTAAACAATGCAGGACATCTCTAGGTGGACTGAGCAGAGGAACTATGCCTGAGAAAAGTCCTACAAGAGAAGAAAGAAGGAGGGATTAATCCACCTGACATGTTCTCTCCCACATTTGCACTGGTCAATATTGAGTGGTCAGATTGGAATTACTTTTCTGCCTTAAAATAGTGGAATGTTTGACTGCTTGGTTGTTTCTCAAGAAGTCATACCTTCATCCTCAACTCTCCATCTAGTAATGGGCTGTATCATCTAAATAGTGAAGTGATGGGTGAACCAGAACCTGAATGTATGCAGAAGGTCCTCTTCTTGCAAGGGCTTTTTCAGGCAAGGCACTGAACAGAGATGATGAGGTGAGGGGGACAGGCAGTTGAACTTTGAGAGATGCAGGCAACAAGATAATTTAAGGATGATATTTGTGTTTTCCACATAAGTAAACATTCTTGAAGTATATAATGTATGTAGTTCATAATTTTACATACTTGTAATTATTCTCTGTGAAGTCAGTAGAGTTGAAAGTGGAGTGAGCTGGACAACTTTTATCAGCTTTCTAAACTGGTGACTACTCTGTGAATTGATAGGCATATTTGACTTTTGCAAATGCAAGTTAATAAAAATTCTCATCAGTAAACACTGTTTACATACGAATTGTTCTCTTTTGCAGTAGATTTTCCAAGACACACACATTTCTAAAGACTGAAATGATACTGTCAGTCTCTCCCTTTTTAAATAATTTTATGAGATCAGGTTAGAGGCTGTAAAAGTGGGTAACTCACATGACTTTTCAATTCAATATGCCATTAACTCTTAACATATCAGTTCAATTCAGTCACTCAGTCATGTCCGACTCTTTGCGACCCCATGAATCGCAGCATGCCAGGCCTCCCTGTCCATCACCAACTACTGGAGTTCTCTCAGACTTATGTCTATCCAGTTGGTGATGCCATCCAGCCATCTCATCCTCTGTCATCCCCTTTTCCTCCTGCCACCAATCCCTCCCAGCATCAGGGTCTTTTCCAATGAGTCAACTCTTCGCATGAGGTGGCCAAAGTATTGGAGTTTCAGCTTCAGCATCAGTCTTTCCAATGAATACCCAGGACTGGTCTCCTTTAGGATTGACTGGTTGGATCTCCTTGCAGTCCAAGGGACTCTCAGGAGTCTTCTCTGACACCAGAGTTCAAAAGCACAAATTCTTTGGAACTCAGCTTTCTTCACAGTTGAACTCTCACATCCATACATGACTACTGGAAAAACCATAGCCTTGGCTAGACAGACATTTGTTGGCAAAGTAATACCTCTGCTTTTCAATATACTATCAAGGTTGGTCATAACTTTTCTTCCAAAGAGTAAGGGTCTTTTAATTTCATTGCTGCAATAACCATATGAAGTGATTTTGGAGCCCCCAAAAATAAAGTCTGACACTGTTTCCCCATCTATTTCCCAAGAAGTGATGGGACCAGATGCCATGATCTTAGTTTTCTGAATGTTGAACTTTAAGCCAAGTTTTTCATTATCCTCTTTCATTCTCATCAAGAGGCTTTTTAGTTCCTCTTCACTTTCTGCCATAAGGGTGGTGTCATCTGCATATCTGAGGTTATTGATATTTCTCCCAGCAATCTTGATTCCAGCTTATGCTTCTTCCAGCCCAGCATTTCTCATGATGTACTCTCTACATAGAAGTTAAATAAGCAGGGTGACAATATACAGCCTTGATGTACTCCTTTTCCTATTTGGAACCAGTCTGTTGTTCCATGTCCAGTTCTACCTGTTGATCCCTGACCTGCATATAAGTCCTCAAGAGGCAGGTCAGGTGGTCTAGTATTCCCATCTATCTCAGAATTTTCCACAGTTTATTGTGATCCACACAGTCAAAGGTCTTGGCATAGTCAATAAATCATAAATAGGTGTTTTTCTGGAACTCTCTTTTTTTTGATGATCCAGTGGATGTCGGCAATTTGATATCTGATTTCTCTGCCTTTTCTAAAACCAGCTTGAACATCAGGAAGTTCATGGTTCTCTTATTGCTGAAGCCTGGCTTAGAGAATTTTGAGCATTATTTTACTAGCATGTGAGATAAGTGCAACTGTGTGGTAGTTTGAACATTCTTTGGCATTGCCTTTCTTTGAGATTGGAATGATAATTGACCTTTTCCAGTCCTGTGGCCGTTGCTGAGTTTTCCAAATTTGCTGGCATATTGAGTATAGCACTTTCACAGCATTATCTTTCAGGATTTGAAATAGCTCAACTGGAATTCCATCACCTTCACTAGCTTTGTTCATAGTGATGCTGTTTAAGGTCCACTTGACTTCACATTCTAGGATGTCTGGCTCTAGGTGATTGATCACACCATTGTGATTATCTGGGTGGTGATGACCTTATTTGTACAGTTCTTCTGTGTATTCTTGCCACCTCTTCTTAACATCTTCTGCTTCTGTTAGTTCCATACCATTTATATGCTTTATCCAGCCCATCTTTGGATGAAATGTTCCCTTGGTATCTCTAATTTTCTTGAAGAGATCTCTAGTCTTTCCCATTCTCTTGTTTTTCTCTATTTCTTTGCATTGATCACTGAGGAAGTCTTTCTTATCTCTCCTTCTATTCTTTGGAACTCTGCATTCAGATGCTTATATCTTCCCTTTTTTTTGAGGGGAGGGGGGGGGGAGGCAAGAATATTGGAGTTGGTCGCCATCCCCTTCTCCAGGAGATCTTCACAATCAATGGATTGAACCCAGGTCTCCTGCATTGTAGGCAGACACTCCACCATCTGAGCCACCAGGGAAGTCTTCTTAACATATAGTAGCTGTCAAATGCAACAAATAGGAAATCATCTTGTCAGAATGCTCCATGCCAAACATCTTCTCTTGGAGTTTATAGGTTTCAGTATTTGTTGCTGTTGTTTTGTGCCAATTAAGAATGTTTTATTGATTACCTAAGCTTAATTAACTTTGAACAGCATCAAAATTCACAATAGTGCATTTTTCCTGAATGCAGAAGAACCAGACACTGTCCTGCATGCCTTTCCCTCCTGTCTCCTATCCTTCTCCTGACAAAGTACTGTTTCCCTTGTCCAGTGTCACCCTCGTTTTTATTCTTTGACCTTTGTCTCTCCATGTTCTACCTCTTCTCCATTACCCTCTTTTACATGGGAGGGACATTGCTCTTCATAAGTGCTATCAAAAAAAAAAAATGTGTTCTTGCAAAGGTAATTTAATTTTGAAATGTTATCCTTTTCCTTTAAAGAGGAAAATTGAAATCAAATAAAAGTTTGTTTATGAATAATACATGTCAATACATTTACTAAAGTCAAAGTACAAAACATATCCACCCAAAAGTCAAATATAGCAACCAACAATCAAATATTTCTAAGAATACACCATTCTTACCAAGTTGACCTGGTTGGAAAGAATGTTAGGCATTCATACTAAGCTTTTGTACACCTGGTATCATTAAAAATTAAAAAAATAATTAAAAAGACCAAATATACACAGAAAAATTATTGAACAAAACTACACATAACACTGTAGATCACATCAAAATTGGATATTAAAGATCATCTAAGAAAACACCCTACCATTTGGGATGTTTTCCTGATCGTTCTCAACAGTATTAGAATAAAAACAAATCACAAAAATGTAAATTGTTCAGTACATAGACAATTATGAATTTCTGCCTCTTATAAAGGAATACTACATAATATATTTAATATAAAAGTCACAGATATTCATTTCTCAGAAGAAAAGCCCAAATTAATAAGAAAGAATGAAATAAATAAACTTAATAGCCAAATTCAAACAGATACAACAATGAAAATATACTCAATGGACTGAAAAGTAAGCAGCAAAGAAAACAAATAAATAAGATAAAGGGAAAAGCATAACTATTCAGGAGTAATTTCTTTTAGGAAAATATCTAAATTGTTATTTAGTTGGTTAAGTAAATCAAGAAAAACAGGAAGGATGGTAAACATACAAAATAAGACATTAAATGTAGAAACAGCCAAATGTTCCAAGGATGTTACAAATGACTTTGCTCATTTCTGAGGAGAGTGAAAAAGTTGGCTTAAAGCTCAACACTCAGAAAACTAAGATCATGGCATCTGGTCCCATCACTTCATGAGAAATATATGGGGAAACAGTGGAAACAGTGTCAGACTTTATTTTTGGGGGCTCCAAAATCACTTCATATGATTATTGCAGCCATAAAATTAAAAGATGCTTAGTCCTTGGAAGGAAAGTTATGACCAACCTAGATAGCAAAGCCTTAAAAGCCTTCAATTAAAATAAACAAATTTCTATTAAAAATAAAATATATATAAAAAGAAATCAGAGACATTACTTTGCCCACAAAGGTCCGTGTAGTCAAGGCTATGGTTTTCCCAGTGGTCATGTATGGATGTGAGAGTTTGACTGTGAAGAAACCTGAGTGCCAAAGAATTGACACTTTTGAGCTGTGGTGTTGGAGAAGACTCTTGAGAGTCCCTTAGATTGCAAGAAGATCCAACCAGTCCATCCTGAAGGAAATCAGTCTTGAGTGTTCATTAGAAGGACTGATGTTGAAGCTGAAACTCCAATACTTTGGTCACCTCATGTGAAGTTTTGACTCATTGGAAAATACCCTAATGCTGGGAAGGACTGGGTGCAGGGGAAGAAGGGGACAACAGAGGATGAGATGGTTGGATGTCATCAACCACTCGATGGAGATGGTGATGGACAGGGAGGCCTGGCATGCTGTGATTCATGGGGTTGCAAAGAGTTGGACACGCTTGAAAGACTGAACTGAACTAAACTGAATTGAAGGTCGAATTATAAAATACAATGTGGTAAATTATTCATCTTATCCATTTCAAGTTTATTAGCTTCAGTTCAGTTCATGGACTTCATCCTCTGTTGTTCCCTTTTCCTCCTGCCCCCAATCCCTCCCAACATCAGAGTCTTTTCCAAAGAGTCAACTCTTCGCATGAGGTGGCCAAAGTATTAAAGTTTCAGCTTTAGCATCATTACTTCCAAAGAACCCCAGGAATGATCTCCTTTAGAATGCACTGGTTGGATCTCCTTGCAGTCCAAGGGACTCTCAAGAGTCTTCTCCAACACTATAGTTCAAAAGCATCAATTCTTCTGCGCTTAGCTTTCTTCATGGTACAACTCTCCCATCCATACATGACCACAGGAAAAAACAGCCTTGACTAGACGGAACTGTTTTTGCAAAATCATGTCTCTGCTTTTCAATATGCTATCTAGGTTGCTGATAACTTTTCTTCCAAGGAGTAAGCGTCTGTTAATTTCATGGCTACAGTCACCATTTGCAGTGATTTTGGAGCCCCAAAAATAAAGTCTGACACTTTCCACTGTTTCCCCATCTATTTCCCATGACTGAATATCTAAACAATCCCACTGCCACAGAACATATAAAGTTTATTAAAACTCATCTTACAAATAGCAATATGTTAACACAATGTCAAAACAAAATTTTCAGAGACTCAAAAAAATTATCCTAATAATTTAAGAATTCTTCAAAATATATAGTAAAAGGATTCAGGATGTGGAACACATGTATACCCGTGGCGGATTCATGTTTATGTATGGTAAAACCAATACAATATTGTAAAGTAATTAACCTCCAATTAAAATAAATAAATATATATTAAATAATAATAAAATGGCATAAAATAAGTTTCTAAAATATTTCTGTTATTCTAAACTTCAATTAAGTTCAAAGATATTACAAAAACAAAAGCTATGTAATGATTTCTTTTATGAATATTTAATGTACAAACTCTCAATAAAATGAAAGAAAGTCAAAGCATTAGTCATTCAGTCATGTCTGACTCTTTTCAGATCCCATGGACTTCAGGCTCCTCTGTCCATGGGATTTTCCAGACAAGAATATTGAAGTGGATTGTCATTCCCTTTTTCATGGGATCTCCGAACCCAGGGATCTAACTTGGGTCTCCTGCATTGCATGCTGATTCTTTACCATCTGAGCCACAAGGGAAGCCAAGTTCTCAATACAACATTATAAAACAAACAAAAAAGAATCAACAGCATATTAAAATGATACTACTTCATGACATTTATTCCCATTTTATTGTTTTATTGATAATATATTATTAGTTTTGATCTTTTAGAAACAGTTTTGATTTATAAATGTAACACATACTGTCATATAGGTATATTAATATATCATCATTAATATATTTATGTGGAAATTTAATTGGTAGAGTAAATCATACTTTCCTGAACAATAAAAACATAAATAGAGGTGCCAATTAAAGTTGGGTTTAAATCCCATCCTTGGCAGTTACTTCTTAGCTGGGTAACTGGGTGAAGTGACACTGTCTCACAGGGTAGTAGTGTGATAAATGATAAAACATTTGTTAGCCAGTGGCATCAATGCATCCTCTAACAGAATTAACTACCATTAAAATGATCATTGATACAGGTATTTGATAATGACAAATCGATATAATTTCATATGTGTATGTTTGCATTCATCATCTGAAAATAGTGAAGAACTTTTCTGATAAAAATTCAAAACCCAGCTAATTTCTAGGGAACAGCAAAATAAAAAGAAAGATGAACCGTACCCAGGTACACACACCGACTTGGGTGTACTCCGGTTTGAGTGTTTTTAACTAGCTACTTGTAAACAAGTGTGTAGAGCTGAGCTGTTGGATGAAGGTTTTGACAACATGGCCCCAGAGTTTTTCCTGGTCCCAGAGTCCAAGTAGCAAATACCAAAGAAAACCTGCAGGCTTCACTCTTCATTTAGATATTGATTTAAAAAGAGCCACACATTCATCAAGTAATTTTCCCCCAATTTTTGCATAGACAAATTCAATTGAGCAAACATTTAGTGATATTTTTAATTTTGTATGAAATGCTGTTTAAACTTACTCTCACTTGAAGAAACTAATGAACAGTTTGTTTCACAGGTTAAAAATTCCACTGCAGTACTGTATACACAAAGTCATTGTCATACTTTACCTGACAATTAATTCTTATTGAACTACTCCTCAACTGGCACTCATTTTCCCTCTGCGACTCCTTACTTTAATGAGGAAATAACAAATATTCAACAGATTTAAAGTTATTTCACCATTCATCCACCTGGAGTTTTCTCATGATCAAACCAGTTCTTTATTCTAGGGTAGTGAAGAAACAATAAAAGTGTAATTCCACTTATTTTATAGTTTCTGAAATGAATATTAAGAAACTGTTTTAGAAAAACAGAAAAGTAAATTAAGGACTATTTTAAACAAGCACACTCTCTGAATGATATATTTGCCCTCTGTGGTCAGCAACCACCAGGACTCCAGTGGGCCTGTTTGTGAAACCACGTGTGGAACCATGCTCTGCCAGGCTTATATTTTGCCTACATCATGCAAATTGAGATGTTTAGCCAGAATTTGGAAGTTCAGTCCATACCAGCACTGAAGTAAACCGGTATATCCAAAGTTCAAAATGTTAAACTCACTCCACATTCATAATTTTTCTCATTTCCTGAGTGAAGCAACTATGTAAATGTATTTAAAAATTTAGAAAAAAACAGAAAAAAACATTAGAGGTATTGAAAAAATAGAAATATAGAAAAATATAGAAACTGTAATGTTGAAATATTGAAATAAAAATTAAAATAATTGTAAATATCTTTAAAGTTTGAAACTCTGAATTTATTCTGATCTAAGCACTTTAGAGAATGTAGGAACATAACCACAAATTGGGTTGCTTAAATCAACAAAAAATAAGGGCTTTCGTATGGGTCATTCGAAAGTTACCTATGAACTCATTGAATAGTAAACTGTGCACAACGTAGATTATGCTGCATTATTCTTCATCCTGGTACCCCTATCAGAGTACTCAACTCATACTTGCTCCATTGAGATTATTGAATGGAACTTATATCCATGCACTTAATTTAAAACTCATGAAACATAACTCAAGCTTTGTACTTGTTTGTGTTAATAATTTTTCACATTATATTAAACAGCTTTTTGAAGAAGCCCATGAGTAGAAAATTAAGGTTTTACTTTGAAAAATAATCTTTCAAGTTTGCAAAAATCCCTTCCATTTTTGTGATCTGGTGATTTATGAGTTAGAATTGTATTGGTTTCAAGTGACAGAAAGCCCTAAAAAGCAGTGGTCTAAATAAGATGAACTCAACACATGCAGAACACAAATCCTCTCTGTTAAGAGTTCAGAGCAGGGAAGGATAAATATTCTAAAGCAGAAATTATTTTATTCAAGGGTTTGGATTATTACTAAGTTAGTGGAGGGAAGAAGGCCCTGTTACCAGGCTGGAAGCAACTCAGAGGTGGCCAAGCTGGAGCGCTCTTTCCTCTAATGCCCTCAGGAATCTTCTTGACTCACAGCATCATCAGGGCACATAGGGCTGGGACTGGCCACCCAAGGCTGTGATCTAAGGATTGGGAAGTCATGCAAGAAACTGGCCAAGCCCACAATTTCTTCTGGTCTCCCAGAAACTGCAGAAAGAATCCTGGGACCTGCTGCAGGAATGCAACATCCTGCTATCCCCTTGTTGACAGCAAATTCATGCCTAACTCCAGAAAGCACGTGTCATAGGGTCAGGAATGAAGTGATGCTCAAACCTGTCAATAAGGAATTAAGCAAAGGATGGTACTTACTTTTCAAATTCTCTAAGCAGAAGACAAAGGTTTTTATCCACATCTTTACAAATGACCTAATTTCATGCCTTGTAATGGCTTAGTGACATTCCATTGCATATATGCACTACATCTTTACGGATTCATCTGTCAATAGACACAAGCTGTTTCTGTGTCTTGGCTATTGTAAGTAGTGTGACAATAAATATTGGGGCACATGTGTCTTTTCCTATTATGATTTTTCTCAGTGTATGTGCCCAATAGTAGGATAGTTGGGTCACTTGATAGAGGGGAAACAGGTTAGATGAGTTGGGAGTTTAGCTGTGACCTATATAAATAATCATTCAAGCTAGGCTTCAATAGTATGTAAATTGAGAAATTCCAGATATACAAGCTGGATTTAGAAAAGGTAGAGGAACCAGAGGTCAAATTTCCAACATTCATTGGATCATAGAAAAAGCATAGGAATATCTGAAAAAACATACTTCTGCTTCATTGATTATGCTAAAGCCTTCAAATGTGGATCACAACAGACTGTGGAAAATTCTTAAAATTCCTATTTGGAACACCAGACTACCTTACCTGCCTCTTGAGAAACCTGTATGCAGGTCAAGAAGCAACAGTTAGAACAAGATATAAAGCAACAGACTTGTTCTAAATTGGAAAAAGAGTATGTCAAGGCTTTATATTGTTCCCCTACTTATTTAACTTATATGCAGAGAACATCATGAAAAATGCCAAGCTGGATGAAGCACAAGAGAAATATCAATAAACTCAGATATGCAGATGACACCACCCTTATGGCAGAAAGTAAAGAGGAAGTAAAGAGCCTCTTGCTGAAACTAAAAGAGGAGAATGAAAATGCTGGCTTAAAACTCAACATTCAAAAAACAAATAATATGGCATCTGGTCCCATCACTTCATGGCAAATAGATGGGGAAACAATGGAAACCCTAACAGACTTTATTTTCTTGGACTTGAAAATCACTCGAGACTGACTGCAGCTATAAAATTAAAAGATGCTTGCTCCTTGGAAGAAAAGTTATGACAAACCTAGATAGCATATTCAAAAGCAGAGACGTCACTTTGCCAACAAAGGTCCATATAGTCAAAGCTATATTTTTTCCAGTAGTCATGTATGGATGTGAGAGTTGGACCATAAAGAAGGCTGAGTGCCAAGGAATTGGTACTTTCAAACTCTGGTGGTGGAGAAGACTCTTGAGAGTCTCTTTTACAGCAAGGAAATCAAACCAGTCAATCCGAAAGAAAATCAATCCTAATGTTTTTTGGAAGAACTGATGCTGAAGCTGAAATCCCAATACTTTAACCATCTGATGTAGAGCCAACTCACTGGAAAATAACCTGGTTATGAGGAAGACTGAGTGCAGGAGGAGAAGGGGACAACAGAGGATGAGATGGTTGGATGGCATCATTGATTCAATGGACATGAGTTTGAGCAAACTCTGGGAGACAGTGAAGGACAGGGAAGCTTGGCATGTTGCAGTTTATGGGTCATAATGAGTTGGACATGGCTGAGTGACCGAACAACAACAATATACAGTATCATGTGTAAAATAGATAGCTAGTGGGGAGCTGCTATATAGCACAGGGAGCTCAACTCAGTGCTCAGTGATGATCTAGGGGAGGAGTGTGAGGGACCCTCAAAAGGGAGGGGATATATGTATATTTAGAGCTGATTCACTTCATTGTACAGCAGAAGCTAACACAACACAATGAAGCAATTATGCTCCAATAAACAAAAAAGAAAACAGAAATGAAAATAAGAATATATTGCAAGTTGGGGGGATCTGAGAGTCTGGAAGTATGAAGCCATACTGATGGGGTTCCTCGAGTTGACCAAGTGTTCAGGTTCTTGGAGCACTGTGCCCTGTGAGGCCTTGACCTGGCCTTTCTCCACATCTCCACATTCAGGGCAGCTATAAAGGAAGGGGCAGGAGGGAAAGGGCAGCGTGTGGGCCTGCTGTATGGTTAGGTGGTTTGTGGGAAGCTGCTACTCATTCTAATCTGCATCTCATGATATGGCTTACAGGGGATTCCAGCTGACAGGGAAGGAGACACAGAGAATATGTGGTCTGTGTACAGGCCATCGTATGCCCCACTGAGAGCCGGGCTTCTATTCCAAACAAAGAAGAAGCAAATCATGTTCTACAGAGTCATGGATTCCAGGGGGATTAATTACTCTCTGTGGAATAGCAGGTACACTGACATTTGTTGTTTACTATTTGATTTAATTATCATAATTATATCAGTCTTTTAACACTTCTTGATGAATGGTGAAATTTGGGTAGGATAGGTTAAAGTTTTAGATTGGTCAAAAAAAACCAAAAAGCCTGCTCCAATCCTAAAGCATGTATATATTTTAAAATTAATAACATCATACTTGGATGTAGTAGCAAAAATTATAAAGATACAGTCTGTGAGAAAAGACAGATAGCAAAGATTTGTTCTTTATTCTGTTTTCCCAAGGTGAACCCACAGTTACAGGTATGCCTGGGCCTTTTTAAATGAGGTGCAGTCAGTGAAGCCAAAGGGTGGAGGGCAAGCTTTAGCTTGCTGTGGGTTTCCTTAGCTCCTCTCTGCAGGCTTTACTGCTAACACCCTTTCTTTAAAACAGAAAATTGACTATTTTTCAAGTTTATGTAAATTGCTTTAAAATTACAGCTTCAAGACACATACTTTAGTTATATTTTCTAAGTTGATTGCTGAATAAATCTTATTTTAGAAATTGTGAAGCTATGGCTTATTTCAACATGTTTAAACATAGTTTTATTGGATACAGAAGGTAATGTGCATGGAATAATACAGACGTTGCTCTTCTTTTTTTTTTTTTGGCATCTAAGTTTATTTTTCTCAAGTTTATATTGTGAGTTTTAACATATTGGTGAGCATGCTGCTGCTGCTGCTGCTGCTGCTAAACCGCTTCAGTCGTGTCCGACTCTGTGCAACCCCATAGACCCACCAGGCTCCCCCGTCCCTAGGATTCTCCAGGCAAGAACACTGGAGTGGGTTGCCATTTCCTTCTCCATTGCATGAAAGTGAAAAGTGAAAGTGAAGTCGCTTGGTCATGTCCAACTCCTAGCGACCCCATGGACTGCAGCCTACCAGGCTCCTCCGTCCATGGGATTTTCCAGGCAAGAGTACTAGAGTGGGGTGCCATTGTCTTCTCTGTTGGTGACCATAACAAATATTATTTTTTTCCCTAGTTGCTGAAATAAAATAGCATCCCATTGTTAAATCTATCACAGTTTACTCATTTATTTTGACACACATTGCATACTTTAAATTTAGAATTATTTAAACGTGATATTATGGTTATCTTTATAGGTCTTTTTGTTTTTAAACACATTCTGCATTTATTTCAGGCCATGCAGTATACTTATATTTGTATTAGTTGATATTGCCGAACATGTTTCCACCATGGTTACTACCTTTTACACTCCTATCAGCAGCACTAGAGGATTCCAATCTCTTTCCACACTCGCCAGTGTTATATTATCTGTATTTCTCATTTGAATCATGTTTTCTATTCAACACTATTTTCATTATGTAGTTCTTGCCAAGACAAACTGTTTCCATTTTACATAAGAATAACTGGCCAATCAAAAATGTAAAATAAGAGACACAAACAAGCTAGCTAGCAGTCTAATAGGAAGAAAAAACCTTGACAGACTGATGTAGATGTGTGTTCTTTAGATGTAGTCTTAACAAAAAGGGTTCCCTTACATGTTGAATCCACTGTCAATTAAACAAGAGTATTTCAGGAATCAAAGAAGATTTCAAGCAGGGTTGCTGCTGCTGCTGCTAAGTCGCTTCAGTCGTGTCCAACTCTGTGAGACCTCACAGAAGGCTGCCCACTAGGGTTCTCTGTTCTTGAGATCCTCCAGGCAAGAATACTGGAGTGGGTTGCCATTTCCTTCTCCAATGCATGAAAGTGAAAAGTGAAAGTCAAGTCGCTCAGTCGTGCTGGACTCTTAGTGACCCCATGGACTGCAGCCTACCAGGCTCCTCTGTCCATGGGATTTTCCAGGCAAGAGTACTGGAGTGGGTTGCCATTGCCTTCTGCAGGGTTAGTTGGATCAAATAAAACGTCAGGTGATCTGTGATAACAGTATTATTCTTCAACTCATTGACACTTTATTTGATCAAATTAGTTTGATCAAATGAGTTTCAGGTATTGTGGGAAAGTTTTAAGAATGCTTTAACTGTTGCTGCTTAGAGTCAGCACACTTCTTTGGGCTAACCACCACTGCATTCCTGCGCTGTGCAGCTTATTCTGTGAATACCTGTGAAGGTGTGAGCCAGTCAAAGGAACTCATAACATTGGGTTGTTCTCGTGGTTGGCTGTAGTCAATCTTGTTGAAAAGGCACCAACCTAATGAAATGAAGTTCCTTCTTGGTATGTAAACTGCCTACAATCTTAAAATTGGCATACTACAGACATACAGAATACACCATGTGAAATGCAGGGCTGGATGAAACACAAGCTGGAATCAAGATTGCCAGGAGAAATATCAAGAACCTTGGAAATGCAGATGACACCACCCTACTGACAGAAAATGAAGAGGAATTAAAGAGCCTCTTGATGAAGGTGAGAGAGGAGCGAGAGAAACATGGCTTAGAACTCAACTTTCAGAATCTAAGATCCTGACATCTGGTCCCATCACTTTATGGCAAATATATGGGGAAACAAAGGAAACAGTGACAGATTTTATTTTCTTGGTCTCCAAAATCACTGCAGCCATAAAATGAAAGACACTTGCTTCTTGGAAGAAAAGCTATGAGCAACCTAGAGAGCATATTAAAAAGCTAAGACATTACTTTGTTCATGAAAGTCCATATTGTCAAAGCTATATTTTTTCCAGTGGTCATGTATGGGTGTGAGAGTTGGACCATGAAGAAGGCTGAGTGCCAAAGAAGACTCTTGAGGTTCCCTTGGATAGCAAGGAGATCAAACCAGTCTTCCCAAAACGAAATCAACCCTGAGGATTGATTGGAAAAACCGATGTTGAAGCTGAAGCTCCAATATTTTGACTACCTGATTCAAAGAGCTCACTCATTGGAAAAGACCCCCTAATGCTGGGAAAGATTCAAGGAAAGAGGAGGAGGGGATAACAGAGGACGAAATAGTTAGATCATATCACTGACTCAATGGACATTAGTTTCAGCAAATTTCAGAAAATAGTGAAGGACAGGGTAGCCTGGCATGCCTGCAATCCATGGGGTCACAAACAACTGGACACTACTGACTAAACAAGAACAACAAAAGACAAATAGCAAAGATAAAATCAAAAGTCGATGGGAGGGGGTTCAGGACGGGGAACATGTGTACAACCGTGGCAGATTCATGTTGATGTATGCCAAAACCAATACAATATTGTAAAGTAATTAGCCTCCAAATTAAAAAAAAAAAAAAAGATTGGGGAAAAAAAAGTCTAATATGGCCAATGTGAGGACCCACATAGACCTGATGTCTGTCTGAAATAAAGTTTCTGTTTCTTTTATCACCACCAAGCATTCATCTTTTTTTGTTTGTTTTAGCACACTCAAGCTTTTATTCTTCACTATGTTTTTTCACTTTACTATGCTTGTATAAATTTTTTTATTTTATTGGATTAAGCACATTTAACATGAGTTCTGTGCTCTTATTTTTAACTACACAACAAATGATTGTTGACTAAAGGTCCAAGGTTGTACTGCAGGCCTCTGGAGCTCACTCACATAGTTTGACTGAAACTTATAAATTCAGAAAGAAATAAAGAACTGAAAGGTACTACTTTTATGCTAACGAATATTAGAATTTTAAAATTATGGATGTAGGAGTGGATATTGAAAGTCACTGAGAATGTGAAAAACTCCATTGTATAAAAATTACTTGGCACCATTGCACAGATATTAAATCATTATCTTAACTATATTTTAAAGATCATACAAATAAATAAATATATAAGGCAAAAAATATTGAAAAAATAGTCATTTGTAAAGGTATTAAATTTTAGAAATACAAAAAGAAAAATAATTTAAATTAATCAAACTGTGAAAAATGTAAGGGATCTTTTAAAATTGTTATTTATTTTAATGGGAGGATAATTACTTTACAATATTGCAACATTTTTTGCCATATTTCAATATGAATCAGCCATAGGCATATATGTGTTCGCTCCCTCCTGAATCCCCCTCTCACCTTCCTCTCCACCTTAACTGATAACATGATGATGCAAAATATTGTTTGTTTTGTCAATTTAAATATTTAAAGTTAAATACATAAATGTATATAGATTATATAAACATATTCCTAATTAGATCATATGATATCAAGAACATGTTCTCATCTAGTCTTTAACTAAAAATATAAATAGGCTAATATATTTCCTATCATAATTCCATAATGCCAGTGAAGTTATGATAAGGTGGACAAATATTAGTAAGTCCAAAGCATCACTGAAAGGAAGAGGGTATTATATTCAAATCAGAGACTTCAAAGATTTTCTAGAAAATAAATGCTAATAAATTTAAGAGACTGGTTATAAAATATCTAGAAGGTATGTGACACAGAACTCTGACTAACATGTTGTAGCAACCAGCTGTAAAGTAAACTACAATCTCCAGCGACTGATAAAGAACTAGTCAGAACTTGGTCAGTGACTGACAGCTGTCCTATATTTTGTCCTTGCTTATCTCAGAATCAAACAGCTAGAGCCAAATACATCACTGGGCTAATCACAAATGTGACTTGTCGTTTGTTAACTCACCTACAGCTTCCCTATACTAACAATGAATTTTGCTATAGTGTGTTCTAAAATTGAAATTACATTAACAATTAATGAAAATGATTTTCCCACCACTCTTTGAAAACCAGTCATTTCCAATTGTTTATTTTTATCAATCTAATGAGTGAAAATTGTGACCCCCCCATTTAAGGCTGAAATTTTCTGAATCTTGGTGCAGCTACACTTTTTTCCTATGATTTTATTAGCAAGTTTTTTAATTGCTTTTTTACAGCTTTTCCAGGTATCTTTTGGCATATTTACCCATTTCTCATTCATTTAGAGGTGCTCTGTCTATATTTGTCCTTCTTGCAATACATATTTTCTACTTGCCAATTATATATACTTTAATCATAGTATTTCTAGTAACACAAAAGTTATTGATTTTATATTCCTATAACTCAGCTTTTCTCCTGCTAAAGCATTTATTTCTTTTGTTAGCACACTATATTTTAGTAGCAGTAGTAGTAGTTTTAGTGACCGAGGCGTGTCCGACCCTTTGTGACCCCATGGAATGTAGCCTGCCAGGCTCCATTGTCCATGGGATTCTCCAGGCAAGAGTACTGGAGTGGGTTGCCATTCTCTTCTCCAGGGGATCTTCCTGACCCAGGAATTGAACCAGGATCTCCTCCATTACAGGCAGATTTTAGTAAGGTATTACCAAAAATTCTTAAGCATTGAATACAATAATCATGGTTTTCCTGTCTATTGGAGAAGGGAATGGCAAACCACTTCAATATTCTTGCCTCGAGAACCCAATGAACAGTATGAAAAGGCAAAATAATAGGATACTGAAAGAGAGACTCCCCAGGGCAGTAGGTGCCCAATATGCTACTGGAGGTCAGCGGAGAAATAACTCTAGAGAGAATGAAGGGATGGAGCCAAAGCAAAAACAATACCCAGCTGTAGATGTGACTGGTGATAGAAGCACGGTCTAATGCTGTAAGAGCAATATTGCATAGGAACTTGGAATGTCAGATCCATGAATCAAGGCAAATTTGAAGTGGTCAAACAAGAGATGGCAAGAGTGAACATAGACATCTTAGGAATCAGCAACTAAAATGGATTGGAAAGGGTGAATTTAACTCAGCTGATGATTATATCTACTACTGCGGGCAGAAATCCCAGAGAAGAAATGGAGTAGCCATCATGGTCAACAAAAGAGTCCGAAATGCAGTACTTGGATGCAATCTCAAAAATGACAGAATGATCTCTATTCGTTTCCAAGGCAAACCATTCAATATCATGGTAATCCAAGTCTATGCCCCAACCAGGAATGCTGAAGAAGCTGAAGTTGAATGGTCCTATGAAGATCTACAGGACCTTTTAGAACTAACACCTAAAAAAGATGTCCTTTTCATTATAGGGGACAGGAATGCAAAAGTAGGAAGTCAAGAAACACCTGGAGTAAGAGGCAAATTTGGCCTTAGAATGCAGAATGAAGCAGGGTAAAGACTAATACAGTTTTGCCAAGAAAATGCATTGGTCATAGCAAACACACTTTTTCAACAACACAAGAGAAGAATCTACACATGGACATCACCAGATGGTCAACACCAAAATCAGATTGATTATATTCTTTGCAGCCAAAGATGGAAAAGCTCTCTACAGTCAACAAACACAGGACCAGGAGCTGACTGTGGCTCAGATCATGAACTCCTTATTGAAAAATTCAGACTCAAATTGAAGAAAGTAGGGAAAACCTCTAGACCATTAGGTTTGACCTAAATCAAATCCCTTATGATTATACAGTGAAAGTGAAAAATAGATTTAAGGGCCTAGATCTGATGGATAGAGTGCCTGAAGAACTATAGAATGAGGTTCATGACATTGTATGGGAGACAGGGATCAAGACCATTCCCAAGGAAAAGAAATGCAAAAAAGCAAAATAGCTGTCTGGGGAGGCCTTAAAAATAGCTGTGAAAAGAAGAGAGGCAAAAAGCAAAGGAGAAAAGGAAAGATATAAGCATCTAAATGTAGAGGTCCAAAGAATAGCAAGAAGAGATAAGACAGCCTTCTTCAGTGATCAATGCAAAGAAATAGAGGAAAAGAACAGAATGGGCAAGACTAGAGATCTCTTCAAGAAAATTAGAGATACCAAGGGAACATTTCATGCAAAGATGGGCTCAATAAAGGACAGAAATGCTCTGGACCTAAGAGAAGCAGAAGATATTAAGAACAGGTGGCAAGAATACACAGAAGAACTGTACAAAAAAGATTTTCACAACCCAGATAACGATGGTGTGATCAGTCACCTAGAGCCAAACATCTTGGAATGTGAATTCAAGTGGGCCTTAGAAAGCATCACTATGAACAAAGCTAGTGGAAGTGATGGCATTCCAATTGAGCTGTTTCAAATCCTGAAAGACGATGCTGTCAAAGTGCTGCACTCAATATGCCAACAAATTTGGAAAATTCAGCAGTGGGCACAGGACTGGAAAAGGTCAGTTTTCATTCCAGTCTCAAAGAAGGAAATACCAAAGAATGCTCAAACTGTCACACACATTGCATTCATCTCACATGTTAGTAAAGTAATGCTCAAAACTCTCCAAGCCAGGCTTCAGTAATACTTGAACTGTGAACTTCCTGACGTTCATGCTGGTTTTAGAAAAGGCAGAAGAACCAGAGATCAAATTGCCAACATCCTCTGGATCATGGAAAAAGCAAGGGAGTTCCAGAAAAACATCTATTTCTGCTTTATTGCCTATGCCAAAGCCTTTGACTGTGTGGATCACAATAAACTGTGGAAAATTCTGAAAGAGATGGAAATACCAGACAACCTGACTCTTGAGAAATCTGTATGCAGATCAGGAAGCAACAGTTAGAACTGAACATGGAACAACAGACTGGTTCCAAATAGGAAAAGGAGTACGTCAAGGTTGTATATTGTCACCCTGTTTTTTTTAACTTTATGCAGAGTACATCATGAGAAACGCTGGACTGGAAGAAATACAAGCTGGAATCAAGATTTCTGGGAGAAATACCAATAACCTCAGATATGCAGATGACACCACCCTTATGGCAGAGAGTGAAGAGGAGCTAAAAAGCCTCTTGATGTAGGTGAAAGAGGAGAGTGAAAAAGTTTGCTTAAAGCTCAACATTCAGAAAATAAAGATCATTGCATCCGGTCCCATCACTTCATGGAAAATCGATGGGGAAACAGTGGAAACAGTATCAGACTTTTTTTTTTGAGGGGGCGGGGGCTCCAAAATCACTGCAGATTGTGACACAGCCATGAAATTAAAAGATGCTTACTCCTTGGAAGGAAAGTTATGACCAACCTAGATAGCATATTCAAAAGCAGAGACCTTACTTTGCCAGCTAAGGTCCATCTAGTCAAGGCTATGGTTTTTTCAGTAGTCATGTATGGATGTAATAGTTGGACTGTGAAGAAGGCTGAGTGCTGAAGAATTGATGCTTTTGAACTGTGATGTTAGAGAAGACTCTTGAGAGTCCCTTGGATGGCAAGGAGATCCAACCAGTCCATTCTGAAGGAGATCAGCCTTGGGATTTCTTTGGAAGGAATGATGCTAAAGCTGAAACTCCAGTACTTTGGCCACCTCATGCGAAGAGTTGACTCATTGGAAAAAACTTTGATGCTGGGAGGGAATGGGGGCAGCAGAAGAAGGGGATGACTGAGGATGAGATGGCTGGCTGGCATCACTGACTCAGTGGACATGAGTCTGAGTGAACTCTGGTAGTTGGTGATGGACAGGGATGCCTGGCATGCTCTGATTCATGGGGTCGCAAAGAGTCAAACACAACTGAGCAACTGAACTGAACTGAGTAAAGATGTGGCCTTCCCAAATGGTGTTAGTGTTAAAGAACTCACCTGCTAGTGCAGGAGACATAAGTGACTAAGAATCAATCCTTGGGTAAGGAAGATCCCCTGGGTGAAGGCACAGCAACCAACTCCAGTATTTTTTCCTGAAGAATCCCATGGATAGAGGTGTTTTGTGGGCTATAGGCCATGGGGTCATAAAGAGTTGATATGACTGAAGCGACTTAGTATGCATACATGCACAATAAAGATGCACAGAAGCAAATCTCCTCATTTTGGAGACACTCACTTTCTTGGATTAAATATTTTATTTGGTCAATAAAATTTGATTGCTAATGTAATATCTAGTAGCAATATTTTACTTGTGATAATTGGCTAGCAGGTAGTTTACTTTTGATCATATCCTTGTTTGATTGTGTTTTCCATTTGGGTTAGTTTTAAAAATAAATTTAAAAACTTTCCATATTTCTGTGTGGAAGAGTTTATATATCATGAACAAAAGTATTTTTTCTTAATGTTTGGTTCTGATTTTTTTTTTTCAGGTACAGATATTTATTGTTTAAAAACTTTTTTCTATGACAATTTTTCTTATTGTATTTTTCCATTTCTTAAATTAACTTATTAGATTTAAATTTTCTGAAAAATAGCATATTTCATCTAAGTTTTTTGAGTTATTTATTGCATTTCATGCAGATTTTCTTGTAAGTCATTCCTCATTTGTCAGGCTTTCCTTGTGGCTCAGCTAGTAAAATATTTGTCCACGATGTGGGAGACCTGGGCTTGATCCCTGAGTTAGGAAGATCCCTGGAGAAAAGAAATGATACCTACTTCAGTATTTTGGCTTGGGGAATTCCATGGACTGTACAGTCCATGGGGTCAAAAAGATTCAGACATGACTGAGCGACTTTCACTCATTTATGCAGATTTTCTTGTAAGTCTTTCTTTATTTGTAGTCATTTTTTCCCAGTTTTACTGAAGTACAACAACTTCTGAAAAGAGTGAAGAACATACCTGAAGGCTTTCCCTCTCCCTTTTTTTAAACTATAAATATTGAAATCAATAAGCATTCACAAGTTAAGTAACACTCTCTGCTTGATGCAAAAGTATCTGCTGAATGCAAATGGTGGCTGACTCTCTCAGGTATGGAAACCAAACCTCTTTCATCAGGTATGGAAACCAAAGTGAATGTATGATAATCATGTGGTAAATTGAGAGGGAATCTCTTTAGCAGTCAGTCTGTTCAGCTCTTCATCTTCACCTTTCCTGCTTTTCAAAAGAATTTCTTCACTTTTTTCCCCTAAAACCAATCAACAAACAAATGGAAATAAAAATAAATAAATAAATAAAAAGAATATTTTGAAAGAAGTGCTAATTAGAATGTTGGCAATTGAGGGAGAAACAGAACAATGGTATATATTGAGATCAATAAGCATCCACAAGTTAAGTAACACTTTTAAGATAATAAAATAAATACAGGCTGTGACACGGATCACTCCTTCTTGGATTTTCTTTATTCCAAGAAAGTGAAAAGACTCACCAGATTGACTTCCATGGGGGCTATCTTCTTTAAGGGAAGTTGGATGGTTGTGGCAACAATATCCAGTGGCATCCTTATTATTTAGAGTTTGATCTTATAGAAAGAAGCACCATATCCAGGGGAAACTGTGCCACCTATCAATCAAAATAATTTCTAATTTTCCTGTATGAATGGGCACTCAAAGATTAACAGATATTTGAGGAAAATGAAAAGGAAAAATAATGACTCAGGAACATGAATATGTTAGAGAAGAAAACATTAAAAATTCTATTGTGTCCCCAGGACAAATCACAATGATATTATCTGTAAAAACATGGTAATAACTTAGTATGAAGAAGAAACAAAGAAAACAAATAAAATTTTAAAATATTTCCTGGTGGCTCAGATAGTCTCTGCCTGCAATGCAGGAGATCTGGTTTCTATCCCTGGATCTGAAATATCCCCTGGAGAAGAAAATGGCAACCAATTCCAGTAATCTTGCCCAGAGAATCTCATAGATAAGCATGGTGGGCTACAGTCCATAGTGCTGCAAAGATTTGGACATGACTGAGCAACTAACACTTTCACTTTTGATCTTTAAAAAGCTTTGTCAAGTAGGGGTGGAAGCTTTGTCACGTAAAAGAAAAATCTAACTTTTTTGGCTTTTGCAAAATATAGAACACAAGTTTTTATTTGAAACTGGAACCTATTATACAAGGTGAAGTAAGCCAGAAAGAAAAACACCAATACAGTATACTAACACATATATATGGCATTTAGAAAGATGCCATAATGATAACCCTGTATGTGAGACAGCAAAAGAGACACAGATATATAAAACAGTCTTTTGAACTCTGTGGGAGAGGGTGAGAGTGGGATGATTTGGGAGAATGGCATTGAAACGTGTATAATATCACATATGGAACGAGTCACCAGTCCAGGTTCAATGCATGATACTGGATGCTTGGGGCTGGTGCACTGAGACGACCCAGAGGGATAGTACCGGAAGGGAGGAGGGAGGAGGATTCCGGATGGGGAACACGTGTATACCTGTGGCAGATATATGTTGATGTATGGCAAAACCAATACAATATTGTAAAGTAATTAACCTCCAATTAAAATAAATAAATATATATTTTAAAAAAGAAAAAAAAGTTGGGGAAAATGAAATAGAAATGAACGATACTGTTTTAATAGAATGTGTATTTTTGCAATAAAACAACACATACATTACCAGGAGGCTCTCGTCAATATACACAGCACACACACACACACACACACACACACACACACACAAACACACACCTCTAAAGATAACCTGGTAAAATCTCACAAAACCAAGAACAAAATAGAAATCTGAAAAGCTTCCAGGGACTAACATGTAAAAGTATCAAGTAATTGCTAGGAAAATTGTTGTCAGATTAAGCAGTATCAACCTCATAGTAACGAAACAACAGAATAATGTATTTTGCAACTTGAGGGAAATTATTCTGAAGATATATTTCTTTATTTAATCAAGTTCAAAATCAAGTAAGAAATCAATACATTTTCGTCATATAAGAACGGAAACCGTAATTCTGTATTTTTGTAATATACTTTCTGAAAATATGTGCCATTTATTCCAGCAAAGGCAGAAATAAACTTATGAAAGGAGTAAACATGGGATTTAAAGAATATTGAAAATATTCCAGAGGGGAAAATAGAAAGAAAGCACACAATGATATGAATATCTGTGGTTTGGAAACAATCTACTTAATTAGGAAGGGGAATCTTGAAGAGTCTCAGATTATCTTCCTGAAAAATAGATATTCACACACAACATCAAACGTGTGGACCTTTAGACATTAAAATGAAATAACACTAGATTTTAAAGATAACAGAATTATTAAGGGATATCAGGAAGACAGTAAACATTATTTGGGAAACTAGTCAAAATCAGCATAAAAAAAAGGAAAATAAGATCCCAGTGAAAACTAAAAATTATCAATTGTAGTATCAATTGTATCAGTTATCAATACAGAAAATGACATCTCAGGAGCAAGAACAAATTAGAAACGAATGGAGATTTGCCAAAATTGCTAGAAGTATGAACTCTGGAAGGTTACTGATTGAACTAAGATGATGTGACGCCAGTCTAACTGCCTAGAAAAGTAAAATGGTAAGCATTATTTGCAGAGTACATCATGAGAAACGCTGGACTGGAAGAAACACAAGCTGGAATCAAGATTGCTGGGAAAAATATCAATAAACTCAGATATGCAGATAACACAACCCTTATGGCAGAAAGTGAAGAGGAACTAAAAAGCCTCTTGATGAAATTGCAAGAGGAAAGCGAAAAAGTTGGCTTAAAGTTCAACATTCAGAAAACAAAGATCATGGCATCCGGTCCCATCACTTCATGGGAAATTGATGGGGAAACAGTGGAAACGGTGTCAGACTTTATTTTTTGGGGCTCCAGAATCACTGCAGATGGTGATTGCAGCCATGAAATTAAAAGACGCTTACTCCTTGGAAGGAAAGTTATGACTAACCTAGATAGTATATTCAAAAGCAGAGACATTACTTTGCCGACTAAGGTCCGTCTAGTCAAGGCTAGTTTTTCCTGTGGTCATGTATGGATGTGAGAGTTGGACTGTGAAGAAGGCTGAGCACCGAAGAATCGATGCTTTTGAACTGTGGTGTTGGAGAAGACTCTTGAGAGTCCCTTGGACTGCAAGGAGATCCAACCAATCCATTCTGAAGGAGATCAGCCCTGGAATTCCTTTGGAAGAAATGATGCTGAAACTGAAACTCCAGTACTTTGGCCACCTCATGTGAAAAGTTGACTCACTGGAAAAGACTGATGCTGGGAAGGATTGGGGGCAGGAGGAGAAGGGGACGACAGATGATGAGATGGCTGAGTGGCATCACTAACTCGATGGACATGAGTCTGAATGAACTCCGGGAGATGGTGATGGACATGGAGGCCTGGCATGCTGCGATTCATGGGGTCGCAAAGAGTCGGACACGACTGAGTGACTGAACTGAACTTAACTGAAGCATTATTTACTAGGAGAAAGTACTTCCAGGGTTTTTGCAAGTTCCTTTCAGAAGGAGAAATAAGCAAGCATGACATGAGACAACACCAAGTAAGGGAAATTTCAACAAGTAAAGCTAATAGTGAATGTCTCTTGTGGTTCATCTGGTGAAGAATCTCTCCTGGAATGCTGGAGACCTGAGTTCAGTCCCTGGATTGCGAAGACTCTTTCGAGAAGGGAAAGGTTACCCAACCCAGTATTCTGGCCAGAGAATTCCATGGACTATATAGTCTATGGGGTCGCAAAGAGGTGGACACGACTGAGCGACTTTCACTGGCACTTTCAAAGCAAATAATATAAATAGATCCAATGGTAACTTAGATAATGAATTACCAGGAAATACTTTTACATGATAATGATTAATAGGTTCAAAAGTTAGAAGAAAGAGAGAAAAATTAGAAATAGATAAGGGATTTCAGCTATAATTTTGAATCTACAAAATCAAATTGAAATAAAAGCTAATTTATTAGCATAGAACAATAAATGCTAATAAAAATTGAAAAATTATCAAGTGGGTCTAAGAGTCAAACAGATATAGCAAACAATCAGGTTAGTAAGCTAGAATACAATTTAAAAAAATTGTACAAATGGCCAATTGAACATAAAGAGATGATCAACTTCATACATCATCAGAGAAATATAAGTTGACATTATAAAGATGTAATTCCTACCTCGTAGCATGGTTATTATAAAAAGCACAAGATATAAACATTGATAAGGGCGTGGGGAAAAGAGAATCTTTGAACACTGTAAATTGATACAACCATGTGGAGAGCAGTGAGGAGCATCCTCAAAAAATTAAAAACAGAAATGCCTTCAGTCAGTTCAGTCACTCAGTTGTGTCTGACTCTTTGTGACCTCATGAACCACAGAATGCCAGGCCTTTCTGTCCATCACCAACTCCCAGAGTTCATCCAAACCCATGTCCATTGAGTCTGTGATGCCATCCAACCATTTCATCCTCTGTCGTCCCCTTCTCCTTCTGCCCTCAATCTTTCCCAGCATCAGGGTCTTTTCAAATGAATCAGTTCTTCACATAAAATAACCAAAGTACTGGAGTTTCAGCTTCAGCAGCAGTACTTCCAATGAATATTCAGGACTGAGTTCCTTTAGGATGGATTGGCTGAATCACCTTGCAGTCCAAGGGGCTCTCAAAAGCCTTCTCCATCACCACAGTCAAAAGCTTCAATTTTTTGGTGCTCAGCTTTCTTTATAGTCCAACTCTCACATCCACACATGACTACTGGAAAAACCATAACCTTAATTAGATGGACCTTTGTTGACAAAGTAATGTCTCTGCTTTTGAATATACTATCTAGGTTGGCCATAATTTTCCTTCCAAGGATTAAGTGTCTTTTAATTTCATGGCTGCAATCACCATCTGCAATGATTTTGGAAAATCAAAAAATAAAGTGTGACACTGTTTCCACTGTTTCCCCATCTATTTCTCATGAAGTGATGAGACTGGATGCCATAATCTTAGCTTTCTGAATCCTAAGCTTTAAGACAACTTTTTCACTCTCCTCTTTCACCCTTATCAAGAGGCTCTCTAGCTCCTCTTCACTTTCTCCCATAAGGTTAGTCTCATCTGCATATCTGAGGTTATTGATATTTTTCCTGGCAATCCTGATTCCAGCCTGTGCTTCCTCCAGCCCAGCATTTCTCATGATGAACTCTGCATATAAGCAGGGTGACAATATACAGCCTTGACATACTCCTTTTCCGATTTGGAATCAGTCTGTGGTTCCATGTCCAGTTCTAACTGTTGCTTCCTGACCTGCATACAGGTTTCTCAAGAGGCAGGTTAGGTGGTCTGGTATTCCAGTCTCTTTCAGGATTTTCCACAGTTTATTGTTTTCCACACAGTCAAATATTTTGGCATAATCAATAAAGCAGAAATTGATGTTTTCAGGGAACTCTTTTGCTTTTTGATGATCCAGTGGATGTTGGCAATTTTATCTCTGGTTCCTCTGCTTTTTCTAAAACCATCTTGAACATCTGGAAGTTCACAGTTCATGTGTTGCTGAAGCTTGGCTTGGAGAATTTTAATCATCACTTTATTAGCATGTGAGATGAGTGCAGTTGTGTGGTAGTTTGAGCATTCTTTGGCACTACATTTCTTTTGGATTAGAGTAAAAACTGACCTTTTCCAGTCCTATGGTTACTGTTGAGTTTTCCAAATTTACTGGCATATTGAGTGCAGCACTTTCACAGCATCATCTTTCAGGATTTGAAATAGCTCAACTGGAATTCCATCACCTCCACTAGCTTTTTCATAGTGATGCTTTCTAAGGGTCATTTGACTTCGCATTCTAGGATGTCTGGCTCTAGGTAAGTGATCACACCATCGTGATTATCTGGGTTGTGAAGACCTTATTTGTACAATTCTTCTGTGTATTCTTGCCACCTTTTCTTAATATATTTTACTTCTGTTACGTCTCTACCATTTTTGTCCTTTATTGAGCCCATCTTTGCATGAAATGTTCCCTTGGTATCTCTAATCTTCTTGAAGAGATCTCTAGTCTTTTCCATTCTGTTGTTTTTCTCTGTTTCTTTGCATTGATCACTGAGGAAGGCTTTCTTATCTCTCCTTGCTATTCTTTAGAACTCTGCATTCAAATGGTTATATCTTTCCCTTTCTCCTATGCTTTTCACTTCCCTTCTTTTCACAGCTATTTGTAAGGCCTCCTCAGACAGCTATTTTGGTTTTTTTTTTTTTGTTTATGTTTTTTGCATTTCTTTTCCATGGTGGGGTCTTGATCCCTGTCTCCTGTACAATGTCACAAACCTCATTCCATAGTTCATCAGGCACTCTATCTATCAGATCTATTCCCTTAAATCTAATTCTCATTCCCACTGTATAGTCAAAAGGGATTTCATTTAGGTCATACCTGAATGGTCTGGTGGTTTTCTCCACTTTCTTCAATTTCAGTCTGAATTTTGCAATAAGGAGTTCATGATTCAAGCCACAATCAGCTTCTGGTCTTGTTTTTGTTGACTGTATAGGGCTTTTCCATCCTTCACTGCAAAGAATATAACCAATCTTATTTCAGTGTCGACCATCTGGTGATGTCCATGTGTAGAGCCTTATCTTGTATTGTTGGAAGAGGGTGTTTGCTATGACCAGTGCGTTCTCTTGGCAGAACTCTATTAGCCTTTGCCCTGCTTCATTCTGTACTCCAAGGCCAAATTTGTCTGTTACTCCACGTGTTTTTTGACTTCCTACATTTGCATTCCAGTCCCCATTAATGAAAATGACATATTTGGGGAGGTTTAGTTTTAAAAGGTCTTGTACTTCTTCATAGATTTGTTCAACTTTAGCTTATTCAGCATTAGTGGTCAGGACATAGACTTTGATTACTGTGATACTGAATGGTTTGCCTTGGTAACGAACAGAGATCATTCTGTCATTTTTTAGATTGAGTCCAAGTACTGCATTTTGGATTCTTTTGTTGACTATGATGGCTACTCCATTTGTTCTAAGGGATTCTTGCCCACAGTAGTAGATATAATGGTCACTGAGTTAAATTCACCCATTCCAGTCCATCTTAGTTTGCCGATTCCTAGAATGTCGATGTTCACTCTTGTCATCTCCTGTTTGAGCACTTCCAATTTGCCTTGATTCATGGGCCTAAATTCCAGGTTCCTATGTAATAATACCTTTTATAGCACTGAGCCTTGCTTCTTTTACCAGTCCCATCCACAACTGGGTGTTGTTTTTGCTTTGACTCCATCCCGTCATTCTTTCTGAAGCTATTTTTCCACTGATCTCCAGTAGCATTTTGGGCACCTAATGACCTGGGGAGTTCATCTTTCAGTGTCCTAACTTTTGCCTTTTATACCATTTATGGGGTTCTCAAGTCAAGAATACTGAAGTGGTTTGCTATTCCCTTCTCCAGTGGACCACATTATATTAGACCTCTCCACTATGACCTGTCTGTCTGGATGGCCCCACATGACACAGCTTAGTTTCATTGAGTTAGACAAGGCTGTGGTCTGTGTGATCAGATTGGCTGGTTGCCTGTGATTGAGGTTTCAGTCTGTCTGCCCTCTGATGTGCTCTATCAGTGCTTATGCCTTACTTTGGTTTCTCTTACCTTGGGCATGTGGTATCTCTTCATGGCTGCTTCAACAAAGCGCAGCTGCTGCCCCTGCCTTGGACTTGGGGTAGCTCCTCTTGGGTGCGCTTCTGAACCTCTGCTGCAGCTGCTACACTTCCTTATGATTCAGCATTTCAGAACTACCTAATGATTCAGGAATTCCCGTTTGGTTTTATGTCCAGAAGGATATATAAGAATATCCTTTAATAAGAATATCAAAGCAATATCCGCTTTGTTCATTTCAACATTACTCAAAATAGCTGGCAACCTAAATGTACACCCTTGAAGGAATGGATAAATAATATACATAAATCTTCTTTTAAAATTTTCATTTTAAATATGTATTTTTCATATTTTATATACATATATAAAATGCAGATTTGAGAAAGAAGATTCTACCATTTGCAGCAACATGGATGAATCATGTTTATGGGCCCATTCTGCTAAGTGAAATAAGCCAAATACAGAAAGACAAATACTGTATAATCTACATATATGTGGGATTAAAAATTACCAAACTCATAGAAACAGAGAGTAGAACAATAGGTCCAGGTTCTGAGGGTTAGAGAAAGTGGTATATGTTGGTCAAGGGGTACAGAGTTTCAGATGTATAGGATGAATACATTATGGAGATTTAATTTATAGCTATATGATAACAGTTAATATTATTTTGTATTATTAAAGATTGATGAGATGATAGATCTTAATTGTTCTCAACACACAAAAATAAAAAAAAAAAGAGAGAGAGAGAAAGAGAAGAAAAAGAAAAAAAATGAAAAGGTGTGAGGTGATGGATATGGTGAATAGTTTGTAGTGAATATTTAACAATGCACACATATGAAATCATCAGGTTGTACATATTAGTTGTTATTGTTTAGTCACTAAGTCATGTCTGACTCTTTGATCCATGGACTATAGACCACCAGGCTCCTCTGTCCATTGGATTTCCTGGGCAAGAACACTGGAATTGATTGCAATGTTCTCTTCCAGGGGATCTTTATGACCCAGGGATCTAACCCACGTGTCCAGCATTGGTGGGTAGATTCCTTACCACCAAGCACCCAGGGAACCCAGTACCTAAATAAGTCTTTGCAGGTGAGGGCAAATCACCTACATCTGAAAATAGTAATCCTTATTGTCCAAATCTAAATGCAAAAACATATATAATATTAATTAAAATGATATGGCAATACAAAACCCAAAAACAGCCAAGGTAAAAATGAAAAAGAATACTATTTGCACAAATACTAAGAAACAGAAAAATGCAAACATAGATGTGGCCATAAGACTGAGTTCTAGTCAATGGAACAGGGGTAGAGATAATAGTGGCCATTTTCAGGCCTGGCCTTTATATTTTCCTAAAATAGTCTGACAAAATTTCTCATCTCTCATTGGTCATCTGGGTTCAGAATAATAAAGTCATCTAAGGACAAGACAGTGATTAGGTCACTGTCATAAGTATCCAGGGTTTAGAGGTGACTATGTGGAGAAGGCTCCTGTAAGCATCAATCGTCATCCTATTTGACATAAGAAAGAATTGAAACTTTGTTATGTTCAGGTACTGTAATTTAGGAATTATTTCTTCTAGTAGCTGGTGTACCCTGACAAACACTCTCAGATTCATTCATGGGTGGGGCTGAGGCTGCATGCTCCTCTGTTTCATTCAGCCGGGCTTCCAGGTGACACAAGTGGTAAACAACCCACCTGCCAGATGCAGGAGATATAAGAGATGTGGGTTTGATCTCTGAGTCAAGAAGATTCTCTGGAGAAAGAAATGACAACCCACGACAGTATTCTTGCCTGGAGAATCCCATGGACAGAGGAGCCTGGTAGGTTACATACATACAGCCCATAGGGTCACAAAGAGCTGGGCACGCCTGAAGTGCCTTAGTACACTTTCATGGGGCTGCTGCCGCATACTCCTGTTTTGTTCGGGGGATTCATTTCCACAGTTGCATACATTAGATGCTGTAATTCCTCAGTCCTCAATAGAACTGCATTTTACTGACTTCTGTTCTATGATTCAAGTCCTATAATTGCTGTTAGGTTGCTCTATTGTCTATTAGGTTTATATATATAATTGTCTTGTTATTCAGTCTTGTGTTGAAGTATGTTATACAAATACATGAACTGTTGATATGTATGAGGACTTTTGGAGGATCTCACTATTATGCCAAAATCTTGACAATTTACAAATCATTCATAAGTTATGCCCAAAGTTATTTTGTAACATAATGCCCAAGGTAAATTTATTTCAATATAAAATGTGTTCTTTTTCTTGTTGTTTGGTCACTAAGTTGTATCTGACTCTTGTCACCTATGGACTGCAGCATGCCAGCCTCCTCTGCCCTCCCAGCGTTTGCTCAAATTCATGTCCATTGAGTTGCTGATGCTATCTAATCATCTCATCCTCTGCCATCCTCTCCTTTTACCTTCAATTTTTTCCCAGCATCAGTGTCTTTCCCAATGAATCAGCTCTTTGAAGAAGGTGACCCAAGTATTGGAGCTTCTGCTTTAACATCAGTCCTTCTAATGAATATTCAGGGCTGATTTTCTTTAGAATTGACTGGTTTAATCTCCTTGTAGTCCAAGGGACTCTCAAGAGTCTTCTCCAGAACCACAATTTGAAAGCATCATTTCTTCAGTGCTCAGCCTTCTTTACGGTCCAACTCTCACATCTGATTATGACTACTGAAAAAACCATAGATTTGACTATATGGACCGTTGTTGACAAAATGATGTTTATGCTTTTTAATATGCTGTTTGTCATAATTAAACTGTAAAGGGATTTTAACAGCGTTAAACAAATATTAGTTATAAGGTAAGTTATAGAATTATAGAGAAAGCTAATTAGAAGACCTGAGTTTAAGATTTTAGATACAATGCAACCCAGGTCACACACACAGACATGTGAAGCTGGGTATAAAATACCAGAAAATTATGTCTGTTGCAATTGTTCTCATACCAGGAGATCTCTATTAGGGGTCTGGCTTTGGAAACAGGTAAAATCCCAGGGTATCAGCTTCCATAACTGAAAGCAAGTTTCAAAGAGAATTTTCATCATGTGTTCACATTCAAATAATCACTGTGCCTACAGGTAACATGTTGGAAGGATGTAGGTCACATCTGTGTAATTACTGTGATGGGGAATTGGAAATGTAATTGAGCAACTGATATTCCAAGGAAAAGGGTGCTGGGTGCTTAAAGTATTGCCTTCTCCTTCAATTTACCTAAAATATATCTTAAAATGTATTTTTTTGCTTTTTCTTTTTAGTTTGAAAAGTTAATTTAACCCCAGGAAGTCTTATTTTGCTTTCTGCCTTTGTGTTTACTGTGCTGTCATCACCACCAACATTATTATTAATTCAGGTGTCCAGGAGTCTCCAAAGAAGAGATAAGCTACGCTTGTGTTCTGATTGTTGACATCTATTGTCATCATTCAGGCTTCTGAAGAGTCTCAAATAATCTATCATATTTGATGATATTATTATCATTTTGTGGCTCCCTTGAGTTCATAACTGATGAGTTGGAGTATCTTTAATGGTGTGAATCATGCAGCCAATGAAAGATAAAAATCACATAACTATGGTCCCATTTGACCATGTTTTATGATCTCTTGCAGAGGCCCAGTGTTGGCAATGGCCTGTTGTGTGGACAGGAGAACTGGAAGTAACGGTCCTGAAAGGTGCATGTTGCAGAATTCATTTTTGGAGGTTGCATGTAGCCCTACCATAGAACCTACTGACTCCAAGACTGAGTCACTTCAGGCCAAACAACTAACTAGGAGAGAGCAAAGTCCCACTCATCAGCAGACAGTTGGATTAAAGATTTACTGAGCATGGCTCTGCCCACAAAATCAAGACCCAGTTTACCTTACAGCCAGTCCCTCCCTCAGGAAGCAAGAACTATAATATCCAGCCTCCAGAAAATAAATAAATAAATAAATAAATAAATAAAGGAAGCTACCCGAAATAATCACATGGATCACAGCCTTGTTCAACTCAAGGAAGCTATGAGCCATGTTTTGCAGGGCCACCCAAGATGGACGGGTTATGCTGGAAAGTTCTGACAAAATGTGGCTTACCAGAGAAGGGAATGACAAACCCCTTCAGTATTCTTGCCTCAAGAAACCCATGAACAGTATGAAAAGGCAAAAAGACGTGACACCAGAAGATGAGTCTCCTAGGGCCATAGGTGTCCAGTATGCCACTGAGGAAGAGTGGAGAAACAGTTTCAAAAAGAATGGAGAAGCTGGACCAATGCAAAAATGTCACTCAGTTGTGGTGTGTGTCTGGTGGTGAAAGTGAAATCCAATGCTGTAAAGAACAGTCATGCATAGGAACCTAGAATATTAGGTCCATGAATCAGTGTAAATTAGGCTTGGTCAAACATGAGATGCCAAGAGTGAGCATCAATATCTTAGGAATCAGTGAACGAAAATGGATGGGAATGGGTAAATTTAATTCAATTTAATTATATTGACTACTGTGGGCAAAATGTCCCTTAGAAGAAATGGAGTGGCCCTCATGAAAATAAACTGAAAGTGAAAGTCACTCAGTCATGTCCAACTCTTTGCGACCCCATGGACCATACAATCCATGGAATACCCCAGGCCAGAAGACTGAAGTGGGTAACCTTTTCCTTCTCCAGGGTATCTTCCTAACTCAGAGATCAAACCCATCCCTCATTGCCAGCAGATTGTTTACCAGCTAAGCCACTAGGGAAGTGGCCCTCATAGTCAACAAGAGAGTCTGGAATGTGGTACTTGGGTTCAGTCTCAAAAATGACAAAATGATTTCAGTTAATTTCAAAGGCAAACCATTCAACGTCACAATAATCCAAGCCTATACCCCAACCACTGATGCAGAAGAAGCTGAAGTTGACTATTTCTATAAAGATAAAGACCTACAAGACCTTCTAGAACATCAAAAAAGAAGTCCCTTTCAATCTTGGGGGATTGAAATGCAAAAGTAGGAAGTCAAGAGATATCTGGAGTAATAGGCAAGTTTTGTCTTGGAGTTATGAAATGAAGCAGGGTAAAGGAGTTTTGCCAAGAGAATGCACTGATCATAGCAACATCCTTTTAACAACACAACAGACGACTCTACAGATGGAAATAAAGATGGTCCATAGTGAAATTAGACTGATTATATTCTTTGCAGCTAAAGATGGAGAAGCTCTATAGAGTCAGCAAAAACAAGACCTGGACTTGACTGTGGTTTGGATTATGAGTTCCATATTGCAACATTAAGGCTTAAGTTGAAGACAGTAGGGAAAACTAGGCCATTTATGTATGACCTAAATAAAATCCATTATGAATATACAGTGGAGGTCCTGCATAAATTGAATGGATTAGATCTGGTAGAGAAAATGATCAAAGAACTATGGATGGAGGTTTATAATGAGAGAGTCATTTCCTAGGCAGGTTGATAAGAAGTCTGGGGGTACCCAAGGAGAGGGGTCTGGAATTCTCAAGGAGGAAGAAAGGACAAACTTATTTCTCTACATTCCTTAGGATTATATAACAACAATGTATTATGCCTGAGGACAGTCTCTGGATTAAACCTTCTGGCTAATTCTGTTATCTTAAAATGTAAATTATAGGAGTAGGTCTGGTGAGATCTTTACAACCTCCAGACCTTCTTTGGATTAGCTGGAGAGTATATAAACTCATTGCTAAAACTAACAAGCGGGTACTCTTTCTACCCCCTTCTGATGCCTATGTCAGAAGCTTTCTCTATCTCCCTTTATACTTTAATAAAACTTACACAAAAGCTCTGAGCTATCAAGCCTCATCTCTGGCCCCGGATTGAATTCTTCTCCTCTGGGGGCCAAGAATCCCAGCGTTGTGATTCAACAAAAATCTTTCAATAACATTGTACAGGAGGCAGTGACCAAAAATAACCCCAATAAAAAGAAATGCAAGAAGGTAAAATGGTAGTCTGAAGAGGCCTTACAAGTAGCTGAGAAAAGAAGAGAAGTTAAAGGCAAAGGAGAAAGGAAAATATATACCCATCTGAATGTAGAGTTCCAGAAAACAGCAAGGAGAGATAAGAAAGCCTTCTTAAGTGAACAGTGCAAATAAATAGAGGAAAAAATAAAATGGGAAAGACTAGAGATCTCTTCAGGAAAATTGGAGATATCATGGAAATATTTCATGCAATGATGGGCACCATAAAGGACAAAAACAGCCTGGATTTAACAGATGCAGAAGAGATTAACAAGAGGTGACAAGAAGACACAGAAAAACCATACAGAAAATGTCCTAATGTCCTGGATAACTGCAATTTTGTGGTCACTCAGCTAGAACCAGACATCCTAGAATATGAAGTCAAGTGGGCTTTAGGAAGTGTTATTATGAGCCTTGCTAGTGGAGGTGATGGGATTCCAGCTGAGCTATTTCAAATCCTAAAAGGTGATGCTGTCAAAGTGCTACACTCAATATGCCAGCAAATTGTCAGGAAATATGCCAGGAAATGCAATATGCAATATGCCAGGAAAACTCAGCAGTGGCCACAGGACTGGAAAAGGTCAGTTTTCATTCCAGTCCCAAGGAAGGGCAATTCCAAAGAATGTTCAAACTATCATGCAATTTTACTCAATCCGCATGCTATCAAGGTACTGCTCAAAATCCTTCAAACAAGGCTTCAATAGTATTTGAACTGAGAACTTCTAGATGTACATGCTGGATTTAGAAAAGGCAGAGGAAGCAGTAATCAAATTGCCAACATCCATTGGATCATAGAAAAAATAAGGCAATTCCAAAAAGTGTACTTCTACTTCACTGACTATGCTAAAGCGTTTGACTATGTGCATCATAACAAGCTGGAAAATTCTTCAACAGATAGGAGTACCAGACTATCTTACTTGTCTCCTGAGGTAAGGTAAGCAGGACAAGAAACAAAAGCTAGAACTGGAGATGGAGCACACTGCTTATCTCACTTATATGCAAAGTACCTCATGCAAACTGTTGGGCTGGATAACTCAAGCTGGAATCAAGATTGTTGGGAGAAATATCAGCAACCTCAGATCTGCAGTTGATACCACTTTAATAGCAGAAAGTGAAGAGGAACTAAAGAGCCTCTTGATGAGGGTGAAAGGATGAGAGTAAAAAACGTAGCTTGAAACTCAGCATTTGAAAAACTAAGATCGTGGCATCTGGTCCTATCACTTCATGGCAAATAGTTGGACAAAAATCGGAAATAGAGACAGAGGGTTGTTTTTTTTGTTTGTTTGTTTTTGTTTGTTTGTTTGTTTTTGGTCTTCAAAATCACTGTGGATGTTGACCACAGCCATGAAATTAAATGACACTTGCAAGTTGGAAGGAAAGCTATGACAAACCTGGAGACCCTAAAAAGCAGAGGCACCACTTTGCTGACAAAGGTTCATATAGTCAAAGCTATAGAACTAACACCCAAAAAAGATATGCTTTTCATTATAGGGTACTGGAATGCAGAAGCTGGAAGTCAAGAGATACCTGGAGTAATAGGCAAATTAGTCCTTGGAGTACAAAATGAAGCAGGGCAAAGGCTAACAGAGATTTGTCAAGAGATCTCATTGATTATAGTAAACACCCTCTTCCAACAATCCAAGAGAAGACTCAACACATGGATATCAGCACATAGTCAATAGCAAAATCAGATTGATTATATTCTTTGCAGCCAAAGAAGGAGAAACACTATACACTCAGCAAAAACAAGATCTGGAGCCGACTGTGGCTCAGATCATGAGCTCCTTATTGCCAAATTCAAACTTAAATCGAAGGAAGTAGGGAAACCATTAGACTATTCACATATGATCTAAATCAAATCCCTTACAATTATACAGTGAAAGTGACAAATAAATTCATGGGATTACATTTGATAGACTGAGTGCCTGAAGAACTATGGACAAAGTTTTGTAACATTGTACAGGAGGCAGTGATCAAGACCATCCCCAAGAAAAGAGAATCAAAAAGGCAAAATGGTTGTCTGACAAGGCCTTATAAATAGCTGAGAAAAGAAGTGAAAGGCAAAGGAGAGAAGGAAAGATATATCCATTTGAATGCAACGTTCTAAAGAATAGCAAGGAGAGATAAGGAAGTCTTCCTCCATAATCAGTGCAAAGAAATAGAGGAAAACAATAGAATGGGGAGGACTAGAGATCTCTTGAAGAAAATTAGAGATACCAGGGGAACATTTCATGCAAAGATGGGCACAATAAAGGACAAAAATGGTATGGACTTAGAAGCAGAAGATATTAACAGGTAGCAACAATACACAAAAGAAATATATATTAAAAAAATTAATAACCCAGATAACCATGATGGTGTGATCACTCACCTAAATCCAGCAATCCTGGAATGTGAAATCAAGTGGGTCTTATGAAGAATCACTATGAACAAAGCTAATGGAGGTGATGTAATTCCAGCTGAGCTAATTCAAGTCCTAAAAGATGATGCTGTGAAAGTGCTGCACTCAACATGTCAGGGATTTGGAAAACTCAGCAGTGGCCACAGTATGAGAAAAGATCAGCTTTCATTCCAATCCTAAAGAAAGGCAATGCAAAAGAATATTCAAACTACTGGAGAGTTGCACTCATCTCACACACAAGAAAAGTAGTGCTTACTATTCTCCAAGCAAGGCTTCAACAGTATGTTAACTGTGAACTTCCAGATGTTCAAGCTGAATTTAGAAAAGGCAGGGGAATAAGAGTTGTTCTATGCCAACATCTGCTGGATCATAGAAAGAACAAGAGAGTTGCAGAAAAACATATACTACTGCTTTATTGACTATACCAAAGCCTTTGATTGTGTGGATCACAACAAACTCTGAAAAATTCTTCAAGAGATGGGAACACCAGACCATCTTACCTGCCTCTTGAGAAATCTGTATGCAGATTAAGAAGCAACAGTTAGAACTGGACATGACAAAACAGACTGGTTCCAAATTGGGAAAGGAGTACATCAAGGCTATATATTGTCACCCTGCTGATTCAACTTATATGCAGAGTACACCATGCAAAATGCCAGGCTGGATAAAGCACAAGCTGGAATCAAGATTGCAAGGATAAATATCAATAACCTCAGTTATGCAGATGACACCACCCTTATGGCAGAAAGCAAAGAAGAACTAAGGAGCCTCTTGATGAACATGAAAGAGGAGAGTGAAAAAGTTGGCTTAAAACTCTACATTCAGAAAACTAGTATCATGGTATCTGGTCCCATCACTTCATGGCAAATAGATGGGGAAACAATGGAGTAAGTGAGAAACTTTTTGGGGGGTGGGGGTGCTCCAAAATCACTGCAGATGGTTACTGCAGCCTTGAAATTAAAAGATGCTTGCTCCTTGGAAGAAAAGCTATGACCAACCTAGACAGCATAATAAAAGGAAAGATATTACTTTGTCAACAAATCTCTGTCTACTCAAAGCTATGGTTTTTCCAATAGTCCTGTCTGGATGTAAGTGTTGGACTATAAAGAAAGCTGAGCACCAAAGAATTGATGCTTTTGAACTGTGGTGTTGGAGAAAACTCGAGAGTCCCTTGGACTGCAAAAGATCAAACCAGTCCATCCTAAAGGAAATCAGCCCTGAGTATTCATTGGAAGGACTGGTGCTGAAGCAGAACCTCCAGTACTTTGTCCAACTGATGCGAAGAACTAACTCACTGGAAAAGGCCCTGATGCTGGGAAATATTGCAGACATGAGGAGAAAGGTACAATAGAGGATGAGATGGTTGGATGGCATCACCAACTCAATGGAAATGAATTTCAGTACGCTCTGTGAGTTGGTGCGGAGAAGACAAGGGCACCCCACTCCAGTACTCTTGCCTGGAAAATCCCGTGGACAGAGGAGCCTGGTGGGCTGCATTGCATGGGGTCGCTGAGTCAGACACGACTGAGTGACTTCACTTTCACGTTTCACTTTTATGCATTGGAGAAGGAAACAGCAACCCACTCCAGTGTTCTTGCCTAGAGAATCCCAAGGACAGGGGAGCCTGGTGGGCTGCTGTCCATGGGGTTACACAGAGTCGGACACAACTCAAGTGATTTAGCAGCAGCAGCAGCAGCTGTGAATCGGTGATGGACAGCGAAGCCTATTGTGGTGCAGTCTATGGGGGCACGCAGAGTCAGACCTGACTAAGCGATTCAACTGATTTTTTTTTTTTTTTCCCAGTAGTCATGTATGATTCAGAGCTGGACCATAAAGAAAACTGAGTATTGAAAAACCCACCCTGTATATTCATTTGAAGAACTGATGCTGAAGCTGAAGATCCAATCCTTTGGCCACCTGATGTCAAGGGATGGCTCATTGAAAAAATACTGTAATGCTGGAATGATTGAGGGGAGAAGGGCAAGGGCAAGGAAGAGGGGCAGTGTAAGAGATGGGTGGATGGCATCCCTGACTCAATGGACATGAGTTTGAGATAACTAGGGAGATAAGGAAGAACAGAAAGGTCTGCTGTGCTGCAGTTCATAAGAAGATTCAGGCATACTTTGTTTGACTGAACAATAAAAATGGCCCCATAGATGTGTCCTTTCCCAGCATAAAGAGTAGGGATATTTATCTGACAAGTTTACTTCCCTTCTGAAAGGTGAATAGGCCAACTCAAACAGATTCAACCTTGATCTTGGGTGCCAGGATTACAGACTAACATGACTGCCAAATTTCTTCTGAGAATGGTTAGATCCTGTGCCCTATTCTATATTCTTCTGAGTGCCCCTAGGTATCCATGGGGAAGTGGACACACTCTCCTTTATAGGCTCCCAAACACCTGATTTAGATAAAAGCCTGGGGATGCCATCTGGAGCTAATGATCCTCATTTCACAGTCTTTTCAAGCCCTGTTACTGGTAGGAGATAATTTGACAATATAACTCAAAATTCATATTTTTATGAAAATTCACTTCTAAAATTTTATCTTAGGAAAAATATTACACTGCTATGTAAGAGGAAAGTTTTATATGTTTTTTGAGGTTTTCCTAACTAAAGGTACTGAAAATAATCACAAATAATATTTTTTCTTATTTAAAGAAAGTCTAATATAACCCCATTAAATCTATTTAAAATTATGTGCAAGGAAAATATTTTGTATTTTTAAGAAATATTATGTTGTAACTTTAACTCTAAAGTCAAATGAAAACCAGTGGTTACACTGTCTTTGAACGGAAGCAGCCATAATTTTTTTCCTACTTGAAATGCATCTTCCTTGTCTTCTGTGAAGTATTGTCTCCTGATTTTCCTCCCATCTCAGGTCTACAAGTCCTCTCTCCTTGCTGAGCCATCTCTCCTGTCTCTGATCCTGAAGTGTGGACTCTCTGTGGAGCTCAACACTTGCTACACTTCCTCCCTAAGTATAGACAAAATCAGCACAACCTGTTTTCGAGAAGAGGAAACTTTAAATAAATTCATGCATATCACTTTAAAAAGCTGAGTAACAGGAAAATCTGATCTGAATCCATTGGCCCTTGCAGCAGTTAGGGACACTTAGGGAAGCCAGTGCTTAAGTGACAGGTCATAAAATGTTCATTACAGGGTTTAGCCATTACTATTATACAGTAGGGAGCAGGCAAAGAAGGCTGTGGAAAGCTGCTGTTTCTGCTTTTGTTGATAAGTCTGGCGTCATGGGGACCAGCAGTAAGAAAAGGAAGAAAAAATTAGTGTAGAGATAGAGAGTAAGCACAGCCTGGAAAATTGAGGACAGACCATACTCATGCCTGTCACAGTCAGTGCCAGTCTCAGTCATGTACAGAGCCTACACGATTAGCTGTTCAGGGCTACAGAAAACCAAAAACAAAACAAGAGACACAGACCATGTGCTGGGTCTGCAGAGAGAACTAATGTTGTCAAATTCAAGTGTGTATGCCAGACACACAGTGAGACCAACCTGAAATATCAGAATTTAAAGCAGAGGAAGGTTCATTGCAGGGCCAAGCAAGAAGAACAGGTAGTTCAAAAATCCTGAACACCCCAATGTTTTCTGGGAGAAAGGCTTTTACAGGCAAAATTTGGGGTGAAGGTGGCAGAGTATGTGATTTTCTTCTGATAGGTTGGTGGTGAGGTAACAGGGTGGTGCTCCAGGAATTTTGTGCTGTCTGAAGTCATCATCCTCCACATGGGTGGGATCTTAGTCCTTGCAAAAGCAACAACAACTGTGAGATATTTTTATGTAATCCCTTGAGATCTCTAGTCTTTCCCATTCTACTAAAGAACCTCTTGATGAAAGTGAAAGAGAGTGAAAAAGTTGGCTTAAAATTCAACATTCAAAAAACTAATATCATGGCATCTGGTCCCATTGCTTCTTGGGAAATAGATGCCGAAACAGTGTCAGACTTTATTTCTGGGGGATCCAAAATCACTGCAGATGGTGACTGCAGCCATGAAATTAAGATGCTCACTCCTTGGAAGGAAAGTTGTGATCAACTTAGATAGCATATTAAAAGGAGAGACATTACTTTGCCAACAAAAGTCTGCACAGTCAAAGCTATGGTTTTTCCAATAGTCATGTATGGATGTGAGAGTTGGACTACAAAGAAAGCTGAGCGCTGAAGAATTGATGCTTTTGAACAGTGGTGTTGGAGGAGATTCCTGAGAGTCCTGTGGACTGCAAAGAGATCCAACCAGTCCATCCTAAAGGAAATCAATCCTGAATGTTCATTGGAAGGATTGATGCTAAAGCTGAAACTCCAATACACTGGCCAACTGATGAGAAGAACTGACTCATTTGAAAATATTGAAGTTGGGAGGAGAGGGGGATGACAGAGGATGAGATGGTTGTGTCATTATCAACCCGATGGACATGAGTTTGAGTAAACTCCTGTAATTGGTGATGGACAATGGATTGGAAGCCTGACATGCTGCAGTTCGTGGGGTTGCAAAGAGTGAGACATGACTTAGTGACTGAACTGAACTGGAATGAATCCCTTGAGAAGGAGGCAGGACACTGCTTTATTCCTGCACAATTTTTTTTCTTGTCCACTCCTCCTTTGTTTCTGCATTCACTTCCTTAATTAGTAACTGCTTAAGCCTGCTCTTTGAAACTCAGGGAAGGTCTAGGAGAGTGAAACCTTTTTCTTACAAGCAATAAACAGGGAACACAGAAAATATTTGTACCCAAGACAGCCTACAAGTATCCTTCTCAGTTTCCACAGCAGCTCTGAGAAAAAGTACCTGAGCTACCGTGGCACTGGTGCTCTGTAAACCTGAACATTAGAAACAGGCAGGGAAGGGGTTCTGGGCAGCATGGCCCTCACCCAGTTCAGTCCACATATGATAAACCGTCTTAGTGTTCAAACACTGTGTAAGAATATGATAGAAATAATATGTATAAATAAGAAAGTGTAAAAAAAATTAAAAAGGACTATTTCAAACCAGAAAGCTAAACAATTAATTCATTTACTGACTGAGCAAAATAAGATAAAATCAGATTAAAATATGACTAGGTCTTCTCTTTCTCATCACTGATGATTCTCTCTTTTGTGTTTCCTGATTCTGTGTACAAAGAGATAAGGAGTCTGGGCTTGTCATATTGTGGGACTGTCCCTTTCCTTTTAAAATAAAACCCAGATTTCTTTGCTTGGAATAATGTCTAAATTGTAAAATATGTTTTAGATCATTGTTCAGTTCAGTTTAGTCATTCAGTCGTATCTGACTCTTTGTGACCCCATGAATCACAGCACACCAGGCCTCCCTGTCCATCACCAACTCCCAGAGTTCACTCAGACTCACATCCAGTGAGTCAGTGATGTCATCCAGCCATCTCATCCTCTGTTGTCCCCTTCTCCGCTTGCGCCCAATCCCTCCCAGCATCCCACTGACTCTTTTCCAATGAGTCAACTCTTCTCATGAGGTGGCCAAAGTACTGGAGTTTCAGATTCAGCATCATTCCCCTCAAAGAAATCCCAGGGCTGATCTCCTTCAGAATGGATTGGTTGGAGTTCCTTGCAGTCCAAAGGACTCTCAAGAGCCTTCTCCAACACCACAGTTCAAAAGCATCAATTCTTCGGTGCTCAGCTTTCTTCACAGTCCAACTCTCACATCCATACATGACCACTGGAAAAACCATAGCCTTGACTAGATGGATCTTTGTTGGCAAAGTAATGTCTCTGCTTTTGAATATGCTATCTAGGTTGGTCATAAGTTTCCTTCCAAGGAGTAAGTGTCTTTTAATTCCATGGCTGCAGTCACCATCTGTAGTGATTTTGGAGCCCAACAAAAATAACGTCTGACACTGTTTCCACTGTTTCCCCATCTCTTCCCATGAGGTGATGGGACCGGATGCCATAATCTTTGTTTTCTGAATGCTGAGCTTAAGCCAACTTTTTTCACCCTCCACTTTCACTTTCATCAAGAGGCTTTTTAGTTCCTATTCACTTTCTGCCATAAGGGTGGCGTCATTGTAGCAAGTCCTAAAACACAGCTGTCTGGTGACTCTTCTAAGTTCAAGTGGGCTACCAGAAATGACTCAACATCATTTCTCTTCCTCCTTTTCCATATTGACTGATGCTTATGGTCTTACTCCCCTGTCAGATTGCCTAAGTTTAAACCCTTCCTTTATCACATTCTTGGCCATGTGACCTTGAACAATTTCATAGTTTGAAAAATCATAATACAAATAGCACATAATATAATAAAGATCACTTTGCTGTGAGGATGGAAAGGGATAAAGATGTAAACAAGCTGAATAAAGAGATCCTGATGCACAGGATGGTCTCACTAAGTGACAGATTTTAACTCTCCAGCTTCAACTGAACCTTCTCTTCCCCTCACATTAGAGATCAAAGAGTTTCTGGGGTCTGGCAAAGTTATAAATCACATTCTCTATGTTATAGTACACTTTTAGGGACACTGTATTAAAAGCACTTTGCTAGATAATGTGGTAGATACGTTTAACTTGTTATAGTACTGCCTAACTATTTTACAAAAGGACTGTGCTATTTTAAATTTGTACTCCTATATAATCTACTCCCATGGATTCACCCAAGAAAAAAGAAAATATATATGCATACAATGACCTATATGTGAAACTTTATGGCAGTCTTATTTGTAATAGTCCCCAAAAGAGTACAATACAGATGTCTGTCAGCAGGCAAAGGGGTCATTTTGAAATATATATATGTATACATCAAATCATCATATCAGACACATTAAATGTACACAATGCTATATATTAAACATATCTCAGTCATATCAGTAAAAAAAAAAAAAAAGAAAAAACCACAGGTGAGGGGATAAACAATTTAAGATACAATCATAAAATGGAAAACTACTCAGCAATAAAAAGTTATGAGTATTGATACATGCAACAGTGCTGATGAATCTCAAAATAATTGTGTTCATTGGAAGAAGATGAAAAGTTTATCCACTGTATGATTCCATTGATATAAGATTAAAAATTGTAAGCTAATCTATTGTGAGAAAAAGCAGGTCTATAGTTGTTAGGTAAGTTCACATCTATTTCATGGGTATTGCATGTATAGAACGGACTTTTGGCCTCTGAGGGAGAGGGAGAGGGTGGAATGATTTGAGAGAATGCAATTGAAACATGTATACTATCATGTAAGAAACAAAGTGCCAGTTTATGTTCAATACAGGATACAGGATGCTTGGGGCTGGTGCACTGGATGATCCAGAGAGATGATATGGGGTGAGAGGTGGGAGGGGGTTTCAGGATTGGGAGCTCGTGTACACCTGTGGCTGATTCATGTCAATGTATGGCAAAACCAATACAGTATTGTAAAGTAGAATAAAGTAAAAATAAAATTAAAAAAAATAAAAACTTGTAAGACTGAATACTTCAAATATATAGTCAATTATATCTCAGTAAAACTGGTAAAATCAATCAATACTTTTTTTTTTTTTTTTCAGGCAGCTATGAACCAATTTGTAGTTGTGTGTATCTTTGACTTTAGGCTGTCTCATCCAATCTTATGGTTTAATTACTATAAACATTCTGAACATTCCCTAATGTCCTTTTCTGGACATTTTCAATGGTTCATCAATAAAATAGTTTCAGTTTTATCCCATCCTAAAAAATAAAATTTCCTCTAAATCTTCTAACTGTTCCATATCTGTCTACATCTTGGCAATTTCAGTTGTGATAATTCTATTCTACATAAAAAGTTTCATGCTCCTCACATATTCTTATCATTAATCAAACCTCAGTGTGTATCTCGTTTCCTCTGAAATACTAAAACTGTTTATACTTATTTTCAAAACTGTTTATACTTATTTTCAACACCAACTTGTATTTTGTGGTTTTTTGTTTGCTTGTTTGTTTTTACTTTTTATTTTATGTTGGAGTATGGAGAAGGCAATGGCAACCCACTCTTGTACTCTTGCCTGGGAAATCCCATGGAGGAGCCTGGTAGGCTACAGTCTATGGGGTCGGGGAGAGTCGGACATGACTGAGTGACTTCACATTCACTTTTCACTTTTCACTTCCATTCACTGGAGGAGGAGGGTGGCGGCCCACTCCAGTGTTCTTGCCTGGAGAATCCCAGGGATGGGAGCCTGGTGGGCTGCTGTCTATGGGGTCGCACAGAGTTGAACACGACTGACCTGACTTAGCAGTAGCAGCAGCATGGCTGATTAACAATGTTGTGATAGTTTCAATTAGAGAGCAAATGGACTCTGTCAGCCTGCTGCATTACATTGAGCAGAGTTCCCTGTACTATACAGTAGGATCTTGTTGGTTATTCATTTTAAATATAACAGTGTGTACCTGTTGATACCAAACTCCCTAATTATTCCTTATTGCCGAATTTCTGTCCACCCCTCTCCTCCGCCCCCGGTAACAATAAGTTCACTTTCTGAGTCTATGAGACTGCTTCTATTTCACAAATAAGTTAATTTATATTATTTCTTTGTAGATTTCATATATAAGGGATATCATATGATATTAGTCTTTGTCTAATTCATTCAGTGTGACAGTCTCTAAGTCCATCCTTGTTGCTGCAAATGGTGGTTTTTTTTTCTTTATTGTAACTGAGAAATATGCCATCACATATATGTACCACATCTTCTTTATTAATTCCTCTATTGATGGACACTTAGGTTGTTTTCATCTCTTGACTATTGTGAATAGTCCATTGGGGTGCATATATCTTTCAGACCGTATTTTTATCTACAACTTACTTGTATTTAATGTCAAGGTACATTTCAAAAGTACGTAAACTGAGAACTTCCAGATGTACCAACTAGATTTCAGAGAGGCAGAAGAACCAGAGGTCAAATTGCCAACTCATTGGATCATGGACAAAGCAAGGGAATTCAAGAATAACATTTTCTTCTGCTTCATTGACTACGCTAAAGCCTTTGACTCTGGATCACAACAAACTGTGGAAAATTCTTAAAGAGATAGGGCTATCAGGCCTCTTTACCTGTCGCCTGAGAAACCCATATTCAAGTCAATAAGGAACAATTAGAACTGTACATGGAACAACTGGCTGGTTCCAAACTGTGAAAAGAGTACCACAAGGGTGTATATTGTCATCCTTCTCATGTAACTTCTATGCAGAGTACATCCTGCAAAATGCCGGGCTTAATGAATCACAATCTGGAATCTAGATTTACAGGAGGTATATCAACAATCTCAAATGTGCAGATGATACTAATCTACTGGCAGAAAGTTAAGAAAAACTAAAGAGCCTCTTAATGAGAGTGAAAGAGGAGACTGAAAAAATTGGCTTGAAACTCAACATTAAAAAACAAACAAACGAAGATCATGGTATCAGGTCCCATCACTTCATGCCAAACACAAGGGAGAAAAGTGCAAATAGTGACAGGTTTTATTTACTTGAGGTCTAAAATCACTGTGGATAGTGACTGAAATCACAAAATTAAAAGAAGCTTGTTCCTTTGAAGGAAAGCTAAGAGAAACCTAGACAGTACATTTAAAAGTAAAGACGTCACTTTGCTGACAAAGTGATGCTTTTTCTAGTAGTTATGTACAGATGTGAGAGTTGGATCATAAAGAAAGCTAAGCGCTGAAGAACTGATGATTTTGAATTGTGGTGCTGAAGACTTGAGAGTCTCTTGGATTGTAAGAAGATCAAATCAGTCAATCCCAAAGGACATCAACCCTGAATGTTTATTGGAAGACTGACACTGAAGATCAAGCTCCAATACTTTGACCACCTGAGAGGAAGGACCAATTCATAGGAAAAGACCATGATTCTGGAAAAGATTAAAGGCCAAAGGAAAAGGGGGTGGCAGAGGATAAGCTCACTAAACAGCATCACCAAATCAATGAACATTAATTTGAGCAAACTCTGGGTAATAGTGGAGAACAGAGGAGCCTGATGTGTTGCAGTCCATGAGGTCATAAAGTAAGACCTGACTAAGAGACTGAACAATAGCAACAAATTTCAACTGATGATTTTTCAGTTCCTTCCTAATTGATGTCTTACCAGTAGGTGAGGTTACTGACTGCACTCTCCTTATTGGAAAGCATCTTTTTATGGTTTGTTTATTTGTTTGTTTGACTTTACTTTCTTATTGTCTTCCCTATCTCACTGGATTCATATTTTTCCCCACCTTCCATTTCAGGCTCTTCTTCATGCAACTTAAATTTGAATGTTTCTCAAGTTCTTGTCTAGGTCCTATTCTTGATTTGGCAAACCCATTATCTACCTCATTCATTCCTGTGTACAAATGTTCATTCATGAATATGCTTATGAATAGCAAATTTGTATCCAATAAAATTTTTGAGTTTGGACATATAGTGCAGTTTTGTCCTGGGCAGCTCTCCTGAGATATTTCATTCTGAACCAAACTTGAGTCCTCTTACCTGTACATAGTAAAGCTAATCTAATGACATGTGGTTGTAGTGAAGGAAAGTGCAGCATCTATTGCAGGTGCCAAGAAAGGTGTCCAGGACAACTAGTGCTCAAAAGATTCAAACTTGCAAATGAGTTTCAGGAAAAAAAAAGAAAAATCGTTAAAGCCCAGGTCATGTATGAGTGTGAGAACTGGGCCATAAAGACAGCTGAGCATCAAAGAATCAATGTTTCAGAACTGTGGTGTTGGAGAAGACTCTTGAGAGGCCCTTGGACTGTAAGGTGATCCAATCAATCCATCCTAAGGGAAATTAGTCCTGAATATTCATTGGAAAGACTGATGTTGAAGCTCTAATACTTTGGCCTCCTGATGCAAAGAAATGACTCATTGGAAAAGAGCTTGATGATAGGAAAGACTGAAGGCAGGAGAATAAGGGGATGGCAGAGGATGAGATGGTTGGAAGGCATCAACAACTCAATGGACATGAGTTTGAACAACTCCAGGAGTGGATGATGGACTGAGAAGCCTGGCATGCTGCACTCCATGGGGTTGCAGAGTTGTATACAATCAAGCAATTGAACCAAACTGAAAGGCCAGGTGAAGAAGAAGGTCACAGAATGTGATCACCTTGTATACTGTTTTCTGATTGGTTGATGGTGAGGTAACAGGGCAGTGTCACATTATCAACCCTCAGCCTCCAATAGACCTGTGGACTATGTGGTCACAGTCATCAGGTTAATGTCTTCCATTTCATGGTTGTTTTAACATCTGCAAAATAACTCAGGAAATGTACATCAGATATTATTATCTAGGTTCTTCATAGAGTAGCTAAAATTGTCAATAAGTTAGATGGATCTGTCCTGGGATGGCCCCATAAAGCTCTGCTCAGTTACAAGTCATACTTTGAAGTCAGTAAGTCCATTAACCTACTCATCCCTCCTTGCTTCCTAAAAGTGTTTCCTTTACAATGGATAGTTCCACCATCTGACACTTTATGTGTCCTCTTCCATAACCCAACAGTCACCAAGTTCTGCCATTTTTAGTTCAGTTCAGTTCAGTTACTCAGTCCTGTCCTACTGTGCAACCCCATGGACTGCAGCATGCCAGACTTCCCTGTCCATCACAAACTCCTGGAGCTCACCCAAACTCATGTCCATTGAGTCGGTGATGTTATCCAACCATCCCATCCTCTGTTGTCCCCTTCTCCTCTTGCTTTCAATCTTTCCCAGAATCAGTGTCTTTTCAAATGGGTCAGCTCTTCACATGAGGTGGCCAAAGTACTGGAGTTTCAGCTTCAACATCATTCCTTCCAATGAACACTCAGGACTGATCTCCTTTAGGATGGACTGGTTGGATCTCCTTGCAGTCCAAGGGAATCTCAAGAGCCTTCTCCAACACCACAGTTCAAAAGAATCAAATCTTCAGTGCTCAGCTTTCTTCACAGTCCAACTCTCACATTCATACATGACCACTGGAAAAATCATAGCCTTAATTAGATGGACCTTTGTTGGCAAAGTAATGAGTCTGCTTTTTAATATGCTGTCTAGGTTGGCCATAGCTTTTCTTCTAAGGGGCAAGTGTCTTTTAATTTCATGGCTGCAGTCACCAACTGCAGTGATTTTGGACCCCTCAAAAATAAAGTCAGCGACTGTTTCCACTGTTTCCCCATCTACTTGCCATGAAGTGATGGGACCAGATGCCATGATCAAAGTTTTCTGAATCTTGAGATTTACATCAACTTTTTCACTTTCCTCTTTCACTTTCATCATGAGACTCTTTAATTCTTCTTCACTTTCTGCCATAAGTGTGGTGTCATCTGCATATCTGAGGTTATTTCTCCCAGAAATCTTGATTCCAGCTTGTGCTTCATCCAGCCCAGCGTTTCTCATGATGTACTCTGCACATAAGTTAAATAAGCAGGGTGACAATATACAGCCTTGATGTATTTTTTTTTCCCCTGTTTGGAACCAGTCTGTTGTTCCATGTCCAGTTCTAGCTATTGTTTCCTGACCTGCATACAGATTTCTCAAAAGGCAGGTCCAGTGATCTGGTATTCCCATCTCTTTGAAAAGTCTCCACAGTTTATTGTGATCCACACAGTCAAAGGCTTTGGCATAGTCAATAAAGCAGAAATAGATGTTTCCAGCTGACCAGTTGAGTATTTCTCAAATCTGATTATTTTTCCCTCTTTAAATCTGTATCTGCAAATCAAGTCTGGCCTACCACAATCTTCTTATTATTTATTGCAAAGTCTTCATCATCAGAGTTTTACCTCTGTTTTTTTCCCCTTGCAGTAGGTAATCCATATGGTAGTCAAAGTGATTCTTTAAAATGCAACCACATTTAACATTGCCATCCGTTTCCTGAAAACATTCAGCTCCTCACCACTGGTCTTTAGGTTAAAAAGGAAGTCGCACTCACTGCAAGGTTCTTATGGAGGATTCTTCTATTCAGTTAATACAATTCATAATGTACTGTCCTCAAAACATTCTGTTCTGCTGTGAGGGCTCATCATACCCTTGTCTCCCCTGGGAAAACCATTTCTATGTACTGTCTACCTTATGGTTGGTTTGGCTTTCCACCTACTCTCACTTGCTGTGGCAGGTCTTCTCCAACTCTCTAGGAAGAGATTCTGTCTCAGTATTAACTCTTACACCGAAGCTTGAACTTTCTCTTACATAGTACAGAGTAAGATTTAATAACAATTCTATTTAATTATTAATCTATTCTGAGAGATTCTATGAGTGAGGAGGGGCCAGATTGCATATCTCTTTCTCATTCTTGAATCTCCACTGCTGAGCTCAGAACTTGCATTTAGTACTGTTCAGTCATGTCCAACTCTTTGTGACCCCATGGACTGTAGCCCACCAGTCTCCTCCATCCATGGGATTTTCCATGCAAGAATACTGGAGTGGGTTGTCATTTCCTTCTCCAGGGAATCTTCCCAACTCAGGGATCGAACCTGGGTCTCCTGCATTATAGGCAGATGCTTTACCATCTGAGCCACCAGCAAAGTCCAGTAGAGGCTTAAATATTGTTAATCAAATTAATGAATTACTACCTTTTTCTCGCTCTTGTTTTTCTAGTTTTCTCATTTCATTACCTTAAAAATCTATTAAGAATAATACATATATAATAATAGTAGTTAGAGTCAGAGCATGAAATTTTGGCATTTAAAACATCAGGAATATGTAGTCCCATTGATGACAGCATTTTGAAGCTGAATTGATCTGAAAAAATGACATATCATTGATAAATGTGATGAGAAGCCAGGATATTTTCACTGGGAAGTGAGAGTAAATTGTCACAGTATTTTAATGAGTAGCTTGACATTATCTGTGAATTTATAAAATGGACCTAGCCTTAAATTAATTTCATACAAGTAAATATTTTCATACATTTCAAAGATATAACTTAAAGGATATCATTAACAGTATTTGAAACTTTGAAAAAAGATAAAAATATAGATTTATTAAAAGCATGTTACATTCATAAAATGAATATGACACTATGAAAAGTGTAGAACAATATGCTTTCATAAGAAAAGGTATCTACACTATTTTATTAAGTACAAAAGCAATTTTCAGTACATGGTATTTTGCTATGAGACTGATTTGCAAATAAATTATACATAATAATGAAACTTGTCACCATGTCTCTCATCTCTACTCTTACCAGTAAGTGCTCAAAGTGTAAAAATATCTTATCTTGTCACCTCTCTTACAATGCTAAAATGACTTCTCCTTTTTCAGATAATGAAGATAATACTTGTCATAATCTGCACTTCCCTATGTGACCTGGCTCCCACCCAGACGTCCAGATTCATTACAAAACGGAACTCCTCTTTTGTCTGCACTTTGACAGTCCAAACTGTTCTTTCTATCTGCTTTGTCTCTACTACCCCACCGCTATCCCAAGCAGGGGTCAGAATCTACTCTTCACTCTCAGGGCTCAAGCAAGTTTCCATCTTCAACATGCAAGTAAGTAAACAATGAAATGCCTTATTCCTCAGATTACATTGCAGCACCACCTTCATACTTACATAGAGGACTAATCTCTTGCTATAGTTTTTATGACCATGTTGTATAGTAACCTATAACGGAAAATAATCTGAATGTATATATACCTAAGTCACTTTACTGTACAGTTGAAACTATCATGACATTGTAAATCAACTATTCAGTGTGTAATTACTTGATAGTATCTGGCAGCTGAGAGGAAAGGTGGATAAAAATAAAGGTTAAAGTTTCACTAGAGCCTTAGGGAAACAGGCCCTCCTGTTAATCTTAAGACAAACCTTTATCTCAAGAATGTGTAAAAGCTAATTTCAAAGCAGCCTCCAGGGGATGTTTATCTCAAAAACCATTCCAGGAAATTATTTTCCAGAGAATGGGTTAACAGTAAAAATGCAGCTCGTCCAGCCATGTTGACCTGATAACAAACCTATCCCTGAAAATGTCAAGACCTGTACACCAATCAGGTCGCTCCACCCTAGCTGTACCCGTTTGTGGTTTTTGTGCTTAAAAACTGCTCTGTAACAAATGTTTGGAGTTTGTTCTCCCCTGGTGGTGATCGAACCCCGGCACGCCAGCCTAATAAATCCTCTTGCAGTTTGCATCGAGTCCGAGTCCTGGAGATTATTTGGGCGATGGTTCCCTGAAAGAGGCCGAGAGGTCTAACACAGCTCCATAGGACTATAAACATTCTGAGGAGAAAATCTCATGCTTGTCACCGTCCATCATTTATCACTAAAACCAGAGAACAAGGTCTGGCACATTCACAATAAAGACAAAATTAATATTCAGTTGAGCCAGAGTTGTATATGTCTGATGATTTATTTACCAATCATATGAGTGTTTTTCTTTGAAGGATCCGTTTGTGGAGGTTCTTACTATTTTTGTCCATAGTACACTACACATTTTGACTTTTTACAATGAACTTGTATTTACTCTTACTATTAGAAAATTAAAAATACAAGAAAGACTTGGTTTTCATATAAATTTCCTGACAAACTGCAGACTCCATGATTGTAAGGATTTCTACTTCTTTTAGTAATGGAGTGTCTCTCAGAGACGTGCAGCTGGGATAAATGAACTGGGCTCACTATGCCTTTCCTGTGTGTTCTGCAATATAGTACTTCAGCCAACAGATGAGGGATGTTTGACTTATATTTCTTCAGCAAATCTAGGATAAATTCTAGCAGCTTCACTGCTAACATGTATAGTTATAGCAATCCTCATGGTGAACCAAAAATGATAAAATTAAAATATAAGCTCATCTCACCTCTTGATTTCTCTATTTAATTCATTGATTTAATGTTATCATTTTTGTATGTGTATGTAATATTATGTTTCTGTTTCTCATTGAAAATAACCAAACTGTATTTTCTATTTTTCTGAATATAGCTTATAAAGTTGTGTCTCAAAGGGATATGGTAAGGCAAATGTTAGGAACTGTTGCTTAGGGCAATTTAAAGTTATTGGCATGCAACTGATTTGCAAATAAGTCTTTATAAGTGTTCATCCAGAATCTCAGTGGCTCGATGCAGTTCTCCCTAAATTGCCTATTTGCAGCAGATAAACAATGGAAATTGAAAGAGAGGCATACTTAGGTAGTGTAGATACACTCTTGGGATGTTTGCAGTCTCGTAGAGATGATTGAACAAAAGAAGATGTAGTATGCAGACTTTACAATTGCTGAAACACTAAAGCTAATTTCAAAGCATTTATGTTTGCAAGGAGGCCATCCTTGTAGTCATTTTAAACGTCTACCCTTGAATAAGTTTAAATTACTAAAATCACATTTACTACTAAAAAGAAGCAAAAGGTGGTTGCTGCTACTGCTGCTAAGTTTCTTCAGTCGTGTCCGACTCTGTGCGACCCCATAGACGGCAGCTCACCAGGCTCCCCCGTCCCTGGCATTCTCCAGGCAAGAACACTGGAGTAGGTTGCCATTTTCTTCTCCAAAAGGTGGTTAAGTTCTGGTTCAAATTATGTGTCAATTGCTTAAACATTCCTGACTCATATTGATTCCTGACTTGTACTGATGCCATATTAATCTGGTGTGTGTGTGTGTGTGTGTGTGTGTGTGTGTGTGTGTGTGTAAAATGACTGATGTACAGTTTACATAATGAACTGTTCGCTCAGTCGTGTCCGACTCTTTGGGACCCCATGGACTGCAGTCCACCAGGCTCCTCTGTCCATGGGATTCTCCAGGCAAGAATACTGCAGTGGGTTGCTATTTCCTTCTCCAGAGGATCTTGTTGACCCAGGGATCGAACCCAGGTCTCCCACATTGCAAACATACGCTTTAACCTCTGAGCTACCAGGGAAGCCATAGGATCTAAAGAGCATTACTAAATATCATAAGAGAAAGAGACATGGGCTCTCATTCAGGGAAAGATGCATGTGTTTAAGGATGAAGGGGAGGAAACAGATCTTAGGAAGACAAAAGAAAGAGGGAAAGTTCTGAGTAATCTGGACAGGAATGGGAGAGGGGCTGCATTTTTTCCAGACAAACCACCTCAGGACACTTGCAGCAAAAGCTTTCAGGACAAAATTAAAGGCTCCAAACATAGGCTTACCAATTCAGAATAAAACATAAAGCTGACAGAGGAAAATAAAAGAGGAATATTTCGAGGTTTGGGGGCCAGTGAGATAGAAGGGCAATACCATCTGACTCTGGCATTCCTCTGGAGGAAAGCTGAACAGTTGGTTAATTCCTGGTTAAATTATTTCTCAGTTGTTTATAAAGGCAAGTAACTATAATTTTAGAGATGCCTCGTGTAATCTTATAACATGTTGTTGGTATGTATAATCATTGATAGGTTTCCCAGATAGTTCTAGTAGTAAAGAACCTGACTGCCAAGGCAGGAAACATAAGAGACACAGTTTTGACCCCTGGATCAAGAAGATCCTCTGGAGAAGGAAATGACAATCACTCCAGTATTCTTGCTTGGAGAATCCCATGGACAGAGGAGCCTGCAGACTACAGTCCATGGTAGTGGGAGTGGGGGTGGGGTGCGGTGTGGCAGGTGTAGGGTGTGTCACAAAGAGTTGGACATGACTGAAGAAACAACATGCAAGTGCACATAATCACTGATGGCCTGCTTTCCACGTGGCTGCATTAGCCTTTTCCAGGAACTAAACCCAACATATCTTTGCTGTAATAAAGAGATCCAGGCGTGAGAGCGTCTGGCTGCAGTCGTCACCAAAATCTGAACCCCTGCGATCAGCTGTGACTTTCATATGCATGTCTTGTGACATATATGTAAGCACATTGGGGACAATTCTGAGGATGACTGTGCATGATGGGGCTTATGGAAGCAATGCTTGTCATAAGTAGTTGGTGCCTCAGAAATATGTGTTACTTGGCTGTCCCCCTCATCCACCTTCCTGTATATTTTTAGCTCACATGCACACTTCTCAATTTGTCTCTAACATGTTTCACAAACTAGATGCTTATCTACTCTCAGTAGATTTCATATTTTATGGGTTTTATTTATCCCACTTTATTCATTTTTTCTTTATAAGTGAAGTGATTAGTCTTAAATGACATAGTAAATACATATCACAGGTGACATTGTGAATTAAGAAAGAAGAATGTGAGTAGAAAATGATCCAGGAGAGAAAGGATATTCTGGACACCCACGTCCGTATGCTTATGGATACTTCTGAACAGAGAATCTGCAGTGCAACCAACAGCTGTGACCAGAATTAAATGGACTGTGGGGAACATTTGAACCAGCACACACATCCATGTGGTGGTCAGTGCCCTGTGAGATGAAATGTGGAACTGATACAAAAACTCTGTCAGCTGGAGTGCTCACTCTTTGGGTCAAATGAATTTTAATTGAGCTTAAATTTGAGACTTATAAAGACCCAGAAAACAGCTTAAAGATAGTTTAGAGATCAACCTGTCACTAAAAAATTGCATGAGGTATATATAATCATGAAAAAAAAAGAACAAAAATGCATTTTCCATCCTCAGTAAGGACAGGAGAGAGTAAAAGAAGTAGAAAGTATAGACAGAGGAAGTTGTTAAGAGTAAAGAGTGCAGAGGATAAGAGCCACTATAGAGAAGAAAGAAATTAACAATGAAAGCAAGGTGCACCTCCTAACCTGAGTGGATGCTGTTTTGAATACTAGTTCTTTTAGTGGTCTCTTTCTGTGTTGTCAGTGTCATTTTTTTATCGTCTGTTGTGTTTTATTATTATTATTATTTTGATGTAAATAGATCTTTAGTTCAGGCAGAATGACAACATAAAAAAGATACTCTTTTTCGTAAGAGTTCTTTGAAGAGCTGCCCTTTCTTGATCAAAAATAAAGACAAAGAGAGTTCTGTTATCCCAGTCTAAACTGTAGTAAGACCATTTTATGAAGCCGAATTAGCAAAGGTGCTTCTTCTCTTGGAAATCAGTGTGGAGCGCTAGGAAGTCAGAGACTTGTGAACCTTGAACTCCAAACAGGTGTTTATCAAGAGATCAAGGCTAGCAAACTTGTGTTCAACCTATGGGGTGGGAGTTCAGGATATATATACATGTAACTGATGCTGAGGCTCCTCCAGATCTGCCAGTGATGGAAAGATGGCTGTATTTGGGAAGAGTTAGGGGGACAAGACGTCACTCAAAGAGCATCCATGTGGAGAGGGAGAAAGCAGTGGAGGCTGTGGGACCCAGTGTTGGATAGCACTGCTGCTTGGGCAGGTGTCAGGACCAGAAACAGTACCTAGTGGTGAATAAAATTTAAATCACACAGGATCAATCTTCAAAAAATATCAAGTAGCAATAGTTTTGAATCACCAAAACAAATTTTACATTTTGGCTTTTGATGACTGTCATCTTCCGTGAGAATGAGTCAATTCTTAGGATCATTGGATAATGTATAGGACATGTATCGGTACTAAAGTATCAGACTTCCTGCTAGTATATCATATATGAAGGTTAAAGCAATTAAATGAAGACATAAAATAAATGAAATAAAAATTCCATGCTAAGTTCATGAAGCAAATCATAACACTTTCACTTCTAATAAGTGCTAATCATCTGTGATAATATGAACTTATCTAAAAGTAATGCCTTGAATCTGGAAGATGCCATCACAGGCCATGAAGATACAGATAGTATGGATGGAACAAATCTCAAAGAATAAAAGAGTGGTGAAATGGGAGCCTGAGGTATGAATGAAGGGGAATGGGAAGAAGGATGGGACACAAACTAAAATATGACCATTTCCCTTTACAGTGGTCTGTGGTCCCTGGCACTAGGATCCCTGCAAGCTCTGAGGAGCACTTGTATGTAGTCATTCTTTCCACTAAAATAAACACTTCAGTGCCAACTGTGTGGGTCAGTACTCCTTTCATTGGTTTCATGATTCTCAGGAGGGATATTCATTAGAGAGAAAATCCTTTATCCCACTCCCCCCCTTCCTTTCCCCACATTTGCTCCAGGAGGAAGACTATGTCTTTCCCTTCAGTCCCTTCTTCTTTGGAAGAAGAAATGCAGTTTTGTTTTCAAAGGTTGTCCATTTCAATGTCTTGTCAATCCAGGGTGATGTTAAGGTCTGGGACATCAGGATGAACATTTAGAAGAAACATCTGACTGTTATCAATTTACCATTTCAACATTTGCCCTGCCACCATGGATAGAATTCTGTAAGCATCACCCCTTTATGATGAACATAATGCTAATTCTGGGAGCAGAGGGCACTCTGCTGTTTGAGGTCAGAGTGTTGAAATGAGGCCAGTGGACCCAGAATGCTCAGTGAATTTTCAGCCTCCACCTAGCCTGATAGTTTCCCTGGTGGCTCAGACGGTAAAGCACCTATCTGCAATGTGGGGAGACCTGGGTTTGATCCCTGGGTTAGGAGGATTCCCTGGAGAAGGAAATGGCAATTCACTCCAGTAGTATTGTCTGGTAAATTCCATGGACAAAGGAGCCTGGTAAGCTACAGTCTATGGGATCACAAAGAGTCAAAAACAACTGAATGACTTCACTTTACCTAGCCTGACAATGACCTTCCTGCAGCCTCACTACATGGAAGCCAGGACCCTGAGTGTCCCTGACTGCACTGCTATATCCCAGCTGCTGCATCCTCTATGGCCCAAGTCTTCAAGCCCATGTCATGGCCTGCCAGTGACCTGGGTGTGGGCTCTGTACTATGAGGGTTGCATTTCCACTGCTCAGTGACTTGCAGACCAGCTCCAGTCTGGGCAAATATGCATACTCCCTGATGCCCAGGGACTCAGCACACTTTCCCCAATAAAGCTTGGGATATGTCTTCTCCCCAGGTTTGTCTGACCTAGCTAGTCGCCTTCAGCCCTAGAGAACACATGGTTCCCTTATACCCTATCATCACTTTCGTATTATTATCAGCCTTTAACAGTTCTTTACATTAATTGTGTCCTGTCCAGTATGTGGACAAGACCAATACAAAGTCGCATTGGAATTCCTTAAGGAAAGTAGTTGTTGATTGCCACTATAGGCCAGGAAAGATAAAGAGGACATCTTTTCTGTGTGGGACTCTGACTTTGAAACTTTAGGGCTCTTGAGCTTTTGGTATCAGCAGGTCCTGCATTTCATGGCAGCTTTGTCAAAATGTGAGTGGCAGGGGTGTAGGGCTGAGGTTCCCTCTGCCAGAAGACAGTGGCTTTAGGACACAGATGACTGCAAGCTGAACTTGAACCATGGAAGGGCAGCCTGGCTTCACACTACAAGCAAGTATGAGATAGGATATTATGTAGAGCTCTTTAGACATGAATGCATAAAGCAACATTTTATGTCTTTACAGTCCAATGCCACTGGATTTTCCATCCACTGAACACTTATTACAGCAGTGGTCCCTAACCTTTTTGGTACCAGAGACCGGTTTGGTGGCAGAAAATTGTTCCATGGACTGGAGGTGAGGGGATGGTTTGTGGTGATTCAAGCACATTACATTTATTGTAAAATTTATCTCCATTATTATTATTATGTCAGCTCCACCTCTACTTCCACCTATCGATCACCAGGTATTAGATCCTGAAGGTTAAGGACCTCTGTATTATAGCATAGAAACAGGTAAGTGTCCCCAGACAAGCCATATTCAGAGTTAAGGGGAAAGGAAGAGGGCTAACCCGTATTCCTTTATATGCTATTTTATTTATTTATTCAGAGTATTTTTAAATGTTTTTTCTAGTATAAGCAGGATATTAAAATGCTTGTATGTATCATACAAATTCAAAATACTATTTAAATAAAATTTCACATGACATATGAAATTACTACCAAACTTTAGTATGGTGAACAATCATATGGATTTCCCTAATACCAATTTCTGAGAATCAAGAATGTCAGAGCTTTAAGAATACTGAAATGTTACCTAATCAAAACCCTTTGCTTGACAGAGGAAGAGAGGAGACTCTAATGAGAAAACATATATTAAAGGAAAAGTATTACAAAGTGTCATTTTCTCTCCCAGGTATACAAGTTTCATTGTTACTGTGGTTCATATATATCTTGATTTGCAATGTTGTGTTTCATTTTTGTTATATGGCAAAGTTGTTCAGATCTTGTTTAGCTGTGACAGTGGTCTGTGGCAGCCCCAGGGATGGAGTTTAGAGAACAGATCCTGCTCTCAGCTCCCACTTTAAGAACTGGTGCTGATACATTTCCCAGTGTGGGTGTGTGAGATCAGTACTGTGAATACGTTTACCTCTAGAATCTAAGACGTGAGTCTCATTGAGAAATATGTAAACTCTATGCTTTAAAATAACATTTTTTAAGGGGGATTTATTTTTATTTCCAAGTTTGATCTTGAGGTCTTTAACACAAGGGATAAACTGCAAACTAATTTATAGACAGATTTGAAAGCAAGGATGTCAAAGATTTTCCTTTTTGATAAAAGTTCTTATATTAAATTTAACTAGAGATTTTATTTGGATTCACTAGTTTTCCACTTTTTTTTTCTTTTCTTATTTAGCACCCTATCCAGGAGTGACTCCATCTCCTTCCTCTCTGCTAGGTAGTGATAGTCTCTAAACATTCCATGACCCACACATTCGAGAAGTCTGCTTAAATGATTTGTAGAATGTTCCTTAACTGGAATTTGCATGATGGTTTCCAAGATTAGACTAAAGCTATGTTTTTTTGACGGGAAGAATTCTACTAAGATATGCACCCTTCTCACCCCATCTTATCTGGGGTATAGGGCATTAACTTTTATCCCTTGGTTAAGGTGGAGTCTTCTAGATTTCTCCACTGTAAAGTAACTATTTATTCTCATTCTACATTCTTTTAGATGTAAATCACTAAGTCTTTCACTCAAGGAATTTATGGCAATATAATAAAACCACCCTAGTAACATATATATATATATATATATATATATATATATATAATATATATACACACACACACACACACACACACACATATATTTATATTATATTGCTTCTAGGCTATGAAAATATTGTTTCTCTTTAAAACTTTGTTCTTTATTTTGGCATTCATTCATGGATCTAGCCTACAAAAATTATTGCTATGCAGTTATAATGGTGACTTTTCTATTCTCCTTACTTTTCTATATTGATTACTTGGAATTTTTGTAAGAATTTTGCCCCTAACTTCCATTTATTCATATATTTAATCATTTATTTATATTAATATGGAATCAAGAATACTTCTTTTATCCTCTGGTAGGTAAAATGACACTATCATTCTTTCTTTTTGCAACAGTTGTTGCAGCTTTGATCATTGGAAGCTCTTTCGCATGGACTTCTGTGACCTTTTAACAAGCCACCATCTTCTCATTATTTTCAAAGCATTTCATTATTTTCTGACACTTCAAGATAATCTACTTCATCTTATGGTCTTTCCTTGTGGCTCAGCTGGTAAAGAATCTGCCTGCAATGTAGAAGACCTGGGGTCAATCCCTGGGTTGGGAAGATCCCCTGGCAAAGGGAAAGGCTACCCACCCCAGTATTCTGGCTTAGATAATTCCATGGACTACAGTCCAGGGGGTTGCAAAGATCGGACATGACTGAGAAGCTTTCGCTTTCTATTTTTCATCAATCATTTATGAAGGGACCTCTGGTTTCTTTGATTAGAGGGATTCAATCAATACAGGCTCTGATTATGCTCTTTGCTGATGTAAGACATTGTTTCTAGGCCCTCCCAGTAGAAGATCTAGCAATTATTCCTGTAAGCTAAAGCATGCATACACAACACACGGGACTCTAATATCTTGTCTAGCTATCTACTTACCTACTTACTTTCTTATCATCTGTTTACCTACATGTCTGCATTTTAACTCTTCATCTCTCCATTAAAATGAAATGAATTTATACTGATGGCTTAGTGGTAAATAATCTGTCTGCCAATGGAAGAAATGCAAGAGATGCAGGTTTATTCAATCATTTGGGAAGATCCTCTGGAGGAAGAAATGGCAACCCACTTCAGTATTCTTGCCTGAAAAATCCCATGGATAGAGAAGTCTTGTGGGCTGCAGTCTGTAAGGTCACACAGTGTTGGACACAGCTGAGCATGCACACACTCTCCTATACTGATACCTCCTGCTCTAATCTAGTATCACAAGTCTTACTCTACCTGCACTCTTGTTTCTTTGACAGTGAGAAACCTGGTTTTCCATTAACCATAATTTATTTACTTATTTGTATAACCTTTAAATACAGATTGAGTAGTTTCAGGACTACTCACTGATGTCTTTGGGAAAAACACACCTGCCAGTTAGAGTAAGGCCATCTTTGACCTTCAAGCATTCAACTGAAACACTGCTTTCTAGAGTTATTTAGATAACTCCGTTTCTTCCACTACCTTCAGTGAAGTTCTGTCCCACATTTGTAATATACTTGACTTATCTGTCAGGGTCTGCTTTATATCCTGGAATCCCCCAGTCTTCTGATAGATGATTTAAATTTACCTACAATCAAGTTCACTCTTTGTCAAACTCATTCATGAAAAAACTGATGTATAAATCAACAAGACCATATGGGAGAGTTTCTTCAACATAAATATCCCTAACAATAAATTCTGGAGATACCATCAGTTCAATTCAGCTCAGTCCCTCAGTCATGTCTGACTCTTTGTAACCTCATGGACCGCAGCATGCCAGGCTTCCCTGTCCATCATCAACTCCTGGAGCTTGCTCAAACTCATGTCTGTTGAGTCAGTGATGCCATCCAACCATCTTATCCTCTGTCATCCCCTTCTCTTCTTGCCTTCAGTCTTTGCCAGCATCAGAGTCTTTTCTAATGAGTCAGTTCTTCACATCAGGTGGCAAAGTACTGGAGCTTCAGCTTCAGCATCAGTCCTTCCAATGCATATTCAGGACTGATTTCCTTTACAATGGACTGGTTTGATCTCCTGGCAGTCTGAGGGACTCACAAGAGTCTTCTCCAACACCACAATTTAAAAGCATCAGTTCTTTGGCACTCAGCTTTCTTTATAGTCCAACTTTCACATCTATACATGACTACTGGAAAATCCATAGCTTTGACTAGGTGGACCTTTGTCTACAAAGTAATGTCTCTGCTTTGGAGACATCATATACCAGCCTTCTGTGAAAGAGCCCAAGAGACAGCTGTGGGAGGAACCCTACCTCTACCATGAATGTTTTGTTTGGCTAGAAATGAGATTAAGCAATTGAGGAGGACTCAATATCCTAATAACCCGTATAGACAGGTAATGACTCTAGTTCTCATTATTTGTTTTTATAGACGGTCATATAGTATTGACTTTAGTTCTCATTATTTTTTTATAGACAAATCATATGGTATTGACTCTAGTTCTTATTATTTGTTTAATCTTTGAACTTCAGCCTAATTTAAAGGACACAGTTTTTAACCTTTAAAATTGATAAAAGGAGTGTATTTAAATTTAGGTTATCTCCATGTGTTTAGTATTTTTTTTATTGGGATAGCTTTATATTATCATGCAATATTATTGCTGAATTTCCGATACAACACAATATAGCTGACCATATTTAGGATGGGAAATAGAAAAGCAAGGAGCCTTCAGACTTGGAGGTTAATTTAGCTACTGTGCAGCTCATGAGCTTTGTGAAATGCTCCTCAACAGAGCAATATTTGGACTTTATGTTTTCAGATGCTTGAGATTTCATTGCTTGAGATCCATTAAAGTCATATTTTCTATTTTGAGATCCATTAGAGTTGCATTTTCTAATCTTTTTTCCCCTTTTGCAAGGTTAAGTGTCAGCTTAACTGGCCGTGGAGTGCCTAGATCAACCATTATTTCTGAGTGCATTTGTGAGGACGGTTTGGGATTAGATTAGTATTTGAAGTGGTAGATTGCTCTCCTCAGGTGGGTGGACACCATCCCATCCTCAAGGGCCTGAAGAGAAGGAAAGGCAGAAGAAGGTGAATCTACCACCTTTTCTTCTACTTCTCTGAGCTGGAACGTGTCTTCTCACTTTTTCTGCCCTCAGATTGAGATCTACATCATCAATTGCCCTACCTCTCAGGCCTTCAGACTTAGACTATCTTGTACGATCTGCATTCCTGGGCCTCCAGTCTGCAAGTGAACAGTATCCTGTGGGATTTCTCAGCCTCAGTAGTCATAGGAACTCCCTCCCTTTCTTGCTTTCTCCATCTCTCTTTCTGTCTCTCTCTCTCTCTGTCTCTCTCTCTCTGTCTCTCTCTCTCTGTCTCTTTCTTCTCTCCTTCTCCTTATGGTTCTCTAGACAACTCTGACTTACATCTCTCTTGATTTTTTCATTTTCCCCCCTTGGGAGGCATCAAGTTTTTATAGAGGAAGAAGAACTGGGAAGACATACCATTGTCCCACTCTTTCCCCTGCATTATTCCACACTTAGAATCACTAAGCTCAACCCCGAATTGAAGGACTTCTGTTTTTCAGTGTTGTCAGTAGGTTAGTGGACCTAATTCCAGGTTGCTATTTTGAAAACCATTTTTAGCTACAGGCTTAAACCATGTTACAGCACCTCTAACACTAATAGAGATCGCATTTGACCTCCATCATTAGGACTTCTGTGTCCTTTTTATTATGTTTTTATCTTTGGTACAAAAACAATTGTGTCTAACAGAAAGCCTAAGGAAGGATGTGGTACGGATGAGGGGAAGTGGTGTTTATTAAAATCCTGTTTGGTATCAAGCGCTGTGCTAAGTAGTTTATATGAGCTCTGTTTATTTGATCCTCACAAATAATACGTTTACTCTCTAGAACTTTATTAGTTGTAATTTATGCTTTTCCCTGTTCAGGTCCTGAGAAAGAATTTAAGTGTAGTAGTTGATTTGGGAAGGGACCCAGGAACATCTCTAAAGACATAGGGAAGAAAGACGGGAATCTGGCAGGCATGTGGGCCTGAGTGATGTGTCACTTCCAAGGGCACTTGGGACCGAGCCTGCTGGGGCCGCCATGCTGAGGGCACGTTGGGCAGGCTCAGAGCTGTGAATGGCGAGAGTCAGCCGCTCACCTTTCAATTACCATCTCAGGTTCTAAGACTCACTGCTGGAGCACTGGCTCCGCAGCGCTCTTAGCCGGCCCTGCCCAAGATGAAGCAGATCTGCTTCCTGGATGTTCCCTGATGGAGAAAACAGGAAGTCAGAGGCATCTATGTACATGGAGATGACCTTGGGTAGGATATTTACAGGGTCTACTATTAGTACTATTTTCTTTTCACAGTTGAGGAAACAGACCCCAAAATTTAAGTAACTTGTCTAAAATCACAGGGCTAATAAGAGGCTAAATTTTTAAGCCTAGATCTGGTTGAGACTCATCCCCACTTTTTCCACTGTACATGCAGCTAATAGCTGAATGGTGTTGGATTTGTGATCTCCAAAGGAGATTTAGCTTCAGGATCAGGGATCAGGCTTTATTACTCAGAGATTTTGCATGGCAGACCTTTTACTACAGTGAAAAATGTCAGAGAAAACTTCTGACATAGACATCAGAAGAGGGTTGGAGAGTGCTCCACACTCTAGTCTTAGCAAGGCCTTATATACTTTTAGGAGACCCACGCTCATAAGTTATATCCTAAACTAACAAGATTAGAACTAATAATAGAAGGGTCTTACCAGAATGCCTACAACAAGTTTTACAACATTGGTCTTAACATAACTAGTTTAGTCAGGAGGTTCTTGTTAAGAAGGAGAAATATGTTCTCAAGTAAGATATATTGTTGTTATATAATCATTAGTTCAGGGCTTAAGGAAAAACACCCTTTAGCCATTACCTCTGAGCTTAAAGGAAAAAAAAAAAATATATATATATATATATATATATATACATATATATATACTTATATGACTAAGACTAAGGAATGTACCACAAAAATATTGTCCTTTTATCATCCTGGAGAGCCCCAGACCCCTTTCTCCTCCTTGGGTACCTGGGACTTCTTATCAATCTATCTAAAAATTAACTCTCTCAAAGCCTTTCCTTACATTTGTTTTATTTCTTGCTGTGAGACACTGCCAACAGTAGCTGTGGCAGGGTTGCCAAGAGAGGGCAAATGCCAAGAAATACTATATGGTGACATGAAAGTCAAGAACCATAAGAAACTGTAGGCAGCCTGAAGATTGGCATATAGAATTCAGCTCTGCCTGTGCCAGATGAGCACCTGGGAGAAGCTTAATTGAGCTCTGATGATGTCTCCTAACTCCACTTAACACTGAGGGGTATTAGTGGAGGCAACTGAAATCAATGATCTGATGACTTTGGACATTTTTGTGGATTCTAAGCCCACTCCTGTATAGTCTTCAACTTTTTAGTGTCCAGCTGGGAGCTGCAGAAGGTGAGGAGCAGACTCCCATCACAGCTGCTTTAGAAAGCCAGAGTGATGAGGAAAATGTCTATTTCAGCTGGGCTGTCATGCTTGACTTGAGAAGGATGCATGATGTAACAGGGAAAAGAGCATCTCTCTTAAGGAACTGAGCCCCCAAAACTCTGCTCTCACTGTTCATTTTCAAGGGTTGTTTCCAATGATGGGTAGTATGAGGTCAGGTTGAAAAAAAATGTAAACTTGCATATTTCTCTTGTGATGTATCTTGTAAATGATATTCCTTTTCATATTGGTGCCCAGAATCAACATGTGCCCAATGATTGTCTTTCCTTTGTCAAAACCACCTGAGGACTATGGTATGTAAATAGTGCTGTCTAGATGAATGGGGAGCTGAACTCCCTCCAGTTAAAGAGGACTTGAGTTCAATTAATTATCAAAGGTCATAAGGAAATATTGCTTTGTGAATCTCACTGAGGATTGAAAACTTATCTTTTCTTTAACCAAATAGTAGGCACATATGGCTATGTATTAATATATGTGTATATATACACATCTATATTAGGAAGTAAACATATGTGTAATCTTTATAATCTTGTGATCAGAATGTGTATGCTTTATAATATTTTATCACTGAATTATACATATTTTCTTCCTTAATGTTGTATTAGACACACATATTATCTTATGTTACTTGTTGACAGGTATTGGGACTATGTCTTTAGTAGGTGAGCTTCTGTTTTCTGATAGCAAGGTTTATATATTCTGATACAAACATATTTCTTTAATATTTTTTCTGAATTTTACTTGGTTTCTTCTTGTATCTCTTGTGATGGTTGAATGCAGAACATGCCTTAACTGATTATATCCTGATGATCAGACTTTCTAACTTCAGGCTTTGTCAGATCACACATGCAGAAGTCTTTCTTCAGACAACAGCTGGGGAGCAAGTGTGAAGGTGCAGAACCAGCCTTGACTTCCTGAGGTGCATGTCCCACCTGTTGTAGGACCTTCTTCTGACTTTCTCAGTCACCTGATTTATACAAATATTATAGGTTTCTTATCTATTTTTATTCATTCAGTTCAGTTCAGTCGTTCAGTTGTGTCCAACTCCTTGTGACCCCATGAATCGCAGCATGCCAGGCCTCCCTGTCCATCACAACTCCCGGAGTTCATTCAGAATCATGTTCATCGAGTCGGTGATTTTTATTCATAACTTAGCTATTATTGTTAATTTTGCATGGTCCAAGCTTATACAGTAACTTCTGAAATGGTAGAATGATCACTGCACATCACATACTTACAGTGGTTTCAGCCTCCAGACATGTCTTGGGGGAGCATGATTCAGGCTTGTTCCTCATGTGGGTGCCCTCTGCATGTAAAACAGAGCCTTGTCAGACATCTCTGAGACAAGAGATCTGCACACAAGACCACTCACCTGTCTGCCTTTTTCCAATGATTTGAATCAATTATGTTGTGGCTTTATTCTACTAGTTCTTTGTAACCTCTTTTTCTTCCCAGTTCTTAGCATATAGAAGATAACAGTATCTATTATATTTGCATCTATAAAATGCAAATTTAATTTGCTTTTACTGTCTTCTTTATTTCTTGCACAAAATTCAAAAATTCATTTACAAACATAACCAGCATTTAAATCTACATTTTAATATTGTTTTTTATTAATATTTTATTTTGACATTTACCTTTCTATGAAAAAAATATTAAATATTCACTTAGATTTAACCTTCTGTAGTTAGTGTATTTCATGACTGAGTACATCTTTCATATTTGTGAGTTCCTATCTGATCCATCTACCTGTCAGCTAAGTTTAAGTGCAGATATGTAAACATGTGAGTATATGAGAAGAATTTTTCTATGAGCATTAGATATATAGTTTTCTTTCTTTCTCTTCTTACTGTTAGCAACTTAACTATAAAAATATTTGATAACAGCCTACTCTTTACAAGGCTTTGTGTATACTTCATTATATTTATCATTTAATGCAAACTGAATATTTGCATAAATAACTGAATGTTATTTATCATTTAAAAAAAAAACCCTGAAACTTATTTTAACATATCTTTGTTTATTTATACCTGAGTATTTCTGGACTTCTTTTTCCATTAAGGTTGAAATTCAGTAGGTTTGGGTTTTACTCACTGATTGTGGAATTATTAGGTGAATTAATTTTTAAGTTTAGAGCACGAGGCCTTCAGAGACACACATATATGTTCTTATTTATCTCACTAATTTATTCTTCTACTGATCTATTGCTTACTCAGATAATTCCCATGATAAGCTTCACTCTTTATTTTCTAATATTTGTATTTTTTTTTCTCTCATAGTTTATTTTTATTACAGAGGTAATATATTTTATTTCATTTATTTGATTTTGGCAGAAGTTTATGTGCTTTTCTTTTCCTTCTTTCTACATTTTAAGTTGGACATAGTGTTTTTGACCCCATGGAGGGTATTTGAACCTCAGAATATTCACTTCAGTTCAGTTCAGTGACTCAGTTGTGTCCATCTCTTTGAGACCCCATGAATCGCAGCACACCTGGCCTCCCTGTTCATCACCAACTCCTGGAGTTCACTCAGATTCACGTCCATCGAGTCAGTGATGCTACTTTCTTATAAATTCCTAGGGATCTTTCTGTTTGTTTTGTTTATACTTTTGCTCATTTCTTTCTAGGAAGAACATAGAAGTTTACCCAGATTTTGTGCTTGCTAGATTTACCTTTATCCTTGAAAAGCTTAACTTTTGTACTTTATTTTTATGCATGGCATCTATGCTACCATCCTGTCTGCTCTCTGAACAAAGGAGACAGGTCTCTCTCTGTGATTTTCATATCCCCGGCCTCTATAACAATACATGACAAATAATATCATTTTCAACAAATGTTAGTTTATGAAAAGCGAACTGCTCATTTTGCAGTGTGATGTGTATACACACTAGTGGGTACAGACCACACGTCCATATCAAGTGAGCACATGGATGCGCAAAGGGCAGTAGCTCAAGTTTAGGGAGCCATACGAAGGATGCCTAAGATAGCAAGCAAAGGGTCCTGAAAAAACAGTTGAGATGATGACTTCTGAATAATCATCATTTCTGCTAATTACCGTGTTGCTCTTTGGTGTTTTCCAACAGAAAAAAACTGTATTTTTAAATTTCAATGTACAAAAGGCACAAACAAATTCTATAAAATACCAAGTGCTAATATCTGAAATGGATTTTCAGAGGTACATTAGATACTAATAGAGTCATGTAGAAAAATGAAATTTTACAACTCAGTATTACTAATTAAAAAAGAAAAAGGAGAAATGAGACATATAAGTTTTATTCAAAATATCAGTTCTCTATAAGTGATATGGCAAAAACTAGGGGCTATATCCAAGTTCTTATGAGATTTATAAATCAGATTTATGAAAATGTTATTACTTCCAGCTTATCTTTAATCTTAATATATTTTTCTCCCTGAATAGTCTGATAAGAAGCACAAAAGTAATATAAGTTCTTGAAAGAGCAAATGTTTGAGGGGATTATTAATATTAAATAAAACACATTTCCCAAGTATGTCATCAAGATGAAATCTACAGAATAACATTAGATTTAATATCCCTTCTTGGGCTCCACAAGCATTATTGATCAAATCCCTATCTCTATATGGGTCTTAGAATTAGTGAACTTGAATGGATGTTGGGCTACATTTTTCATGTTGTGTCTGATATTGCAGAGATTTTATCAGAACTTGCTGAACTGTATGCCATAGTTTATTAGTGCATTTTACTCATGAAGTTACAATTGAATTCAATTCCCTTGGGACAATTTTCTTCTCAATTGTCTGTGATGACCTGATAATCCTAATCAACCTATTGGATACAGAAACACCCAATGGTAATTGATGATATTTAGAGACAGAGTGATTTAGGTGAGCTACTTGTAGTAACACCATCTGATCTCATGTCTGTCATTTCAGTAAATTCATGATTTATGCTGCTGAAATTCCTTTAAATAAAATCATATAATTTTGATGGTGATTTACTAGTTTTTCAATGAAGTTGAAAAAGATAAACAGGTAAGCATCTTTACAGAGATCTGGCCAATACAATCCCTCCTTGTAACTATAATATACAATCAATTGTGGATTTAATTGATGACTAGGGACTCTAAGCAAAGCAGGTTACATTTACATGATTTAAAGACTCACAGCATTGAATTGTGAAAATCTGCTGTAACTATATCCTCAACATGGATATTGAAGCAGAGAAAATATTTTGTCTAATTTTCGATTGCAGCATCTTACCAAGAGGGGGCTTTTTGGGTTTTCTCTATGACAATTATTTTGTGATTTCCAAGCTCACAATATTCTTGCTTATAACTGGCATATTATTCTCTACATTTGTCGGTTAGATTATGTGCTAGTCTTACTCTGGCTTCTAAACTACATTGTCTTCATAAACTAAGTGTAAATATTTATGATCCAATTATTTGGATGTTCTATTGTTAACTATCAGAAGGATATCAATTTTTCGATTCCAAGTTATAGGTGGTATCTGTGTATATGAATCCATGTAAACTGGTGTGAAGGAATAGAATGCCATCTCTTTAGTATACATTCAGCAATACAACTGCAGATGTTAATATTTTAAATATATTTATATATTTATAACACATTTACAACATAAATTTGTTTAGCAAATTTATCATCATGTGTTAGTACATCCTATGTGAGAGTTCACATAATTATAATATGAATAGATTGTTTTCATATACTCAATTTTCACTTACCTTTGTACCTCCGAAATTGTAAATCACTTTAAATATCTCCCTTGAAATAATTTTGCCTTATGGATATTAAATTTCAGCATTCATAGTTTTATTTTCTAAAAACTTCAGTAAATGTTAAATGTGAACACAAAAATAAGACAGAATATCCAACTTTTGACTATCTTATGATTCTCACAGCCCTAAATTCAAACATTATTTTCCACAATGTATTCTATTTGAACATTTTCCATTGTCCTCCTAGTTTATAGATTTGACGTGAAAGATATTTAACAGTATTCAGTTGTCATAGTGAGAATCTTCTGAAGATTTACCCTTTATATAGCAGTCTTTTTGAATTAAACTTCAATTGTTTGCTGGATTTTCTTCAAAATTCTTGTATCTGGATAGTCTGCCACTGTTCAAACCTGTTTCATTATTTTACTCTATTAGGATCATTCAGAATTCTCTTTCCTCAAGGAAATCTAACCTCTCAGAGGGTGCCATGTCTGCTCTGGGCAAACAGTCCAGGGGTTCCTCTGAACTTTGTGTTTATGATCACAGGCCCTGAGGCTTCCCGGAAACTTCTTTTACTCTTATATGTCCAGTAAGCCTCTCCAATACTCTTGTTGTTGTTTATTCACTCAGTTATGTCTGACCCTTTGTGACTCCATGGACTGCACCACGCCAGGATTCCAAGTCCTTCACCATCTCCCGAAGCTTGCTCAAATTCGTGTCCATTGAGTCAATGATACCATCTAACCATCTCATCCTCTGTCATCCGCTTCTCCCCTTGCCTTCAATCTTTCCCAAAATCAGGTGGCAAAAGTGTTGGAGCTTCAGCTCCAGCATCAGTCCTTTCAGTGAATATTCAGAACTGATTTTCTTTAGGATTGACTGGTTTGCTCTCCTGGCAGTCCAAGGGACTCTTGACTCTTCTCTAACACTGAAGTTCAAAACTATCAGTCTTCAGTGCTCAGCCTTCTTTATGGTTCAACTCTCACATCCACACATGACTACTAGAAAAAACATAGCTTTGGCTATATGGACTTTTTGCAAAGTAATGTCTCTGTTTTTTAATATGCTGTCTAGGTCAGTCATAGCTTTTTTCCAGGGAACAAATATCTTTTATTTCATGGCTGCAGTCACCATCTGCAGTGATTTTGGAGCCCAAGAAAATATACTCTGTCACTGTTTCCATTGTTTCTTCATCTATTTGCCACAAAGTGTTGGGACCAGGTGCCATGATCCAGTTCAAACCCTCTCTGTCACATTAGCTTTTTCCTATAGGTGTCCTTGGTGCCTCCCCAAAACATACACACATCACATAGTTCTGGGAGCTGTTCCTGAGAGTAGAGGTGATGACCCACTGCTCTATTTTTGCATCTCAGATTTTTCCTTTTACTAGTTGGGGATACCTGTCAGTCACCATGTGCAAAATACTTACAGATAGATCACATACAATAAAAGCAATGTAGCAATGTTGTGTTTCTATCAGTCTCTCATCTATCTTTTTCTATCTATCATGTATCTACCTTTCTACTTGTGTGTGTGAGGAGTGGATAAGGAAGAGTGTGCAATGTTATTTTGACTTCTCAAATATTAATTGAATTGAATAGATCTTAGCAATTTATACATTGTTATACATTTTCGGGATAGTTATACATTTTTAGGATACTTTGGAAATCCTTGAAGTTAGGTCAAGCCTAGAAACAATAATAATTAGATCCAGCTCTACATGAAAATTGGAATAGGCAGATAGATGATGCTTTCAACTGGGTGAGTCCTCTTACAAATATGTGTTCTTTAGGAAGTGGTTCTAGCCTGCTAGAGAAACTTATGAAGATGAGGAGCCCTACAGTCAGCAGAACTGATAAACTGGGCTTATTGTTAAGCAGGAATTCATTCTTCAGAAAAAAGAACATAGGTCACTGAAATACAATGTGATGCTTTGCCCTAAAAGCAAGAGAGCATTGGGAACTAAGAATGACTGAAGCTAAAGTGAAAGATGTGAGGAATATGGAATTCTATAGCCTAAGTCCTGAGCTCTTAGCTATCAGCTTAGCTAATCAAGCAGGTAGGAACCTGTGTTCTAACTCCTACATGGCCTTTAGAAAGTTAACCAACTAGTCATTTCATAGTTTGAGTTCTTAATTTTAATTTTTCATGTCAATATATACTTTTACAGCACATTCAGTTTTGCAGGAAAACTGAGCAGAAAGTTCTCACATACCTTCATTTTCCCCTCACAAATTCCCCCTTCTGTAAATAGTTTACCCTAGTGTAGTGCATTTGTTGCAATTGATGAACTGATATTTGCACATTAGATTTTAATTGCAGTCCATAGTTACATTAGGTTTCACTCTTTATGTTGTGTAGCTCCGTGGGTTTCGATAAATGTATAATGTCATGTATCCATCATTACAGAATCATGCAGAATCATTTCACTGTCCTGAAAATCCTGTGTACTTCATCTAGTCATGCCCAAGTCCTTGATATTCTCCAACAATTTACTGCCTTCATAATTTTGCTTTTTCTCTCATATAATTATAGCCATTATAATATGCAATATTTTCAGACTTGCTTCTTTTACATAGCAATATGATTTTAAGGTTCCTTCATGTCTTTTTATGGTATGACACCTCATTACTTTTTATTACTGAATAATATTTCATTGTATGAACTCCAGTTAGCTTATCCATGCAGGTACTACAGGGCATATTGGCTTCTTCCAGTTTTTGGTGATGATCAATAAAGCAGATGTTAATAGTCAGATGTCTGTTTTTGTATTGACATATATTTTTAACTCATTGGTTAAATATCTAGGAATAATGAGCTGAGTTATTTGGTTAAGATTAAATATAGATTTTCAATAAATTACCAAACTGTTTTCTAAAATGGCTGTACCATTTGCATTCACACCAGAATGAGTCAGAGTTCCTTGTCATCCCACATCCTAACTTGAATTTGGTGTTGTCAATAATTTGGCATCTAGCCATTCTAATATGCAGGTAGTAGTATCTCATTGTTAATCTATATTGTAATTTCTAACAATATATGATGCTGAGCATCTTTTAATGTTTATTTTTCCATCCATTTGTCTTCTTTGGCAAGGAGTCTGCTAGGATATTTTCCCCACTTTTTTCACAGAGTTGTTTGTTTTCCAATTGCTGAGCCATTTGACTGTTTTGGATACAGTCTTTTAAATGTGAGTTTTGCAGATATTTTTTCCCAGACTGCAGCTTGTTTTCTAATTCTCTTTGCAGTATTTTCACAGAACTGAAGTTTTTTTTTATCTATAATGAATTTATTATACAATTTTTTAATGAATTATACTTTTGATAGTATATTCAATATTTGTTTTAAGCCCAGGCACAACTCTATTTTCTGCAATGTTATATTCTAGAAGTGTTATAGTTTAGCATTTTACATGTAAGTCTGACAACTAAAAATTGGCACTTGCCATCTGCCTTTATAAGGATGAAATCACTGGCCACGGCAGTTGCTGACCTTCAACACACCTTGAAAGAAATCCTGAGCGGAGAGCAAAAATGAGGCCCTGTTTTGCTCTGGGAAAACTAGCAGAACTTCAGACAGATATTTTCAGGAGGAGATTTTATGAGCCCAAATTCTTGCATCTCCTCATATCTAGAAAAGTACTAAAATAATTTGTTGAGACATCTGCTCCTCATAACTAGCAGCAACCTTTTGCAAAAACGTGCACTTGTGTGCTTGACTGCATGTGTGCTTCTTCACTGAACTCATGTATACACTGACTTTCCTGCCCACCTTTTTGGAGCAGTTTCTCAGAGCCCATCTGAGATGCTTCTTCTAGGCTACATTACTCATTTTGCCCCAAATAAAACTTTAACTATGATTCTCACATTGTATTTATATTTTCTCAGTTGACAGTTTTATGTATGATCACTTTGATTTATTCGTGTATGTGTGTGTGAAAAGTGTAAGGTTAATATCTAGATTTTTTTCAATTTATATATATTCAATTGTTTCAGGATCATTTGTTGGAAACATCCACCTTTATCTATTCCAACTGCCTTTGCTCCTTTGTTAAATTGCAGTTTACATTTAAATCTCAGGCCTACATTTGTATGGTTCTAGCTTTAGCTTTCTATTCTGCTGTATTTATTTACTCTTTCACCAATAACACATTTCATTGTTATTATTGCTGTTGCTTTAGAATGCATCTTGAAGTCAGATTTTTTTAAATTTTCTGACTTTGTTCTTCAATAGTGTGTTGCTAGTCTGTATCTTTTGCTTTTCCATGTAAAAGAATTTGTTAACATCCACAAAATTTCTTGCTTGGATTATGATTTATATTGTCTTAAGTTTATGGATCAAGGTGGTAAGGACTGGGGTTTCCTAATATTAGTGATCACCTTTCTTATGAACATAGAATACTATCCCATTTATTTAGACATTTGTTTCATCAAAGTGTTGTACTTTTTCTAATATAGTTCACACATATATTTTGTTAAATGTATACTGAAACATTTACTTAGCCTTTCTTTTTGTGTTAATGTAAGTGATATTATAGTTTTACAAATTCTGACTACTAACTGTAGATATGAAGGAAACCAATTAACTTCTGCATACTAACCAGGTATCTCACAACCTTGCATAATCATTCATTACTTCCAAGAGTTTGTCTTTTTTTTTTTTCTTTCTTTCTTTATTCTTTGGTATTTTTCTATAGAGACAAATATGTCCTCTATGAAAAAAGTTTTATTTCTTCCTTTTATTCATTTTTAATTTTATTTATTTTATTTTCTTGCATTATCTAAGACTTTCAGTATAATGAAGAAAAGACATGAGAGAGGACATTTTTGCTGAGTTCCTTATCCTATGGGGAAAGCATGTAGCTTCTCAGCAATAAGTATGACATTAGATATAAGTTTCATGTAGATGTTCTTTATCAAGTTGAAGAAGTGCCTCTCTATTTCTAGTTTGTCTTGAGATTTTATTATGAATGGATGTTAGATTTTGTCAAATATTTACTCTCCACCTATTAATGTGATCGTATAAGTTTCCTTATTTAGCTTATTGATACTGATGCCCAAAACTCAGCCTTTGTGCATTGGTGCTGAATTGAATCCCAGAAACAGAGTTTTGTGCAAAATAGAAAAGAATAGCTTTACAGTAAGTCCTCTACATATAAGCCGTCAAGTTGTGAACTCTCAAAGAAGCAAATGTCCATTCACATAAGTTACTCCACGTGTCTGGTGTACATTATTGTGTGTGTGTACTCTACAAGTAGTTGTGCTTTTGTGTACTTTACAGTACTGAATGGAGTATGGTATCTTTATTTCAAACCCAGGATGTGTGAAAGCAAGCATAAAAGCAGTGGTGATGTAGTAATCCAGTGCTCTCATGTCATCTATGACAAGAAAAAAGAGCTACTACCCAGACATCATTGGGTCATTTTCTTCAAGAGCGTTGGTGGAATTGAGTCCAGCAAGGAGCCAGAACCTGTGCCATCAACATCAGGTGTGAGTGAAATTACAACTTTCCCTCCATTTCTTATTGCTGATGATCCTTCAGTTCTACCATCTCCCACATCCTCTCCCTCCTCTAGTCAGTAATTCTCTTACCCATTTACTCAGTGCCAGCCCCTGCACACCGGTTGTTATACCGTGCTACTGTACTTTTACTTTCTATGTTGTCTTTTATGTATTATTTGTATGAAAAGTATTATAAACCTATTGCTGCTGCTGCTAAGTCATTTCAGTCGTGTCCAACTCTGTGCGACCCCAGAGATGGCAGCCCATCAGGCTCCCCCGTCCCTGGGATTCTCCAGGCAAGAACACTGGAGTGTGTTGCCATTTCCTTCTCCAATGCATGGAAGTGAAAAGTGAAAGTGAAGTCGCTCAGTCGTGTCTGACTCTTCGCGACCTCATTGACTGCAGCCTACCAGGCTCCTCCCTTCATGGGATTTTCCAGGTAGGAGTACTGGAGTGGGGTGCCATTGCCTTCTCCAATAAACCTATTACAGTTCAGTATTATATAGACATTGTGTTAGTATTAGTTGGGTACCTCGGCTACAGAATAGAACTCATCAGTACGTAGGGGAATTACTGTATTGCTTTGCCACCCAAAGAGGGAAACACTGGGCTCCTGCCTGTCACAAGTGTATATCCCAAACTGGGAGGATTTGGTGAGAAGTTTTACAGCAGTGGTTCAAGCCTGGGGTTGCTGACAAGATTACGGTGTGTAGAGGGCCTGCACTCCTTTAATCTGGTGTCCTGTGGTCTTTTCTGGAATGAAGAATGCTGGCATCCTCCATTTGCTGGGAGTTTTGGTTCTGTAAAGAGCTTAAAGATACTGTTTTGTGTTCCCCTTGAAGTGAAATAAGGACCCTGCCCCAAGGTCTCAATTGTTTCTTGACTGCTCCTCCCTTGTTTCTTCATCCCCTCCCTTCCCTGATAAGCAGCTCTTTGAACCTGCCTTTTGGAACTCAGGGAAGTCTGGAGGCTGGAGTCTATTCCTTGCAAACAAGAACAGGAGACATAGAAAGGCTTCTGTGCCCAGGATCCCCACCAGGGTCCTGCTCAGTTTCAATATGGCAGATTAACAGCAAGCTGGGGAACTTAGAGCTTTGAATGGTAGTTATTTTATTGAGTATATTGTGGCTGTGTGAGTAGGTGGAAGAGAAAGGTATTATGAAGACTTACTCAAAAACTGGAAAGGGCATATACTGATGGTTTTGTTTCTGTTTCTTCTCATTCAAATGAGAAAGAGCTAAGGGTATTTGGTCATGTGTTTTTAATGCTGTCTAACTTAACATTTCTGTCTAATCACACCTTTACATAGAGTGTACCATGTAGACTCTACACAAATGTAAAAGGATATGATGATTATAATGATGATGATGGAGATCATCAAACTCTTGCTTCAAGGGGAGAAGAAAATGAGTTTGTGTTTATCAACAATACAAAGTAAGACTGTTTTCCTTTGAGGAAAAAAAATATCAAAATCACTGCTATATATTTGCCGATTGTTAAAAGAGATGACTAAAATGTTGAACAGCCCTAAATGTTAATGTTCCTGCTTCTCTGCCCATCACTGTTTTATATTTTTTGTTATATTGAGGCACTGTTATATATTTTATAGAACATCTTTGCTGTAAATAACACTAATATGAATTTGAAAATAAAATATTTTTGAATTTTTGTTTAACATATATAAACTATGAGGTCTAGCAAATATAATTTTTCATAATTATATTTGCCAAAATCTAAATATCTAGACAAATAAACGTCTCTTTTTTTTGTTGAGGTGGTAGAAGAGGGAAATCAGGAACATAGAGCTGAGGTGATTTCATTCCTCAATTCATGGTATTGTTTTATCATCTCTTTATATAGCATTCCTTATTTTATTAGATTATCATATTAAATTATCCATCATTAGATTATTTTTTAAATTTTCATTGCCCAACACAACTGCCTTGCCCATTCTTCACTGTTATCATTTTTGTGTTTTCTTTTTTTTTTTTTAATTAAATTTATTTATTTTTAAATTACAATACTGTATTTGTTTTGCCATACATTGACACAAATCAGCCATAGGTGAACACAATCGCCCAATGCCGAATCCCCCTCCCACCTCCCACCCCCCATCCTCTACTTGAATCATCCTGTGCATCAGCCCCATGCCTCCTGCATCCTACATTGAATATAGATTAGCGTTTCGTTTCTTACAGGAAAGTATACATGTTTCATTGCCATTCTCCCATACCATCCCACCCTTTCCCTCTCCCTCAGAGTCCAAAAGTCGACTCTATACCTCTGTGTCTCTTGTTGTCTCACATATAGGGTCATCATCACTGTCTTCTAAATTCCATATATATGTGTCAGTATACTGCATTGGTGTTTTTCCTTCTGGCTTACTTCACTCTGTATAATCGGTTCCAATTCCATCCACCTCATTAGAACTGAGTCAAATTTATTCTTTTTAAGGGCTGAGTAGTATTCCATAGTGTATATGAACCACAGCTTTCTTATCCATTCATCTGCTGATGGACATCTAGGTTGCTTCCATGACATGGCTATTATAAACAGCGCTGCAATGAACATTGGGGTACATGTGTCTCTTTCAATTCTGGTTTCCTCAGTGTGTATGCCCAGCAGTGGGATTGCTGGGTCATAAGGCAGTTCTATTTGCAATTTTTAAGGAATCTCCACACTGTTTTCCATAATGGCTGTACTAGTTTGCATTCCCACCAGCAGTGTAAGAGGGTTCCCTTTTCTCCACACCCTCTCCAGCATTTATTGCTTGTAGACTTTTGGATCGCAGCCATTCTGACTGGTGTGAAATGGTACCTCATTGTGGTCTTGATTTGCATTTCTCTGATAATGAGTAATGTTGAGCATCTTTTCATGTGTTTGTTTGCCATCCATATGTCTTCTTTGGAGAAATGCCTATTTAGTTCTTTGGCCCATTTTTTTATTGGATCATTTATTTTTCTGGAGTTGAGCTGCATAAGTTGCTTATATATCTTTGAGATTAGTTGTTTGTCAGTTGTTTCATTTGCTATTGTTTTCTCCCATTCAGAAGGCTGTCTTTTCACCTTGCTTATAGTTTCCTTTGTTGTGCAGAAGCTTTTAATTTTAATTAGAACCCATTTGTTTATCTTTGCTTTTATTTCCAGTATACTGGGAGGTGGATCATAGAGGATCCTGCTGTGATTTATGTTGGAGAGTGTTTTGCCTATGTTTTCCTCTAGGAGTTTTATAGTTTCTGGTCTTACATTTAGATCTTTAATCCATTTTGAGTTTATTTTTGTGTATGGTGTTAGAGAGGGGTCTAGTTTCATTCTTTTACAAGTGGTTGACCAGTTTTCCCAGCACCACCTGTTAAAGAGACTATCTGTACTCCATTGTATATTCTTGCCTCCTTTGTCGAAGATAAGGTGTCCATAGGTATGTGGGTTAATCTCAGGGCTTTCAATTTTGTTCCATTGATCTATATTTCTGTCTTTGTGCCAGTACCATACTGTCTTAATGACTGTGGCTTTGTAGTAGAGCCTGAAGTCAGGCAAGTTGATTCCTCCAGTTCCATTTTTCTTTCTCAAGATTGCTTTGGCTATTCGAGGTTTTTTGTATTTCCATACAAATCTTGAGATTATTTGATCTAGTTCTGAGAAAAATACTGCTGGTAGCTTGATGGGAATTGCATTGAATCTGTAGATTGCTTTGGGTAGTATACTCATTTTCACTATATTGATTCTTCCAACCCATGAGCATGGTATATTCCTCCATCTATTAGTGTCCTCTTTGATTTCTTTCATCAGTGTTTTATAGTTTTCGATATATAGATCTTTAGTTTCTTTAGGTAGGAATATTCCTAAGTATTTTATTCTTTTCGTTGCAATGGTGAATGGAATTGTTTCCTTAACTTCTTTTTCTACTTTCTCGTTATTAGTGTATAGGAATGCAAGGGATTTCTGAGTGTTGATTTTATATCCTGCAACTTTACTATATTCACTGATTAGCTCTAGTAGTTTTCTGGTCGAGTCTTTAGGATTTTCTATGTAGAGGATCATGTCATCTGCAAACAGTGAGAGTTTTACTTCTTCTTTTCCAATTTGGATTCCTTGTATTTCTTTTTCTGCTCTGATTGCTGTGGCCAAAACTTCCAGTACGATGTTGAAGAGTAGTGGTGAAAGTGGACACCCTTGTCTTGTTCCTGACTTTAGGGGAAATGGTTTCAATTTTTCACCATTGAGGATAATGTGAGCTGTGGGTTTGTCATACATAGCTTTTATTATGTTGAGGTATGTTCCTTCCAGTCCTGCTTTCTGGAGAGTTTTTATCATAAATGGATGCTGAATTTTGTCAAAGGCTTTTTCTGCATCTATTGAGATAATCATATGATTTTTATTTCTGAGTTTGTTAATGTGATGAATTACATTGATTGACTTGTGGATATTGAAGAATCCTTGACAAGCAAAAGCTGAGAGAATTCAGCACCACCAAACCAGCTCTCCAACAAATACTAAAGGATAGACTTTAGAAAGGAAACACAAAAAGGACGTATAAACCCGAACCCAAAACAATAAAGTAAATGGCAACAGGAGCATACTTATCAATAATTACCTTAAATGTAAATGGGTTGAATGCCCCAACCAAAAGGCAAAGACTGGTTGAATGGATGCAAAAACAAGACCCCTATATATGCTGCTTACAAGAGACCCACCTCAAAACAACGGACACATACAGACTAAAAGTGAAGGGCTGGAAAAAGATATTCCATGCAAATAAAGACCAAAAGAAAGCAGGAGTAGCAATACTCATATCCGATAAAATAGACTTTAAAACAAAGGCTGTGAAAAGGGACAAAGAAGGCCACTACATAATGATTAAAGGATCAATCCAAGAAGAAGATATAACAATTATAAATATATATGCACCCAACATAGGAGCACCGCAATATGTAAGACAATTGCTAACAAGCATGAAAGGGGAAATTAATAATAACACAATAATAGTGGGAGACTTTAATACCCCACTCACACCTATGGACAGATCAACTAAACAGAAAATTAACAAAGAAACGCAAAGGTTAAATGATACAATAGACCAGTTAGACCTAATTGATATCTATAGGACATTTCACCCCAAAACAATGAATTTCACCTTTTACTCAAGTGCACACGGAACCTTCTCCAGAATAGATCACATTCTGGGTCATAAATCTAACCTTGATAAATTCAAAAAAATTGAAATTATTCCAAGCATCTTCTCTGACCATAATGCACTAAGGTTAGATCTCAATTATAGGAGAAAAACTATTAAAAATTCCAACATTTGGAGGCTGAACAACACCCTACTGAATAATCAACAAATCACAGAAGAAATCAAAAAGAAATCAAAATATGCATAGAAACAAATGAAAATGAAAACACAACTACACAGAACCTTTGGGACACTATAAAAGCAGTCCTAAGAGGAAAGTTCATAACAATACAGGCATACCTCAAGAAACAAGAAAAAAGTCAAATAAATAACCTAACTCTACACCTAAAGCAACTAGAAAAGGAAGAAATAGAGAACCCCAGAGTTAGTAGAAGGAAAGAAATCCTAAAAATTAGGGCAGAAATAAATGCAAAAGAAACAAAAGAGACCATAGCAAAAATCAACAAAGCAAAAAGCTGGTTCTTTGAAAGGATAAATAAAATTGACAAACCATTAGCTAGCCTCATCAAGAAACAAAGAGAAAAAAATCAAATCAACAAAATTAGAAATGAAAATGGAGAGATCACGACAGACAACTCAGAAATACAAAGAATCATAAGAGACTACTATCAGCAATTATATGCCAATACAATGGACAACTTGGAAGAAATGGACAAATTCTTAGAAAAGTACAATTTTCCAAAACTGAACCAGGAAGAAATAGAAAATCTTAACAGACCCATCACAAGCACGGAAATTGAAACTGTAATCAGAAATCTTCCAGCAAACAAAAGCCCAGGTCCAGATGGCTTCACAGCTGAATTCTACCAAAAATTCTGAGAAGAGCTAACACCTATCTTACTGAAACTATTCCAGAAAATTGCAGAGGAAGGTAAACTTCCAAACTCATTCTATGAGGCCTCCATCACCCTAATACCAAAACCTGACAAAGACACCACAAAAAAGAAAGCTACAGGCCAATATCACTGATGAACATAGATGCAAAAATCCTCAACAAAATCCTAGCAATCAGAATCCAGCAACACATTAAAAAGATCATACACCATGACCAAGTGGGCTTTATCCCAGGGATGCAAGGATTCTTCAATATCCGCAAGTCAATCAATGTAATTCATCACATTTTTGTGTTTTCAATGTGTGTAATTTCAATTCATCTACCATACATTTTTTTTACTATGTTTATCCACTTAGAATGTCTATCACTGTTTTATGTGTTTTAAATTTATGTTAGTTGTCCTACTTATGAGTTTTATTTTCACTCTATATTGCATTTTTAAGATTATTTGTATAGTTATATGTAGTGCAATTCAGAAGCCTGGAGTTCAATCCCTAGTGCTGGGAAGATCTGCTGGAGAAGGAAATGACAGCCCACTCCAATATTCTTACCTAGGAAATCCCATTGACAGTGGAGGCTGTTGGCTCCATGGGATCACAAGTGATGGTCACAACTTAGCAAGTAAACTACCATCTAGTTCATTCCACTGAGTTGTATTACAGTGTATGTATATACTACATCTTAGTGGTTCAAACAGTTAGATAAAACCATCAAGTTTATAAAAAGTTTTGCCCTTGCAAATATCACTAAGGTACACATCCTTCTATATTTGTGAGCAAAAACTTACCTAGAGGTTACACCCAGGAATATCTGTGTATGTAAACACATAAATATATGAAATTGTTTCTGTATGGAAGGATACACTAAATCCAGGATACATTTGCCTCTGCTAAGAGACAGAGGTATATTTAATTGAGAGGGTGAACAAAGGAGATAACAATCTTTAGAAAGGTCAACTTTAAAGAAAGATATCTGAAAGTAATACAGTAAGAAAAATAGTAAATTCTTTAAAGTGTGTATATAAACTTTTGGTGTGTTATTATAGGCATCTTTATATAAATTTTAAATTTTCAATTTTAAAGTTGAAAAATATATTCATGCTTTAAAGAAATTGACAATTTATTAGGAGACACAGATAAAAGTCACTATATAACAAAACACATTGATAAGTCTTATAGTAGGACTATACTAGACCTATATTGTTTATGAGTTTTTGAAATACAGAAAAAAATGTCCAAAAAATACATGAGTGAAAATATCCTTGCAAATATATTATGCTTATGTGAATTCTGGGTGATTAAGTACTTATAAGGTAAGAATATAGATGAGACAGTCAAGGTAGAGGTAACAAGTTGTGAAAAGTAGGTAGTTTGGAAAGTTTAGGAAATATTGATGGAAACCATTTTATGTGTTTGGAGCAAGGTTACATGACATGATGGAGGAAAGGTGCAACTAAAACTTCAGCATGGGAAAAATCTGCCAGGTTATGTCAGCCAATAGTGAAAGGTGAAGTCTTATTCTTACTCTGTGGGCCAATTAAAGGAGAAGTGAACTTTAGAAAAATAATTCTCTTGCATCATGAGACTCTGGGAAATCCCTACCACTCTAATCAAGATTCTCAGCAACAACTTTTTAAGAAGTTTGCATCCGCTGGAAAAATTTGTTCTTGTTAAATTCTCATTAATCTGATATAGTATATCTACAAGTGCCAGCCATTCCAGTGCCAAAAGAAGCAATAACAGACAAAGAGGGAAGTAATAATTCTTCTGCTAAGGGAGATATGTTGATCTTTACCCTGAGAATTTATATCTTCCTTGTACTTTCATTTCTGAAAACAAAGAAGTTTAACATTGTTTTCCAAAGGAGGAAGAAAATATTTTAAGTGGAGATTAATTACTTTACAATATTGTATTGGTTTGCCATACATCATAAATTTATATTTAATAAAGAAAGAAAGAAAGAAAGAAAGAAAATTTTAAGTGGTGTTACATCCTGCATGACTGTCAAAGAGGTCATATGTTTGGACTTAAAAATGACAAAGATCTCTCTTATCTTTCCAAATAAGTCTTTATTGTTGAGAACTTTGAGTTCAAGTAAAAATAGAGCTCATTCTCAATGATCAGAGGACTCTAGCTGCAATATCTCAAAACTCCTGCTGAACAGACTGGAAAGCAAACTCCTTCGACTTTTCTCTCCTAGATTTGTAGGACTGCAGTCTTAAAGAGGGTGAAGAGCTTCAGGAAAATTTGAACTACAGATGAACCCACATTTAAGGTTATTTACATCAGTTTTCATTTCAATCCCAAAGAAAGGCAATGCCAAAGAATGCTCAAACTACCACACAAATTGCACTTATCTCACATGTTAGTGAAGAAATGCTTAAAATTCTCCAAGCCAGGCTTCAGCAATACATGAGCCGTGAACTTCCTGACATTCAAGCTGGTTTTGGAAAAGGCAGAGAAACCAGATCCAACATCTGCTGGATCATGGAAAAAAGCAAGAGAGTTCCAGAAAAACATATAGTTCTGCTTTATTGACTATGCCAAAGCCTTTGACTGCGTGGATCACAGTAAACTGTAGACAATTCTGAGAGAGATGAGATGGGAATACCAGTCCATCTGACCTGCCTCTTGAGAAATCTGTATGCAGGTCAGGAAGCAACAGGTAGAACTGGACATGGAACAACAGACTGGTTCCAAATTGGAAAAGTAGTATGTCAAGGCTGTATATTGTCACCCTGCTTATTTAACTTATATGCAGAGTACATCATGAGAAACGCTGGACTGGAAGAAACACAAGCTAGAATCAATATTTCCAGGAGAAATATCAATAGCCTCAGATATGCAGATGACACCACCCTTATGGCAGAAAGTGAGGGGAAACTAAAAAGCCTCTTGATAAAAGTGAAAGAGGAGAGTGAAAAAGTTGGCTTAAAGCTCAACATTCAGAAAACAAAGATATGGCATCTGGTCCCATCACTTCATGGGGAATAGATGGGGAAACAGTGTCCAGCTTTACACTCTGGGGCTCCAAAATCACTGAAGATGGTGACTGCAGCCTTGAAATTAAGCTTTCCTTGGAAGAAAAGCTATAATCAACCTAGATAGCATATTCAAAAGCAGAGACCTTACTTTGCCGACTAAGGTCCATCTCGTCAAGGCTATGGTTTTTCCAGTAGTCTTGTATGGATGTGAGAGTTGGACTGTGAAGAAGGCTGAGCACCAAAGAATTGATGCTTTTGAACTGTGATGTTGGAGAAGACTCTTGAGAGTCCCTTGGACTGCAAGGAGATCCAACCAGTCCATTCTGAAGGAGATCAGCCCTGGGATTTCTTTGGAAGGAATGATGCTAAAGCTGAAACTCCAGTATTTTGGCCACCTCATGTGAAGAGCTGACTCATTGGAAAATACTTTGATGCTGGGAGGGATTGGGGGCAGGAGGGAGAAGGAGAAGACAGAGGATGAGATGGCTGGATAGCATCACTGACACAATGGATATGAATCTGAGTGAAGTCCGGGAGATGGTGATGGACAGGGAGGCCTGGCGTGTGATTCATGGGGTGCAAAGAATCGGACACGACTGAGCGACTGAACTGAACTGACTCCATAAAGAATATGCAGCAATTCAACAAATATAGTATAAAGTCTTATCCTTTATAAATAACTTTAATGTAACAATTGGATAAAGTTTCCAGAACTATGAATCCACCCTAAGACATGAGGATATTCATCTCATCTATATGTCTGTAATAGGATACTGAGGTCAAGAACAGGAAGTAAGGAAAAAAATACAAATGGATATAATCTAAAAATAAAATATTTATTGAAAAACAATAGATTTTCTGAATAGGAGTCTGGACACTGAAGAACAGCAATTCTTTAACAATTTTGCTAGATTGTACTGTGACAGCTGTCATATCAGCATACATTTAAAAAACATCAAGATTTTTGAAATGTTTGTACGACCATTTTAATACTGAAGATGGAAGTAAAAGCAACATTTCAGCATAATATATTTTACTATTACAAGAAAGGTAAAAACACAACTGAAATAAATAAAAGTATTTATGCAGTGTATAGTTTATGTGCTATAACTGACTGAATGTATAAAATGTGGTTTGTGAAATTTCATGTTGGAGATTGCTAGCTGGAGAATGTCTCACAGTTGGGTGGATCAATTGAAGTTGATAGCAATCAAATCAAGACATTATATGAGAACAATCACTTCTTTGTATATTAAAAATAATCACTAATAAATTTTGCATTAATAGCTATGTTTCATCATTACAAATGGATTAATCATTATATTAACTAACAAAACATTAGCTTTGGGTTTTTATATTTTTTAAATTACTACACTGTATTATAGCAAAACAATATATATCTAGATAAAATTTATTTTCAGTCTGAAGAAATAGATTCCAAACTTGTTACCTTTGAGACACTGGGAACTGAATAGAGCTTCTTTTCACATAAGGGATTTACTTGATCTATAAAGTAATTATTTAACAGAAAAGAGATTAAGAACTTATGTGAAAGTGGAAGTCACTTAAGTCATGTTCAATTCTTTGTGACCCCAAGGACAATACAGCCCATGGGATTCTTCAGGCCAGAATTCTAGAGTTGGTAGCCCTTCTCTTCTTCAGGGGATTATCTCAAACCAGGGATTGAACCCTGGTCTCCCTCATTGCGAGTGGATTCTTTACCAACTGAGCTATCAGGGATGCCAGAAGATAGATGAATGAATAGCTTATGTATTCAACTAAATTTAATATCATAAAATATGTACATATGATGAAAGATGATTATTGCACTAGTGTATGCATGTCTGGTGGTCAAGGAGACAAATTACCAAGCTACTGTCAAAATTTAAGTAAAGCACCATGTGATTTTATAATAAAACCATGATGTTGAGAACAGAAAATTAGTTCCATGTTACAGAAATAGAAGAGAGAATGAGCAGTGCAAAGATAAATAGGGGATGAAGCACAAAGATAATGCCAGAATGCCTCTAATTCCATGATGATGATGAATATTTGGATGTGCCGTTTTCCAGTAATATTTTAAAAGACATTTTAATGGTATAAAATTATTAGATGATCTTTGAGTCAAATATGTCAATAAGGAAAAATATATCTTCAAAATATTGTGTCAGATTTATTTCTGGCCATTGAGAGAGTGATACAAATAAGTGATATGATCTGAATAAATTATGGACTTTAGTTAATATGTTAATATTGGGTCACTAATTGCAAGAAATGTACTGCAAGAATTTGACAGGAAACTGCATATGTAGGTGGGGAATAGGTGCATTAAAACACTACTATCTGCTCATTTTTGTTGTTGTTCAGTTGCTTACTCATGTCCAACGTTTGCAACCCCATAGACTGCAGCATGCCAGGCTTTCCTGTTCTTACTTATCTCCCTGAGTTTGCTAAAACTCATGCCCACTGAATTAAAGATTGCATCCAATCATCTCATCCTCTGTCACCCTCTTTGCTTCCTGCCCTCAATCTTTCCCAGCCTCAGAGTCTTAATCAATGAGTTGGCTCTTCATATCAGGTAATCAAAGTATTGTAGCTTCAGCTTCAGCATCAGTCCTTCAGTGAAAATTCAAGGTTGATTTCCTTTAGGATTGACTGGTTTGATCTTCTTGCTGTGCAGGGGACTCTCAAGAGTCTTGTCCAACACCACAGTTCAAAAACATCAATTATTCAGTGCTCAACGTTCCTTATGGTCCAACACTGACATCCATATATGATTATTGGAAAAACCAGAGCTTTTAGTATATGAACCTTTGTCAATATAGCTATGTTTCTGCTTTTTAATATGCTATGTTTCTCATAGCTTTTCTTTTCTTTTTTTCCAAAGGAGCATGCATCTTTACATTTTATGGCTGCAATCATCATCCACAGTAATTCTGGAGCACAATAAAATAAAGTCTGTCAACATTTCCATTTTTTCCCCTATCTCTCTTTCATGAAGTGATGGGACCAGATACCATGATCTTCATTTTTTGAATATTAAGTTTTAAACCAGCTTTTCACTCTCTTCTTTCACTTCATCAAAAAGCTCTTTAATTCCTCTTCACTTTCTGCTCTAGAGTGATGTAATCTGCATATTTGAGGTTATTGATGCTTCTCTTGACAATCTTGACTCCAGCTTGTATTTCATCCAGCCTGGAATTTTGTATGATGTGCTCTGCATATAAATTAAATAAGCAGGTTGATGATATACAGCCTTGACACACTCCTTTCCCAAACCTGAACCAGTCTATTGCTCCAGGTCTGGTTCTAACTGTTGCTTTTTATTTGCATACAAGTTTCTCAGGAGGCAAGATAAGGTGGTCTGGTATTTCCATCTCTTTAAAAATTTCCACAATGTGTTGCGATCTACACAAAGATTTAGAGTAGTTAATAAAGCAGAAGCAGTAAGCTCAGGCTGCTGCGGCCAGCACACTAGGCACAGGCAGCTATGGCCAGTGCACTACATGCAGCCGAGAGGAGCTACCCCACATCCGAAGTCAGGGGCAACAGCCTAGAGTGCCAGGCTGTGATGGCAAAGTAAAGGCTGAGAGGAGCTACCCCACATCTGAGGTCAGGGGCAGCAGCCAGGAGGAGCTACCCTGCCTCCGAGGCCAGGGGCGGCAGCCAGGAGGAGCAACCCCACATCCAAGGAGTGGTAGCAGCGTGGACATAGGAGGGCCTGGAGGAGCCATCCCCTGTTGAAGATCAGGAAGGGCAGCAGTGAGGAGATACTCCTCATCCAAGGTGAGGAGCAGCAGCTGTACTTTGCTGGAGCAGCCGTGAAGAGATACCACACTTCCAAGGTAAGAGAAACCAAAGTAAGATAATAGTTGTGCAAGAGGGCATTAGAAGTCAGATACACTGAAACCATGCTCACTGAAAACTAGTCAGTCTAATCACACTAGGACCACAGCCTTGTCTAACTCAATGAAACTAAGCCGTACCCATGGGGCAACCCAAGATGGGAGGGTCATGGTGAACAGGTCTCACAGACTGTGGTAAACTGGAGAAGGGAATGGCAAACCACTTCCAGGATTCATGCCTTGAGAACCCCATGAACAGTATGAAAAGGCAAAATAATAGGATACTGAAAGAGGGACTCCCCAGGGTAGTAGGTGCCCAATATGCTACTGGAGATCAGTGGAGAAATAACTCTGGAAAGAATGAAGGGATGGAGCCAAAGCAAAAACAGTACCCAACTGTGGATGTGACTGGTGATAGAAGCAAGATCAGATGCTGTAAAGAGCAATATTGCATAGGAACCTGGAATGTCAGGTCCATGAATCAAGGCAAGTTGGAATTGGTCAAACAAGAGGGCAAGAGTGAACATCAACATTCTAGTAAATCAGTGAAATAAAATGGACTGGAAGGGGAGAATTTAACTCAGATGACCATTATATCTACTACTGCAGGCAGGAATCCCGCAGAAGAAATGGAGTAGAAAAGACAATCAACAAAAGACTCCCAAATACAGTACTTGGATGCAATCTCAAAAATAGCAGAATGATCACTGTTCGTCTTCAAGGCAAACCATTCAGTATTACAGTAATCCAAGTCTATGCCCCAACCAGTAATGCTGAAGAAGTTGAAGTTGAATGGTTCTATGAAGACCTAAAAGACCTTTTAGAACTAACACCCAAAAAAGATGTCCTTTTAATTATAGGGGACTGGAATGCAAAAGTAGGAAGTCAAGAAACACCTGGAGTAAGCAAACTTGTCCTTGGAATGCAGAATGAAGCAGGGCAAAGACTAATAGAGTTTTGCCAAGAAAATGCACTGGTCATAGCAAACACCCTCTTCCAACAACATAAGAGAAGACTCTATACATGGACATCACCAGATGGTCAAAACCGAAATCAGATTGATTATATTATTTGCAGACAAAGATGGAGAAGCTCTATACAGTCAACAAAAACAAGATCAGGAGCTGACAGTGGCTCAGATGATGAACTCCTTATTACCAAATTCAGACTTAAATTGAAGAAAGTAGGGAAAACTGCCAGACCATTCAGGTATGACCTGAATCAAATCCCTTATGATTATACAGTGAATGTAAGAAATAGATTTAAAAGCCTAGATCTGATAGACAGAGTTCTTGATGAACTATGGAATGAGGTTCGTGACGTTGTACAGGAGACAGGGATCAAGACCATCTCCATGGAAAAGAAATGCGAAAAAGCAAAATGGCTGACTGGGGAAGCCTTACAAATAGCTGTGAAATGGAGAGAAGCAAAAAGCAAAAGAGAAAAGGAAAGATATAAGCATCTGAATGCAGAGTTCCAAGAATAGCAAGACAATGCAAAGAAAGAGAGGAAAGAACAGAATGGGCAAGACTAGAGATCTCTTCAAGAAAATTAAAGATACAAAGGGAACACTTCATGCAAAGAAGGGCTCGATAAAGGACCTAAATGGTCTGGACCTAACAGAAGCAGAAGATATTAAGAAGAGGTGGCAAGGATACACAAAGGACTGTACAAAAATGATCTTCACGACCCAGATAATCACGATGGTGTGATCACTCATCTAGAGCCAGATATGCTGGAATGTGAAGTCAAGTGGGCCTTAGAAAGCAACACTACGAACAAAGTTAGTGGAGGTGATGGAATTCCACTTGAGCTATTTCAAATCCTGAAAGATGATGCTGTGAAAGTGCTACACTCAGTATGCCAGCAAATTTGGAAAATTCAGCATTGGCCATAGGACTGGAAAAGGACAGTTTGCATTCCAATTCCAAGGAAAGGTAACACCAAGAAATGCTCAAACTACCACACAATTGCACTCATCTCACATGCTAGTAAAGTAATGCTCAAAATTCTCGAAGCCAGGCTTCAGCAATACTTGAACCGTGAAATTCCTGATGTTCAAGCTGGTTTCAGAAAACGCAGAGGAACCAGAGATCAAGTTGCCAACATCTGCTGGATCATGGAAAAAGCAAGAGAGTTCCAGAAATACATCTATTTCTGCTTTATTGACTATGCCAAAGCCTTTGACTATGTGGATCACAATAAACTGTGGAAAATTCCAAAACAGATGGAATACCAGACCACCTAACCTCCCTCTTGAGAAATCTGTATGCAAGTCAGGAATCAACAGTTAGAACAGGACTTGGAACAACAGACTGTTTCCAAATAGGAAAAGGAGTACGTCAAGGCTGTATCTTGTCACCCTACTTATTTAACTTCTATGCGGAGTACATCATGAGAAACACTGGACTGGAAGAAACACAAGCTGGAATCAAGATTGCCAGGAGAATATCAATAACCTCAGATATGCAGATGACACCACCCTTATGGCAGAGAGTGAATAGGATCTAAAAAGCCTCTTGATGAAAGTGAAAGAGGAGAGTGAAAAAATTGGCTTAAAGCTCAACATTCAGAAAATGAAGATCATGACATCTGGTCCCATCATTTCATGCGAAATAGCTGGGGAAACAGTGGAAACAGGTTCAGACTTTATTTGGGGGGCTCCAAAATCACTGCAAATGGTGACTGCAGCGATGAAATTAAAAGACGCTTACTCCTTGGGAGGAAAGTTATGACCAACCTAGATAGCATATTCAAAAGCAGAAACATTACTTTGCCAACTAAGGTCCGTCTAGTCAAGGCTATGGTTTTCCAGTGGTCATGTATGGATGTGAGAGTTGGACTGTGAAGACAGCTGAGCACCAAAGAATTGATGCTTTTGAACTGTGGTGCTGGAGAAGACTCTTGAGAGTCCCTTGGACTGCAAGGATATCCAACCAGTCCATTCTGATGGAGATCAGCCCTGGGATTTCTTTGAAAGGAATGATGCTAAAGCTGAAACTCCAGTACTTTGGCCACCTCATGTGAAGAGTTGACTCATTGGAAAATACTTTGACGCTGGGAGGTATTGGGGGCAGGAGGAGAGAGGACGACAGAGGATGTGATGGCTGGATGGCATCACAGACTCGATGAACGTCAGTCTGAGTGAACTCCGGGAAATGGTGTTACAGTGAGAGGCCTGGCATGCTGCAATTCATGGGGTCACAAAGAATCGGGCACAACTGAGCCACTGAACTGAACTGAGATATTCTGTTGGAGTTCTCTTGCTTTCCCTATGATCCAACAGATGCTGGCAATTTGATATATGGTTCCTCTGCCTTTTCTATATCCAACTTGTACATCTGGAATTTCTTAGTTTATGTATGTTGAACCTCGATTGAAGGATTTTTAGCATAACCTTACTAATATTTGAAATGAGTGCAATTGTGCCTTAGCCTCTCAGACAACTGCTTTGCTGACAGTGTATAGCACATATATCTACAACATGTATTCTGTAATACATTGTGCATACATGCATGCCTGTGTATATATATGTGTGTGTATGTGTACAAATATGTACTAATATATCACAAGGAATCACAATATCACCATTGCTAGCAGTATTAGCAGTAAATAAGTTCATTCAAAGTAGTTGTGATTAGAGAAAGGCTAGGTTAGTGTACAAATCAATCATTCAAGGGCATAAAAATTACTTTTAAGACCTGGTATGACATTGACTTGCTATGTGAATTTCTGGTCAAAAATAACTTATGTAGACTCAGCAACTATGTCTGTCAAGTGAAAGCAATTTATTTTACCTACTTCTGTGCCATTTAAGCATGAAGTTGATTGAGGAGGAGGGATTGAACACATGGCCTTACATGACAGCAATAATAAAGGGGTTTCTTGTTACCACATTTTACAATATGTTTTGTTGTTGTTGTTGTTGTTTCCTCTATACACTTAGAATCAAGGAATGTGTTTGATAAAATAAAACTTTTGAGGCCATAGACTAGAAGACTAAAACTTCCAAAAATCAGCATTAAAATAACTCCTCAGAAATAGTCTTGATATCATAATAAATTTCTCCACTTTTTGCAAAAATAAGTAGAAAAACTTGATCTCAAATATGAAAACTGGTGTTTAATGTCAGTTTTTACCAAACTAGTTGTATTAGAGGAGAAACAGCCACAAAGGAATGCAAGAAAAGTTTACAGCAGGATATTCTGCTCTAACACAGAGCAACATTTATAATTGTTAGGCTGTGAATCAATGATCCTGCTTAGTTCTTTGTCAAAGAATATCTGTTGTTGCTGTTCAGTCACTAAGTCATGTCCAACTCTCTGTGATACCTGTTTACCAAGTTCCCCTGTCCATGTGATTTCCGAGGCAAGACTACTGGTGTGAGTTGCCATTTCTTTCTCCAGGGGATATTCCTGATCCAGAGATTGAACCTATTTCTCCCATTTTGCAGGCAGATTCTTTACCACTGAGCCACCAGGAAAGCCCCCAAAGAATAATTAAAAACATTCAAAGTTGAAAGCATACCTCTTCCATCTGTTCAGTTATTTGACTTTTCCCCCTGCTTTATGTAGTACCTTAAAGCTATATTTAATAATGGTGAAAGTCTCTGACACTAATTATGCTTTTTAAATCATGAATAGTCTTCTAAGTGACTTTGGTATCAATCAGGAAGCCAACTTAAGAATTAGTTTATATTACATATTCATAATAATGGTGCAACCTTATAGAGAGACATTTTATTTTGTCAGGCATATCTGTCATATAAGATTATTATAATGAAAAAGTGGGGCAGATATTTTTAGATGAACTTGACACTGCTAAGTAAATCAGCTCAGGATATGTTATTTGATAAGGGCACACTGTCTGTGCTGATTACAAGCTGTTTTAGAGCACTTTAATATTCTGGTAAATTCAATAATAGGAAAAAGGAGATTGACTTATCCTTGGATTTCAGAAAAAAAAAGGTTATAATTGGAGTCAAATGAAAATATATAACACATTACAGATAATACTGATTTTTTTTTCACTCATAATAATTTAAAATTATCTATCTAAGCCTGGCATTTTTTTTTATATTTTATAAGAAAGTGTCTGATTTTATAATCAATTAAAAACATTTTAGATAAATAACTCCATGTCAATAGAGAAAGGTTATCAATATCTATCAAAATAATTTTAGATATGAGAAAACAGATTGACAAGGGGTAGGTAATTTCAGTATAGAAACAGCTGAAACCTGAGTTGTTGTGGAGGGCGAACCCAAATAAATGTAGCTCAGTAGGTGGAGAGCTGAAAGGCACAAGGCAAGAATACTGGAATGATTTGCCATTTCCTTGATCTCTTCAGCAGGAAAGACTATAGAGGAAGTTTTCAAGGATTCACTGAAAGTACTGAAATCCCACACCCCATCCTACTCCCATACTCTACTCCCTGAAGCCAGAGATTGCCACCAAGTCTCCAACATAAAAATGGAGGTTTACATTCTGAACAGGTTTTACCTTTCACTTTCAATTTTTTAATCATGTCGAAGTAAAAATCAATAGCACAGAGATAGGAATTCAATTTTAATTTTCCAGATTTTCTCAAAGCTATTTACTAGTATATCTGCCTTTATTGAAATGTAATATTATCCTCAAAATATATTATCTTCATGTACACTAGACTTGCATCTCTGTTAGCTCTTATTTTGATTTTCTCTAAAATATCTGTTTTGTTCCACATATTTTTTTGTTCCAATGATAAAGTATTTTAATGCTATAAATTAAAGTACATTTTAAATGACTTATGTGCTCTCCTTTTCACTAATCTCTTCCAGACCACATAGTTACTTGGGGACCTACTGTATATTTGTGGAAAGAAGAGAGGCAAAAAGCAAAGGAGAAAAGGAAAGATATAAGCATCTGAATGCAGAGTTCCAAAGAATAGCAAGAACAGATAAGAAAGCCTTCTTCAGCGATCAATGCAAATAAATAGAGGAAAAGAACAGAATGGGCAAGACTAGAGATCTCTTCAAGAAAATTAGAGATATCAAGGGAACATTTCATGCAAAGATGGGCTCGATAAAGGACAGGAATGGTATGGACCTAATAGAAGCAGAAGATATTAAGAAGAGGTGGCAAGAATACATGGAAGAACTGTACAAAAAGATCTTCGTGACCCAGATAATCATGATAATGTGATCACTCATCTAGAGCCAGACATCTTGGAATGTGAAGTCAAGTGGGCCTTAGAAAGCATCACTACGAACAAAGCTAGTGGAGGTGATGGAATTCCAGTTGAGCTGTTTCAAATCCTGAAAGATGATGCTGTGAAAGTACTGCACTCAATATGCTAGCAAATTTGGAAAACTCAGCAGTGGCCACAGGACTGGAAAAGGTCAGTTTTCATTCCAATCCCAAAGAAAGGCAATGCCAAAGAATGTTCAAACTACAGCACAATTGCACTCATCTCACATGCTAGTAAAGTAATGTTCAAAATTCTCCAAGCCAGGCTTCATCAATATGTGAACCGTGAATTCCCTGATGTTCAAGATGGTTTTAGAAAAGGCAGAGGAACCAGAGATCAAATTGCCAACATCCACTGGATTGTGGAAAAAGCAAGAGAGTTCCAGAAAAACATCTATTTCTGCTTTATTGACTATGCCCAAGCCTTTGACTGTGTGGATCACAATAAAATGTGGAAAATTCTTAAAGAAATGGGCATACCAGACCACCTGACCTGCCTCTTGAGAAATCTGTATGCAGGTCAGGAAGCAACAGTTAGAACTGGACATGGCTCAACAGACTGGTTCCAAATAGGAAAAGGAGTACGTCAAGGCTGTATATTGTCACCCTACTCATTTAACTTTATGCAGAGTACATCATGAGAAACGCTGGACTGGAAGAAACACAAGCTGGAATCAAGATTGCCAGGAGAAATATTAATAACCTCAGATATGCAGATGACATCACCCTTATGGCAGGGAGTGAAGAAGAGCTAAAGGGCCTCTTGATGAAGGTGAAAGAGGAGAGTGAAAAAATTGGCTTAAAGCTCAACATTGAGAAAACAAAGATCACGGCATCCGGTTCCATCTCTTCATGGGAAATCAATAGGAAACAGTGGGAACAGTGTCAGACTTTATTTTTTAGGCTCCAAAATCACTTCACATGTTGACTGCAGCCTTGAAATTAGAAGACACTTACTCCTTGGGAGGAAAGTTATGACCAACCTAGATAGTACATTCAAAAGCAGAGACATTACTTTGCCGACTAAAGTCCATCTAGTCCAGACTATTGTTTTTCCAGTGGTCATGTATGGATGTGAGAGTTGGACTGTGAAGAAGGCTGAGTGCCGAAGAATTGATGCTTTTGAACTGTGGTTTTGGAGAAGACTCTTGACAGTCCTTTGAACTGCAGGGAGATTCAACCAGTCCACTCTGAAGGAGATCAACCCTGGGATTTGTTTGGAAGGAATGATGCTAAAGCTGAAACTCCAGTACTTTGTCCACCTCATGCGAAGAGTTAACTCATTGGAAAGGACTTTGATGCTAGGACAGACTGGGGGCAGGAGGGGAAGGGGACAATAGAGGATGAGATGGCTGGATGGCATCATGGACTCTATGGACGTGAGTCTGAGTGATCTCCGAGAGATGATAATGAACAGGGAGGCCTGGAGTGCTGTGATTCATGGGGTCGCAAAGAGTCAGACATGACTGAGCGACTGAACAGAATACTATATATATACTGTATATAAATAAGCATATCAGTATATGTAATGTTTATTGAGGTACTCAATAAAAGACATAGATAGTAGAGACCTAGCAGATGCTGAAGTGATCAAAAGGTAATAGAAAGGATATGCATAAGAACTGTAGTAAAAAAATCCAGATGAACCAGATTACTACTACAGGGCGGTGAGCCACCCAGAACCAGAATCTGGTTCACTCTCTTCATTCTGGAGAGTGAAGTCAAGTGGGTCTTAGGAAGCACTACTGTTAATAAAGCTATTGGATGAGACAGAATTTCAGTAAAACTATTCAAATCCCTAAAGGATGATGCCATCAAAGTGCTACCTTCAAAATGTTGGCAAATCTGGAAGACCCAGCAGTGGCCACAGGACTGAAAAAGGTCAGTCCTCATCCAAATTCCCAAGAAAAGTAGTATTAAAGAAGTATACTAGCCATCAAAAAATTGCACTCATCTTCCATGCTAGTACAGTCATGCTTAAAATCTTACATGCTAGGCTTTAGCATTATATGAACTAAGAACCTCCAGATATCCAAGATGGGTTTAGAAAAGGAAGTGGAACCAGGGATTACATTGCCAACATTTGGTGGATCATAGGGAAAGCTAGGGAATTCCATAAAATACCTACCTCTGTTTCATCCACTATGCCAAAGCCTTTTACTATGTGGATCATAATAAACTGTGGAAAACTCTTAAAGAGATAGGAAAACCATACCATCTTACCTGTCTCATGAAAAGCCTGTATGTGTGTCAAGAAGCAGCAGTTAGACCTCTGTATTGAACAGCTAACTAGTTCAAGATTGAGAACGGATACTACAGGATTGTCTTCTGTCACCCTGTTTGTTTAATCTATATAATGAGCACATCATGTGACATGCTGGGCTGGATGAGTTACAAGCTGGAATCAAGATAGGCAGGAGAATCATCAACAACTTCAGATAAGTGTTTGATACCACTTTAATGGCAGAAAGCAAAGAAGAACTAAAGAGCCTCTTGATGAGGGTGAAGGAGGAGAGTGAAAGAGCCTACTTAAAACTAAATCTTAAACAAGCTATGACAAACCTAGACAGTGTGTTGAACAGCAAATACATCATTGTGCTGACAGAAGTTCATAGAGTCAAGGCTACGGTCTTCCCAGTGGTCACATATGGTTGTGAGAGCTGGACTGTAAAAAGGCTGAACACTAAGGGATTGATACCTTCAAACTAAAGTCCCCAATGCTGGGAAAGATTGAGGGCGAAAGGAGAAGTGAGTGAAGTCTACTCATTTTATCTAGGTTTTCAAATGTATTAGCATTTGATTCTTGATAATATTCCTCTCCTGTTGTTGCTCTTCTCTGTTAGAAATTATCTTGTTTTCTGTGTGCATCTCTTTCTTTCTTCCCTCCTTTTTCTTTTTCTTTTTCTTTCCATGATCAATTTTATTAGTACTAAAAATAAACTACTAATACAAGCAATAAATCTTAAAATCTATGTTAAGTAATGGAAGTCAGACCCAATAAAGTATATACTCTGTGATGCTATTTGTATACAATTCTAGAAAATTCCAACAAAGTTATACTGACTAAAAGCAGATGGGTGGTTGGGGTCAGTTCTACAGAAGTGATGGACAGTAAAGGGTCAAGGAGCATCTTTGGGATGATGAAAATGTTCTGCATCTTACTTCTTTACAAAAGCTTAATGCATATATATGTTTTTTAAGACTTGTTAAGTGTTGCAGTCTAAAATGAATTTGTACTGTATTGGTTTGTAGTGTATAAATCAATACCCATTAAAATTGATTAAAAAAAAACAACTCTATTATACTCTAATCCATTTACTAGTACTAAGAAGCCTGATATTAATACAATTCTCTTCCCTTTGTTGATAATCTATTTGTTCCCTATGGTGATTCAATAGTTTTCTCTTTTTCCCGTGCAGTTATTACATTTTGTGATAGTATGTTGACTTTCAGTTTCTTTTCCCACTTCTCACACTTTAGCATGCCATACAGTTTTTCAATTTAAATGTTTTAATTTTTCTTTGTTTCAAAAAGTTTAGCTTCATGATCTATTTGAATATTTCCCATTCCTTGATTTTCTTCTCTCTCTCTCTCTCTCTTTTATTATTATTTTTTTAACCATTTTACTATGAAGGATTTGGCTAACTGGCAATTGGAGTCTGTATATTCTATTTGTACTTTTCTTCTTTTAGGAGAATTTGCAGTGTGATTTTCTAATATTCTTGACCTGCATACAGATTTCTCAGGAGGCAGGTCAGGTGGTCTGGTATTCCCATCTCTTTAAGAATTTTCCACAGAGTCAAGGCTTTGCCATAGTAACTGAAGCAGAAGTAGATGTTTTTCTGTATTCTCTTGGTTTTTCTATGATCCAACAGACGTTGACAACTTAATCTCTGTTTCCTCTGCCTTTTCTAAATACAGCTTGAATATCTCAAAGTTCTTGGTTTATATACAGTTGAAGCCTAGCTTGGAGAATTTTGAGCATTACTTTACAAGTGAATGAAATTAGTGCAATTGTGTGGTATTTGAACATTCTTTGGCATTGCTTTTCTTTGGGATTAGAATGAAAACTCTCCTTTTCCAGTCCAGTGGCCACTGCTGAATTTTCCAAATTTGCTGGCATATTGAATGTAGCATTTTAACAGCATCATCTTTGAGGATTTGCAATAGCTCAGCTGGGATTCCATCATCTCCACTAGCTTTGTTCATAGTGATGGTTCCTAAGGCCCACTTGACTTCACACTTCAGGATGTCTGGCTCTAGGTGAGTGATCACATGATCATGGCTATCTGGGTCATGAAGATCTTTTTCATATAGTTCTGTTTGGGATTAGCACATACACACTCCTATATATAAAATAAATAACAGGGACCTATTGTATAGCCCAGAAACCTATACTTAATATCTTTTGGTAACCCATAATGGGGAAGAATGTAAAAAAATAACATATTTATTTGTCTTTGTATATACATGTGTGTGTGTGTGTGTGTATATATATATATATATATATATACATATACATATATATATATAAAACTGAATCATTTTGCTATACAGCTGATACTAACAAAACATTGTGAATCAACTATATTTAAACAAAAATTTAAGATTAAACATGAAGACAAAAAAAAATGAGTCTAAATATTTATGTGTGCAATAATATAGCTTTTGAAAATTGATAGGTCTCATATACACTAATATATACAAACATTTGTATAACATCATGATCTTATTTCTTAACATGCATTTTGATAAATTAACAAAATTGTTTAAATATCTTGTCATTTTTTTCCTATAACAAACTGTAAACCATGTACTTTATTTTTAAAATATATTCTTACAAGTAGAGTAAGTCATTTCAAATGTTTAAGTCATACTGCACATTTCCAGATTTCCTTTAGATTATGTGTCTATTTATATTATGTGTTATATCACCAGTCTTGTTAGTATGGTGTTAGTGGAAAGCTGTGATAAAGAACACTGAACAGTTCCTGATTAACTGCAAACAGATATCACTCTTTATTTTTATTTTACTTTTACTTTTTTAATAAAAAGTATGTTTATTTATTTTTTTACAGCATTGATAGGCTTCCAAAAATATATATACAGCTACTGAAATAGAAAGAAAGAAAATCAACAGGTATTATTTCTGCTCCTTGGTACAAGTAGTGTGTAGATAGACCCAAATGCAGCTGGCTAGTTCTTTAGCAATGACAAATTAATTATCAGTATCAAAAGGAATTTATATATGTATATATAAATTATAAGAGCACTGGGCCTTTATTTTAGTTGTGGTGGGGCTTTTTCCAGTTGTGATGAGCAGGAGCTACTCTTCATTGTGGTGTGTGGGCTTCTCACTGCAGTGGCTTTTTCTCATTTTGCTGTCAGTCTTTCCCAGCATCAGAGTCTTTTCCAATGAGTTGGCTCTTCTCATCAGGTGGCCAAAGTATTAGAGCTTCAGCCTCAGCATCAGTCCTTCCAATGAATATTCAGGGTTGATTTATTTAGGACTGACTGATTTGATTTCACTGAAGTCCAAGGAACGCTCAAGAGTCTTCTCCAGCACCGCAATTCGAAAGCATCAGTGCAATCCCACTGCTGGGCATACACACTGAGGAAACTAGAATTGAAAGAGATGGATGTACCCCAGTGTTCATCGCATCGCTGTTTATAATAGCCAGGACATGGAAGCAACCTAGATGTCCATCAGCAGATGAATGGATAAGAAAGCTGTGGTACATATACACAATGGAGTATTACTCAGCCATTAAAAAGAATACATTTGAATCAGTTCTAATGAGATGGATGAAACTGGAGCCAATTATACAGAGTGAAGTAAGCCAGGAAGAAAAACACCAATACAGTATACTGACACATATATATGAAATTTAGAAAGATGATAATGATGACCCTGTATGTGAGACAGCAAAAGAGACACAGATGTATAGAACAGATATCACTCTTTAGAATTCAACTTTCCCTTTAGCTTTTTCAGTTCAGTTGTTTAGCCTACAGAATGTCAGACTTCCCAGTCCATCACCAACTCCTGGATCTTGCTCAGACTCATAACCATCGATTTGGTGATGTCATTCAATCATTTCATCCTCTGTTGTCCTCTTCTCCTGCTTTAATTAACGTTTTAGGTTGTAACAGTATTCATTTTGAAAATTTTTATTTGCCAGTCATTGAAAACATTGACAATTTCCATCAAAAACTAGCTTAAAAGTATCTGTTAATATAAGGTGGCAATAAAGGTGTATATTTCTTACTCAATATATTACCAAATACCAAAATTTTGTTGGGCATGAAAGAGAAATGAAGAAAAGATGTCAATGTTAATATCTGACTGAGAGAGATTCAAGGTGAAGGAAAATAAAAATGGATGCAAATGTTGTTTTATATTGAAAAAATAAAGTCTGCAATGAAAATTTAATTATCTTCAAGTAGGATATTAAACATACAACACAACATATTTTTTTCACTGTGTAAAAATATTGACTCAAATGCCAATATGATGTCAGATGTTATTCCTATATGGCACCAATGGATGCTAACACAAAATACCACCTAATTAATTCTATTGACTTACCAAGTATTTAACAAAAACACACATGCAAAGCTGAGATATTAAATTTGACCTGAATTCTCAAAAGAGTTACAAAATGAATCATTTCCCAAGAATAACATTGAATTTTAAACATTATAAACACAAATATTATGCTGCTCAATATACCTAGCAGCATTAATAAAAGTGGATGTTACTCCTGTAAAGATAAGAATATATATCTGAAAAATATAAAAATAATAAAGTAAAATGATACACTCTCCTAAATAATCCTCCAGTTAATTTTGAGAGGGAATATTTGCACTAACACAAAAAATATTAACCATTTATATTTTTCAAGAAAATGACAGTACTGATATATAAATATGTTGACTGTGTTCAATTAATTTATATTAAATTTGAGCAGGTATTTTGTTAAGTCAAAACTTTTTTTTTTTTTTCCAATTTATCTGTCAGAGTTGATGTGTCCCTGTGTGTGATTCATAATGATGGAACCTGGAAGCAGATATTAAGAGCTCAGCACAAACATGAGTGCTGCTAGAGGCTTCTCAGAATGCAGGATTTCATACTCCTTAGCGTATGAGGTGGTGCTCTGGTGGTATCTGTTTTTCCTAGCAATCACTTTACAATTCTGCTGTCACGTACTTAAGGTTAAGTGGGACCACTCTATTGTACCAAAACAGGGTGATGTCAGTCATCTCCATGGAATACAAAGATTTGGACTGCCAAAAATTAGTTACACAAGAGGGTAAGATTCTAATAGACATGGTGACAGTCCTTCACACTTTCCATCTCCATGCCATCCTATAATTTTCCTTTTCTCCCTGCCTTTCTTTTCTTCCCTCATTTCTCTATTCTCACTGTTAGAATCCACTATAGTTTATGCAAACACTTGAAATCTTATTTCACTTGCATCCATGCTTCTAAAGGAAGTAATGTACAGTCCTATGAAATTTATAAATTCATCTATTCAACTCTCAGTAACAATATGGCATAATTCTGTACCTGTCAGTTTTCAAAGATTAAAGGAAAAGAATAATAAATCTTTCATTCAAGTAAGTTCAGTTTTGTGACTTTCTAAAGAAAACATTCTCTTATCTAATGTTTTATCCTCATGTTAAATTCTGCAACTTAGTACAATATCTATTTAATGAAATTTCTCAAAAAATTATAATAGCTTTTATAAAAGTTATTTAAATATTCTTACTGACATTTTCCTATATGTGAGTGAAACAGAAGCTGCATAAGTGACTCATCATCCTTGAAGGTCTCTAGTAGACTCTAGTCCTTAACATCTTGATCTCATTCTTTAGAAGTATAAATTCTTAAAAAAAAAAAAAATCCCTCATTCTATGACAGCTCATGTTCTATAAATAGTGACTTTGGAAAGAAATCAGGCTATTAAGTGAATGATAAAGTGAATATTGGGGCTTTCCCAGTTGTGCTAGTGGTAAGGACCCTCTTGCCAGTGCAGGAGACCTAAGACTTGGGTCTGACCCTGGGTCGTAAAGATCCCCTGAAGAAGGACATGGCAACCTATTTCAGTATTCTTGCCTGGATAATCCCATGGACAGAGGGCCTGGTGTGCTAAGGTCTATTGAGTTTGAAAGAGTCGGACATGACTGAAGCAACTTAGCTTAGCACAGAACAAAGTGAATATTGGATCATCACATGCAGTAGAAGTAATACAATTATCACACTGCCTGCTGCATCTCTCAGTCATGTCCAACTCTTTTTGACTCCATGGGCTTCAGCCCACCAGGCTCCTCTCTCCATGGGATTCTTCAGGCAAGAATACTGGAGTGGGTTGCCGTGCCTTCTTCCAAGGAATCTTCTCCACACAAGAATCAAACCCACCTCTCTTCAGCTCCTGCATTGTAGGTGGATTCTTCAGAGCTAACAGGGAAGGCCAAATAAAGTATCTCCATTTATTTAAAATAATAGATAGTATAAGGACAAGTAGTCATTTTGTAAACCAAATTGATAATCAAGATGAAGAGTTGAGTTCATAGGTATTTTTCTTCTTTGTACATATTTAACTTCTTATCTTTAAATGGTCTTGCTGATAAAACATTGCTGTTCATAAGTGCTACTTTAAAATACAAACCTGATCATACACTAAGCTATCTGTTTTTCAAAGAAAATAGTGTGATAAATAAAACCATTTGGATATGTAACATTTGTGCACATTTTGAATCCAAATAACCAAGTTTATTTTTTATTCAAACTTATCCTTGACAAGAACATTGTAGAACGTAGGAATGTGTATTTTCCCCCATTTTTCTCCTTTAGTCCTAGCCATTGTCTCCCTGGTGGCTCAGACGGTAAAGCATCTGCCTGCAGTTCAGGAGACCCAGGTTCAATCCCTGGGTTGGGAAGATCCCCTGGAGAAGAAAATGGCAACCCACTCCAGTACTCTTGCCTGGAAAATTCCATGGACCGAGGAGCCCCTGGTAGTAGCCATCTACAGTTCATGGGATCGCAAAGAGTCGGACACGACTGAGCGACTTCAGTTTCAGTATTGTCAGGAAGAGGAGCCAACAGGGAAAGTGTGGACTAGAGTACATTTATTTTCAAGTGCATATGTCAGTGAGCACAGGGGGAATGAAGACAGTGTTCATGGGACTGTATCCCATGATAGTGGACAGTGGACACATATGACTAAATCAAATAATCAGAATTAAAAGCATAAGAAAAGTACATCAGAATAAAGACTCACTCAGTTATAAATTTGTAATATAAATATATTGAAAGATACAACTCTATTTTTATCTTGGAGTATAACTTCTATTCATTTTATGAATAAATGAATATATTAGTATTTCAGAAATGTTTATCTAAATCCCAAAGCTTTCCAAAATATTTTCAGTGCAACCTTAAAAATTTGAATTAGGAAATAAAAAGTGAAATTGAGAACCAGTTAGTTACATTTTAAAATAAGATTATTTTGTTAAATGGGAAAATCATAAAATTTAAGAAGGAACATCTAAGGTAGAATAGGGTCATTCTTTTCAGAATGCAAAACCTCTTACTAGAATATCTGAAGATGAATTTATAGAAACTATGCAAAGACATAGAATAGTAAAAAATCGCTGAAAGAAAGCTGTGAATTTGGAAATAGTCAAGTGCCCCCAAGACTCGGCATCATGGGATTTCTGTGGAGTTTCTTGCTGTCCCCATGAGAGAGACTCACCTTAGTATCAAATGCCATTATACTATAGAACAGTCTTCAAGGAAATATAGCCAGCAATATAGGCTTTGTTCTTAATTTATCTAATACATGTCCCTTTCAAAATTCTGCAACAATCCCTGATTTACTTGGAAAACATGATCCATAAATTGAACGTATTTCTGGAGATTGATCTCCTTTTTCAATTTCTGAGCCTGAGTTTTTTTTTTTTTTTTTCTTGTCTTCTTGCCTCACACAGCCATTTCATCCCCTAGGAGATTATAGTGGGAGATTATGTCCACACCTCCATCTAGTGCCTGTGGGACAGTAACTGGGCAGTGGTGTTCCTTGGTACCTACTATGTATCCCACTGGTTAGAGTTTTGAATGCTTCTAAATCTTGGGTTCAGAAGCACAAATAATAGAGTCTTATTTCTACTCTGATTTGAGTCTCTGAATACAATCTTCCCTATCTCTCACATTTTATCTTTCCATTTTGGAGTGAAGACACTGTTCCTGGGTCCTACTTCTCTGTGCTGGCCTGCATTTTCCTATTACAGAGCTATTTTAAAGAGCTAGCCCCTGACCACCTGGTGTTCTACTCCAGCTGAATTGTTATCAGTTCTCTCCTATGTCCTGGCATATATCATAGTAAGGGACAGGCTAAAAGAAGCACGGAAAATAAACTGGGCTTTTCTTGTATTTGGATAATCTGCTCATTAGACAGTGGTGCATTATTCAGTCAAACAGTAAGGAAAGCAATATGAATAAATTATTGTTTCAAGAAAAATAATATTGTAAAATATTATTATTTTAAAATTGTAAAATACTATTAAATATTGTAAAGTAGTCATCCTCCAATTAAAATAAATAAATTGAATAAAAAATAAAGGAATTCAATTTTCAAGTTGATGTTAAAAGACAGTTTGAAAATATACAAATTAATGAAAAAATATGTATGTGTGTATATATATATATATACATATATATATATACTTGTACATTATAAACTGAATCACTTTGCTCTACACCCAAAACATGGTAAATAAGCTATGCTTCAATTATAAAAAGACAAAAGAAACAAAGCCAAGAAAAGGAATCTAAAAATATGCCAAATTAGCAGCTTAAAATATGCAAATGTTGTGTTTTTTTTTCTTTTCCATTAATTACACATAAATAATGATGATTTTGGTTGCAAATATTGAAAATAAAATGCTTCTTTTCATACAAAAAGCTCTTAACATTTTGCTTTAACATATTTGATGACAAAATATACAGGTCAATTTGTTGGGTGAATTTAGCCATGTATACCACCAACATAATTGGTCTGATACTTTCACATTTACATGTTGCTTGTTTTAAAATTGAATTCAACCAAATAAATACTCTTACTCAGTAATAGCCCAGTTAAATAACCCTAGGCAAAGAGGTGAGTACAGAGATTAGTAGATGTAAATTTTAGGCAGGGATGAGAGTGATGGTGATGGCAATGGTGCTGGTGGCAGCAGAGTGTAACCCAGCTACTGAATGCTCACTAAGGATTAGCCGCTGTTCTATGCTGTGACTAGACAGTGAAGACCTGGCAATTACCTTGTGAGATAAGGATGAACTTTCCCATTCTCCTGAGGCAAAGCGGAAGTGGTTACACAGTGCTTAGGTCATTTCTCCAGGGTAGACAGCTGGATGACACATCCAATAATTTCAGGAATGAAAAAAATCTAGAGTGATACATTTATAATTTTACATAGTCAACACAGAGAATCTGGGACGAGCACAGGAATGAAATTGCAGTGTGTCCAACATGAAGGCAGGAGGAAGCAAGGTAGCTTCTGTTCCTGGGGAGGGAACCAGCCCCCACAAGATGCTTCTGTGGGAAATGGAGAAGGTATTTTGCTCAGAGCAGATATAGGTCAGAGCAAGGATACACTTTGACTGTGTGAGTCAAAATAAACTGAAATATTCTTGAAGAGATGGCAGTACCAAACCACCTTACCTGCCTCAAGACAAACCTGCATGAAATACAATAAGTCACAGTTAGAACTGGACATGGACAAACAGACCAGATCCAATTTAGGAAAGGAGTACATCAAGGCTGTTTCCCTGCTTATTTAACTTATATGCAGAGAACATAATACTAAATATTGGGCTGAATGACTCACAAGCTGAAATCAGCATTGCTGGGAGAAATGTCAATAACCTCAGAAATGCGGATGCACTTCAATTGCAGAAAATGAAGAGGCACTAAGTCTTATGATGAAAGTGAAAGAGAAGCATGAAAAAACTGACTTAAAACTTGATATTCAAAAAACTAAGGTTAAGGCATCTGATCCCATCATTTCATGGCAAATAGACAGGGGAAATACGGAAACAGTGACAAATTTTATTTTCTTGTGCTGCAAAATCACTGTGGACAGTGACTGATGCCCCAAATATTAAAAGACACTTGATCCTTATAAGAAAAGCTATGACAAAATTTCAGTTCAGTTCAGTTCAGTCCCTCAGTTGTGTCTGACTCTTTCCGACCCCATGAATCACAGCACTCCAGGCCTCCCTGTCCATCACCATCTCCCAGAGTTCACCCAGATTCACGTCCATTGAGTCAGTGATGCCATACAGCCATCACATCCTCTGTCATCTTCTTCTCCTCCTGCCCCCAATCCCTCCCAACATCAAAGAATTCCAGTGAGTCAACTCTTCACATGAGGTGGCCAAAGTACTGGAGTTTCAGCTTTAGCATCATTCCTTCCAAACAAATCCCAGGGTTGATCTCCTTCAGAATGGACTGGTTGGATCTCCTTGCAGTCCAAGGGACTCTCAAGAGTCTTCTCCAACATCGCAGTTCAAAAGCATCAATTATTTGGGGCTCAGCTTTCTTCACAGTCCAAATCTCACATCCATACATGACTACTGGAAAGACCATAGCCTTGACTAGACAGACCTTAGTCGGCAAAGTAATGTCTCTGCTTTTGAATATACTATCTAGGTTGGTCATACCTTTTCTTCCAAGGAATAAGTGTCTTCTAATTTCATGGCAGCAGTCACCATTTGCAGTGATTTTTGAGCCCCCAAAATAAAGTCTGACTTTTTTTTCACTGTTTCCCCATCTATTTCCCATGAAGTGATGGGAGCAGGTGCCATGATCTTTGTTTTCTGAATGTTGAGCTTTAAGCCAACTTTTCCACTCTCCTTCACTTTCATCAAGAGGCTTTAGTTCCTCTTCACTTTCTGCCATAAGGGTGGTGTCATCTGCATATCTGAGGTTATTGATATTTCTCCCAGCAATCTTGATTCCAGCTTGAATTTCTTCCAGTCCAGCATTTCTCATTTCTGCATAGAAGTTGAATAAGCAGGGTGACAATATACCGCCTTGACATACTCCTTTTCCAATTAGGACTCATCTGTTGTTCCATGTCCAGTTCTAACTGTTGCTTCCTGACCTGCATACAGATTTCTCAAGAGGCAGGTCAGGTGGTCTGGTGTTCCCATTTCTCTCCAGAATTTTCCACATTTTTTTGTGATCCACACAGTCAAAGGCTTTGGCATAGTCAATAAAGCAGAAATAAATGTTTTTCTGGAATTATCTTGTTTTTTTCCATGATCCAGCAGATGTTGGCAGTTTGATCTCTGGTTCCTTTGCCTTTTCTAAAACCAGCTTGAACATCAGGGGGTTCACGGTTCACGTATTGATGAAGCGTGGCTTGGAGAATTTTGAGCATTACTTTACTAGCGTGTGAGATGAGTGTGATTATTCAGTAGCTTGAGCATTCTTTGGCATTGCCTTTCCTTGAAATTGGAATGAAAACTGACCTTTTCCAGTCCTGTGGCCACTGCTGAGTTTTCCAGATTTGCTGGCATATTGAGTGTAGCACTTTGACAGCATCATCTTTCAGGATTTGAAATAACCCCACTGGAATGCCATCACCTCTACTAGCTTTGTTCGTAGTGATGCTTTCTAAGGCCCACTTGACTTCACATTCCAGGATATATGGTTCTAGATGAGTGATCACACTATCGTGATTATCTGGGTTTTGAAGCTATTTTGTACAGTTCTGTGTATTCTTGTCATCTTTTCTTAATACCTTCTGCTTTTGTTAGGTTCATACCATTTCTCTCCTTTATCGAGCCCCTCTTTGCATGAAATGTTCCCTTGGTATCTCTAATTTTCTTGAAGAGATCTCTAGTCTTGCCCATTCTGTTCTTTCCTCCTATTTCTTTGCATTGATCACTGAAGAAGGCTTTCTTATCTCTTCTTGCTATTCTTTGAAACTCTGCATTCTGAGGCTTATATCTTTCCTTTTCTCCTTTGCTTTTCACTTCTCTCCATTTCACAGATATTTGTAAGGCTTCCCCAGACAGCCATTTTGCTTTTCTCATTTCTTTTCCATGGGGATGGTCTCGATCCCTGTCTCCTGTACAATGTCACGAACCTCATTCCATAGTTCATCAGGAACTCTGTCTATAAAATCTAGGCTATTAAATCTATTTCTCACTTCCACTGTATAATCATAAGAGATTTGATTTAGGTCATACCTGAATGGTCTAGTAGTTTCCCTACTTTCTTCAATTTAAGTCTGAATTTGGTAATAAGGAGTTCATCATCTGAGCCACTGTCAGCTCCTGATCTTGTTTTTGTTGACTGTATAGAGCTTCTCCATCTTTGTCTGCAAATAATATAATCAGTCTGATTTCGGTGTTGACCATCTGGTGATGTCCATGTGTAGCGTCTTCTCTTTTGTTGTTGGAAGAGGCTGTTTGTTATGACCAGTGCATTTTCTTGGCAAAACTCTATTAGTCTTTGCCCTGCTTCATTCTGCATTCCAAGGACAAGTTTGCCTGTTACTCCAGGTGTTTCTTGACTTCCTGCTTTTGCATTCCAGTCCCTTATAATGAAAAGGACATCTTTTTAGGTGTTAGTTCTAAACGTTTTTTAGGTCTTCATAGAACCATTCAACTTCAGCTTCTTCAGCATTACTGTTGGGCATAGACTTGGAGTACTGTGTTATTCAATGGTTTGCCTTGGAGACGAACAGAGATCACTTTGTCATTTTTGAGACTGCATCCAAGTACCACATTTCGGACTCTTTTTGTTGACCATGATGGCTACTCCATTTCTTCTGAGGGATTCCTGCCCACAGTAGTAGATATAACGGTCATCTGAGTTAAAGTCTCCCATTCCAGTCCATTTTAGTTCTCTGATTTCCTAGAATGTCAATGTTCACTCTTGCCATCTCTTGTTTGATCACTTCCAACTTGCCTTGATTCATGGACCTGACATTCCAAGTTCCTATGCAATATTGCTCTTTACAGCATTGGACCTTGCTTCTATCACCAGTCACATCCACAGCTGGATATTGTTTTTGCTTTGGCTCCATCCCTTCATTCTTTCTAGAGTTATTTCTCCACTGACCTCCAATAGCATATTGGGCACCTATTGCCCTGGGGAGTCCCTCTTTCAGTATCCTATTATTTTGCCTTTTCATACTGTTCATGGGGTTCTCAAGGCATGAATCCTGAAGTGGTTTGTCATTCCCTTCTCCAGTGGCCCACATTTGGTCAGACCTTTCCACCATGACCCGCCCATCTTTGGTTTCCCCAAGGTCATGGCTTAGTTTCATTGAGTTAGACAAGGCTGTGGTCCTAGTGTGATTAGATTGACTAGTTTTCAGTGAGCATGGTTTCAGTGTGTCTGCCTTCTGATGCCCTCTTGCCACACCTACCATCTTACTTGCTTTTGTCTTACCTTGGGCGTGGGGTATCTCTCTACGGCTGCTCCAGCCAAGTGCAGCCGCTGTTCCTTACCTTGGTTAGGGGTATCTCCTCACTGCCCCTTTTTCTGACCTTCATAGTGGGATAGCTCCTCTAGGTCCTTCTGTGCCCATGCAGCCACCCGCTCCTTTGGTGTGGGGTTGCTCCTCCCTGTTGCCACCCTGGCCTTGGGCATGGGGTGGCTCCTCTCAGCCACCACCCCTGACCTTGGACGCAGGGTAGCTCCTCTCGGCCACTGCCACAAACATAGACAGTGTATTAAAAGCAGCAAAATGACTTTGCTGACAAAGGTCTATATAGTCAAAGCTATGGTTTTCTATTAGGCATGTATGAATGTGAGAGTTGGACCATAAACAAGGCTGAGCAACAAAGAATTGATGCTTTTGAACTGTGGTTCTGAAAAAGACTCTTGAGAGTTCCTTGGACAGCAAAGAGATCAAACAAGTCAGTTCTAAAGGAAATAAACATTGACTATTCACTAAAGGACTGATATTAAAGCTGAAGCTCCCCTAATTTGACCACCTGATGCAAAGAACTAGATAAGACCCCGATGCTGGGAAAGACTGAGGGCAAAAGTAGAAGGGAGAAACAGAGAATAAGATGGTTGGATGGCATTAATGGACTAACGGACATGAGTTTGAGCAAACTCTGGGAAATGGTGAAGGACAGGGAATCCTAACATGCTACAGTTTATGGGGTCACGAAGAGTTGACACAACTTAGTGACTGAACAATTAACAAAGGATACACACTGCAGTGATGGAGCTCAGCCTCTGCATTCCACCCTGGCTCTCCACTGGTTGACCTTTGCAGTGGAGCTGACAGTCAGAGGCAGGATCTTGAGGAAAGTCACTTGTCTCAGAGTCTTTGAGCAGAAGAAGAGAAGGCAGAAAAACATCAGACAGATGGTCCTTCTTCAGGAAGGCAGTGCTGTCCCTGTGGGGAGGTTGTGAACAACTCCCTCAGCCTTAGAGTAGACACCATCCTGCCATAACTGGTCTGACTGGGGTGTAGTATCCACTGGATGAGGAGAGAAAAGGGTTGCTGGACACGGTGAGCATGGAAGAACCTTATGATCAACTGAAATGTATTACTATTTTCCATATCTCTACCTTTTTTCCAACCTAAATGTCATCCTCTTTACTTATAATTTGTGTTTCTAGCTTTTGTTAGTGTCTCTACAGTTCTTTTCAACCAAATTCTAAAAATTTATTTAAGATGAATTATCTTATGATTTTTTTAGGGATTCAAATTCAGAAGAATGGCTATATCTCAAATACATAGATTAAAACATATATTTAGACAACATTTGCCATTATTGAAAGTAAGATCCTATTTTCAATTACATTAGAAAAAATTCTGATTTCCTCCTATGCTAAGGTTAGCCTGAATATGATTCATGAACTATTATAATGTGTCTTTGCTATCACTTACAGAAGTTAGCACATTTATAATCATAGCACTAAAGTATTCTTAGAATACTTTAGAAGGAATACTGTAGAATACTATAGACTGAGCGTGCCTTCCCCAGAGATGGAACCAGCCGGCTCTGGAGCACCAGAACCTTCGGTCTGCACCCCTTGGTTGCCAGACGGCACTTCAGCTGCACGCTTTCCCCGAGCCTTGAGACTTAGCAAGCAGTTCCAACAGCTGGGAATAAAGGAAGACGACATGCTGCTTATACCTTTAACATTGAAGCAGTTGGATTTAGCAGAGGTGAAAAGTTACTTGAAGTCTTATTGAAACCATCCCCACTATTTCTTGATACAGACTATAAACCAGTGCCACTAAAAACAGGAGAGAGTGAAGATTATGTGCTTGCCCTGAAACAAAAGAGTTAAGAGAAACTGTGAAAAGAAACACCTGAAGAAAAATAAGAGATTTTCCAAGGAACAGAGATAACTTGCTTTAAAAGAGAAGAAAAGTTATTTTGGGCTAGCATTACCTGTATTGACCCATTGGACCCCTTCCTAAATCTAAAGTACTTTTAGAATTTCAGTGATCTTACCTTTCTTGCATCTTGAAACATTTTTTTCTGTTTCATCATATATATTATTTCATCATTTTTCATCGGTTAGCCTCTACTATGCTAGGAAATGGACAAGAAAATGGCAACCCACTCCAGTATTCTTCCCTGGATAATCCCATGGACAGAGGAGCCTGGTGGACTGCCATCTATGGGATCACACAGAGTTGGACACAACTGAAGTGACCTAGCATTCTAAGAATAATACAATAATAAAATATTTTACAAATTTCCTCAAAATATACACACTTTAAAACCTAATAAATTAATAAGATGCTTATTAAATGAACAATCCAAATACAATATTCATAATGACTTGACTAGTAGCTTTGGAAAACAAATAGTTGGGTGCAGTTTTGTTTTGAGGTGGGGGAGTCTATAACAATAATGCTTGAATGAGGCTAACACAATATCTTGGTGATCTCAAAAATAATGTTTCTCTAATTAAATCCATGAGTTACAAATTAAAAGTTAGTACAAACAACACCAAAAGAGTTGATAATGCAAAAGAGACAAGGGGAATTAGAAATATGGGGAAATTATGAATTTTATTGGAGTAAACAGAATGGCCCTGAGGAAGGCTGTCACCTTGTTATTTATAACCACAGATGTTAGTTTAGTTCAAGGAAAGAAAATATTAATGAATTGGATCTACAGACACACACATTCAGTTGACTTGAAGTATTTAGGAATTATCTTAAATATTACTAAAGCAACAAACTATGAATCTGCATAAAGATTTTTCCTGAAGAAACTAAAATTAATTTCTGTAAGGATGAATATATTGAAAATATGGCTAAAGCATTAAAAACTAATGCATTTATTCTAAAAAATTAGAATAAATGTATTTTTGTCGATTAATGTTCAACAAAAACAAAAGCAGTAGTACAAGTTTTTAAATTTATTTTTTTAATTAAGCAAATGCTATGACTTAGATCAGTTTCTCTAACTTCAGATTCACTAAAAAATAATTTGAGCAATTTTGCAAAGAAATTCCACTTTCAAGAAGCTTCAATAAAATGAATCATTAAGCCCCTCCCCTCACAAGTTCATGTATTAAATCTTAACCTCCTATATGATGGTATTTGAATGTGAGGCCTACGAGTGGTGAATAGGTCATGGAGTAACAGGGAAGAAAGAGGAAAATCCCCTATGAATGCGATTAGTACCCTTAAACAGAAGAGATCCCAGAGAGCTCCCCAGCCCATTCCACTATGCGCTGACACTGTGACAAGACAGTTATCCCTGAACCAGAAAAAGGGGTCTCACCAGACATGGGATCTGCCAGAGCCTTGACCTTCGACTTCCCAGCCCCCAGAACTGTGAGACATAAATGTCTGTTGTTTAGGCACCCAGTTTCTGTTCCTTGTTTTAAAAACCCCAAAAGACTAAGACAGAAACATAAGTTAACAATAAATATACCTGGTATGACCAAATTGAATGGTTTTATGAAGACCTACAAGACCTTTTAGAACTAACACCCAAAAAAGATATACTTTTATTATAGGGGACTGGAATGCTAATGTAGGAAGTCAAGAAACACCTGGAGTAACAGGCAAATTTGGCCTTGGGATGCAGAATGAAGCAGGGCAAAGACTAATAGTTTTGCCAAGAAAATGCATTGGTCATAGCAAACACCCTCTTCCAACAACACAAGAGAAGACGCTACACATGGACATCACCAGATGGTCAACACCGAAATCAGATTGAGTATATTCTATGCAGCCAAAGATGGAGAAGCTCTATAAAGTCAACAAAAACAAGACCAGGAGCTGACCGTGGCTCAGATCATGAACTCCTTATTACCAAATTCAGACTTAAATTGAAGAAAGTAGGGAAAACTGCTAGACCATTCAGGTATGACCTAAATCAAATCCCTTATGATTATACAGTGGAAGTGAGGAATAGATTTAAGAGCCTAGATTTGATAGACAGAGTTCCTGATGAACTATGGAATGAGGTTGATGACATTGTACAGGAGACAGGGATCAAGACCATCCCCATGGAAAACAAATGTGAAAAAGCAAAATGGCTGTCTGGAGAGGCCTTACAAATAGCTGTGAAAAGAAGAGAAGCAAAAAGGAAGGAGAAAAGGAAAGATATAAGCCTCTGAATGCAGAGTTCCAAAGAATAGCAAGAAGAGAAAAGAAAGCCTTCTTCAATGATCAATGCAAAGAAATAGAGGAAAAGAACAGAATGGGCAAGACTAGAGATCTCTTCAAGAAAATTAGAGATACCAAGGGAACACTTCATGCAAAGATGGGCTCAATAAAGGACAGAAATGGTATAGACCTAACCAGAAGCAGAAGATATTAAGAAGAGGTGGCAAGAATACACAGAAGAACTGTACAAAAAAGATCTTCATGACCCAGATAATTGTGATGATGTGATCACCCATCTAGAGCCAGACATCTTGGAATGTAAAGTCAAGTGGGCCTTAGAAAGCATCACTACGAACAAAGCTAGTGGAGGTGATGGAATTCCAGTTGAGCTGTTTCAAATCCTGAAAGATGATGCTATGAAAGTGCTGCACTCAATAGCTAGCAAATTTGGAAAACTCAGCAGTGGCCACAGGACTGGAAAAGGTCAGTTTTCATTCCAATCCCAAAGAAAGGCAATGCCAAAGAATGCTCAAACTACCTCACTGTTGCACTCATCTCACATGCTAGTAAAGTAATGCTCAAAATTCTCCAAGCCAGGCTTCATCAATACGTGAACCATGAAATCCCTCATGTTCAAGCTGGTTTTAGAAAAGGCAGAGGAACCAGAGATCAAATTGCCAACATCTGCTGGATCATTAAAAAGCAAGATAATTCCAGAAAAAACATCTATTTCTGCTTTACTGAGTATGCCAAACCTTTGACTGTGGATCACAATAAACTATGGAAAATTCTTAAAGAGATGGGCATACCAGACCACCTAACCTGCCTCTTGAGAAATCTATATGCAGGTCAGGAAGCAACAGTTAGATATGGATATGGAACAACAGACTGGTTCAAAATAGGAAAAGGAGCAGGTCAAAGCTCTATATTGTCACCCTGCTTATTTAACTTCTATGCAGTGTACATCATGAGAAATGTTGGACTGGAAGAAATACAAGCTGGAATCAAGATTGCCGGGAGAAATATCAATAACCTCAGATATTCAGATGACACCACCCTTATGGCAGAAAGTGAAGAGGAGCTAAAAAGCCTCTTGATGAAAATGAAAGAAGAGAGTGAAAAAGTTGGCTTAAAGCTCAATATTCAGAAAAGGAAGATCATGGCATCTGGTCCCCTCACTTCATGGGAAATCGATGGGGAAACAGTGGAAACAGGTTCAGACTTTATTTTTGGGAGCTCCAAAATCACTGCAGATAGTGACTGCAGCCATGAAATTAGAAGACACTTACTTCTTGGAAGAAAAGTTATGACCAACCTGGATAGTATATTCAAAAGTAGCGACATAACTTTGCTGACTAAGGGCAGTCTAGTAAAGGCTATGTTTTTTTCTGTTGTCATGTATGGATGTGAGAGTTGGACTCTGAAGAAAGCTGAGCATTGAAGAATTGATTCTTTTGAACTGTAGTGTTTGAGAAGACTGTTAAGAATTCTTTGGACTGCAAAGAAATCCAACCAGTCCATTCTGAAGGAGATCAGCCCTGGGATTTCTTTGGAAGGAATGATGCTAAAGCTGAAACTCCAGTACTTTGGCCACCTCATGCGAAGAGTTGACTCATTGGAAAAGACTCTAATGCTGGGAGGGATTGGGGGCAGGAGGAGAAGGGGACGACTGAGGATGAGATGGCTGGATGGCGTCACGGACTCGATGGACGTGAGTCTGAGTGAACTCCAAGAGATGGTAATGAACAGTGAGGCCTGGTGTGCTGCGATTCATGAGGTTGCGAAGAGTCGGACACGACTGAGCTACTGAACTGAACCGAAATGAATGGAAGTTAAGTTTCCTCTATGTACAATTTGAGAAAAATGCAATTCAGGGCTGATTTGATGCTTTTGCTCCATGCAGGGAGCCAGGATCCTGAATTTCCTCCCAGTTTCTCTTCCACTCTGCTTTGAATTTGAGCCAGATTCTACCAGTTCCCTGAGGAGCATCATCTTCATCCCTGAAGCCCAAGTAGTCCTGAGAACACTTTCTGGAAACTGCACAGAAAATTTATCCC